>CM066031.1:98375233-99115928 GCA_033557465.1 Ichthyophis bannanicus | reverse complement strand
CCATTGTGTCCTGGACACGTGTGGCTGCACATGCCGCCCTACATGGACATGTTTGTCACACGATCCTGCTTGTTACACCCACTGTATGTGTGTTCGAAATGTCACGGACAAGGTGCCATCAAGGAGCCATAAGGTGGATGCTGACAGGTCTGTCCTGGCCAGGGGGTCCAAAACGTACTACCCAGCAAATGTGCTCCACAAATGACTACACACTGTGCAGCACCAACGTAGGCCATCAGTCATATGCCCCATCATTGACCACCCCCAGCTCAACCTGATAGAACTGTACACGTGTCCCACACAATCACCCATCGGGGAAACACACAGCCGTAGCTTGTACATGTAGCACAAGCACCCGAGGACATCAAAACCCCTGGTGAGGTACCTCCCCACCCACTGCAAACCACGGAAACATATAGGGAACAGCTCATTAACAGCATGTCCCCGCAGTGCATGTGTGTTGTGACACACCATAGGGTCCTGGACACTGTCAACCATGGGATGTGGCCCATGCAAACCGCCCCAAACATCCCCACCCTTCACAACCCAACGTGGGGACAATTCCCATAATATGACCCCAGCAGTCCCTTCAGGGACAATCTGCAAACTAGCTCACCTAGGGGATAACAGGTGGGGCCACCTCATCAGGTGGTTTGTGTATCACCCAGCCCCTATATGCGCCTAACTGAACTACATGAGGGCACAGACACCTCTGGGACTGTCCATCGACTGGCCAGGGGCTAGCCCCCTGGAATATGTACATATGTCACCACATGGCAATGGCAGTGCAATACCACCCCCCCATGCCTCACTAACCCCCCTCCACAGACCATATGGATGCCTACAACCATCTGCACAACCCCCAATCAGCCCGTATGTTGCACAGTGAATCTGCTATTCTGGGGAGTCCATTGCAACCCACATCTCACACCCTGGGTCCCGACACAGCACACAACACTATGCAAAGGGTGCATGGCTGTGGGAGCTGCCTATCTGGGTGGCAGGGGTACGCCAGTAATTCCCCTCCTGGACGTTGATCCCATCTGTACAGGGCCATCCACAGAGGTTCTGTCTTCTCCCCTTCCGACACAAACCAATTGCATGACACGATGTATGTTGTCACAGAGATAATCTGGGAGATCCCCCCCCCCCGACCTCCTGGTCACCCTAGCACGACAATGTCGCAAGACTGGCGACAACACAGCAGGGGGCATGCCTTGCCATCGCTTTCATTGTTCCATAATGTGAACATTGGCAATGCGAGTAATGCACCTGCCTGACCAATACATGCCAGCCAGCAGGTGAGGACCAGAGACTGTCCTTAGTGTTTTTGGGTTTCATCCCGTTGCCCCATGATATTTTTGTCTGTGGGACATGTGCATCTGACGAGCTAGCTATATGTGTGGCCTGCGGTATTACCGTCAAGACCCAGTAACATTGCTCTGCTGGAGGCCCACATAGGGATGCTTATTGTTGGTCTTGATGATGCTGTGACAAAACAGGTACACACGCTGCCACATTCTCCTGTTCCACACCCATTAGGGTGTTCAACCCGAGGTCCTTACCTTGTTAGGTGACTGACCCCACATGGGGACATTCCCACCATGGGGATCACACAGTGGCCAATGTGTCTCCGAGTGGGTCACCTCCATTGGTTGTAACCTGTACTCCACTTTGTTCCAGGAACCAATCAGTACACACCACACCCTTGGAGCAGCTTGTCTGTCATTGCACAGCAGGGCTCTGTCATGCAATGCACAACATGTCCCCTAGAGGATCGGGGGGGGGGGGGGGGGGGGTGGGGTGCGGGGGGCTGTACCCCCCTCCCCATTTTCTCCCTCTGTCCACTTGGACTGTATGCCCCACCTTGGTTCCGCATTCCGTGCTCAACCCTGTATGTCTACTGTCACTACGCCACCATTTCCACCATTGTGGTTTTGGTTGTTTGTGGGGATATGGATGGTGGGCTGCACTGCACACTTATTCCGTGTGATGCTGTTGAGTGCTGCCCTAACATTACTAGTGCAAGGTGGTAGGTATCTTACGCTCAGGTGTACACCGCTTGTGACACCTATCTGCTAACCTATTCGCACATATGGATGGGACTGCCTGCTGGAGGTGGTGTTTACTATGCTCTATAAGGCCCCAAACAGCAGGGGTGGGGCGAAACAAGATGCAGTCCACACATGCAATAGTCGGTGTTTCCTTTCCCATAGCCCCACAGTGACAGGTTGGTATGTTGTGACAACCAGACAACATTTGCAATATCCACTAGGTGGAGGATCTTAGTAAGATGGGGCGTTAACTTCCCGCAAGTTAACCACCCCCCAAGTTTCCTGGGGCTACGTGCCTGCAGGGGAGCGGGAGCACTCACCACGCTGGTGAGTTTGTGAAAGGCCCCGCTACAGGTTCAGGTGGGCCATAGGACCACACAGCATGTGTATTGCCTGTATTTTCACATTCTGGATGTGTCCCACACATGGATGTGCCCCCTGATGTATGTCATCCTTCACAGACAGCCTTGCGATGCCAGCGACGACTTCGCCACAACACACCTCCTCATCCCTGGCCTACGCAGACCCACCACCCGGCGCACAACGGATGAGGCGGAGGAGGACTTCCACAGAGATGTGCGTCAGTCTCGGAGCAGCATGATGGGGGTCCAGAGAGGCCGTCGGAGGTGGTGGGGGGGGGTGTGGTGGGTCCCTCCAGTGATCGGGCGGTAGCTGAGGCTAGATGTCATCACCACCCATACCCCTAACCTGGGGCAATCATGACGATGGGACAATGGGGGGTGCAGGGGAGAGGGGCAACGGGGGCAGGGGTGTGGGCCAGGGAGGGGGAGTTGTGGTTGATTGTTTGGGCACGGAGAGGCGGAGGGTGGGTGTGGTACGGAGGGGGGGGGAGGGTGTGGAGGTGGGTGGAGGGGGAACACAGCCCAGCAGAGTGGCCACCGGGGCACCAGTCCGAGCACTGCAGTCGTGGTCACGCAATGTGGCGGCGGGTGAGCACGATCGTGTGGCATCCAGGGCCACTGGCACACATCATGCAGATGCCAGCAACACAGACCACAGCCCCCTGTGTGTCTGTGTGCTGGCAGGTGTATCAACAATGTGTTTGTGGCCCTGGATGACGTACGACGCGACATCCATGTTGTGTACCACGCACTGCAGTGCCTGACTGGGGCTGTTCGGCTGGTGGCCACTGATGTGGTGTATCTTGCATCCCGATGGCCACCTGCCGAAGAGCGTTGACAGGTACCACGGCTGGGCACCTGTGACGCCCCTATGTGCCCCCTGTTGCGCTGGTGTTCCCCCCCGCCCCCCACCACATGCGGTGGTGTATGTTGGGCATATTGCCCAGTGTACTGTTTAAATGTTACATAATGTTTTGGTTATGACCTTGCCTCAATGGTGACGTGTTTACTACCTCAAAACACACACACATGTACGCATGCATGGAATATGGCTATACACCTGGTTGGACATGTAACCTAGCCATGGCCATCATAATGGTAACGCCGGGGAGCGCCACACCCACCTGCGTAGCTGTGTGGATAAACATGTGTGCATGGGAATGGGTACATGGGTAGCCACAAGATTATGGTGGTCCCGTAATATTTCCCACCTAATCAGGCATGTCACAGGATGGTGTGTGGCCAACACAAATCGCTGGGTGCACACCAGCATAGTACATACGCATATGACACCCATGTGTGCCTCTGACACATGTGGTTCCATGGTGCGTGCGGGACAACGCATGTCACCCCTGCCAAAGACAGGGTAAATGGCCACACATAGTCCCCCACATGTGCACAGTAGAAGGGGATGGGAACGGGGACTGGTCACAATACTGTTGCCGGTACCTAGGAGTATGGGCGACATGTGCTATTGGGCCTATGTGTACATCGCTGTTTTGAAGCCAAGGGGCAATGAACAGATCGTATGCAATTGTGCAGAACGCCAGGGTAATGGCATGTGTGCAGTAATACCTGACAGTCTGAACACGCCGGCAACAACGTGCCTGGTCTCAGCTCATCTGGGCATGGTCAAAGGCATGCATGTGCACACAAACCTAAGGTATAAATGGGAACCACATTGGACTGAGACGTATGATGTCTCCAATGTCACATGATATGTAATGCTCTACTGACGACGGTGTGGCCTCCCACGTCTGCCACGCCGCAAGATATGTCCCCCTTCAGCTGGTCCCACCCAGCCATCTGGTGCCTGTGACGGAGGTGGTGGTGTCGGTGGTGGTGGTGTGTGCGGGAGCGGTGGTGCCATTCTCTCCAGCGCAGCTTGGATGCCCTCCATGGCCACACACATCCTCCCAAACGGCATCTCCTGTATGTTGTGCCGCAGATGGACCACCTCTTGAATGAGGCGCTCACCAGTCTGCTGTAGAGCTGCCAGTTGCTGACGAATGCCTGTGTGGGGAGGAGATGGTGGGCTGTGAGATACCTGTGCTGGGTACAATTGTCAAGCAAAACAAGGCAACACATCTAACACCTTAATCCCCTTTGCATGTTCCAAACTGCATTGGTCAAATACATATTGTGATGTAAGGAAACTGGGCAAAAGGGTTTACGTTGGGGCCACACACAGGACATGCGCCATGTACATGATGTGAGGCACAGACACCAGGGATACCCCCTCTGCGCAAAAACAACAACGTCCAGCATATGTACCAGTACTCCCAGAGACAGATAGCAAATAAGTGTACTTCTCCTATACAAGCAGGATGAGTCAGCCACAATATGTTACGTCATCCGATGGCGCGGAGACGACCAGATTAGCAACGAAATGTACATTGTGTGGGTGGCTGGAGGTTCTGCGACTGACTGCAACAACACCAGGATACACAATGAGTAAGAGAGTTGGGATGCATACAGGCAGACCATGTGGTGGGTAGAGGTGAGGGATATACACACACCATGGCCATGTGACCAGTGCAGTGCTCATGGCAATGGGGGTTGGGGTGTGAGAGGAAGATCCCAAACCATCGCCTGGCCTGGACCACAACTCTCACATGTGTCTGACAGCTAAGGTGTTCTCCCCCCCACCCCCCACCCCGGGGTGACCCTAGTGGGAAGATAACCTGTGCATGTACACCTTCGGGCCCATGTTGCGTGCTCACAAGGGCCATGGTGATGATGGAATGCTGCAGCACAGGGACCCAGACTACAGACGTACATACACAGGGGTATGCTAAGCATGCAAATGCTAGTGGCAGGCCTCAGAGATGAGTGGTGCGCCCCAGATATCGGGGTGTGGGGCATCCCTGATTGTGCCTGGCAGCAGGCATGCCAGCAGTGAGGGGTGTGCATTGTTCACAACACATCACGGGCCCTATTGATAAGTGTTATTAAACGGTGCAATAGTAGCAGACATGCAAATGTACACCTCAGTGTTGCTTAATGTGGTGCTGCGGGTGGCACACAGCCCTGGGAAGGGAAGGGGAGAAAGGGTGTACCCATACATGGGGGATGGCCTCACCTAAGCATAGATCCCAAAGGGAACATGGATCACAAACACACACTTCCAAGGCTAGCCTGCAGTCACCCCCATTCCCCACGACAACTGTAGGGAGAGAGAAAGGTGTGCCCAGTGAGGGCGTCGACATGGCAAGGCATTTACACAGCGTCAATCTACAGGTGAGGGTAGCCCAGGGGTTAGACCAACTAGGAGACAAGGTATTGTGGAGGCAAGAGCCAGGTGAGCCCGGTGAGACAGGGACTCCATGTAGTCCAGTAGTGGAGACAGCACTGCAGGGCTCAGACATGTTGGAATCCCAAGGGGGATAACTGGAACCTACAAGGCCAGTAGCATGGTCAGAGGGGTGAAGGGAACCTGTGAGGATCTCAACAACTACAGCTGTCACTTGGAGACCAACAGTCCAAAACACAAGCAGGGGCAAAGCATTTCACACGGCCTAGGAATGGAATGCCGTCAGCAAGCATGTTACAAACCACGTCACCTCTGTATGATCCCTCGGGAGGAAGGGCAGGTGTCCGTGACACAGTTCCAAAGGGCGGTGGGAATCCCCAGTGGGCGTATTAGCAGTTTGGTCCTATCAACCGTCAGGCACAATATCCCTGGATGTGTCCCACCCCCTGTGTCACACAGCACACAGGGGGAGCTAGCATGTGCATTTGGCACACATACATAAGTACCCCCTGGTGATATGATGGAACATGCCTTGACTATGAGCAATGTATATAATCTGTAGTGGGTGCTGTGAGTCAAAATATAAGAGGTGTCGCTGCCTTGTATATTCCATTGTGAAAGCCAGGGGAAAGGGAGCACAACCTCATCTGTCCATGCAGCCATTAGTCACATGCTGGACGTGTATGAGACTGCTGGTCACCCTCCTGACTATCATGCCGCATGGCATCACAAGGTGTTACCGAGTGGCTGAGAGCAACTGTACATACGTGCTTGATTGAGCATGTTACAGTGAGTGGTAATTGCTTTGTTCCAGTGAACGGACTGGAACTGCAAGGACAAGAGGGTCAGGAATAGGCTTTTGCTGTAGCAGTTTCCCGTTTGCATTGGGAAATGTGTTTCTGGGATGAGAGGTCCTTTGTCTGTTCGGGGTTAGGGTAACCGATAGCAGGCCTGCCTGTGGACCTGCCAACGCCAAAACACACCTTTTGTTCAGCACATGTTACCTGTGTGATGGCTGACCGTTTTGACTGCATCTTGTGTCCCCCACAACCACATCACCTGATGGCCTTAGCCACCACGCTGATTCATGAGCACGTACTAGGGCATTCTGCCCCTAATGGCCACCCGCCTCAGACGGCTGTGCCGCAGGAATATACATGTGCAGAACAGCGTGACCACTCTGTATGTCACACAACCAACCCTTGGTGTGGGCAGACACGTGACCACAGGGTCCTGTATCCCCCCCAACCAGGGGAACCGCACATCTGAACCTGTCCTGTCTGCAAATAGTGATCTCTGTGTGTAATAGGCACTGTGAACGGTAATGTCATATATGATGCTGTGTGGACACCTGGTGATAAAGGATGTGTGAGATGTGGCCATTAGGACATTGCATATCAAACGTAGGTTAGGCCTGTGTATGTCACCCAGATTCCCCCTGCCCCAGGGGACAGGTGACACAATGAATAAATGGCACATGGCTGTGCTACAGCCATTAGGCTTTCGTTGTCCTGTGATATGTTAATCATTTGTTTTCCCATTACAAAATGAGGCACCTCACACATCTGTACTGTTACGTCTGCATCTGTAGGTGTGAACACCCTCTGGCCTGTCAGGGTGTGTGTACCAGTGTCATTAGGGTGGGTAAAAAGGGACAAACATTATGTAAAGGCAATGTGTACTGTGTAATGTAGACACACATATCACAGCTGTAGCGGGTATGTTGTCACATACACCACAGACACACCCCTGAGATGGACTAGTGGTGTGTGTGTTGTGGCTGTGACGGTCACGTCCCTCCACATATTCCTCTCAGCTGTGCACATGTGTGTGGGCAAACACAGTGCACAGCAAACATAGGGGATGTATAACCGGGGACAGAGGAATAGCTTGGTGATTCAGTTCAAACACAACAATTGTGTGTCATGATATATAGGCTGTCGTGCATGTGTGGCTCACACTTTGTTTTCACTGCCAGCAATGTGTTGCACATACTGCACGCTGACGTGTCTGACACTGCTAGCTTGTGTAACCACGAGTGTCTGTGTGTGGCATTTTGTGCACACCTGATAGCCTATGTACACACAGCATAGTGATGTGTCATGGAAAGATTGTTTATCACCCACCTTCAGTGTCACGTTGGGATGCGGCACCATGGGCCCACAGCTCTGCTAATAGCACATCATCCCCTGCTTCATTCCGCCCTTGTGCTGGTGCTGCAGCTCCTCCTGCAGACAACATTGGTGGGGTGGGTCGATGTGGAGGCCCCATGTGGCCCTCCCGGGGACCAGGGCTCTCCCCCTGGGGCAGCAACTCCACATCAGCCACAGTATCAGCTGCCTGGCACACCTCCTCTTCCCCCTCCTCCTCCTGCTCCTGCTCCTCCTCCTCCTCTTCCTCCTCCTCCTCCGCATGTGGCGGCAATGTGCTATAGTCACCTGTATTGTGTGCAAACACAAATGAGGAACATATGTGTAAGCTGTACATCAACATCTACGTGTGTGATGCAGACCACACATATGTGAAATTGTGGGGACTCTGTATGTGTGCTGCATACAGAGACCCCTACATACATTCCTATCACTCAACACCATGTACCTATGTCAGGGAAACTGTTCTGTGATTCAGCCCTGCACGCCCTGTGTGTCCTCCATGATTCACTATATGCTCATATGTGCATTTATCCAGCAGTCCATTCCACACCCCATCTGGCTAACGTGTGTGCAGACAGGGCTACACAGCAACAACAGGTACACCTTCCTTGATAGTCTCTGTTTGAGTGTGCATGCCATTGCACAGGGCATATTCCCATGGGACATACTGTCATCACAGTGCTACATGTGTTTGCCACATACCTACAATGTAGGGAGTTACTACTGGAGATGATCAGGTGACAATTGACAGGCACATGCAGCAGTGTGCGTAGAGTACGTCAGATACAAAGGAAACCCTCACAGACAAATGCGCAATTACAGATGAGGTGACATGGGCCAGTGATGGTGGTGTTGGTCAGGGGCTGCTACACCATGACATGTCTGGAACTGGTTCAGGCACTGCTCGGATGTGTGACACATGTTGTAGGTGGCCCTGTATCCTAACAGGGGGCCATGGGGAAACACGCCACTACAGGGATATCTGCAGCTGTGAGTGTCCACAACATACCTCAGTGATGACATATGTCATCGTCACAGCACAGGTCATGTTTTACTGCAGCCACAGGGTCAGGGGAATGGTGACACATCTGCCGTTCGGCAGTGTGAATACGTGTATTGACACACCTGGCCAAAACATTTTCTAAAACATGTGTCAGGGAATATCTATTCACGCACTGCTGTTGTGGCTGCCTGCTGAGCTGGCAGGTGTAGATACAAGGCTACCCATGACGCACCACCACCCATACACTGTACTGTCCCCGTCCCCCACAACATCATATTTTTCCACATGTGACTGACCGTGTCCATGTGTGACTGTGAGGTTGGGGAGGTTGATAGCACAGGCACAGATTGCACGTGTTTGGGTATGTGCATGACCTCTGCACATGGCAAAGATACATTGCCCAAATGATGCAGAGTCCTGGGGAGACTACCCTCTCACACGCTGATCGGCATGTGTGTGAAAGGTGTCTTGTCTCTGAATCGTTGGGGGTGGGGAGCAACGTCAGGGTCCGTTCATTGGCCATGCGGCTGACAGCAAATCCTAGCCTATGTAGGCTTTGTGACATCTTTGTATCACACAGCTACATATTTGTCCCTCTGTGTATTGCATCTCGTGGGGTTTTTGTGCTGGGGCCTTGGGGGGGGGGGGTTGTAACGTGCTTGCACACACAAATACCATGTGGACAAATGGTGTCCAGGTGTAAGGTGTTGCTAATGCAGGTGGATGCAGCCATGTATCTAGTTACAACACCTAACACATGGCCAATCAGCTAACACACCTCACCTCGGGAGAAGGGGACGGCTGGGACACTGATGGACCACGGCACATCAGGGGGCAGACTGGCCAATGCAGAGGCAGCTTGCTAAACAGAGAGAGACAGAGAGACAGACGGAGAGTGGCAGGGAGGCAGGGGAGCAGAGGACGGGGGAGGGAAACCACGTGAAGGCCAGGGGCTTGCCTTTTTTCCCGAGACATTTGACTTTGTGGGGGAAACACTGCCCAGCAGCATTCGTAGGGCAGGGTATTCCCAACGACACCTGCATTTTCTAGGGTTATTCATTGACTGACATGACCATCTGGGACAACGTGAGGTGTGTGTACTGAGAGACACAGGAATGACGCCTAGGCCTCTGGGGGGAACAGCTGACCCGTGGGAAGGTGGGCAGGGTGTGGCCAGAAATATGCGTAGAATCCACACGGCAAGGTACATGGTGTCCCTAATCTCAGTGACAGTATTTAGTAGCAGCCAGGTTGGCTGGCCACTGCCTCTCAAAACACACACGATCAGGCATTATGAGGGCACGTGGCTGCAGGCTGACGTGGGTTGGAACATCCCCAGCTATTCTGAAAGGACAGCTGGGAGATGTACCATGCAGTCTGGTGTGGCTGACACAACATATCTATATGGGGGCGATATCATCCAGGAGGAATCTGAGTGTCGTACGTGTGAGCCACGGTTTAGGGACACCCCTCATACAAATGACCTGTGTCATACACCACTTGCATACCCACACAGGTGGGGGAGGGGTACCAACAGTGCATGTCATAGATGTTCACACAGAGATGACATCATGTATCTTTCTGATCTGACATCTGCAAGCAATAACCTTCCCAACAGGAAATGGGACCTGCAAACAGTCCAGCTGTACTGATGACATATTTACCCCTTAATGAGCTCACAGATCCCATAGATGCGGGAGCAATACATGACCAGAGTTTGGTGCAATCATGGGAGACTCCCGGGGTTGATATACCCTTGGCTTCCCATTGGCCAATGATTGTGTTGCAGGACCAAAGGTTTGCGGAACCTGTCTGACTGACAGAGATTGGTATGGCACGCCTGACTGTTCATCCTATATCCTGATACGTATGCTGTGTAGTTACCTGCCTGCAGGGCCTATAACATAGGACACATAAAGCTGCTGGGTAACTGGGTTACAGTACAGGTACATTATAGTCTTTTCCCCATGTTTACAATGCTGTATACAAAACAAACACATGACGTAATGTGAAATACACTGTGGAGGGACATTTCCGTATACTGCATTTGGGGTGGTGACCGTTTCCCTTTGTCCCCTACTCTGACAAATATATATTCCTTTACACCTGTTCCATGCCACCATGCGGTGGGAGACATGACTCAGCATGTACATATTATTACCTGGACTGCCTTATCATTCAACCTTCAGGGATACAACCGCACACACAGTGCACAACACATCTCAGACCCTCACCGTTACGGAGATAGTGGTGGCACTGTGTGTATGTGTTGGACACCATAGGGTATGATGGGGTTGTGCACACACCCTCAGACACCAGCCTAGGGACATTCTGGGACTGGGGAGATAGTTATGTGTGTGCATTTGCACATGTAAGCTGTATACACATTGGTCCTATCAGGGAGGTAATGGGATGTGATGGATATGCGTGACATACATACCTGCATGTGGATGTGCAGTATCCAGCAGCACAGGCAGCCCATAGGTGTACACCGGTCCCAGGCGTTCGGCCAGCTGCTGCTCCAGGGGCGTCAGCATGGCTGGTAGGGGGCCCCCGCCCCCTGTACCCCTGGCATGGTGTTCCTGTGCACACAGGTGCTGCCGTACACCTCTTTTGATATCTGAATATCTTTTCTTCAGACTATCTATGTCCCGTAGGGGGCCCCCTGCCTCAGCAACCCCTCGCTGGACCTCCTCCCACACCGCCTGACGTCCTGCTGTGCCTGTCCTGTGTGCTTTCCCGGCCAAACAAAACCTCATAGTTCTCAAGAACCATGGAGAGGAGGTTGTGGTTCTCTGCGTCGGTGAATCTGGTTGCCCTCCTCCTCAGGGCCTCAGGCACAGGGACACGCTTCCTCTTCCCAGTGTGGCTGCTGGGAGCAGGCTGGGCAGGTGCTGATGGCCCTGGCACTGCCCCCACCTCCACACGTCCCTCAGTCCACGCAGGCCCTGCCACCAGTGGCACTGTAGGCACCACCTCACCCTCGCGCAACCCAGACTCACATTCCCCCACCCTCAGCCTCCCTCTCTCCCTCTCTCTATCCCTCTCTATCTGTGTCCCTCCCTCCCTATCACTGTCCCTCTCTGTCTCTGTCCCTCCCTCCCTCTCCCTATCCCTCTCTGTCTCTGTCCCTCCCTCCCTCTCCCTATCCCTCTCTCTATCCCTCTGTGTGTCCCTCTCTCTCCCCCTCTCCCTCTGGCTCCGTCTCTGTCTCTCCATCGCCCTCCTCCCACCTCTCTGCTCACCACTCGCCTCACCACCACACTCACCCCCTCTGCCCCTCCCACAACAAGCACAGGACAGACACAGCAACCACGACCCCAGCACAGGGCACACAACACAGGCACGTAACAGTAAACAACACAATACACATATCAATTACCACACGAAACGACGGACTGCAGATATGAGTACCTATAGGACACCAAGGGAAATATGGCTACACAAATAACACAGACACACCTCTAAATACACCACCTCTCAGAAACACCACCTCTCTCTAAACTCTCTCCTACTCCTCAACCAACCCTCAACGTTTTGCTGGGGTTTGGGTGCATTTGTAGTTTTTTCCCAGAGCATACGTTGCGCATGCGCCACTGTGCGACGGCGCTGCTTGTGCGCCGCGCCTGTGGCGATTTGCGCCTGGGCATGCGTTTTGCTGTAAGGTTGTTTGCGCGATGCGCATGCGCAACTCTTAGCGCATGCGCGTTTGTCTGTGCATCATGACGTCGCGGCGGCAACGCATACGCCCATGCGTAACGGGGTGCACACGGGCTCCGCGCACACACAAACGCACATGCGCCTCAATTGGCACATGCGCGTCGCACTCATACACACGCACACGTGCCAAAAGTTGCACATGCGCGGCACGCACACACAGACGCCAATGCGTCACGTCCTGCGCATGTGCACGGCACTCAAGCGGCACTTTAACGCAGAACGGAAATACCATTAACCTGTATAAAATGAGGCTGCTGATTGGTCAACATTGCGGGTGTTTTTGTAGGCGCGGCGTGAGTTTGTTTGGAGGACGTGAGAGCAGCTGTTGTGACCCATATTGTGCGAGTGTTGTGTTGTCTTTGTGGTTTGTTGTGGTTTGCAAGTTGTCCAGTGTTTAGGGAAGTGTGTGTGTGTGTGTGTGTGTGTGTGTCTCTGTGTGTGTGTGTGTGTGTGTGTGTCTGTGTGTGTGTGTGTGTGTGTCTCTGTGTGTGTGTCTCTGTGTGTGTGTGTGTCTGTGTGTGTGTCTGTGTGTGTCTGTGTGTGTGTCTGTGTGTGTCTCTGTGTGTAGCCACAGAGGAGTTTACATGGAGGAGATAATATTTGTTGCATGTGCCCGAAGACGTGGGCAGATGCAGCGGTTGCTGGACAGGGGAGATGATGTCCATGGGGCTGCGGCACAGGGCATGGGTGTCGAGCCGCAGCAACTCAGACCTGCTGCTGTGGAGGCTGTGCAGAGAGGTGCTGTGCGGGGACGGCGCAGACGCCATGCTGAGGTGCAGGCTCGGCAGCTGCGGCTCTACAGGCCCAGGGCCCAGCTCCAGGGCATGCGTGAGGACCAGGTAGTCTCCCTGTACCGACTGAGCACAAGGGCTATTAGGGGGCTGTATGAGGATCTGAGCCCTGACCTTGAGCCCCTGACTGACCGGTCCCATGCCATACCAGGTTTAGTCAAGCTCCTTGCTGCCTTACATTTCTTTGCCTCTGGCTGTTTCCAGTCATCTGTGGCCGCAGTGGGTGGCATGAGCCGCCCCTCCTTCTCACGTTGTCTCCACCAAGTACTGCGTGCTATGGTCAGCCGGGTGGGGAATTACATCACCCTTCCCCACAGTAGCAACAATGGGGGACCCTGAACCAGGCCTTTGAGGCTTTAGCCGGGATACCACACGTGATGGGAGCTATTGATTGCACACATGTTGCCCTGGTCCCGCCCAGAGACAGGGAGGTGGTGTTCCGCAAACCGCAAACACTAACATTCCCTGAATGTTCAGGTTGTATGTGATGCTAATCTGCATATTCTGAATGTGGTCCCAAGGTTTCCAGGGTCCACCCATGACTCCTATATCCTGCATCGCTCAGCACTATTTAGGGAATTTGAGGATGGACAGTACGGTGACTGTATATTGCTGGGTGAGTATCTCCAAATGCAATTGTATGATTAGTCATATATGTATGTGTTTCCATAACATCTCCCATGTGGTGCAGCGTTTGCCCACTGCGCATTAGCAACATGAACTCACATTCAGCAGACCGACACATGTTGTGAGTTTACATTATTACAGTCATGTAGATGTTGTTTAACAGGGGACATGATTAGCCATGTCAAATCCGTTTCAGGGCCATATGTGACGTACAGATGCTGGTGGTGTTAGAGGACATATGCACTTGTTCTGATGTGTGTCCTGGCTGTGTATTGGTACTTGTGTCTGTATCCCATCTGGTCTCAGGGATTGGGGGGGGGGCATTCTCACCCACCTGTGCATGCATGGGTTTAGATTGTACCTGTGATAGGTCATGTCAGATGTGTGTGATTTACAATCCATGCTCCTACTGCTTGTCATGTGCGTGTGGGGCCACACACTCACTCAGTCCGGTGTTTGTCAGGCTTTGCTTGCTCGACAGGAGGGGGGGGGGTTGACAACTATGAAGCATGTTCCTTGCCTTTGCAATTGGGTGTAAATATTTGCATAGCTGTGGTAATGCTTTCGGCCTCTGCCATTACAGGGGTGGGAACAAGTCTGGGGTTAGGATTTCCTTTGTCCACTGCACATGTGCAGTGCCTAGGCATCATTGTCCGTGATTCTCCTGATGTGACCCATCATTTGGGAGAGGTGACAGCAAGGGCATGGGCCCATGTTGTGCCCAGACATGGAGGTATTGTGGGACATACACCGGAACGTTGTCATACTCAGTAGTTGTGAGGTTTTACAACTCCTGTGGTCTACAATGTTAAATTCAGTGGAGCGCAGCTTGTGTTCCCCTCAGGTTGGGTGACATTTGATTCTTATAGCCTTCTTTCTATATCCTTTTCTTAACAGTCCCTCGCTTTTTAATGTGTTCTGTTTTTAGAATAAGGTTTTTTCTGAATTTCATTATCTACTTTAGTCTTTTGGTTGGGTTTTTTCTTGAATGCATTTTTAAATGGACATGTGCAAGCTGATTCAGTCTTCCTGTAGGAGTTCACAATGCTCCTTTGCCTTGGCAGATTGGAGTTTTCCGCTTTTTGTTTTAGTGTTATATCAGATTTTCTCTGCACTTTATGTTTTGGTCCCATAATAACCCATTATGCATTTCCTTTCTAAGGTTTTCTATGAACATTGTTTCAGAATCCTGTAGTGGATCACGTGGTACGAGGTATCCATCGGATTTTGTGAAGGCAAGAGAGATTGCAATGTCGAGGTTGTGTTCATTTGGAATTCTTTTTTTGAGCACTGTCTGGTGTCCCCATTTCGTAATAGTATGGGTTTTCCCTATATAGACTTCTAGAGAGACAATATGTTCCTCCAATATTGGAGTTAGTTTGGGTTTACAATGGTTGGATACAGCTTTTCTTTTCCCCTCCCTCCCTTCCCCCCCCCCTTTCCCCCCCTTTTCCCCTCCTTCCCCCCCTCCCCCTCCCCTTCCCCCTCCCCCCTCCCCTCCCTCTTCCCCTCCCCTCCCCCCCCTCTTCCCCTCCCCCCTTTCCCCCCCTTTTCCGTTTCCTCCCTTTCCCCTCCCCCTTCTTCCCCTTCCTTCCTTCCCCCTTCCCCCCCCCCCTTTCCCACTCCCTCCTTCCCTTCCTTTCCGGTTCTCTCCCTTTCCTTTCCTCCCTCTCTCCCCTTTGTTTTTCTTTTCCCCTTCCCTGCCACCCTCATCCTTTTCCCCTTCTTCCCCCCTCCCCCCCCCCTTCTTCACCCTCCCCCTTTTTCCCTTTCCTCTTCCTCCCCCCTCCCTTTCTTTCCTTTCTCCTTCCCCCCCCCCCTTTTTTGTCTTCCTCCCCTTTTTTTTTTTTTTTTCCCCTTTTTTTTTTCCCCCCCTTTTTTTTCCTTTTTGTTTGTATTACTTACACATTTTTATCTTTTTTATCTGATTTATTATTCTACCAATGACTTATGTGTATGACTATGTAATTTGAATGGGGGTACATTTTTTTACAATTAGAAATATATTTATATTTTTATGGGGGTGGTATCCAACACCTTCTATTCCCCAGTATATAGTATAATTCTTATCTCCTATATACTTTTATTTATTGTTTATTTATATTTTATATTTTTTTAACTCTTCTAAGGTAGATTGCAATATCCGTATATGATTTTATTTTTTTATTGTCTATTTTGGCGTAATTTTTCCGCTATTTTTAATCTTCAGAAGTTTTTTCTGTCAGTGGCGACCTCCATTGTCTCTTTTGAGCTTGGTGTTGTCTATGCACATCACACCCACAGGTAATGTTCAATTTTACATATAAGTTTTTTTAGTATTAACATAATTGTTATTCAATTAGACCTACTCTTCTAGTCTCCTCATCCCTTCTCATCTTTGATTGTATATAGTTGTTTTTTACTTTTTCACATTTTTGGTATATTCATGTACAATTATAAATGTTTGATTTCATTTTTTGTATTCCTCTCAGTATTTTTAGTTATTTATTTATTTGATAATTTTTTGTTGTTTATTTATATACTTAAGGCATATGTATGTATACATATTCATATGTTAACTGACTTATAGTATAATTTATTTAACATGTAGGATTCAATTTTAATGTTTGTATATGGCATTTTTTTATATTTTCTGTTGTATATGTTTTGTATGATTACAAATTGCCTGATAATTTTTAATTTTTATTGGATTCCATTTAGCATTTTTAATTATTTATTTATTTTATTCTATTTATTTATTTTTACATATGTATGTATACATATTTATATGTCATCGGATCTATAGAACAGTTCATTGTATAGACTTATATATCATTAGATCCATAGTACAAGTTTATTGAATAGATTAGGATTTGTTTTTAGTGACTGTGTATGGTTTTCTATGATTTTAATTGATTATTATTGATGAGTTTTCTTAGCAAGTCATTTGATGTAGTCCTTTCGCCTCTATTTTATGAATATTGTATATTCGTGTTATAATTTTCTATTTTCCATATATTTTTTAACCCTTCTTTTTTGGTATATTTATTGTTTGTTCATACTAATATGGCTTTACAATTTATTTTTTAGTGTGTCCTGATAGCCCCTGAGGAAGTTTGTATACGAAACACGGCCTGTGTTGGGCTTAGGCCACTTATTTGGTTATAATAAATTTATTGGGTGTTGAACCTGCCGCTTCCTGGTTTTGTTTCTGCTCGTTTGAGCGGTTAGCGCTGTTTCTTTGTGGACCCCGTTCTTTGACAGCATGTTCACGCCATGGAAAGACATTCTCAGCTTTGGAGATGATGCATTGGACAAGTTCATTAACCCAGATTCAAATGCGGATCCTGGTGAAGAAGAAGAAGATGATGTCTATACTAAATGGGATGACACAGTAAGATTAATGAAACAAATGATCAAAGAGGAAATGCATTCCTCTTATCTCCTTGAGTGCTGTAGATCTAAAATCATCCCCCGTGGCCTACGGGTTAATAAGGCTCCAGGACTATATCAAAAACTACAAGGTTTTTGTCTCTTGCTGGAATGCAATTTTAAATAAATGTTCACGTTTGATCTGATGATCTTGTTGATTTCAACAGCTCACAAAAAATCTGAGTTGTATAAGATTGAGTTTGATGAGAAGTTGAAGGAGTTAAAGAAAATTGATAAGAATTTTGATAGGATGTATATGGAATACAATGATAATATGACACTTTTTAAAAAAGAGATTAAAGATAAGAAAAGGGAGAGAAATTTGTCAGGGATGAGGAGGACTATAGAGTAGGTTACGTTTTACCACTGGTCCAAGAAGTTGGACAGTGAGAAAATTTGGGTCAAAAGGAGATCTGCCTTTTTTGACCGTCGTGATAGCATTACTGAGGAGACAACATCAGACCCTTCAACAATTGAACATAAAAAGAAACGGATTAGAAGTGAGTCTGCCGAATGTAATGAAGCCTCAACTTCTACTTCACATACACATAAGGACAATAAAGCACTTGATAAACAGCAAAGCAAAAAGAAAAATAATTTTTTAAGTATGGACAGTCTGTGGAAGGGGGGTGGACGGAGTTCCTCCAGGACACGCCAACAGCAACAACAGTCCCAGTTTTTTCAGAACTCTCGGTCGGATCACGGCCAGAGACCGTACAACCATTTTCCAATGAGGGGCAGAGGACGTGGTCGGGGCCGCGGGAGGGGAGGATGGGTGAGAGACGAATCATACGAGAAGAGGTATTAGGTGACAACGTCATCAATATTTCAAATTATAATCTGACTCACTGATGAGGTATCGGTTCTTGCTAAGGGGTTATCTTTTATACCTGTACATCATTTTGACCCTTTTAACACTGAGATTGATTTGTACAAATTTTTCCGTAGGATTAGAATACGGGATTTTTTTAAAGACTCTATGACCCAAGTAGCCGTCAGTCTATCATTAGTAGGGCCTCCACTTGGGTACCACCTCCTAAAACGGATCCCTTAATAGAATCATTTGAAAAACTCGTTTTAAAACAGATACATGATTTAAAGATTAATACTCGTTTTACCTTTCAACAATTTGACCCTAGACGAAAGAAAGCTATAAAATCTTGCAGACTAACTCTAAGATTATTATTAAACCCGCAGACAAGGGGGGTGCTGTTGTTGTTCTTGATAAAGAGAAGTACATCGCAGAAATTGATAGACAACTACATGATAAAGCATTTTATTTTAGACTCAATGAAGACCCTACAGAATCCCTTAAGAGTAGTATAGACAATCTAGTTTCGATTGCCTACGAAACTGGACATTTGACAAGAAAAGAGAGAGATTTCCTCACAGTCACTAATCCTGTCATGCCCCTATATATGTATTACCTAAAATTCACAAGTCTTTAGACAACCCTCCCGGTAGACCATAGTTTCGGCTATAGGGTCCTTGCTAGAACCCATCTCTAAATTTTTTGGACGTCTTTATTCGACCCTTTGTGTTAAAAATGAGCTCGTATGTTAGGGACTCAGCTCATGTAATCGAAATACTCTCCGCCTTCAATGACTTAGGTCCTGATACAATTATGGTTACCTTGGATGTAGAATCTTTGTACACCAATGTACCACAAGGAGAAGCCCTGCGTATTGTTGAAAAGTGTTTTTTGATTAGAGAGTCCCATCAGCGCATCCCGACCGCTTTTTTGTTTGGTTTAGCTGAGATTGCACTTTGTAAGAACTATTTTTGTTTTAGAGGGTTGTGTGTACCAGCAAATTAAGGGTGTGGCCATGGGGTCCTCCTTTGCGCCAGATGTTGCGAATCTTTATGTACATAATTTTCGAAGAACTTTTTTTTGAAAGATTTCTTATATAAGGATAACGTCCGGTTGTGGATAAGATATATCGATGATATTTTTATTATATGGGAAGGCACAGTTGAGTTACGAGCAGAATTTAATGCATGGATTAATAGCCTAGATAGCAATTTACGGTTTCAAGTTACCTATGATGCGGCTAAGATTTCCTACTTGGATCTAATGATTAAGAGAGAGGGTCAGGATTTACCACTACACTCTACAGAAAACCTACCGATCGTAATACTCTACTTCATCATTCAAGTTTCCACAATCCCGCTTTCAAAAATAACTTACCGGTTGGACAATTCCTACGGGTTAGGAGGATTTGCACTTCGGATGCAGATTTTGAGGATCAATCTTCAGCTTTACGAGAGAGATTTCAAGAGCGCAAATACCCCGTTTGTGCTATCAATAAAGCATATGTCAGAGCGAGGGATTCATCAAGGGCTGACTTACTCAGACTACTCGTAGGGACATACACAGGACAAAATGGTTTGTCCTTTAAACTATTTCGTTGATCTCCCATAAGATTATTGATATTTTAAAAAAAGAATGGCACTTGGTACAAGCCGTTCCAGGTTTTGAGAAAATGGAACTAATGGTAGCTCATAAAAGAAGTGCCAACCTTCGAGATCTTCTTGTATCCTCAGCTCTTACTGAGAGAAAACCCCCCTCAAATTATAAAGGTCAATATCACTGTGGACACTGCTCTGTATGTATACACTCTTTTCCGGTTCGAAGATTCTTCACACATCCCATCACCCAGAAAAAATATTATATACATGATCATTCTAACTGTGATACTACAACGTAATTATATGTAATCCTCTGTCCATGTAAATGTTATACGTTGGTAAAACTAAACGTACAATACGGGTTAGGATAATTGAACACAAGAGTAGTATTAGAAGGAAGTTGGATGATAAACCATTGGTTCAGCACTGGCTTGAGAATAATCATTCCCTATCAGATTTGCGATTTTTTGTGATAAAGAAGGTGATACCCAACTGGAGGGGTGGGGATACTGACAAGACACTATTAAGGCTTGAACAAAAATATATTTTTTTAATGGATACGTTAACTCCTCGGGGTCTGAATTTAGAACAAGACCTTTCTGTGTTCTTATAGGAAACTTGTTCATACTTTTAGCATTCTGTTCTTGTGCTGTGTTTTCTCCCTCTGTACCTTCACACCCTTCCTTTCCCTCCCTTCCCTTCCCCTTCTCCCTTGCCTCCCCCCTCCCCCCTCCCCTCCCCCCTCCCCCCTCCCCTCCCCCTCCCCCCTCCCCTCCTCCCCCCTCCCCCCTCCCCTCCCCTCCTCCTCCCCCCTCCCCTCCTCCCCCCTCCTCTCCCTCCCCCTTTTCCCCCCCTCGTTCTCTTCCCCTTTCCCCCTCTCTCCCCCCCTCCTGTGTTCTTATAGGATACTTGCTCATACTTTTAGCATTCTGTTCTTGTGCTGTGTTGTCTTCCTTTCTCTCCCTTTCCTCCCTCCTTCCCTCCCCCCCTCCCCTTCCTACCCCCCTCTCATTCCCCCCCCTACTCTCCCCCCCCTCCCCCCCCCCCCCCCTCCCCCCCCTTCTCCCTCCGTCCTCCTTCCCCCCTCTCCCCCTTCCCTCCTTCCCCCCCTTCCCCCCTTCCCCCCCCTTTCCCCTCCCTTCCCCCCCTTTCCTCTTTCCCTCCCCCCTCTCCCCTTCCCCCTTTCCCCTCTCCCTTCCCTCCCCCCTTCCCTTTCCCCCCCCTTTCCCCTTCTCTCCCTCCCCTCCCCTCTTCCCCCCCCCTTCCCCTCCCCTCCTCCCCTCCTCCCCCTCCCCTCCCTTCCCCCTCTTTTTCCCCCCCTTCCCTCCTCCCCCCCCCTTCTTTTTTGGTTTCCCAGCTTAGTTTATCAGATTCATTATATATTATTTATTTTGGTTGCTCGCAGCTTTAGTCAATGGTTTAAACCCCTTTTTTAGAGTGGAGCACTTTTTGGTCTCTGTTTGACGGGGTCTGGATCTCATCGGCAGGATTTTAGTTTTTAATTGATGGTTTAAGATCTCCGACCCCCCTTTGGTGGATCATATGACTTGTGTTAAGTTTTTCTTCAGGGTTTTGCTTTATAATATGGTATATTTTGTTGTTTGATTATCCATACTTTTGTTTTTTTATACTTCCGGTCTGCCCTCCTATTTAATGCGCATGCACCGGCGTTTTTCATCTCTTTGAGAAATGTGAAACGGCTTCTGTAGGTGGTTTGTTTGATCAAGATTCTTAAGGTTCTTTTTACATTTACACTGTCGCAGGCTTAGTATTTATGTTCTCGATATCACTGTGTGCGCTTATTAACATAATTGGAATAATTTTTTAATTTTTTATTGGATTCCATTTAGCATTTTTAATTATTTATTTATTTTATTCTATTTATTTATTTTTACATATGTATGTATACATATTTATATGTCATCGGATCTATAGAACAGTTCATTGTATAGACTTATATATCATTAGATCCATAGTACAGTTTATTGAATAGATTAGGATTTGTTTTTAGTGACTGTGTATGGTTTTCTATGATTTTAATTGATTATTATTGATGAGTTTTCTTAGCAAGTCATTTGATGTAGTCCTTTCGCCTCTATTTTATGAATATTGTATATTCGTGTTATAATTTTCTATTTTCCATATATTTTTTAACCCTTCTTTTTTGGTATATTTATTGTTTGTTCATACTAATATGGCTTTACAATTTATTTTTTAGTGTGTCCTGATAGCCCCTGAGGAAGTTTGTATACGAAACACGGCCTGTGTTGGGCTTAGGCCACTTATTTGGTTATAATAAATTTATTGGGTGT
The DNA here is from genome assembly GCA_033557465.1 of Ichthyophis bannanicus. Lineage (NCBI taxonomy): Eukaryota > Metazoa > Chordata > Amphibia > Gymnophiona > Ichthyophiidae > Ichthyophis > Ichthyophis bannanicus. The sequence continues at coordinate 99,093,833 of CM066031.1, read as the reverse complement.
TGAACCTGCCGCTTCCTGGTTTTGTTTCTTTCGGTATTGGTGGGACATACACAGGAACATTGTCATACTCAGTAGTTGTGAGGTTTTACAACTCCTGTGGTCTACAATGTTAAATTCAGTGGAGCGCAGCTTAACAAGGATGGAACGATGATGGTACAGTGGCCATGGGTCTAATGAGATGGTTAGTGGACAGCAGTCAACAGCATCTGGCGTCAGACTGCTATATGTAGATATGTAGACCTTTGAGGACACGGGGTGTCAGGGTGATATTGTGTTCATCCAGACTGACATCACGGTCAAACATGTTCTCTGTGTGCGCTTACATTGGCTCAGCACACATTATTGTGCTGTTTAATTAGCAAACATATATTGTTTGTATGTTTCATGTGTGTTGGTCGCATAGTCTACCATTGGTGGTGATGGTGTCGGAGATGAGATCATGAGCCCCATAGCTACACATAGGGGATTTTTGGAAGACAGGGTGAGATTGTGTTATTCTTTGACATGTCTCTACAGACTAGACAGGGCATTTGTTGTATTTCTATCACCATAGGAGCTGTTTGTTCGGGTGGATATTTCTGATGTCACATATGTCTGTCCTGATGTGTTGTGGGTTGCTTCTCACGTCTATACGTGTGTCAATTGATGGTGTCATGCGCTCATTCATTCACATGGCACATTTTCTTCTGCAGGTGATGCAGGGTATGGGTGTCAGCCCTGGCTCCTGACACCTGTGCGTCAACCACGGACATGTGCAGAGCGGAGGTACAATGAGGCCCACGCCTCCAGCCGCTCTGTCATAGAACGCACCTTTGGCGTTTTGAAAAGTCGCTTCAGGTGTCTGGATAGATCAGGTGGGGCCTTACAATATACGCCAATGACTGTTGCAGAGATTATCGTAGCCTGTTGCATCCTGCACAACATTGCTCTCAGGCATCATATTCCTGCAGATATTAATGAGGATGTGGAGGAGGATCCACCGTGCCCCCCAGTACGTGCCTGTGGTGACACACAGGCGGGCACAGCGGTCAGGCGGAGGTTGATTGCAGACAGATTCACTGGTATGTATTGCACATCTACCCACATATATGTGCTGTTGTGTGCGTGTGATGTTTATAAAGGCTGATGTATTTGACCATTTAGCATTCAGATCCAACACTGTATTGTCCTTTTTTGAAACATACATCATAACATGTAGTCATGGGTGTGTTATGGACAATGTGGACAGGGCACAGCAGCAGCTGTTGGTGTTTTGTGTGGGTGTGTGTTGCTACACCTTTCAGAGCTTTTGGGGGGCACAGTTCCAGTTAGTGGTTGTTTGTGATAGCAAATGCTGGACAGACACAGTTATTTGGTGTTCTGTGTGTGAGGAGCCCGGTGTCAGGCATATGGTAAGGGGTTTAGTGTGTTAGGGGGGCCCATGTAGGTGGTAAGCTCTCATGCAGTCTCTTTGTTTGTGTCCTAAAATCTGTGGGTGTTTGTGTGTGTGTGTGTTATGCTCCTCTGAGCTGGCTATGTCTGTATGTTTGTTATTTTCACTGCAACATGGCAGACATAACACAGTACACATGCGCCTGACAACGTTTCCATGGTGTTATTGATGACGTGTGACATGTGTTGCTGCAACAGCACAGTGTGTGTTAAGATATGCCTCATTCGGTGTCACAGACATGGATGTGGTGACTCATGTGGACATATGCAATGTGCAGCCAGGGGGCCAGATGATTGATACAGTTCATTTGAGGTGTATTCATTCATGGCATTATTTAACATGTACACACATACAGATGTGCAGTGGGTCAGATCATTAACGGGTGGATTTAATTAGCCATCTGTGACGCAGGATGTGTTGGACCATGTGGGGTTTAGGCGTTTTCCATTTTAAGAGTGGCATAGGTAGTTAAGAGTGTCTCTACATCTGCCTCATCGCTCAGGGACATGCTGTGTGTATGGCAGGATAGCACAGTACAGAGCCACAAATAGCTTGGGTACACTAGCAAGGGATGTTATATCCACATACACACACAGACCTATATGGAGGTTATTTGGGTCAGTGAAACATCTATGCTATCCATGGGTGGACATTCTCACAGTTACACAATGGGCTGACATGCAACCATCATGTTAAGGTGACATACAGACATGGGGGATATTTTGGACAGACATGGTGCTGACATTGCCATGTATTTTGTCACATGAGCAGCACACACCTGTCAGTATTCTGTGCTGTAGGAGATGTACACTGCATAATATGCATCTACACAGTGGATACAGGTGGTATTTCGACATATTTTCAGGTGTCACAGGTATTTACACTGCGATACAGGACAAAATTAGGAGAGTAGTACACACAGAGAGGGGGTGTTGGTGTCAACATGGGAGACACAGAGTGATGGTGTGACCTTGGGATGCATCACCAACATAGTATGTCCATCCACCTCTTTCGACACGTGTGTGGGACAACAAGGGGGGGAGGCATATGATTGATGTGGGGGGCCTTGGTATTAACATCACACATCTACATGGTTCCTCACCCATGTGCGAGATCTGTGCAGTGTGAGGGTGAACACCCCATTGCTGGGTCATGTTGTGCTGTATGACAGCTGGGGACAGTACGTTGCAGTGTGGCCCTCCCCGCTGGAACCTGACAGGGCTTTCTCTTTTTGTTTTCTCCACTACACAGGACATACATGATGACATTGCTGTGTGTGTATGTCATTGGCACATGACAGAACATCATCTGAGATGCTGGAGTCCAGGGTAGGTAGATCTACAGATGCATTGTATGTGTGTGATGTATTGGCAACAACATATTGCCTGTTATGTTTCATATTAGGCAGCTGGTGTTGTTAACGTATCTTCTGTAACCCTCCCTCACCCATATTTTGCTGTTGTCATACATCTCCCCATGTGTTTGTGTGCAGTATGTTTGTTGGAAAGGTTTTTCTGGGATATTTACACCAGATCCACATGTGAGTGTGGATTGGCTTCTTTGGAGGAACCTACACTTGCTGCCTCCACCATCTTATTTTGATATGCCATCAACAGGGTATCACTGCATGTGACTCGGCCATTATGTGCACAAATTAGCACTTGGTCACAGACAGGCCATGTACTAAAGCTGTCCCACTGTACTACGCATATTGTGTGGGTGGGTGTTTATGGGTGGACTATGTGGTGCTGCATTGTACAATCATGATACATTATCATGTGCTTTGATGGGTGTGGCCACCTGGGGGTCATTGTGGGGTTTGATACCTCTACGGTAGTGCTGTTTACCTTTTCATCATGGCCCACATTTGTGGTGAGCAGAGCTGCATCTTGTGTTTTGTGGGACTATTGTTGAGCAACATTTCTTTCTCGCTTACATAGGCATGATATGGAGATCCCTCATGTGTGAATTTACATGGTGATTTGACTGGTTGGCCTGACATCGTCTCCGTTCGCTGTGACCTGGTGTGGCTATGCAGCAGCTGAGGAAATTGATGAGGGACACATGATGCACACATAGGTTAGCTTCCACCTTTGTTATTTTGTGATTAGATCTGGCTGAACCTGTTGTGTAGTATCAGTTCATGTAATGGACATGTAATGTTGCATCTCTGTAGACACAAACAGATGCATATAGTGTGTAGCTGTGAGATGCCCATGTGACATGGTATGTAACATAACCATATCCATGTGACACCCGTGTCTGCAGCAACATGTCATGTTGTTTCAAAAGTTGTTTTTATTTAATGTGCATATCCTCTGATGTTTGCATTTGCATCCCTTTAGTCTGTATTTTTTTCTTTGTGAAATATGGCAATTTGTGCTGTTGTTGCAAGGTTTCTAACATTGGCCATATGTATTCTTTTCTTACACAGGGCAATGGACATGATGAACCCATTTGCTACAGTGCATCTCGGCTCCCCATCCAACACCTGTTGTGTGACAGTCCACCATGTTATTGTTTCAGGAGATATTTGCCATTTGATGTTTCACGTATGGGAGTGGAACACAGGCCTGTGCAGGACATGATTGGTCTTGGACTGCTGGTTTTCCCATGACAGACCTGTAGAACACACATTTTGGGCCATGCTGTGGCTGAGAGTCCTGCTGATTGCAGGGACACAGATGAACCTCCAGGGACTGTGTCATATTGGAATCGTACACTTTACTATGCATGCCCATGTTTGCATGGGGTGTTTGTAAGTAATCTTTTGGATGTCAGGGACCCTTGGTTTTTGGGACATTGTACGCATCAGGGACTGACATTATCTGTGTATTTTGGACATTTCTCACCATTTCTTTAGTGTACAGCTTTGGGCCATGTGTGTGACATTGCACCCAGGATACGCTATTCTGTTTGTTTGAACTGTATCATACAGCCGTGATTGTGGCAGGGGGGAACAGTTACAGCGTTCCAATTGTCAATGTCCACTTGCCACACACCTGGACATGATACATGTTTTACCAATAACACATATTCATGCCCACCACCATCCTTGATTGATGTGTTGAGGGGCCAATGGGGTGTACATTCATTTGTGGCATCACTGTACCATGTTAGTGTCTGGCTGGTGCTTATGCTTTTAACTGACTATGTTTGTGAGCCACAACATGTGGAACAATGGCCTAGGTGTGGGTCACTGTGAGTTCATTTTCCATCCTTTGCATGTTAACATGCTGCTTATTGTGTTTGTTTGCTGTACAGACATGACACTCTGCATGTATGGTCCCACCTTGCATTGCACGTCTGCACAGTCCTGTGTTACCCCCTGCATTTACAACAGTCGCATTAGGACATTATATTTGAGGTGTGTTGGTGTGGGTCTCCATGTTCGTACTACTCATCTGCATTCTATGCACCATGCTATATGTGGCCAGAGACTGTCTAACCATCAAACAATGCAAGGGGACCTCCTGCATGGTGTTCTGTCTGCACATTTCAGCCGGTTGTGTGGTTTGTATTCACTCTTTGTTCATGTGTCCCTGCTACCTGTTAGCATATAGTCAGTAAGCTTGAGATGATATTTGGGGTGTACATTGACACATTGCTGATGTGGTGATCAGCCATTATGTGGGAGTTGGGACATTAATTTACAGATGTGTTTGTCACATTACAACATCTTGCCAGTAGATGGTTTTTCCATTTGGTAACCTTCTCTGTTGCATGAGGGCTATGTCTGGGGTGACATGTGATGTGTTTGGGTTTCTCATCCTGAAACACCTGTAGTCTACATGCACTCATATGTGGGTCACACATTGGGGGCATGCATCAGCTACTGTGGTGTGTGGCCCTGCTACCCAGTGCATATCATGCAGCTGATACACATTTTCTGTTGTGCTATTCTGTTTTGCTCTGGAAGTGACCTTTACGTGGCATGTGCATTTTGACCTTGTTGAGTGCGTTCCCATCATTTGCCAGGGTGGAACCCACCTTGCAATTCAGGTTTCACTGTGTATCGTATGTATGAGCCGTGTCAAAAATAATTATGTGATTTTTACAGACATTTGTCTCATTGTCTGCTTTATCTTTGTGACATACATGCAGTACAATGTTAAACTTTCAGTCCCACATGACTCCTTGGGACCATGAGAATCCAGGGTTTCCTTGCACATGTCCCTCCAGTGACTTGCCCAGGGGCGCATGTTGTGCTGTTGTGATATGATGCGTGGTTGCCTTGTGTGCAAGACATTTTTTAGAACACTACACTGCTCCTCCACTCGTGGACCACATTTACACATGTGTCTACGGATTTGCTGGTAATGTCCATGGCCCCCTGTGCTCACATTGGTGTACGATGACAGCTATGTATGTGTCTGTAATTTGGCACATCACGGAGTAGTACACATCCCCATACAGACCCTCCCTTTGGAATAAAATGTCTTGCTTTGCCTCTGTGTTGTTTGTGTGTATGTTTGGGGGCATGTTTGTTAACACAATGCTTAGCAGTTTGTCTCACAACATGTATTTTTTTTTGGGTTACTATATATGCTACGTGGAACATTATTTAACAGCTGCTTCATCACCTCTACACACACCCTTGTCTGTCGTCAGTGTACAGCAAGGTGTTCACTCTGTGCTGCCTAGCCAGCACATATTAGCTGTTCCATAGGTCTCTGTCTTAATGGTGTTTGCACAGCAATGCACCTGGGTGTGTGGTAGTCTTGAGGTTGAGCAGGTGTGTGCTGCGCCGTGTTTCATGTTGCATTTGCTCCTGTCCTGGCCAAGATTGCTGTGCAGCTCCAGCACACATCAAGCACTTCCCTTGTTGGTTGGTTGTTTTCCTCTTGTTATGTATTTTTTTTATGTATTCATTTATGTAGGTGTATGTTGATGCAACATTTCCACAGGTCATAGCAGCATTACATTACAAGGGGGGGAGGTGGGTTGTTTTACATGTAGAGCAGGGCCATCCCCAGGGAGGCTACATTGAGAATTTCCACAAGGCACATACTACATACCATGGACATTGGCAAATTGTGGACAGTGTCTGATTCGTATAGGGTTGGTTATGTGTAAGGTTTGCGGAATTCCTGGTACTGGATGGTTTTCAGCTGTTTTCTAGAAGATATTTGGTCTGTCTTGTTTCAAGGGCAGTTTGGTAGGGTGTTCCTTAAAGAGGAGGCATACAGTTCAGACGCTCAATGTCATGTCCATTGCAGGCATTAGTTTAATTTCAGAGGTACAGTGAGGGGGTTGGAGGCGTCTGGTCTGGTAGTTCTTCCGTGTGCTTTTCATAACTGTAGGGTTTGGATTTGGTGGTTCTGTGCTTGATGTATGGCTGTGTGGGTGGATAGGATGGCCTGGCATTTAGTCCGTGGTTCGAGTAGGAGTATGTGTGGGTCTTTCACAATTGGGGTGATGTGGTCTGTTCCTTTTGCATGCTGTATCCACTACATAACATATCATTGTGTGTGTGTGCATGTGTCCCTGGTACCAGATACAGACTGTGATGTGATGTGTACACAGCAGATCACCAGGTGCATTTGTTCATGCTTTCTCCTGTGGGTTTCCCTGTCCTTACATCCAGCATGCGTGTTGTGTGGGGGCCTGGACTATTTGTGAATGCAGCCTTTGCTATGACGTGGACGTAGTTGTTCTGTGCTAGCGTTGGTTACTTTTTGATTTGTGGGAGTGGTCATTGGTGTGATTCGTCTCTGTTTTCTTGGATGTGTATGCTTGTCCTGCAGATGTCGTTTCCATGTCTTTGACGGTCATATGTTGGCAGGTTTGTGCTGTAAGCACATTGTACCCTCATCTGAGTTGTGACCCATGGTTCTGTCCATCTTCTGCCTGCCAGCTCTTGTGTGATCCTACCCTGATGTGCATGCTGCTACAACCCATCCTGCACTCTGACACCTTCCTGCATGTCATCTCTCCATGGTTGCCTCTTGTGTGTGTGCTCTGCATAGCACCGCTAGTCCACTATCATCATGAGCTTTCACCTGTCCTGCTATTTCAGTCTCATCTGCTGGACACATCTTCGCATCCTCTGTCGCACACTATTATGATAGCATGGTACATTACCATCACTCTGTACATAGCTACAGCTAGCCCCAATTTGTGTGTGCATTTCTGTAGATGCCACATGGCCTGGATGTCATTTTTGTGATACAGCACATGTGATGGGTGTGGTTCTTTTCGTTCTGCTTTACGTTTCCTTTCAGCTCTGTGCAGTGTTTGGTTTACATGTGCACTCGCCTTCACTGACATGGTTTTTATGATGTGCATTCTGTGACACCCTGAAAAGTGACATACTCCTGAGCACTGGGTTGGACTTGTGTTTAGCTGGCATCACAGATTTCTGTCTGATTGCATGCTGTACACAGATGTAGGTAAGCCAAGCTTAATCACTGCTCATTTCGAAACATGACCCCTTCACGGTCAGTCAGTGCCATGACCATTCTGCTACACTGCTGTTCCATCTTGCATGTCTGCTCACCTACTTTGGATTTCCATGCGTTACAATACAGAATGGTGCCAGCACTGACTGTGTTTGTCCCATGCCCTGCCTCATACGGCAAACAATACGCACCCTATACACAACATTGTGGGTTTTGTTGGTGGACAGTGCACGTTACTATTTGACCTCTGAGGTACCTTGATGGGCGCCTTATGCATTAACTGCTATTACAGTGCTTCTATAGTTCATTTGCTACCAGTACTATAAACAATAACATATAACATGGCTCCTAGCTCACTATTCATCATGACAGGTGATGGCTCAACCAGCCTTATTCATTGGACACAGCGGGGGATTGAACCCATGATGCCAGCACCATTGGGGAGTGTGTTAACCCTTCTGCTGTGGCTCTGTTCGTTTCCTTAGATATCAGTGCGGCGCCTTTTGCCTCTAAAATATTATGTGGCCAATAACTTCATGTGCCTCCTCTGCCAATATTACCTAAGACAGATGATGCATCGCCCAGCCTTTTCTATCTCTGCACAGCCGTGTATTCAGCCCCTGGTCGATGCACCATTGGTCAGTGTCTTCACCATTGTGCTGTGGCTCTGTTCCTGTGCGTGGACATCAGTGTGCCGCCTTATGCAGCGCAAAATAACTGTGCGCCGCCCAAAAGAACAGTGCGCCGCAGTAAATTAATCTAGCTCCTATTGCACATTTCTCCATTACGGTTCATGCCTGATCCAGCCTTTATCCTTGCGCAAACTGGGGGATTGACACCGTGGCCCTTGCACCATTGGTTAGTGTCTTCACCATTGTGCTACGTCTCGACATTTGCGAAACGCCTTATGCCGTCCACAACTAACACAGCACCACCTAATGCCGGCCAAAACGCAAAAGATGTACCGCGCACAGCCTAATGCCGTGCAAAACGCAGGCGACGTACAGCGCGCCGCCTAATGCACCACAGATTTTACTACGCACTGCATAATAACGCAAAATATTAATTTCTGCTGCACACACGTAACAGCGCAACACCTATAGTCGCCCGAATGTGGTATTGCCTCCTAAATATATTTCTAGACCATTACTATTCATGTCTCAGCCAGCCTTTTTGGATTGCACACACTGGGGGATTGAACCCGTAGCCCCTGCACCATTAGTTAATGTTTTCACCATTGTGCTACGGCTCAGTTCCTGTGTATTGATATTTGCACACCGCCTTATGCCGTCCACAACTAACAGGGCACCACCTAATGACGCCCAACACGAAAGAGATGTACAGCGCACAGCCCAATACTGCACGAACCGCAGGCGACATACAGCACGCCGCATAATGCAGCACAGATTTTACAGTGCTAGGCCTCATGCCACAAAATATTAATTGATGCCACACAAACGTAACAGCGCAACACCTGCAGCCGGCCATATGTGGTATGCCTCCTAAAAAGATGTTTTAACCATTACTATTCATGCCTCACCCTGCCTTTTTTGGTTACGCACACTGGGGGATTGAACCCATGACCCCTGCACCATTGGTTTTTTTCTTCACTGTTGTGCTACGACTGTGTCCTTCTGTGTACCCAGCAGTGCCCCGCTTAGCCTTCCCACGCGCTAATCTGGGCCCCGCACATTTGCGCGATGCGCACAGGTACGGTGCGGTTTTTTTCTTTTTTCTGCCTGACCCGCCCACTCTATATATGGCACCAGCACACTAACGGGAACCCGCACAGCAACGGTGTTTAGTAAACATGCCCCTTAGTGTGCGATAACTCACGCTGCAGCGCAAATGAGCGCTGAAGGCAGAGAAAGGCTCCCGGAGGGTGGAGGAAGGCTCCCCAGGGGTGGAGAGAAGGGGTCAATGGGTGGAGAATGGGAGGGGAGAGGCTCCCTGCACACTAACGCTGTGAAATCCGAGGCTCAAAACTAACGCCAGTGAAACCCTGGCGTTAGAGCTGATTTAAAGGGAAGAGAAACAATTTCTGTCAGCAATGTACAGCAAAACCAGGGAAACCTACAAAAAAGTGATAAGTGTGATAGATGTGCACGGAACAAAAGGGCAAATAAACAGTGAAAACGAACAGAAGAAAATGGAAAAATAAAATAACCAAGCTGGGCAATAGTGATCTCAATGGGAAACATCAAAAAACACTCCCAAGAAGGCACCAAAAAAGGATATGAATTCTGGAAGGGTCCATGCTCCGTCCCCATACAAGGTGAATGAGCCCACAGTGAAATTGCGCTGTGCAGGGTTTTCCTCTCCATCAGACAGGTTTCCTATGGTGTGCACATGTGCGGCAACAGCAGGGCGGGCATGTCAGAACGGCCAACTGGACAGATGCTTGGAAATGGGGTACAGAGGGCTGCAGGCAGCAGATGCTGTGGTGCAGCTGGGGCACAGTGCGGACTAGGCAGATGCCTAGGTGGCACTTAGGAATGCTGAAACTGTACAGCAGCCAGACAGCAACTGATGAGGGCCCAACATGGGCATGAGTGTGTTTATCACAGTGTCACAGGGGATAGTACCCAGCAGGTACCTCCAAGGGCACAGAACATTGGAAGGCGGTGTTGGGGGGGAAGCATGGACGTCTATGCAGGCACCCCTACCTCAGAACACGTACCATAGGCAGCCGCCTACCTGCACACTGGATGGCCTGAGACTGCGCACCACCAGCACCACCAGCAGAAGGGCATGTCAGCATGGTGGCAGAGGTGTACTGGTGGTGGAAGGGGGCAGTGGCAGCTGCCCACAGCAGACCATGGCCTAGCCCTATGTAGGTGGGTGCCATGCACTGCAACAGACAGGCCCTGCCGGATGAACAGTCATGGTATCACCAGGGAATGCACTGCCTCTGTGGCAACATGGTGGTGCAGTGCACACAGCCAGTATGTTCAGAGACAGAAGGTCACAGGTTCAAGTCCCAGCTGTGGTTCCTGCCAACCCAGGTCTCATATTTTACCCACTACTAAAACGTGCTAATACAGACAGAATCTTTAATGCAGATGACGTAAACATGCCCAAAACACCTACATTTTACCCTACAGAGCACAGACACCATAAACATGCGCATTACCTAGAGCAGAGTCCCCCAAATGCAGTCCTGGAGGGCAAACACCATTCAGGTTCCATGCTGCCTCTAATAAAGATGCCTGTGCAGCATTTTTATGCGCCGCCCCCATGGTATGCAGATGTATCTCATGCATATTCATGAGGGACAGCATGAAAACCCGAACAGTGTTTGGCACACCAGGACTGGAGTTGGGAACCTCTGCCGTAAAGCAGCAGCAAACAGGGGCAGACACACCCGCACCCACAGGCTCCATTATCCAATGCCTCCTGGAGAGGCAGGACATTGGGCCCTGCATGCATCTCCCAATACTAGCACTTGCATACCTTAGCAATGCCACCCTAAACCTGGGAATATGGTACACAGCTATCAAAAGGTTGCTATGATTACTGGCAGATAGCAATTCTGAAGTACAAGTTTCTGACTGAGCTGCATCATGGCAACCTTTCTGATGCCTGTGGAGTGTGCTATAGGTCTTGTGTCTGACAGTGTTTACCACACTGGGGAGTGACCCCAACAGTATTGCGTACCATAGCCATGTCTGCACTGTGCCCAGGACTGGAGCGGTGGCCAGGGCTGCCAAACACCTCTATAGTTGTACAATGCTGGCATAGGTGTGGGAGTGTGTGTCTGTCTATCCAGTGTGTGGTGGCTGCAAACACCCTCCACAGCCCACACTGCCAGCACTGTTGCCAGTATTGGCCTGCCAATGTGCATAATGAGGAGCAAGGTACCATGGGTATAGCCCGGACAGGGTGGCCTGGCCAGGATGCATCTGCACAGGGCATGGGGCAATGGCTGGGACATTGTAGTGCCCGGCCACCACCTGCACAGACAGGGTGGCCACAGCATGTCCTGCTGGGAGATCACTCTCACCCTGACTGAGCAGTGACCACGGCATGGCTAGGTTCCCCCATAGTGTTCTATAATATTTTTCTCATGTGATATTTATGGGTTCCCTTTTGGGGCCCAATCACTGACCTATCTGCTTGGTGTGTATGCTGACGTCCTGGTTCTGGGTGCATGCATGTTCTCCAGGAACATGCACTATGGACTAGCTAGCAGACTGTCTGTAGCTAGTATGTGCTATGCTGGAACACTTTGCAGGGTGCAGTGCCTGGAGGCTTGCTGCAGGAGAATATCAGATAGTGGTGGGGTGCAGCTGAGCATTTCTGGGCCTAATGTCTGTCTGCTATTGCTTTATAGATGTGTACAGAGCTGCATTGACTGCCCTGTAGGATGTCTGTTCCCCAGCAGGACTGTGGTTGATGGTCCCCTCTACTGCTGCCATTGCAGGGAGGTAAAATGTGGATCTGTTGGTGGGAGACCCTGTTTCCCACCCTCAGCCCCAGAGGGTGGGTTGGGTGGTGGTACCTAATCTGCCTATGGGTCCATAAGGATTAAACCTGAGTGAGAAATACAGATGTATCCAAAATGTGTCTGCAGGAACTACCTATCTCACACACTAGCACTGCTGAGAACCTGCAGCATGGTCTATTTCTGCCATGGAAGGTGCTGTGGACCTGGTGCTGGGCACCCCACCTCACCCTCAGGGTGAGCACAGTACCCGCACAATGTGACAGTGTGTAGCTACTCTGTGCCAGTAACACACACGGTCAGTTCCCCCTACCAGGCCAAGGTGCTGTGGGGGTGCATACCCCATCTTGTGTTCATCTGTAGACTGCTGATTTGCATGTGCAGTGCATCATGGGTACGGGTGGGTTAACCCTATCCTGGTGATCACAGCAGACTGTTTGTGTGGTGATGTGCAGTCCTTCTGTAGCCAGTCAGGGGCTTGTTAGCTGCTATAGAGCTGTAGCCCACTGGTTACTTCACTGCCTGTGGAACCAGAGGTCATGGGTTCAAACCCACAGTGGGGTTATTTGATAGGGCTGTCCAAAGCATTATCTATTTTTAATGTACATTAGTGCTGCCAGCAAAACCACCCTCAGTGTACTGTAACCATCAGGTGCCTCAGAAGGCGCTTTATAGGGTGCCCTATAAAGCACCTTCTGAGGCACCTTATGGTTACCGTCCTTATAAGGTGCCTTCTAAGGTATCCTATGGAGCGCCTTATAGGGTGCCCTATAGGGGACATTATAGGGTGCCGTGGCAGACAGTGCACTTTATAATGTGCCCTATGGAGTGCCTTATAGGGTGCCCTATAGGGGACATTATAGGGTGCCGTGGCAGACAGTGCACTTTATAATGTGCCCTATGGAGTGCCTTATAGGGTGCCCTATAGGGGACATTATAGGGTGCCGTGGCAGACAGTGAACTTTATAATGTGCCCTATGGAGTGCCTTATAGGGTGCCTTATGCGGCACCTTAGGTTACGGCACGTGAGGGTGTGTTTGCTGGCAGCAATAATTAAAATACAAATAAACTGCCTCAGGAAACAATACTTACATGTCAAAGCTGATGCCTCAGCCAGCCTTAGGCACACTGGGGGATCAAACTCATGACCCCTGCATCATCAGTCAGTGCATTAACCATTGTGCTACACCTCAGTTTCTATGTTTGCATGTCTGGGCGCCTACTTAAGATTACCACGCGTTAACGCGCTTAGCGGTGCTTCGCCCGATAATGTGCGCAGCAGCGCGCGTTATCGCGCGATACTCCCATTTTGCTGCTTTAAGACTGAAACGCCCACTCCTTTTATGGCAGCCTGCACACTATCGCCGGGTGCACGTTTTATTTATTTATTTATTACAATTTCTTATATACCGCACTATTTGATATCAGCGCGGTTTACATTATAGCAAAATGACCATAACAACAAGCTGTTTGGTTTTATTAGCAGGTTTACAGCTGTTGCTCTTCTGGATCTGTTGGGGGGCACTGTGTGAATGAGTTCCGTGAGTGAGGAAGATGAAAAGCCGTTGATGGCCTTGAATGAGAGGATTAAGGTTTTAAAGATAAGCCTTCCGTGGATAGGGAGCCAGTGAAGCTGCTTGAGAATAGGAGTCACGTGGTCACTTCTGGAGGCTCCGTGGAGGACCCTTGCTGCAGCATTCATAGCCGGTTGTAATGGGCTCAGTGTAGATTGAGGGAGACCTTGTAAGATGGCATTTGCAAAGTCGAAATGGGGTAGGATTAGCGCCTGGTATATAGTCCGGAAATTGTCTGGGTCCAATAGTGAGCGCAGATGCCTGAGCGTACGGATTTTGAAATATACAGCTTTGACTATATTGCCTATGTGAGATTTCATATCCAGACGTTGGTCCAAGGTGACTCCAAGGTATTTTATTGTTTCTTTAGTTTGCAAGTCAGCTTCCTTGACACTTACATGGGACGGAGGAATAAAGTTGGGGTCTCTCGCGATGAATAGCACCTCCGTTTTCTTATGTTGAATGCGGAGGTTTTGGGATTGGAGCCATTCTGAGACCGCATTGAGACAATCTACCAGTGGTGTCAGGTTCATTTGAACTGTAGAGAACGGCATGTATAAGAGTATGTCATCAGCATATATCAAACAGTTCACGCTAAATGATCTAATGATATTGCAGATGGGTTGCATGTAAATATTGAACAGGAGAGATGACAACGAGGAACCTTGAGGCACACCTTGTTTTTGATGGAAGCGTTTTGATTCTTCTGATCCGGATTTTACATATTGCCATCTTCCATCCAGATATGATTTGCACCATTCAAGCACAGTGTTGCAGATGCCCTTCTCTTTCAATCGCCCGAGGAGAAGCTCATGACTCACCGAGTCGAACGCCGCGGCGATGTCTAAGAAGATGAGTACGAAACCTTGTCGGATGTTGTCAATGCCTGTGATTATATTGTTGAACAGGATAGTGAGGAGGGTCTCGACTCCATGATATTCTCTGAACCCATGTTGGCAATGATCTAGAGGAGCTTCAGAATCTATATGATCTTGAATTTGCCTTTGTACCTCTTTCTCAATTATCTTAGCTAGGAGAGGAATACTAGCTATTGGCCTATAAGAATCAACCCTTTGGGGGTCTAGTTTGGAGTTCTTCAATAGCGGCCTAATGGAAGTCTGTTTGAGTGCTGTGGGGAAGGAACCCGTTGTGAAGGAAAGGTTCATCAGGTTCGCGATGAAAGGGCTGAACTCACTGCGTAGCTCCTTAATCCAAAAAGCTGGGCAAGGGTCAGTCTGCGCTGTGGAGGTATTGAGGTTTAGTAAACATACCCCTAAGGGTATGTTTACTAAGCAGTCTTAGCATGCGCCTGGCGATAGTGTGCAGGATGCCATAAAAGGAGTGGGCATGTCGGCCAAAAAATAGCAAAACGGGATCATCGCGCGATAACGTGCGCTATGCACATTATCGCGCAAGAGGGCACTAAGCACGTTAACGCGAGGTAATCTTAAGTAGGCACACTGACATGTAAACAAAGCAACAGAGATGTAGCACAATGGTTAATACCCTGACTGATGGTAGAGGGGACATGAGTTTAAATCCCCAGTGTGCCTAATGAACAAGGCTGGCTGAAGCATCACCCTTTATGTTTAAGTAGTGCTTTTTGAGGCAGTTTATATTTAGTTTAATTAGGGCTGCCAGCAAACACACCCTCACAGTGCCGTAACCTAAGGTGCTGCATATGGGGCCCTATAAGGCACTCCAGAGGGCACAATATTAAGTGCACTGTCCGCCAAGGCACCCTATAATGTCCCCTATAGGACGCCTTATAAGGCACCCTATAAGGCACCTTATGGGGCGCCTTATGAAGCACCTTAAGGTTACAGCACTGTGAGGATGTTTTTGCTGGCAGCACTGATGTACATTAAAAATAGACAATGCCTCAGACAGCCCTATCAAATAACCCCACTGTGGGATCAAACCCATGACCTCTGGCTCCATAAGCCGGGAAGTAATCAGTGGGCTACAGCTGTGAACAAGCTCCTGGTTGGCTACAGAAGGACTGCATGTCACCACACAAACATTCTGCTGTGGTTACCAGGATAGGGTCAACCCACCCGTACCCATGATGCACAGCACATGCAAATCAGCAGCCTACAGATTTATTTATTTATTTATTTATTTTATTTATTTTATTTGGTATACATTTGTAAGCCGCCACTTCCAGCGATCAGCAGTGGACCAATGGTGTAAAATACAAGGGAGTAAATTATATAATCAGAATAAAAGATACAGTATGATTTGAGGGAGGGGTACACCACAGTGATATAGAAATTACAAATATACATTACATTTTGATCATCCAGGTTTGAGCAACAAATAAGCAAATAAATATACATTTGATTGAATTCAGATTATAAATATACATTTGATTGACCAAGATATGTTACAAATTTTATCACCCAGTTTGTTCAACCAGGTAAAGTTACAGGTTTATCGAGTACATATATTACAGTTGTATAATACATTGGCAGATATGCAATCTTACTAACATTGACATCGGATCTATTTTTGCCTCCTAAGCTTCAGGGGTTAGGCCACTTGGGTGTGGAGAGGGTGATGAAACTGTCTAGGTGATACCGTAATGTGTTTGGAACAGGTGGGTTTTAAGCTTTTTTCTGAAGTCCTGTATATTGTTGATCAGTCGTATCTCATAAGGTAGTTTGTTCCAAAGTATGGGAGCAGTGTACGTGTATGCCCGGTTGCTCGTTCCCTCTTTAACATCTCTTATACTACTAGGAATGCAGAGTGTATTCAGGTTAGTAGTCCTTCAGCATCTGTTGGGGGGCTGTGTGGTTATGAGGTTGTCGAGGAATGATGGGGCTATCCTGTGAATGATTTTGAAAGTTTTACCAGTATTTTGTATACTGTTCATGCAGAGATTGGGAGCCAGTGAAGCTCAATCAGTACTGGTGTAATGTGATCCCTCAGTTTCTTATTCAAGATGATCCTGGCTGATACATTTTGTGCCAATTGTAAGATGTTTATGTTTTTTTTTTGGTAGCCCTTGCAAGATGGCATTACAGTAGTCAAAGTGAGGGATGATGAGCGCTTGAGCTACTGTTCTGAAGTCTGTTTGTTCGATTATGTTGCGTAGGGGTTGAAGGACTCTCAGCTTGTGAAATATTGCTCTGTTGGTCAACCGGAGATGTTTGTCCATTTTTAGGTTAGCATCAATGAGAACTTCTAGATATTTGATCTCATTTTTAGATTGATAGGTATTGTTGTTAAAGGTGATTGAAGCAGGAGGTTTGAAGTCTTGTTTACTTGATACGAACATCACATCAGTCTTTTTGTGCTTTATCGACATGTTGTTATTTTGGAGCCATTTTTGCATTTCACCCAGGCATTCTTCTATTTGGTTGAAATTAGGATTTTCTATATCAAGTTGAGTGTACAACATGATATCATCTGCGTATAAGTGGTATCTGATGTTGTGCTTTTGGAAAATCGTACAGACTGGCTGGATGTAAATGTTGAATAGCAGGGAGGAGATAGCTGAGCCTTGAGGTATTCCTTGGGTTTGTGGGAAAGGCTTTGCCTGCTCGTTATTGAAACGTACCTGTTGCATTCTATTTGTGAGGTATGATGATCACAAGATGGGGTATGCACCCCACAGCACCTCAGCCTGGTAGGGGGAACTGACCGAGTGCACCCCCACAGCACCTCAGCCTGGTAGGGGGTGCCGACGGTGTGTGTTAGTGGCACAGAATAGCTACAGACTGTCACATTGTGTGGTTATTGTGCTCACCCTGAGGGTGAGGTGGGGCGGCCAGCACCAGGTCCGCAGCACCTTCAATGGCAGGTGTAGGCTATGTTGTAGATACCCATCAGTGCCAGTTTGTGTGATAGGGAGTTTCTGCAGACACACCTCGGATCCATTAGTGTTCATCTGTAGCTTTCAATCAGGTCTAGCCCTTATGGACTATGATGCACCCAGGATAGTGTATATTCTGTGTTGGTGCCAAGGTAACATGATGTAAGTGAAAGGGGGTTGTTTTGACCCATAGGCTGAATATGTACCACCACCCAATCCACCCTCTGTGGCTCAGGATGGGAGACGGGATCCCCCACTAACAGATCCACATTCAACCACCCTGCAATGGTAGCAGTAGAGGGGGGCTATCAACCCCAGTCCTGTTGGGGAACAGACACCCTACAGGGCAGCCAATACAGAACTGTACACATCTATAGGGTAATGGCAGACAGACAGTAGGCCTAGAAATGCTCATCTGCCCCCCACCACCAGCTGACATTCTCTAGCAGCAAGCACAGTGAGTCACCAGCCACTGCACCCTGCAAGGTGTCCCAGCCATACACATATAACAGCAGACAATCCACTAGTTTATTTATTTATTTAATTCTCTTATATACTGCGCTATTCTGCATCAGTGCGGTTTACATTGAACAAACTGAAATTACATTGAACAGGGCATTATAACTTGGAGATAACTAATTTTTTTACAGGGAACATCCACAGTGCATGTTTCTGGAAAAGATATGAGCACACCCACCAAGCAGATAAGTCAGTGATTAGGCCCCAGAAAAGAGAGCCCATACATTTCACTTGAGAGAAATACAATATAGCACTATGGGGGAACCCAGCCATGCCATGGTCACTGCTCAGTCAGGGTGAGAGTGACCTCCCAGCAGGACGTGCTGTGGCCACTCTGTCCGTGCAGGTTGTGGCCGGGCACTACAATGTTCCAGCCATTGCCCTAAGCCCTGTGCAGATGCATCCAGGCCAGGCCACCCTGTCCAGGCCATACCCACAGTACCTTGCTCCTCATTATGCACATAGGCAGGCTAACACTGGCAACAGTGCAAGCAGTGTGGGCTGAGGACAGTGTTGGCAGCGACCAAACACTGGATAGACAGACACACACTCCCACACCCATGCCAGCATTGTGCAACTATAGAGGCTTCTGGCAGCCCTGGCCACCGCACCAGTCCTGGGCACAGTGCAGGCATGGCTATGGTACACAATACTGTTAGGGTCACTCCCCAGGGTGGTGAACACTGTCAGACACCAGACCTGAAACACACTCCACAAACATCAGAGAGGTTGCTATGATACAGCTCAATAAGCAAATTATGCTTAACCTAGGAATTGCTATCTGCCAGTAATCATAGCAACTATTTGATATATGTGTACCGTATACCCAGGTTTAGGGTGGCATTGATAAGGTATGCAGGTGCCAGTATTGGGAGATGCACGCAGGGCCCAACATCCTGCCTCTCCAGGAGGCTTTGGATAAGGGAGCCTCTGGGTGTGGGTGTTTATGCCCCTGTTGGCCGCTGCTCTAGGGCAGAGGTTCCAAACTCCAGTCCTGGAGGGCCAAACACTGTTCGGGTTTTCATGCTGTCCCTAATGAATATGCATGAGATACATCTGCATACCATGGGGGTGGTGCATAGACATGCAGCACAGCCATATTTATTAGAGACAGCATGGAACCTGAATGGTGTTTGGCCCTCCAGGACTGCCTTTGGGAGACTTTGCTCTAGGTAATGTGCATGTTTATGGTGTCTGTGCTCCGTAGGGTAAAATGTAGGCGTTTTGGGTATGTTTAAGTTATCTGCAATAAAGGTTCTGTCTTTATTACCATATTTTAGTAGTGGGTAAAATATGGGGACTGGGTTGGCAGGAACCACAACTGGGACTTGAACCTGTGACTTTCTGCTCCTGAACACACTGGCTGTGTGTATTGCACCACTGTGTTGCCATAGAGACAGTGCATTGCCTGGGAATACCATGACTGCTCATCACACAGGGCCTGTCTGTTGCAGTGCATGGCACCCACCTGAACAGGGCTAGGCCATGGTCTGCTGTGGGCAGCTGCCACTGCCCCCTCCACCACCAGTACCCCTCTGCCACCATGCTGATATGCCCTTCTGCTGGTGGTGCTGGTGGTGCGCGGTCTCAGGCCATCCAGTGTGCAGGTAGGCGGCTGCCTATGGTGCAGGTTCTGGGGTAGGGGTGCCTGCATAGATGTCCACACTTCCCCCCAGCACCGCTTGCCAATGTTCTGTGCCCTTGGGGGTACCTGCTGGGTACTATCCCCTGTGACACTGTGGGAAACACACTCATGCCCATGTTGGGCCCTCGTCAGTTGCTGTCTGGCTGCACTACTGTTTCAGCATTCCTATGGGCCACCTAGGCATCTGCCTAGTCTGCACTGTGGCCCAGCTGCACCATAGCATGTGCCGCCTGCAGCTCTCTGTATCCCCATTTCCAGCATCTGTCCAGTTGCCTGTTCCAACATGCCCACCCTGCTGTTGCGGAACATGTGCATGCCATGGGAACCTGTCCATTAACAAGAGAAAACCCTGATCAGCGCTATTTCACTGTGGGATCATTCACCTTTATGGGGATGGAGCATAGACCCTTCCAAAATTAATATGTTTCTGTCATCATGTTTCTATGTTTCTATTGGAGCTTTCTTGGTAGTGTTTTTTGCTGTTTCCCATTAATATCACTGTTGGGCAGCTTGGTTATGTTTTTTTATAATTTTGTTCCAGTCATTTTCAATGTTTCTTTGCCATTTTGTTCCGTGCACATGTATCACACTTATTACGTTTTGTAGGTTTCCCTGGCTTTGCTGTACATTGCTGACGTAAATGGTTTCTCATCCCTTTAATTCTGCTCTAACGCGAGGGTTTCACTGGCGTTAGTTTTCAGTCCCGGATTCCACAGCAATAGTGTGTGGGGAGCCTCTCCCCTCCTACTCTCCACCCATTGACCTTCTCTCTCCGCCCCTGGGGAGCCTTCCTCCGCCCTCCGGGAGCCTTTCTCCACCCTCAGCGCTCATTTTTGCCACTGCGCGTGTTATCACGCGATACGGTACCTCTGTGCCCAATAAAGCGCCATTATTGCACAATAAGGTACCTTATCGCGCGATAACGTCGCCGGGCGCACATTAAGATGGTTTAGTAAACATACCCCTAAGAGAGAAAAGTAGATACTTATCTTAGTTGAGCAGAACATATTTGGAGAATGTGCAACTGTGAAACAAAAATCTAAATAATAGAATTGTTATGTGATGTTGCTTAAGTATAATTTGTGACCAAGAATACATAAGTAATAGTTACTTCTATCTGATTAAAATAAACAAATCTGTTTATTTAATTTGATAATTTTCATGAAATTCTTAATTGCATCACTGCATGTTCAATATTAAGTTTCAGCATTTAACATTTCTTTCTGAAAGTTAACTGGTGTCACCCGTTGAACCCATTTGGATCTTATCCACTTGGCCACTGACATAAACAAAGCAGGAGGGGTTCAAAACCAGACTTGAGGAGGAGATGCTGGATGGGGAGTGGAGAAGAGAAATGGGGAGATGCTGGATCCTTGAGGGGTAGAGGAAGACAGAGAGGTGTGCTGGACACAGGGAGGAAGATACTGGATCGGAGAGGGAAAGAAACAAAGTTTGTACTGGCAGATGGTAGGCTTGGAGAAGGGGGAAGCATTTTAGAAGAGTCTGATGCTTGGGGATGACACAGGGGATGGGAGAAGGGGACTGATGCTGACAGGTACTGGGGGTTGATGGTCGGAGATGTAGTACTGGTACCTGTGGCCTATTCTGAACCACTGTACCCTGCTCAGACCCAAAAGCCTGAACCAAAGTTGAATCAATCAAGATGGCTTCCTGTTACAAGAATCGTTTGCTTTGCTGCAAGTCTCAGGCCTGACCTTCAAGCAATTGCCTGCCAAGTTTTATGTGCACATACAACAAAGCTATTGTTCCCAACCATAACTACGTGCAAGAGAACTCAGTCCTGAGGCCATTCTCAGCCCCAGATTGTTCTATCGGTTCTGCACATTTGCAACAATGTATGACACTGCATTTCATCATCTTCTCTCTCTCACCATGGAACTCTGTTTGAAGAATGACCCTCTGACAACCACTACCTGATTTGCTGAAGATGTCTCACACTATCTCAAATCAACCAGTCACTGAGCTGTGACGAGGAATTCACTAAAAAGAATTATATATTGTGGACAGTGATACTTGGGACTCACTTTCCGCTATTCTGCCATAGTTTGCCATTTTGCCATCTTCAGCCTTTTGTCATTTTCTGCAGTCTGTGCACCTCCCTATCTGCTCCTGTCTCCTTCTGAAAAGACAGATAATGTGCAAGGCCAAAGACTAACCTTGCACAAGAATAATGGGCCCGATTTTTGAAGGCATTTACAAAGGTAACTTCCCTAATTACCCATGTAAATGCCTTATCTGGAATTTTCAAAGGGCACCTACATGGGTGTTGTCCTTTGAAAATCCCAGATATGTCCCTAACTTGCCCAGATGCTATTCGGTTAGCATCAGGGCGTGTTAGGGGAATTCCGGGGCACATTAAGGGCGGAGGAAATGGCTAACTGGGTAGCACCAATTTTCAATTCTATCCACTTAGCCCTCTGTGCCTTAAAGATAGGCGTGCAGGAACTAAGCGGGTAGTATCGAAAATCAGTGCTATCCAGTTAGCTCCTGCAGCTTCCGGGTTGTGTGGCAAGACACTTATTTTCAATGCATTGTATGAGTCCTTCCTTAATGATCATACACTGTACTCAGACCTACCTACACCTGAAGAGAAAGGTGCAGTTTTTAAAGTATGTAAGTGCTCATTTACATCTGAATTCACTTGTCATTTCCTAGAACTGGTAAACCTCTCAAAAGTGGTTTGACTTCATTTTTACATAGTTTCTTTGAAGTAAAGAAAAAAACTTTAACTTCCCTTTCTAATTGTTCTCTGTAAGAGATCATAGTTTAACCCTTTATCCTTCACAATCTGTCTCATTAGACACTGAGCACATGTAGATTTAGTGCAGTATGTAATTTTGGAACCACACAAAGGACAGCCTCTCAGCTCAAGTGATTTTAAAAGGTCTTTTCTATTAATCATACTTTTGATTTTATGAGGCTATAAGTAAAAGACATTTATAGAAAATAGAATTCTTGAACCTTTACATATGCAAAAGTTGCAAAAGATCTGGATTGCTGTTGCTGTTTAGCTTTACCACATTATTTGCACAGCCTGTGTGCTAAAAGAGACTGTTTTTGTTGTTTGACTCTGCTGTTACATCTATGCAGCTTCTTCCATCTGTATTTACCTGCCTGTCTGTTGAAAGCCACTGAGAGCTCTGGGGTGTGAGTATAGGAGATGCTTTGTGTTAGACATCTCCCCAACAGCTGACATCACTAGCGGCAGCATTGAGGCTTCCCTTTAAATTTAGAAGGGCCCCTGTGAGCCCCACCCTGCAGGCCCCAGTTTAGCACGCCACTTGCCATGAATTTAGCACAGAGGATAAAGTGCTGAGTGATAGGCTAAGAGTTGATGATTTCAGCTTAGAGGGGTCAGTAGGGATTAATGTGTTCAGTATACAAGGATAGGGTATATCGGTGGGTCTAGGATATGCTTAAATAGTTTAAGAACACTAGTCCTTTTTAAGTTATTAAGATGGGTTGGATCTATCTGTTATTATTAATGACATACTATCTGGAAAATGTTGCTATTGTGGGGATTTATAATCATCTACATGTTGGATGCTTTTTAGGTAATGAAAGGCTCATATTTAGTGGACCGCAATGGTCAGATTTTCAGCAGCAATATTGTTTAGTCTTTCCGATTGAAGTGTTGGTGTCCAGATTTAGGCGATTGCGCTTACGTAATGATTGTACATGGAATAATGTAATGTTCCATGTAAACCGCACTGATGTCGAATAGCGCGGTATATAAGAGAAATAAATAAATAAATAAATAATAGAGAGCATCTGTAGAATGCATTAGTTCTTATAATCCTTATTTGGAGAATGTTCTTTTTCCATGTATAAGCTTAAATGCTCGTTCCATTTGTAATAAGGCCCCTCTAATTTATGATTTAATTCAGGAAAGGGATCCTGGTTTTGTGTTCATTACAGAAATATTGTTGCAGTCTCCTTTGATGCCAGCTCATGATTCAGGCCATTATTTAGTGCAATGTGCCTACTATTTTTCACCCTCATCGGGTAGTTCTATTTCAGAGGTTAAGGCATCCTCACTAATTTGGTCAGATCGTTATTTAATGGAGTTTACATTCCATTGTCCAACTGTTAGGCTGCTCTCTCATTTGCCATTTGAATTTAAGAATGTGTGTAGGTATTTTCCCCTGAGGATTAGGGGAACAATATACAGGCAAATGGATTGTTTGATACAGAGATAACATCTCAGTCTTTGGCTGAGTGGATTAACAGCTAATGCAATATAATGGAGGAAATTGATTCAATGGTTAGTAAAAGAAGACGCAAGGCCAGGAAGAAGCTATCTTGGTTCACATAGGAGTTGTTATTATTAAAAAGAGAATGTAAAAAAAGAGTTAGTTTGGAGAAAATCATATGATACTCAGGATAGATTAAACTGGAGGATTAAATATCAAAGATATAAAGCGCTGCTTTGCTTATCTCATAAGCAATATTATGATAGGGTGGTCTTGCAGGATCCATCACAATCAAAATCATTATTCCAATTGACAGCTGGGATATTGCAGGATAATATAAGACTACAACCCGATGAATCTTTGTCAGTGCAGTGGTCTGCTAATTTTTTTCAGAAAAAAGTATTTAATATATGCAAGAATTTATTGATGGCCAACTCTGATATAGAAACTATGCTGTCTTTGATTCCAAAGCAATTGAAGGAAGAGCCATGTCTGGAAGATCATTCCTGGTCAACATTTTCTAGACCATCTTAGAAAAGCTCTAAGAACTTTTTTTCTTGTGCAGATCCATGTCCCACCTTTTTATTTAACCATGCACCACTCATTTTTAAAGTTTGGTTTTAGTACAATGTGCCTACTACAACAGAAGTACAACAATGTCCCAACAACAGAAGTAGGAGAGCAGTGAACCTCAACACCCTCTGCCTCCCGAAGCCATTCACAAAGGTTAATGCTTGTACCAGTAACAGAGCCTTCTCATTTATAGCTCCTGCACTCTGGAACCGGTTGCCAAGTGATCTGCGTGAAATCTGTGATCTAAAGGACTTTAGAAAAGAACTTAAGATGCACCTCTTCCAATCTCATTACAACCTAACCTCATGAATTACACGCGGCCGCGTGTAAATATGTAGATACGGATCACTTGTAAAGTTTTAACAGTCTGTCAATTGTAAATATGTATATAAGTACCCTGTGTGAACCCCAACAACAATCAACTGTAAGCCTGTAACCCGAGTTTTTGCTGTGCTTCCCCCCCCCCCCTCCCTAATCAGATTGTATATATCCTTAATTCTGGCCGGTACAGCCAACCTTACCATGTGTAACAACCGCTGCTGATCACTGGAAGCAGCGGAATATAAATGTACGCTAAATAAATAAATAAATAAAAATAAATGATATTATTGTAGTTTTATTGTCCAAGGGTATTTATCCAAAAGAAATAGAAGATATAACCTTATTCCTGTTCCAAAGGATACAAAGACTAGTCTCACAAAGGTTTCTTTCTAACTTTCACTCAGTCATGAATATACCCTTCAATGCTTCAATGATTCCCAGTTTGGTTTCCATAGATCATGTAATACAGAACTGCTTGTGGTACTTTTAAAGTCTCAGATATTAACATCATTTTGGCTGAGAATCAAATAGCTGTTTTATTGCAATTTGGCTTACGTGTTGCATTTGATATAGCAGATCATGATATGCTATTGGCGATTCTAGACATTTTGGGAATTTCTGGGACTGTACATGATTGGTTTCTGTTGTTTTTTTTTAAATCAAACGTATAGGGTTCAGATGGGATCTGACTACTCTGGGAAGTGGAAATCAGAATGTGGGGTTCCGCAGGGATCCTCACTTTCTCCAATACTTTTTAACATACTGATGATTTCATTGGGGCGGTTTGTGATGGAATGGATTTTAAATACTGCGCATATGCGGATAACATTCCAATTTTATTGACAGTTTTCTCATTGACAGTAGATTTTTATTCAGATATAAACAACACTCTACTTTTGTTAGGTAGATGGGCAAAAATTTCTCATCTATAGTTGAATGTGTCCAAAAAGAAGGCTCTTTGCTTGAATAACAATAAGCCTTTACCTAGTTTTTAGTGGGGTTATATCATCCATGACATTTTAGACATGAGGAAGCTCTCAGCCAAATAGGTTCCCAAATGCCTCAATGCTGACCAGAAGTGTGATTGAGTGGTTGCTTCACATGCAATCTTGGGCAAATTTCATAGCAATGCTGTGGGATTTTTGGATCGTCTTGTCACTACGGACCATATGTATGATCCAGAAATCAAAGAACAATGCAGAGAGTGGAGACACAGTGGTTCCCCACCAAGCAGGGCCAGCCCGTCCATTGAGCAAGAATGTGCGTTTCAGGGGGCCCCGCGCAAATAACATTCTGCTTTAAAAGTAAATTTTACATTTTTAAAAAAAAAGCTGTCTGCTGCCGGCCTACCGCTGCCTCCGCGGCAGATTCTAGTGTCCCGCGGGGCCCCCCCTGCCCGGCAGAGCCTGCCCTCCCTGCATCAGCTCCCTCTTTGAAACCGGCTTTCAGAGCGCGAAGGGAGAGTTTCCCTTTCGCGGCTCTGTTAAGACCGCAGGGGCTGATGGGAACTCTCCCTTCGCGCTCTGAAAGCCTGTTTCGAAGAGGGAGCTGATGCAGGGAGGGCAGGCTCTGCCGGGCAGGGGGGGCACCGCGGGACACTGGAATCTGCCGCGGCAGCAGCAGCAGGCCGGCAGCAGACAGCTTTTTTTAATTTTAAATTTTCCCTAGGCTGGGGGGGGGGGGGAGGGAGGGTTTAGGACTGGTAATGGGCTATGGGGGGGGCTAAGTCTGGAAATGGGGTGATGGGGGGGGTTAGGACTGGTAATGGACTATGGGGGGGCTAAGACTGGAAATGGGCTGATGGGATTAGGGCTGGAAGTGGGCTGATGGGGATTAGGACTGATAATGGGCTATGGGGGGAGCTTAAACTGAAAATTGGGTGATGGGGGTTAGGACTGGAAATGGGCTGATGGGATTAGGATTGGAGTGGGCTGATGGGGATTTAGGACTGGTAATAGGCTATGGGGGGCTAGGACTGTAATGGGCTGAGTGGAAGGGAAGGCTTGCACTGCAAATAGCTGATGGGGACGGGGGCTTGGAATGGAAGTGGGCTGATGGGGGATTAGGACTGGTAATGGCCTGGGGGGGGGGTTAAACTGAAAATTGGGTGATGGGGGGGGTTAGGACTGGAAATGGGCTGATTGGATTAGGACTGGGAGTGGGCTGATGGGGGGTTAGGACTGGTAATGGGCTATGGGGGGGGGCTAAGTCTGGAAATGGGGTGATGGGGGAGTTAGGACTGGTAATGGGCAATGGGGGTCTAAGACTGGAAATGGGCTGATGGGATTAGGGCAGGAAGTGGGCTGATGGGGATTAGGACTGGTAATGGGCTATGGGGGGGGCTTAAACTGAAAATTGGGTGATGGGGGTTAGGACTTGAAATGGGCTGATGGGATTAGGGCTGGAAGTGGGCTGATGGGGATTAGGACTGGTAATGGGCTATGGGGGGGGGGGCTTAAACTGAAAATTGGGTGATGGGGGTTAGGACTGGGAATGGGCTGATGGGATTAGGATTGAGTGGGCTGATGGGGGTTTAGGACTGGTAATAGTCTATGGTGGGGTGGCTAGGACTGTAATGGGCTGAGTGGAAAGGAAGGCTTGAACTGCAAATAGCTGATGGGGATGGGGGCTTGGAATGGAAGTGGGCTGATGGGGGGTTAGGACTGGTAATAGTGGGGGGGGGCTTAAACTGAAAATTGGGTGATGGGGGGTTAGGACTGGAAATGGGCTGATTGGATTAGGACTGGGAGTGGGCTGATGGGGGGTTAGGACTGCTAATGGGCTATGGGGGGGCTTAAACTGAAAATTGGGTGATGGGTGTTAGGACTGGGAATGGGCTGATGGGATTAGGACTGGGAATGGGCTGATGGGGTTTAGGACAGGTAATAGGCTATGGGATGGCTAGGACTGGTAATGGGTTGGGGGGTTGGTAGGACTGGAAATGGGCTGAGTGGAAGGGAAGGCTTGAACTGCAAATAGCTGATGGGGAGGGGGCTTGGAATGGAAATGGGCTGAGTGGAAGGGGGGCTTGAACTGCAAATAGCTGATGGGGAGGGGGATTGGAATGGAAATGGGCTGTGAGGGGAGGGAGCTAGGACAGGAAATGGGCTGATGAAGGGGCTAGGATAGGAGTGGGAATTGGGTGTTGGGGGGAGCTAAGATTGGAAATGGGCTGTGGTGGGGGCTTGAATTGAAATGGACTCATGAAGGGGCTGGAACTGGAAGTAGGCTCATGGGGGGCTTGGATTGGAAATGGGCTGAGTGGAGGGGGAGCTAGGATTTGACATGGGCTGATGGTGGGGCTAGGAAAGGACTAGAAATGGGCTGATGGGAGGCTGGTATTGGAAATGAGCTGATGAAGGGACTCAGATAGGACTGGAAATGTATGGGGGAGCTAGGACTGGAAATGGGCTGATGGGGGGGGCTAGGACTGGAAATGGGCTGATGCGGGGACTAGAAGTGAGCGGATACTGGGTGTGGCTGGAACTAGAAGGGAGCTGATGTTGGGGGAGATTAGAATGGGATGGGGCTGGGAGAGTGAAATGGAGAGGGGAAAAATATTTTGTTTGGGAGGGAAGAAAAATCTACAATTGGCCGGGTATTGGGAGAGTAAGTGGGGACTGAGGATGGAGGGGTAAAATTTGAGTGGATGAAAAAGGAATGAGGAAAGAGCAAAAGGAGAAAGATTAGTATGTTAAAGCAGATGTAGAGAGAGAATGGAAAAAAAAACTAGAAGAGAGAAGAAAGGACAAATGGACAGCAGATGATGGAGAGTTAGCAGAAAACATGAAGAAACCAGAAGAAAGTGTCTGGAGAAATTGCAACTGAAAAAAAATATGCACAAAAGGTAGAAAGATATCTCCTTATTTTGAATTTATTAACTGGAATATGTCAGCTCTGGGAAATGTGCATCATTAACGTCTGTGCTTTGTTTAGTACAAGAGGAAATTAATTTATAGTTCTATTTCTACATTGTTGTTGTACATTCCAAGTTTGGCTTTTTAGGGTTCCCAGTTTAATTATTGTCTTCCTGTTTCTAAATTGTGATTCCTTGTTTGGTGATGGTCTATGTTCTGCATGTGTAACTGAGCTGAGGTGTTCTGTTTATGTAATTCCTATTTGACATTGCTACTTGTTCTCTGTCCCCAGTAGGTCATGTATTGTTATTCTCTGAAATGTATTGATTTAATATTTGCAGTGTTGCCTTTTGATAGGTAGGGTATGGTGCTTTGTGAGTCCTGGTAGTGCTGTTATGATACGGCGGGTTTGCTATGGGTTCTAAATGGGCAGTGTTTGTAGTAGTTCTTAATGTGCCTGGCGGTTGGCACTGGATTATAGTAATATAGAAATCTTTTAGTCTTTCTTTATCCATACACTCATGAAGAGGCATGTTTACTAAAAGTTAGTGTATGGTAACATTATGCAAATATTTATGCAAATGAGGTCCATTATGCAAATGAGGCCCGCGCTGAGTCTCTGCAAATGGCCCCGCACCCCCCTTGGGCCGCCCCTGCCAGCAAGGGTGGCTCTATAATGAGGCAGAATGAAGGGGCCGCCTCAGGAGGCAAAGTTTTGAGGGTGGCAACAAATGCCCCCAAAACAGCTGCCTCACTCTGCTTCAAATGTTAAAAAAACAATTGAGTGCCCAGCTGCTGCTGCATCCGTTTCTTGGCAGTGGCAGAAGCAGTGAAATATGCCCCCTTCTGCTGTCCCATATCCAATGAAACTTGGGCAGTGGCTGCGAGCTATATCTGTGGCCAAAAACAAAAGAAAAAAGTAATTGGAAACTGTGGAATTTTAAAGCCTCCATTAACTTGTAAGTCCCTGCTGGTTCTGCGCCCCCTCCTCCCTCGACACAAAAAACACCATTAGAGGGGGCGGGACACATCTGAACCTTACAAGCATTAAGGTCCTGATGGTTCCTGTCCCATCTGATGATGCTTTTCACTTCAGGGATTGGGGGGGGGGGGGGGTATGGAACCAGCAGGGACTTACTAGCCAATGGAGTCTTTTATATTCCTACTGCCAAGATGGATCAGCGGCAGCAGGAAAAAAATTAATGGTAGAAGGCAAATGCAGGGGATGGGGGGAGGTGGGAGGGAGGCAGGAAGACAAATGCTGGACAAAAGGGGAAGAGTCAGAAAGACAAGTGTTGGGGGGTAAGAAGACAATTGCTGGACCAGGGCCAGCACTACCCAGTAAGCTGAATAAGTGTGGCAAGGAGGTGCTGATGTCAGGAGAGTGCTGTCACTAGCTGCTTGTCCCCACTCTCCATTTAGGATGGTCTGCATAGCACCGGCAGCTTAGTAGAGAGACAGCCCACAAGACACACTGTTCCTGTGGGCAAAAGGCTGTGAGAGGCCACAATAGCTACTCAGAGTCTTCTGCCCATGGGAGCAGGGTGTCCCATGGGCAGGCTCTCCACTAGTCTGCCGGTGTTCCGCAAATCATCCTAAATGAAGAATGGTGGCAGGCAGACAGCAATGGCATTCTTCTAACATTGGTTCCTGTGAGCAGGCTCTGTTTCTAAGGTCCGCAGTCATGGCTTGCACAGAAGGTTGTGGAAGGCAGCAGCAATTGTGGCCCAGAGATCAGAACTTGCCTGTGGGAGCAGTATGTCCAGCGGGCAGGAATTCTGCCAGGCCAATTGCACCTTGTCTCTCTGTCTGTTGTTCATGCTGCTCCACGGGCAGGCTCTGCCCCTAGTACATACAAGGGGTGGACATGAAGGGGCATTGGGAGGTGAACATGGATGGGCACAGTGAGTCAGAAGGGAACTGATAGGTGCTGGGGGAGGGAATAGGGAGGCAGTGAGGTGGGCAGCTTGGGAGATAAACAAAGATACTGGACATGGAAAGGGGCAGAGGGAGAAGCAAGGAGCGGAGATGGAGTGGTGATATTGGCCAGGAGCTTATAGGGAGACTATCGGGAAATGCTGGACTTGGGGAGGGGGGGGTGGACCAGAGAGAGACAGAGGGTAGATGCTGGACATGGGGTAATAAAGGGAGGAGTTGCTGGACACA
Source organism: Ichthyophis bannanicus (assembly GCA_033557465.1). Classification (NCBI taxonomy): domain Eukaryota; kingdom Metazoa; phylum Chordata; class Amphibia; order Gymnophiona; family Ichthyophiidae; genus Ichthyophis; species Ichthyophis bannanicus. The sequence continues at coordinate 99,062,870 of CM066031.1, read as the reverse complement.
GGATTGAGAGAGGGGAGAAGATGGACCCGGGATAAATAGGTTGAGAAAGAGATGAAGGGATGCTGGACATGGGAGTAATAGAGAGGGGATGGGATGGAAATGGGGTAGATGCTGGTTGCAGGGCTGGATAGGAAAGCAGAAGGCATACATGGAAGGAAAGAGAGAGCAAAGATACTGGATGGAGGGAAAGAGAGAGAGAGAGAGAGAGAGACACTGGATGATGGGGGAAGATATGTTATACATGGAGGGAGAGAGAGAGAGAGAGTGAGCAATAGACTGGGGAATAATGGATCAGGGAAGAAGAGCAGGGGAATGGAAGGACTGGGGTGAAGCTTGAAAAGCAGTAGGTAGATGGCTAAAAAAGGAGGGAGATTGAGAACTGGATAGTAAGGAGAAGTGAAATCTGGGTGGATAGAGAGAGAGAGAGAAATAAAAGGAAGAAAGTCGAAAGGAAAAAAAATCAATATCCAAGATGGAAGGAAGTGAAGAAAACAAAAGGAGAGACAAAAAAATGGCAGATTGACTAGAGACTGTAGAAAGAAAACTAAGAGAAGAAAGAGGAAAGCAGAAGCCTCAGATCGGGACCAGCATGATCAGAGAATAAAATGGTCAGACAACAAAAGGTAGAAAAAATAATTTTATTTTCAATTTTGTGATTGGCCTTTGCGCATCTCTTCTCTGGTGTTGCACCGCTTGTGGAGTCTGGCTTCTTGGGGTTTCAGTTTAATTTTTGTCTACATATTTTTATTTTTGCTTTAGGATGTAGTTACTTATTCTGTACTTGGTGAGGGTCTGTGTTCTGAAAGTGTGACTGAGGCCAGGCATTCTGTTAACATGAAGATTGTACGTAGGGATCGGTACTATAGTAATCTGTATTGTTCAGCTTTTCAAGTAGTTCTGTCAATGTTCCAGGACCCACTGCAGTATTTACAGTGATGAGTTTTTTGGGTAGGCTCCTTATATGAGTTTTGGAAGTTAAGTTATGGTATGGTATGGTAGATTTGTTCTACAGATCCTCAGTGGCTTTGTTGTAGGGTTTTGTATTAGTTCACAATATGCTGGAGAATGTTTATGTTGTTTCTGCTCTGCATCCATTGTTGCAGGAAGGGGTTCTGTGAATGCAAAATATATATTCAAAAAGAAATAACAAGAATCATAATGCAGTTTATAACAACAAAATAAAAATGAGTTATAATTTATAAACTGAGCTGTGGTTCTTGCTTTTTCTTTTAGTTTCTTGGTGTGAAAACATTTTGCTTTTCCTGCACTTTATCTAATCAGCTTTTTGGTTTGGTTCAGTCCCTGACTGGAGTTTTGAGAAAGATACCCCACCCCTGCTCTGGGGGGAGGGGTGCCATCTCATCCCTTGCCTCAGGCAGCAGATTGCCTTGAGCTGCCCCTGATTATCATGTTGCATTATGGGATCTGCAGCCCTGACTTCAAATGGTAGATGTAGGGACTACAAATACCACACTGCTTTTGAGATGTAAGTTCAAAACTAGGATTGGCCAAAAACTCTCCCTCTTGCACTGGGTCACTTGGCAGCCTTATATGTGTTTATTTATGTCAATTTTCTTTTATTAGGCATACTCCTTATCCAATAACATTGTCACTATGGGGGATGTTTACTAAAGTGCGTTAAACGTCACTAACGCGCGTTATACGACGTTAACGATCGTAAGTGCCGTATAACGCGCGTACCGACGCGCTAACGACCGTTAACGTCATACTACGCGCGTTAACCGTAGTTAACGATCGTAAAGCTCCGCGGCGCGTTAAAACAGCGCAGAAGGTGGAGAGTGGGCGGAGAGAAGGGGTCAATGGGCGGAGAGTGGGCGGGGAGAGGCTCCACTCATACTAACGCGCTGTATTTCAGAGCTCAATTCCAACACGAATGAAAACCTGTCGTTAAAGGCATTTAAAGGGAAGAGAAACCATTTCCGTCAGCAATGTACAGAAAAACCGGGGAAACCCACAAAACGTGAACAGTATGATACATGTGCACAGAACAAAATTGCACATAAAACGTTAAAAATGACCACAAGAAACATTTTAAAAAGCAGAATTCAGCTGGGCCACAGTGATAGCAATGGGCAACAAGGAACAACACTCCCTGGAAAGCACCAAAATAAAAGGAAATGATGTGTGGAAGGGTCTACGCTCCGCAGACCCTTTCAAAGAGCATTACATTGTAATGGAGCTGTCCTGGGCGTGTGGTGTAATGTTTCCCAATGATATCATTGTTGCCCAGCTTGGTTATGGGTGTGTGCCCCTTTTGTGAGGTCTTTTCTGAGGTTTATGTGCACCTTTGTCTGCATACAAGGTAAATGAGGCCACAGTAAACCTGTTGCAGAGCAGGGTTCCTGACTCGTCAGGCCGGTTTAACTAACTCCAGGGACTGCACTGTCTCTGTGGCCACAGTGTGGTGCAACAGACACAGCCAGTGCCTGTAAGACCAGAGGGTCACAGGTTCAAATCCCAGCTGGGGCTCCTGCCAACCCAGTCCCCATAGTTTTACCCACCACTAAACAGTGATAGTAGTGCAGAGAACATACGCAAGGCCTATATTTTACCACACCAAACACAGACACCAGAAACAGGCACATTACCTAAAGCAGAGTCCCGCAAATGCAGTCCGGGAGGGCCCCACACCATTCCGTCCTCATGCTGCCCCTAATAAAGATGCCTGTGCTGCATATCTATGCACCGCCCCCATGGTACGCAGATGTAGCTCGTGCATATTTATGAGGGACAGCATGAAAACCCGAACAGTGTGTGGAACAGCAGGACTGGAGTTGGGGAACTATGCTGTAAAGCAGCAGCCAACAGGGCCACCCACCCACCCATAGGCCCTAATTGGCCAATGCCCCCTGGAGAGGCAAGACATTGGGCCCTGCCTGTATCCCCCAATACTAGCAGTTGCATACTGTAGCAATGCCACCCTACACCTGGGTATATGGTACAGAGCTATCAAACGTTCCCCATGATAACTGGCAGATACCAATCCCTACGGCAAGCACAGTTCGCTCATTGAGCTCCACCATAACAATCATTCTGATGTCTGCGGTGTTTGCTGCAGGTCTGGACTCTGACAGTGTTCACCACCCTTGTGAGTGACCCCCCAAAAGCCTTGTGTACCATATCCATGCGTGTACTATGCCCAGTACTGGTGTGGTGGCTATGGCTGCTGGCCACCTCTATAGTAGCACAATGCTGGCATAGGTGTGGGGGTGGCTGTCTGTCTATCCAGTGTATGGTGGCTGCAAACACCTTCCACAGTCCACGCTGCCAGCAATGTTGCCGGTATTGGGCTGCCAATGTGCATAATGAGGAGCAAGGTACCATGGGTATAGGCCGGACAGGGTGGCCTGTCCAGGGTGCATCTGCACAGGGTATAGGGCAGTGACAGGCACATTGTAGTGGCTGGCCACCACCTACCCAGACAGGGTGACCTCAGTATATCCTGCTGAGAGCTCACTCTCACCCTGACTGTGCAGTGACCACAGCATGGCTAGGCACTCCCATAGTGCTATCTAGTATTTCTCCCATGTGATAAATATGGGTTTCCTTTTGGGGCCCAGTCACTGATGTATCTGCTTGCTGTGTATGCTGGCATCCCAGTTCTGGGTGCAGGCAGCTCCACTGGGCACTAGCAGCCTGTTTGCAGCTGGTAGGTGATGTGGTGGAGTGGGTTGCAGGGTGCAGTGGCTTGCACCAGGGGAATATCAGATAGTGGTGGGGAGCAGCATACCATATCCAGGCCTAATGTCTGTTTGCTATTGTGTTATGGCTGTGTACAGAGCTGCATTGACTGCCCTGTGGGGTGTCTGCTCCTCAGCAGGACTAGGGTTAATGTTCCCCCTCTACTGCCACCTTTGCAGGGAGGTAGAATGTGGATCTTTTGATAGGTGACCCTGTTTGCTGCCCTGGGGGAGTGGTGGTGCATGGGGCTACACCTGCCATGAAACAGACAGAGATGTCCAAGGTGGTCCTGCAGAAACTACCTATCTCACACAGTAACACTGCTTTGGACCTGCACCATGGACTCTTTCAGCCATGGACGGTGCTGTAGACCTAGTGCTGGACGGCTCACTGCACCCTCAGGGTGAGCACAGTACCCGCACAATGTGACGGTGTGTAGCCACTCTGTGCCAGTACAACACACGGTCAGTACCCCCTATCAGGCCGAGGTGCTGTGGGGGTGCACATGGTCAGTTCCCCCTACTAGGCCGAGTTGCTGTGGGGGTGCATTCCCCATGGTGTGTATGTGTGGGCAGCTGATTTGCATGTGCAGTGCATCATGGGGGTGACTGGCACATTCCAACCCTGTGAAACCGCAGCACTAGCTCACAGGCGCTGATAGACCATGGCCCATCACACGTATATCTGATAACATAATGTATAGGTGCAAGACACCCTACAGAGTCTGTAATATATAAAATGCCCATACTGGTAAAACCACACGTACCCACGCACGATGCTACGTGCGGCGCTACCCACGTACCAACGCACGCGGCTAGGCACCCATACCCAATGTACTGAAAAACAAGCCTAATTTCCTCTGTAATGTACAGGCTAATGCCTGGAACAGCCGTCTGCGTTAGACACACTGGGTACTCGAACCCATGCTGCCTGTACCAGCGGTCAATAACGTAACCATTGTGCTGCAGGTCTACCTCAGTGCTTTGTGTTTGTACATCTTACGAGTAACGTCCGCAGCAACGCACGCACGTACGCACGTGGCTACGCCCCCAGCAATGCACGTGGCTGCGCAGCACAAACAGTCTGAAAAAATGGCAGCCATGTCAAGGAAGCCTCCTTTCAGCCAGAGGGACATCTACCACCTAACTGAGCTGTTCTGCCTCCGCCAGCAGAGGCTCTTCCCTGGTTCATCAAGGAGGCAGAACCTGGGAAGGGTCAGGAGGGCCTGGAAGCGCCTGGCCCATCGGTTCAACAGGAGCTCAGACTACCCACGTGAGGTAAGTGCATGGGGACAAGTACCCCAAATGATGAGACAAAACAAAACACACCCAGTAACCACAGCACAAAGACACAATGCACTGACAGGGGATAGCAGGCGCTGACACATCCTGCGGCTAGCAACGTCTGCCACACACCACAGAAAAAGACACCCCTGCCCCAGGGGGTAGCTGCAACCATGGCAGAAGTGCATCACAGATCACAGAGGTATGGTATAGGGCACCTTTGCAGGCCAGGGATGTCCCCCATCCACAAGACACCCCAGTCCCACCTCTCAGGCCAACAGGAAAGGAAGGGGTCTGCACCATGTCTCTTTTAAGCAACACATTTTCAAAATACATCCGCCGATGCTGCAGGCCCCAAATGAGGGCCTCCTCCCCACCCCTGCCCACTGTCAGCTGGAGCCTTGTGTGATCACAAAAGGAAAAGGCACAGCTTCCAACAGATGCAGGCCCAAAATAAGGGCACCCCTCCCCATCCCTGGCCACTGTCAGCTGGAGCCTTGTGTGATCACAAAAGGAAAAGGCACAGCTTCCAACAGATGCAGGCCCAATATAAGGGCACCCCTCCCCATCCCTAGCCACTGTTAGCAGGTGCCCTGTGTGATCACAAAAAGAAATATCACAGCCTCAAACAGAGGGGTGCCCAAAGTAAGGGCACCCCTCCCCATCCCTGGCCACTGTCAGCTGGAGCCCTGTGTGATCACAAAAACACAAACCACAGGTCACAGCAGCTGCAGGCCCAAAATAAGGGCACCCCTCCCCATCCCTGGCCACTGTCAGCTGGAGCCTTGTGTGATCACAAAAACACAAACCACAGGTCACAGCAGCTGCAGGCCCAATATAAGGGCACCCCTCCCCACCCCTGCCCACTGTCAGCTGGAGCCTTGTGTGATCACAAAAGGAAAAGGCACAGCTTCCAACAGATGCAGGCCCAAAATAAGGGCACCCCTCCCCATCCCTGGCCACTGACTGCAGGTGCCCTGTGTGATCACAGAGGGACAAACAACAGCCCCAGGGATGATGCAGTCCCCAAGAGGGGTTCCCTGCACCATCCCGTTGCCCTTGAAAACAGGCCATGTATGGGATCACAAATTGCAAAACACAGGCCAAAGGGGTTGCAGGGAGCACTGCAGGTGACAACCACCCCCACCAACAGTGGCTGCATGGCACTGGCATATGTGTGTTGGTGGCACACAGAGCTGTGATGTGTCATGTACGTGGGGTGCACATACAGGGCACATGGGGCACATACCTGAGAGGCGTGTGTGTGGTCCACACATGGGGCTGTTGCCTGTGAACGCAGGGGGCATGAGAGTCTCATGCAATAGGGGCAGGTGCATGTTTTATGAAGTGTGAGGGTCAGCTGCAGAGGCAGGGGACCCCAACTTGTCCCAGCGTTATCTAAGGGCAATGTTTGGTGTCACCCCTACAGGTGGAGGACCTGCGCAAGAAGGCCAGGGAGATACGGGCCCGGTACCCCAGATTCGTGGCAAGGGTACAGCGTGAGCGTATGGCTCAGCAGAATGGTGAGTACCGTGACATGGCCTTGTAGGGCACCGAGTGGTGGAACCACAGGTCCACTGTGACTGAGGCATATGATGTTCACCCAGGGGATGACATGTGTTACCTCTCCCACAGCTGATGCACGTGCAGACCTGGAGGAGGAGAGGCCGGAAGAACCGGATGTCGGTGTGGGCCTGGAGGGGGACCCAGAGAATGTGGGACCGGAGGTCGGCGGAGCAAATGTGGCCCTAGAGGATGAAGAAGGAGGAGGCCATGCGGGTGCATCCCCACACCCCCACGAGGGAGAGGACGGGGACGAGGGGGATGGCCACATGGGAGGGGATGAGGAGGATGAGGCTCCCATGGCGAGTCCTCCTGAGGAGCAGGGGGATGTGGAAAATGAACGGGTGGAGGAGGTGGGTGAGAGGGGAGGGGAGAGGGAGGAGGTGGGTGGCAGGGAGAGGGAGGGGGAGGTGGAGGGGGAGGGGGATGGGGATGTGGTGAGGGCATCGGAGCCAGGGGGGCGGGAGGGTGTGTACGGCGGGGGTGGGGGGGTGGGACTGGTTCCCAATGGCACGCTCCGCCACAGGGCACTGGGGGCACCAGCCACCTGCCCCTTGATCAAGGCGAGGCCTGCCCTCTGGACGTGTGCCTGCCACACATGGCTGCTGGCAGGTCTGCCGTGCATGCAGCCACACAGACACGTGGAGACGTGTGTCTGTGCGGCTGCATGTGCGGCCTGCGCCTGGCTGCAGCTGTGCGTGCCCAGGCACAAGCCCAGAGGCAGTTCGCACTAATCCAGGGGCAGGTGCTGGCGACCCTGTCCATGGTGGCTGACCGTCTGCGGGAGCGGGATGAGCGCCCTGCCCGTGCCGCACACGGTCAGCCACCATCCGACAGGGGTTCCCAGGGTGTGTAATGTGTGGACACACATAGCACACCCGCCCTGTGATGGACCGTGCCATTGCTTGTACATGACAAGGGGCACAGGGATGAGCGTGGCAAAAGATGTTTGTCCTAGCAGGCATGGTTGGCCATGCTGTTGTCAACTGCCATCAGATAGTATTTTAGACGCATGGCCCATGTGTGGCCTCATGTAAATACTGTACATATGTTTCATACTCAAATAGTTAAAGAATATTAATGTTAAACATATCTACCATGTGGTCAGATGTCCCTCATTGCTAGGTGACAGTGATGTGCGAGTGATGGGTGTGGCTGTGGTCATTATGAGAGGCAAGGGGGGATGTGGAACAGGTAAGGTCTATGCCGAGAGCACCCCCACAGACATGTCACAATTACGTTGCTGCGAGGGTGGCCCCACGAGAGGGGTGGAGAGTGGCGTGCATGAGTGATGTGCAACAGCATATGTGTGGGTCCCTGTGGTACACACAGCACAGAGTGACAATGATACATATGGCGGTGTGGAGCGGGTGGCCTTTGTGTCCTATACAGCATGTCCCCATATTGTTGGCCTGTCTTGGCAAGTGCAGGACGGCTGAGGTGTATGCGTGGTGGTGGGGAGGGGGGGGAACCACATAGTGTGCACCGCAGGGGCTCCTGAAGCTGGCGCCTGAGGGGGGGGAGGGAGCTGAGCGTGTTTTGCTAGGTGTGACTGTGTAGGGCCTGGCAACAACTGTCAATATGTCAGGCACGTATACCAGCATGCAGGGTGGAAATGGTGGATGGTACAGAATGGTCCAATGATCCGCTGCGAGACATATGACCAGCATGCTGTATGTTGTTATGGGTGTACTTGCTGGGCCCAGGGGGTGCAGGAGCATATTGTCAGTGGAGTACATTGGGCCATCGGTGGGGGCACTCAAAGGGGTGTGGGGGTCGGGGGGTGCACACAGCAGAGGGTCGGGACAGGGGCTCAGCGGGATGATGGCCAGAGGGGTGGCACACTGTGGTGTGGCTGTGGATGGTGTGGGCTGGGGTGTGGATGGTGTGACAGGTGACAGTTGCTGGATGTCGGTCCTGGAAACCAATGTGTTATTGGGATGTGCCATGATGGGTGGCAAGGGGGTGTAGGTGTATATTGCGGCCACTGGTGCACAGGGTGACGGGTAGCCATTACCAGGGGTTGACCCAAAGGTGCTGGAGCATGCATGCCTGTGCCCAGGGATCCACAGTGCACATGTGTGACGGTTGAGACAAGGTGGATGTTTGTGGGCGCATGTAAACCAGAGTACATGACCTGTGCAGTGTACATACTGTGCTTGTCCAGGGTGCTGTGAGCGGCAAATGTGTCTCCACATGCAGGACATACAGTGCATCTACACCAACACACAGGCCAATGGTGGCTGTGGGTTCCACTGCGTATTGGCCCAGGGGTGTGCCTGGGCACACAGGACACAATGCAGGCCACCACGACATGGGAGTGATGGACGAGCATTGCAGCCTATGGGATTGGCTGCATACCCATGGTGGACATGGGTGATGGGGGGGCGACAATGGTGAATGACATCAGTGGGAGTGTGACGTGCCCTTCCCACGGGCCAGGGGATGGGGTGGGGTGGGGATGTGATTGTCATGACACAAATGAGACAGGGAGCACAAGTCACCTTCAATGGCCACCTGTGTGGCCCTTTATTTTGCCCTTCCCCTGCCACCCCTTGTGCGTCCCCGCCCACCCCTTGGCGTCTGCCGTCCCCCTTCTGCTGTTGAAGCTGCTTGTGTTGGTGGCATCGCCGCCTGCGGCTGCTCAACATGGGGACCTCCAGCCCCCCTCCCTGCTGCCAGTCTCTCCTGCGCCGCAGCGATCCGTTCACATGCTGTGGCCATGCGGTCGGCATGTGCGGTGAGGGCAGACATGGACCTCTGCAGGCGCCTTGTGAGTCTCATTTGGTTCCTCTGGGTGTGGGCCACGGAGCGCAGTACATGCCGTAAACCTGTGGGGAAAGGCCATAGTACCGTGTGAGTTGGGGGAAACAGCAACACCTGATCAGGGCCACATCTACCATAGCAACATAGGACACTCACCCTCTGCATCCCAATGGGCTGCCGATGAGCTGGCCTGCATTTCAGCGATTACGTTGGCAACAGCAGCCAGTGCCTCGTTGCGGTGTTGATTTGGATCATCCTCAGGCACATCCCCTGTCCCTGCAGTTGATTCTGTTGGCTCCCCATCTGTCATATCGGGGACGTCCATGTCCACATCAGCCAGGGGTGCAGCCTGCCCCTCCTCAGCCACATTCACGGCCTGGGCCCCTGTGTCCATGGGGCTTGCTAGATCCATCTCTGTCCCCGCATGTGGCTCCCCGTCATATCCGATAGCGCTGACATCACCTGGGTGACACAGGGTTACATCCGTCAGAGGGGTGTCTCGCTGCCTGCCCACCCCATCACATACCCCCTCAGGCATCTGTGTGATGATGATCCATGTGTGTCTGGGCCATGCCTGTTGTGGCAGCCCACAACGTTTGTGCTCACCCCATGCAAGTGTCCCCTGTGGTCCGCCTTCCCAGGGATCCCCCCCCACCTCTGGGTGCCTACGCACACCCCTGCCAAGGCCATCACCGCCCTCATCTTGACCCAACCCAGCATTTCCCTAGCAGGTGCATTGTGTCTCCAGGTTGGCCAACCCCTTACCCGTGTGGCCCTAGTGCTCCTGCCAGCCCTGCCACGTGAGCCATGCAACATGTAGACACCCTCTGCTGTCAGTGGGGTTAAGACACCCATGCCCAGTCCCGCATGCACTGCCTACTGCCACCCACTGCCACCCAATGACAGACACCCCTCATCATTGCTCCTGAATGGGTGTTCCCTCTATGTCCCTGTTGTCCCCCTTGTCCAGAACAGCCACCTACTGCCCCCCCTGCCTCATCGCACACCATGTGACTGTGCTACATTCCACTTGTGATCTGCACCTCCCGCTTACCAGCCTGTGGGTGGGCCATGTCCAAAGCAGCAGGTAATCCGTGAACATACATGGGCCCAAGTCGAGCTGCCAGGCGTCGCTCCAGGTCAGTCAGTTGCGCCACGTGCGCTGGGCCCCCTCCAGTGCCTTGTGCCCCACGACGTTCACGCACCAGCTCTGCCCTTACATGGCGCTTAATGTCGCAAAAGCGTTTGCGGATGTTCTCAATGTCGCGGTGCGGGCCTTCTGCAGCTGCCATCGCCGCCTGCACCTCACTCCATGCCCTTGTGCGCGTCGCAATGGTCAAGGTTGAGCTCTGCCGGCCAAAGAGCAGGTCATATCGTTCCAGGATGTTTGCCAGCAGGAGGTCATTCTCCTGCTGGCTGAACCGTACGGCCCTGCAACGGCTGTCTGCGGGGACAGGAACCCTTGGCTGGCGTGGTCGCCCTCCTGAATGGCCACCTGGAGCCTGCTGCACCCCAGATGGCCCTGCAACCTGGTCCTGTGCAGATGTGGCTGGTGCTCCTTGTGGTGGGGGCTGGTCCTGTGGATGGTCCATCTCCTCTGTCTTCTGTGCATGCATACTGTTGAGTATGGCTCTGCGCAAGGGGTTAGCCATACAGTTCCAATCATACAGATAGGTTATCCTAGGGTGTGGCTCGCGAGGCGTTGCCTACGCCCACAGCCACGTGTGCCGTGGGCGCGTTTCTACGCTCCTTGTTTCGCGCATTGGGACGCGCAGGAAGTGACATCATATGTGTGCGTTTAGGCAGTAATTGCCCTTTCACGGATTCCTCCTACACATCCCTTTTTGGTTGTTTAGTTGTGTGAAATGCTGGTGCACATGTACACATATTTGTTATGGTTATTTTTATCTGCACCGTAGTTGTAGCGTTGGCTGTTGCTCCACAACGTCACACGTACGCGACCTCGCGCTGACGTTGCACGTGGTGGTATGCGCTTTGCACCGCGTCTTCCGTTGCTTGCTCATGGGCACATGCATTCAATGTCATTCCTGTATTGGCGTCTGGGCGTGGCTGCATGTGTGATACGCAGTTTCTATACACCCTGCGACATCGCTCGGAATCACCTACATGAGTGTGACAGGCAGATGATTATCGACGGCTGCATTAATGGAACGCGCGACACAGCGCGCGCTGCACTTTTAATCAGGTACATTTTCTATTTGTTGCAATCTGGATCATTCTATTTCCCCAGGTGAGTGGCACCCATGTGGTGTCCATCCCCGCCCACACCACTATTTCTAGCCCTGCTATCCTCCACACTGTGTCCACCATGGCTCATACTGCACATGCAGGTGGTGCAGTGGTTGCTTTGATCGAGCTTGCGGAGTTGCTTTACCAGGGGGAGGGAGATGTTGTTCCTGGGGCAGCGGCCCTGGGCATGGGTGCGATGCCACTGCAACTCAGGCCTGCAGCTGTTGGGCCTGCACAGGCGGCTGTGGCTGACCAACGGCGCCGTCGGCGTGCTGAGCTCCACCAACGCCTGGGGTGTCTCTACAGGCCCAGGGTCCTGCTCCAGGGTCCTGCTCCAGGGTCCTACCGGCTGGACAGAGGGGCCATTAGGGAGCTCTATCAGGAACTCAGACCTGACCTTGAGCCCCTGACTGCCCGGTCACATGCTATACCGGGTATGACCAAGCTCCTGGCTGCCCTACATTTCTTTGCCTCTGGCTGTTTCCAATCCTCGGTGGCAGCAGTGGGTGGGATGAGTAGGCCCACCTTCTCCCGCTGTCTCCACCAGGTACTGCGTGCCATGGTCAGCCGGGTTGAGGATTACATAGCAATTCCCAACGGTAGGCAACATTGGGCGGCCCTGGCACAAGCGTTCCATAGGATTGCTGGAATACCACACGTGATGGGCGCTATAGATTGCACACATGTTGCCCTTGTCCCGCCACGCGACAGGGAGGTTGTGTACCGCAACCGCAAACACTTCCATTCCCTCAATGTGCAGGTTGTCTGTGATGCTACTATGCGTATCCTGAATGTGGTTCCGTGTTTCCCAGGGTCTGCCCATGACTCCTATATCCTGCAGAACTCGGCATTGTTTGGCCATTTTGAGAATGGTCAATATGGTGACTATGTCCTGCTGGGTGAGTATTCAGCGTATATGACAGACACCCACTGTAGGTGGGTGTCTATACTGCATTGTCACCATTTCCCACTGCTTGCCTGACCCTGCAGCGTTATTTGTAGGAGCACACTGTTGGGTGTGGCCCACTACCTCATGCTGGGTCACTGGTGTCTTGGTCACAGACATATGTTTTGTGACACACATCTCTCTCTCAGATGTGTGTTTTTTTTCTCTCACATGTGTGTCCCAGCGGTCATGTGGTTTCAGTTTCTCTGTGGCCTTTTCCCTTCTTTATTCAGATCAAATGTGTCCAGGAGCGACCGTGCTGCATATGCTGTGTCCCCTCCATGCCTGTGAGCTACACATGCAACCTGCCCATGGCCTCCACATCTGGGCACGGGCATACTGCACTGGAAATTGTACCCATGTCTCCCAGTGGGGTCAGTCACTTGGCCAGCCCATATGTTGCATGGCTGTCGGTGAGGCACCCGGGGGGGGGCCTTGAGCCATACTCATGGGGGTCATTCTGTATACGCGGCCTACTCTCTCTGGCCATGCTGTGGGCTCAACAAGGGTTGTGCTGTGGCCGTTTCACCTATTATACATGTCTGCTGCATGCCTGGGCGCCGTCGTCGGGGTTCACTGTCACCACCGCCTGTTGCTTCCCCCACACCACCCACGCAATATATCCCAGTGGCTTGTGCTGTGTATGTGCCAGATCGTGTCATCCACCTACCTGCACACCCGTGCCTCCCTGCACCCCCGTGTGCTACTTGGCAATGTACGTCATCTTGCCTCACAACGACCACCACTGCTCTTTGTCGCCACAGTTCATGTACATGTCCTGTGTCACGGTTACATGGGTGTTCTCTGCCACTATCGGCATGTCATGGTCAGTTGCCACTGCCCTCGACAGCCTCTGCTGCACTACTACTGTGTGCACTGCGTTTGCCTCATATCTGTGTGCATGGCCTCTCGGCTGTCCAGTTCTGTATTGCTACGTCTTTCATTCCATTGTTCGCTCAGCACGCATGTGACATTGAACCATTATGTTCTGCAGGTGATGCAGGATATGGGTGTCGCACCTGGCTGCTCACCCCTGTGCGTCTCCCTCGGACAGGTGCAGAGATACGGTACAATGAGGCCCATGCCTCCAGTCGCTCAGTGATTGAGTGCACCTTTGGCGTTCTCAAAAGTCGCTTCAGGTGTCTGGATAGGACTGGCGGGGCCTTACAGTATGGACCGCTGACTGTGGCACGGATCATCATAGCCTGTTGCATCCTCCACAACATTGCTCTCAGGCACAATGTTCCAGTCGAAATTAATGAGGATCTTGGGGTGGATCCTATGTGTCCCCCTGCACCTGGCCATGGTGACACACATGCGGGGATGGCAGCCAGGCAACAGCTGATCGAGGACATCTTTACCTGTAAGTTATGGGTGTGCTGGGGACGTGTCACTGGGTTAGCCATGTGTTAGATGGTGTGCGGATTGTGCAGCACTGCCAGCTAATGTCTCCATATTTCTGTCCTGTTCCTGGCTCCACAGGATGAGCGTCTGCATTCCGTGTCCACCCAGTATGCCGTAATATGCTGTCAGTGGCTGTGCTGCATGTGGGGATTGTGTGTTCATATCTGCATCCTTCCTGTTGGCTCTGGTGAGTTGCCAGGTATTTGGGATTGCATGGCAGTCGTCACATCTATACACATATATGTTGTTTTCTCTCCACTGCTCCTATGGTGCTACACATGTATTTGTACCACTGCTCCTTCACCCTTCACTTCCATCTGTCACACATGTGGCCTTTGCCTGTTAACATCTTTGGGGTCTGCATGGTGTATCTTGCACACATCTTGTGCATATGTGTGTGTGCTCTGGCACAGGACAGTGTATGGTTGGGGGGTATGCTGATCAGCCACTGCCATTGGGTCATTGGACAGGTTTGTGCCACACATGCATGTGATGTGCTGTGTGTCTCCATTTGTCGTTCAGTGTTTGGGGGCAGGACATCTGGTCTTCGTGCATGCGTACCTTCCCACACTGTGTATGTTCCTGATTCTTATTGACCTGTCTACATGACCGTTCAGTATGCGATACCCTGCCTATCTGTGTTGTAGGGCTGTGTTTGGTCCCCTCCCCAATTATGTTCGAGCATCCATATGTTACCTTCTGTTGGTGGCCGAATGTACATTGTGCACATGTGTCCTATATGTTCCTCAGATGTGTCACAGTTTTGATGGTGATCCAATGTACATCAACATTGTGTTTCCGCAGGACACACTGCACCGTGGACATGTTCCTCTCACAGCTACACATGTAGACGTGGTTATGTCTGACGTCCATTGGTGTCAGGATCCACTTTTGGGGCTGTTTGTGCTTTTGCCTGACATGGACATTCCCAGTCAGGCCACTAGCGTACCTTTCAGGTACCCCTCGCCTTCCATTGTCTGGGACATACACGACGTGCTCATGCTGCATTTTGGCTATTGGTCTCAGGCTGCCGTTAGTTGTTATCTAGTTATGTCACCGCTGCTGCAATGCCCTGGACCCCTGCGGTGTATGCGTGTCATGTGCATGTACATGATCATGTTGGGATGGTGCCGTGGTCATCACTGACATCTACTTCAGTGGTCCATGTGCAGTGTGCTCAGTGTTGTGGCCATGTTATGTGGTGCTATCTATGCATTCTGTGTGTGGCTGTTTTTAGGTGTGTGTCTCCTTTCTGTCAGCCAGGTGTAGTGGGTGTTTGTGTCAGTCCCTTACCTGATATCTGCATCTTTTCACACAGGACACAGGCAACAATGGTGACACATGTGTTCCACTGCATCCTGTGATCTCGTCATCCATATGTGTTTGGGCACAGCACCCATGTGAGCGTGTTCCCGGATGTTGGCGACCCAGGGGGATAGTCCTCTGCACGTTGGACACAGGCCTTTTTATCAGACGCATTGGTGGCCTATTGTTACTGTTCATGCGGTGCTTGGCCTGTCCTTGCTGCCCAGACCTGTTTTGGTGTTTACTCTTTTGCAGGTGGGGGGTGTAGAGCTGTACATGGGTTGTTGCTTTATGAATTGTCACTGTTGGCATGGCATTTGGCCTTGTCACTCTGCATGCTTTCTCCAGAGTCCTGTGTTTGATGGGGATGGTGTGTCTGGTGTGCATACAGTGCGTGCATACACTGTGCGGTCCTATCATGTTTTGACCCTTCACCTCACATATTACTGGCTGTTTCCAACATCTACTGTTATTGTGGCTTTGGTTTCTGGGGTGGCAGCAGGGGGTGTTTAGGGTGTGTAGGCTCCACAGGCATAAACAGGTGGGTGGCGTTGTGACGTGTTGTGGGTGGTTACTTGCGACGTTTGCTGCCACACAGGACCCATGTAGTTTTTCACGTCATATGGTACACCGGACTGCAGAATATGCTTTCTGCTTGTGTCTGGTGATTGCCTGTGGGGGACAGATGTATGCACATTTGTGGTGTTGCATATTTGGTGGTTGGGTCACCCCATTTCATTGACACCTGGGTGCATGACGTTTTCGGTGGCACCTACACGTTGTCTGTTTCTTCTTTGTGTGCTGCTTACTTGCCCATATCATGTGTGCAGCCCCATCACATCTCCACCCACCCATCCATGTTTGAGCTGTTCAGGTCCATGTGGCATGTTTGCTGACCATGTGCCACATTGTCTGGACTAAGGGTACTGCTCCTTCTGGAGTGGTGCATGTGTTGAGGTACCTGTGCACTGGTTCTGCTGATGTGTGTTAGCCTGGGCCTCATCCCTGATGTGGTTGGTGATTGACATGTTGCTCTTTTGGTCCTGTGCTCCTTTCCACAGCCCATCCACATGGGCCCCCATTGCCATATCCAATTACCCCCTCATGTGTCACTTCCCTAATCAATTGCATGTTGTTTACAGTACATTATATCTCCTGGTGTGTGTGTGTGTGTGTGTGTGTGTGTGTGTGTGTGTGTGTGTGTAGACATGTTCATTAGTGTCTTCCATCCCACTTGTGGACTGTGTTGTTGGCTGTGGACCCCACCTCCACATGTGTACTGAATCTTGCCTACGCTCTGTGGTTCCATCTCCTGACACGCAGCTGTGGTCTTTGATGTTGGCCTGCTGTGGTCCTGTCTGCAGCCATTTCTGTGTGCCTCAGTGTTTTATTCAGGTCATCTCTTCACTCCAGTGGTTTCCATCCGAGTGGTTATAGCTTTACACTCTCTCTGTTCCTCCTTTCCTCTGCCTTTCCCGCACTGATACCTGTTGTCGCTGTAACACTGGTTTCTTGGCATCTGCGACCTGTCTGGCCATATTCTCGTGATCACATTTGCTGTGCCTCCTTTGGTGCATGTATTTGCATCATTGTGGGGTGAGGTGTCATGTATGTTGGTGTGGACTGTTGCCCCGTATCCTACCCAGCTACCGTTGTCTACATAGCATCTGGTTTTGCTTGTTGGCCCTGTGCCTGCTCTGCATTTTCTGCTCACTTCCCTGGCCACCTCACCCTCCAATGGGGGACACATATTCTCCTCACCTGCCACACACTGTTTTTTCCGGTACACCGGGTTGCCAACACCCTTTGCTGTGATGCTGTTGCTACCGGCATCTTTGTCTGTGCTGATGCCACACACGTGTGATGCTGTCAGTTGTGAGGGTCCGTAAACCCCCTGTTCGTCCTCCATCTGTCGCCTGTTCATTGTCTTCACTGTGTGCTCTAGGTGGTGTTTGTGCTGCATCTGTCTCAGTTCCACACAGGTCCTGCAGGCTCTCCAGGCACCTATACGGCACATGGACCTTTGCAAACATACCATTTCTGGTGCACCTTGCCATATTTTTCTAGGGGACACAGTTCCATCAGCACTCTCCTGTCACGATTTAACTCATATTGCAGTTTACGTTGGTCACCTGTCTTGACAGTGTCCTAGTACACCTTTTCGGCCTACTTCTTGGCCACACTGTTGTGCTACTGTCGTTAGATGCTCTATGCCAGTGGCGCACATATTGCTATCTTCCTTCCAGCCCAGGCGTTGTGGTGGCGCAAAACCCCCTCCTATGGTCATCTCTGGACTGCTGCTGTGCATCTGCAGTGCACCATGGTTACTGTTGCATACACCCATATCCTTAGCACCCCAGCAGGCCCCTTGGGTGTCGACATGGCGCCCCTCGGTGCACAGTCAGGGGGTTCTGGTTCAGGTGTTAGGGACATCTGCATTTTCTTGCGCACACTTACCAGAGTATGTTTGTTATTGCTTTTGCTTTTGCCTGTGACATTCAGTTTTGCAAAGCGGTCTGTGATGTTATTGGGCCTTCTATATTTGGTAATGATCATGACCTTGGTCTTGATTGTGTTTGCCATATGCCCTTGTTTGCTGAGACCTTGCTTTGTTTCTTTGTCAGGCAGCCCTTGCATGTACATAGTGCGACCTCTGTGATTTTGGTTTGGAGGATTGGGTCATTTGGCAGTTTTGCCCCAGGAGATGTCCACCTCATTATTGTGACTGTATTATGTGCACTGGCAATATGGGCATATAGTTGGTTCCATGCGTGTGGGTGGGGCCCAGGTCATGGGTTTTAACACACAGTAGATCATTGTGAGCACCTTGGGGGGCATTTTGTTATTTTGCTTTACATTGATGCTGACAACAACAAGGCCCTCACACTGCAGACTCCTCACAGTGACTCATCATGGACCGTGTCACATGCCCTATGGGGCGCTTTGTGAAACGCCCTATAGGGTGCTGTGGCAGACAGTGAACATTGGCCTTTGCCCTCTGGTGTGGCTTTCATAAGGATACACCAAGTGACACCTTCCGATTACATCCCTGTGGGTGGATGTTTGCCAGCAGTACTTGTGGGACGTACAAACCAGACTACCTATGACATTACTGATCTAGTGTAGGAGTCAGGACGCGCACTCATCCACAGATACGCCCACCTTGCTGGGACACATCCACCTAGTACTGGGCCCATAGTTGTGTCACACAAAGCATGTCCTGGTGCTGTTTGCTGCTGGATTCCTATGGCAGGGCAATTGGGTGTCCCCTGCATTGTTTCTGGTACAGTTTGACGTGTTCTTTCCTTTATTACCTGATTTGTGTATATATTTGCCTTTGTACGTTTCACACACCCAGTTCCGGCTGCAGATTCACAGCATTTCTTACCTTTGGGGGCTGCGCATCTCAGGCTTACACGGACACTCCCAACGAGGGGTTGTGGGCAATCCTTCTTACCTCTCATGTTCGTTGTGTATGAAAGAAAATATTGGGTTATCTATGGTTTAGACAGAGGGGTGACTGGTTCTACATAGGTGTGACTACTGTTTGTGGAGGGTACTGTTGCAGGCAGCCTTGGTCCTTTGCCAACACAGGGAGAATTGAACTCAGAGACCCTGCACCACCAGGCAGTTCCTTACCCATTGTGCTAATGATCAGTCTGCCTTCACAGACACATTTTCTTGCTTCTTCTGGGGCACCATGTTGGGATACTGTCTGTTACTACTATGTGCAGTGCCGCACACAGTCATTTCACCGTACCATACCCGGGGGCTATGTGGGTATGTGCCCCTTCTTGTGTTTATCTCTGGACTGCTGGTCTGCATGTGCATTGCACCATGGGTATGCCTGCATTGGTACAGATCCTGGCCAGAACAGCAGCAGTTAAGTGGTGTTCTGCTGCCCTTCTGTAGACAGCCAGGGGGTGGTTAGCAGCTATGGGGCTGCAGGCCAGTGGGTTATTCATTGCCTGTTGAGCCAGTAGTCATGGGTTCAGACCCACAATGGATTCCTTTTATAGGGCTGTCTGCAGCATTATATGTTTTACATACACCGGACTGCTACCGGTGACAGCCCCTCCGCGTAATATTACCTTACTGCGCCTTATGGGCCCACCATGTGTCACCTTCTCTGGCTCCCTTTACGTTCCCTTATGGACTGCTCTATGGGGGACATTTTGATGTGCCTCAGTGGACACTCCACTTTATAATGTGGCATATGTTGTGCATTATGGGGTGCCTTCTGCAGCAACTTTGGGTACGCCACTGTGTGTGTGTGTGTTTGCCAGCAAACGTACAACACATACATGACATATACATGCCCCCTCACTCACTAGATAACGTGTGGGTGTGTTTGCTTCCACCCCTCCAAAACTAAAACAAATACATGCCCCCTCCCTTACTATATCATGTACAGGATGCTGCATCAGCCAGCCTTCTGCATCTGGCACCCTGGGGACTCGAACCCATTACGCCTGTATCAGCAGTCACTGCAGTAACCATTGTGCTACAGCTCTCTATGGGTCAGGTATGTATGCTAGCAACCCTACAACACATACAGGACATATACATGCCCCCACACTCACTATATAATGTGTGGGTGTGTTTGCTTGCACCCCAAAAGGAAAGAGAACATATACATGCCCCCTTCACTCACTATATAATGCGTGTGTGTGTTTGCTAGCAACCCTACAACACATACATGACATATACATGCCCCCTCACTCACTAGATAATGTGTGGGTGTGTTTGCTTGCAGCCCAAAAGGCAAATTAACATATACCTGCCCCCTCACTCACTATCTAATGTGTGGGTGTGTTTGCTTGCACCCCTCCAAAAAGAAAACAAATACATGCCCCCTCCCTCACTGTATCATGTACAGGATGCTGCATCAGCCAGCCTTCTGCATCTGGCACCCTGGGGACTCGAACCCATTACGCCTGTATCAGCAGTAACCATTGTGCTACAGCTCTGTATTGATTATGTATGTCTGAGTGGCTTCTTATGCTTAATGCGCGGTGACCCGCTAACGCGCCATGTATCGCTCGTTAGTTCTGTAACGCGTGTTGGGTCTTCCGCTGTCCCGCCCATCTTCTTATTTGGGGGTTTGTCTTATTAACGCGGATCCTAACGCGAACTGCACTAACGCAATTTAGTAAACATACCCCTATGTGTGTTTATTTAATAGAGGTGTGAAAGCAGGCAGAATCTGGAGGGGGCTAAGACTTATTTTGCTGGGCTAATTTTGATTAAGCTTTACATCCCTCAACACCTATGATATGAGGAATGGAAGGACTGGGATGAAGGCTAAAAAGTGGTAGGTAAACTGGCAGAACTGCAGCGCTGCGTACATCTTGTAGCGCTATACAATGCTCAGTAGTAGTAGTATTAGTAGACATGTAACCGATGGGGAAATAAAACTATATAATAAATTAGAATCACCTGAGGGGGAAGCTGGTCAGGGTCCCGTGGTTGCTGCAGGTAGATGGCACCATGGGGGTGGGGGGGGGGGGGGTTGATTCACGGTAGCATTATATTATTTTGCTCAGTGGGGCAGCATTGGGTAGTGTGAACTGGAGCAATCTATGGTCACATTTCAGGAATATTTGTCCATTTTGTTACCAATTTCCTTGATTTTAAATGAGGAACATTCTGTTGGAAGACTGGGCATCAAAATGGCAGATGAAATTTAATGTGGACAAGTGCAAAGTTATGCACCTAGGGAAGAACAACCCAAACTATGGTTACACGATGCAAGGTTCCACATTAAGAACCACCACCCAGGAAAAAGATTTAGGCGTCATTGTGGAGCCCAATGTGCAGCGGCAGCCAAGAGAGCAAATAGAATGCTAGGTATCATAAGGAAAGGAATGGAAAATAAAACAAAAGATATTATAATGCCTCTATACCGTTCTATGGTGAGACCACACCTTGAATATTGTGTGCAATTCTGGTCGCCGTATCTTAAAAAGGATATAGTGTTATTAGAAAAGGTTCAGAGAAGAGCCACCAAAATGGTAAAGGGGATGGAAGGATACTCCTATGAAGAAAGGCTAAAAAGGTTAGGGCTCTTTAATCTGGAAAAGAGATGGCTGAGGGGAGATATGATAGAAGTCTATAAATTAATGAATGGAGTGGAACGGGTAAATGTAGATAGATTGTTTACATTATCAGAATATAGAAAGACTAGGGGACATGCAATAAAGCTACAGGGTAAACTATTTAAGACTAATAAAAGAAAATATTTTTTCACTCAACGTGTAATCAAACTCTGGAATTTGTTACCGGAGGATGTAGTAAAGGCTGTTAGTGTAGCTGGGTTTAAAAAAGGTTTGGACAAGTTCCTGGAGGAAAGGTCCATAAACCGTTATTAAGAAGGGACCCAGGATATCAATGCTTGAGCCAGTACAAGCATTGTGGAACCTGTGTCTTTTGGGGAAACTGCTAGGTACGTATGACCTAGATTGGCCACTGTTGGAAACAGGATACTGGGCTTGATGGACCTTGGTCTGACTCAGTATGGCATATCTTATGTTCTTATGCCTAAGAGAATCATAGCTTGTAGTTAGATGGCCACATCCTGTACTGTGCTTGGGTTAGAACTAGGCGAGAGCCTCCAGGTGTTTGACAGGTTGCTTTCTAGTGTGAGATGAATGTCTTAAGGCTATGTGTACGTGCTTGAGTAGAATCATGAGATGGCTGACTTTCAATGCCTATGTGCCCATAGCAGGAGCACAACATGGCCGCTGTGCATAGGTGTGTCATTGCATCAGGAAAAAAGCTTAGCTAAAGATATGACAGGAGGAAATGTTCAAGGTACTATTTCTAAGATGATTGGTGTGCTTTTGCTTGTTTGTACCACATAATGAAAGCTGTTTTATTTCCTGAAACTGGCAGATCGGAGCCTGATTCCAGAAAGAATGGTCTCAGTCCTGCAATCTCCTTGCAATTGTATATGATTTGTAATAATAAAATAAACCCATCAAGGGGAAACTGTTGGTGTCCAGCATCTTTGATGTTCAGGGTCAAAGGAAGTATGTTTTCCACAGTAGTGTGGGCAGGTAGGAGGATTTGGGAGGAGTTGCATGCAGTGAGACAAAACTAGGGCTGAACCATCTGGTAACCTAAACTATGAGCTCAGTTTTCTGAAATTTCTTATACAGTTTGAACGTTTTTTAAGGGAGAACAGTCTAGGGAGGGTCACGCCCTGCAGACTCATATGTAAAGGAAATGAAAGTAAATCTAAAGGTTATTCTCCATTTCTCAGAGTCACGGATGCAGGGAGCACTGCTGAGAGTCTACAGGAGAACATTTCTTGTCCTCTCTGTAAGGATTATTTTATAGACCCGGTGTCTCTAGCCTGTGGACACAACTTCTGCCACTCCTGTATCACTCAGGCCTGAGAGAGGTTTGATACGAACTATCCCTGTCCCAACTGTGGAGAAACATCTCAGCAGAGGAACCTCAGGTCTAACAGGCAACTGAAGGATATCACAGAAAAGCCAAAAAATCAGTCAAAGGGAAAATGAGAGGAGAGTCAGTGTGAGAAGCACGAAAATAAACCAAGGCGGTTCTGCTCAAAGGATCGGAGACCAGGACACAGATCCCAGGGTCAAAGATCTCACCTAGTGATCTCTATAGAGGTGGTCATGCAGGAATACAAGGTGAGTGCAGTATCTTTATTATCACAGGGTGTCGCAGGGTCACAGATCTCACCTAGTGATCTCTATAGAGGTGGTCATGCAGGAATACAAGGTGAGTGCAGTATCTTTATTATCACAGGGTGTCCCAGGGTCACAGATCTCACCTAGTGATCTCTATAGAGGTGGTCATGCAGGAATACAAGGTGAGTGCAGTATCTTTATTATCACAGGGTGTCCTGGGATCACAGATCTCACCCCATGATCTCTATAGACGAGGCCGTGCAGCAATACAAGGTGAATGTCAGTATCTTGAATATCACAGTGTTTCCCATAGAGGCAGCTATGCAGGAATACAAGGTGTATGTCAGTGTTTTATCAAAGGATGTGCCGGGGTCACAGATCTCACCCCATGATTCCCAAAGAGGAGGCTGCCCAGTAATACAAGGTGTGTGTCACTATCTTTATTATACAGGGTGTCCTGGGGTCACAAATCTCACCAAGTGATTCCCATAGATGGAGCTGTGCAGGAATACAAGATATGACCATGTTTTCCAATAACATCCTGCTAGACCAGTCCAGACTAGAGGGCTATGTCCCCCTGCCATCAGATGTCAAGACAGAGAGAGCGCAGAAGCTTTGTGACATCATCACGGGAACATACCCCAGAACCCCTCAGAGAAGCTACAGCAGATGTGGACGTCAACTGAACTCCTGCAGTCTCTATTTAACTTTCTGTTGGATTAGCTTCTTTCAGAGCTCACAGGAGGTGTGCCTCTGACTTCTCCAAGTACCTCTTTTTCTTCCAGAGGTGCTTGTGGTCCAGAGGATCCTTAGAGTGACTCTGAATGGACGGACTCCTGAGGAGGAGCAGCACAGCCCGCCATTTTTGCCAGAGGACAGTCTACCTACTAGGAATAGCCTTACCATCCCTTTTTGTTATTTTATTTAAGTTTTTTTTTCAACAAAAAGAAAAGAGAAACTTTGGTATCACCTTTTCAGTGAGGCATAGTCTCCGGAGTGTCCGACATCTTGACAGGCTCTCAGTTTCTGTTCTTTGGCCAGTTAATAGTCTGCCCCCCTTCCACCACATCCTTTCCTCCTTGCCGCGATTTTTCCTCAGTCTAGTTTTTTTATTTCATTGTTGTTTGTTTTCTTCCATTGGTAACATTTCCTTTCTGCAGCCATCCCACCTTACAGTTCTTTTTCTCTGCTGCTATTTCTTTCCGCCCCGCTGTTTCTGTTTGCGGCTGACTTTATTTTATTGCTGAAGTTATTTTTTTCTGCTTATTCTGGCTGTATTCATCAGCACTTTTGGCCCTGGACTTTTTCCTACACTTCAGCTTGGTTTTTTTACTGTTTACCACCTCCATTTTTAATTGCAGCCGCCATTTTGTTTCATCTGGAAAACTGTCAGTTGTCTGCAGCCTTTTTTGCAGTCCTGCCTGTCTTGGGTAACATTTTCACTTCAGTTTCATCCTCTTACTACACCATCCTCTCTACAGAGATGCTTGAGCTATGGCAGGAAACAGTGCCATTTAGAGAAGGATCTTTGTGCTACTTGTATTGTGGACCAAGGGAGTCCTTCTTCAGTTTCTGGTCTTTCTTTCACTGACTCAGTAGGGCTCACTCCATTGGGACCCTCAGTGGAGGTCTTGGGGGTCCCCATGTCTTCTACACACATGGCTGACCAGCTGCCTCCTGTTCTTCTGCCAGAACAGCAAATTTCCTCAGTCATAACCTCCTCTGCCTCAGCTTGCGGACATTGATGTGCACTTTCTGCAGCTTTTCAGACAAACATGTGATCTGTGCCTCCCTTGGCTAGGTCAAGTAGGGCAGTCCTGTCCTCCTGAAAGCGATCCAGATCTGCTCTACCAGGATTGGATAAGGTTCATGCTACAGCTCCTTTGGCTCTTATTGCTCAAAATGTGGATTCTTTACATCTGGCTGATTCTTTTTCTCAAGTGACTCCAGACCCCTACAAGCCTCAGGTGGATCCTATCATTATGGGAATCTGGAAGCCCTCTCGAGCTTTCCCTTTTCCTTCTGAGCTCCAATAAATTGTTTATTTTGAGTGAGATTCTCCAGATGCTTCTTTATAGTCTGCCAGGTCTTAGCCATTTTTATCTTTGGTCTTCTGAGGACCTGGACAAGTGGTTGTGTTTTCCAAAGATGGATCCTCTGGTGATGGTGGTTACAAAGCATACAACCTTTCCAGTTGAGGGTAGAGTGACTCTCTGAGATCAGAATGACTGTAAGGTAGAGGTCCTTCTTAAGACTGTTTTTCCTTCATCAGCCTTAGCATTACAAGCCTCTGTCTGTGGAGGTTTAGTGACTTGTGCTCTGTTGCATTGGCTCTTACCTTTTCTGTAAAATCCTACATTGGCTTATTTGGAGTTTGTTACTGCTTATGTGGTGGTTTCCTTCTTTGATTTGTTATGTCTGGCAGCTCATTCGATTGTAGCTGTTATGGTTGCCAGAAGGTGATTCTGGGTTTGCAACTGGAATGCTGATGTGGTTTCCAGGTCCAGACTGAGCTCCCCTTCAAGGGTAGGTTGCTGTTTGTGGAAGATTTGGACAAACTTGTAAAGGATTTGAGTGACCTTAAACCTCAAAGATTACCAGACGATAATCCAAATCTGGTTTTCAACAACCCTCAGCCTTAGCATCCTTGTCTTCTTCTAAGGGTCGCTTCAAGGATTCTCATCATTATCGACCTGGAGAATTTGGTTTTTCTTCCTCCAAATCCAATTTGAAGCCTTAGTCCTTTTGAAGCTCCCATCATCTGAGAGACAACTTCAAACAAGTTTTCTGGAGCTGTCTGCTTCTCCCACTGATGGGTTACAGGTCCATTCTGGGGTGCCGCATTCGGTGGACGGTTGTGCCTTTTTTCCTGAGAGTGGACCCGCATAACCTCCGACAAATGGGTGCTGGATATTATTTTGCAAGGTTACATTGTTGATCTCACCAGATCCATCTGGGATGACTTTCTCATCTCCCTTTGTGGGTTGATGTCCAAAAGAATGGCAGTTCAGATGACTCTTCAACAACTCCTCCAACTTCAGGTGATCTGTCCCGTGCCATTATCAGCAAGGAGATCCAGACATTATTCCATCTATTTTGTGGTCCCATAAAGAATCATTCTTTTCGGCCCATTTGGATCTCAGGGGGGTGAATTGTTATCTTTGTGAACCTTACTTCCAGATGGAGAACTTCAGATTGGTCATTCTAGTGGTCCAGGAAGGCATGTTCCTGACATTTCTGAATCTCACAGAGGCATACTTCCATATCCAATCCATGAGGATCATCAGCATTACCTGAGTTTCGCTATTCTGGGTCAGCACTGTCAGTTTTGTGGTCTTCCATTTGGGCTTGCCACGGCTCCTCATACCTTTTCCAAGGTCATGGTGGTAGTCGCCGCATACTTGTACTGGCAGGGTATTTGAGTGCATCCCTATCTAGATGATTGGTTTATCAGAGCTAAGTCATATGAAGAAGCGGTCATGTCAGTGTCTTGCATTGTTCACTTTTTGGAGTGCCTTGGTTGGGTGATCACTCATGCCAAGAGTTGTCTATATCCTATTCAGTCTCTCAAATATCTAGCAGCATGCTTCAACATGGAGGCATGTCATGTCTTCCTTACTTAGCAATGCTGCGACAAGCTGTGTGCACAGCTCCAAAGTTTCAACAACAGTCAGCTCCAATGGAATGGGATTATCTTCAGATTCTAGGGTCCATGGCAGATAACATGGAAATTGTTCCTTGGGCTCGAGCTCATATGTGCCTTATTCAGTACTATCTCCTTTTGTGCTGGTCTCCTCGCTTCCAAGATTACCAAGTCCAGCTTCCACTCTCATTGTTCGTTCGCAGAAGTCTCCAGTGGTGAATTTCTCCACACTGCCTCTTATGGGGAGTGCCCCTGGATGTTCCCCTTTGGATTCTCTTAAATTCAGATGCAAGATTGTCCGGCTGGGGAGCATATTGCCTGGGATAGACAGCACAGGGAGCTTGGACCCACCGAGAGACCATCTGATCAATCACCTTGAAACACGTGCAATCAGACTTGCCCTGCAATGCTGTCAGCCTCTACTCTGGAACCAAGCAGTTCAAGTTCTATCCAACAATTCCATAATGGTGGCTTATCTCAACAGACAAGGGGGAATCAAGTGCCTGGGAATGCTGCCAGAAATGGCACTTCTGTTTCCCTGTACAGAACATAGTCTTCAGACTTTTTCAGCACAACACAATGAGAGCATGGAAAATGTGCAGATGGATTTCCTCAGTCCCAATATGCTGGACCCCAGTGAACAAGAGCTTGTGCCTTGGGCTTTTGAGTGCATTCTTCACCGCTAGGGGCGTCCAGCCCTGGATCTCATGGCCACTGCCTCCAACACCAAGACTTCAGCCTTCTTCAGCCATCAGATGGAGCCATGGTCTTAGGGTCTCTACTACAACTACTACTACTGAGCATTTGTATAGTGCTACAAGTCATACACAGCACTGCACAGACATTTAAGAGACATTCCCTGCTCATCAGATCTTACAATCTAGTCAAGACAGACAACAAAAAACATGTAGGCAGTGATAAAACAAGGGGGAAAGGTAAAGAAACAAGGAGATCAGGTGAGTCAAAATCCAAAAGCAATGTCTTAGTCCACCCTTTTCCCTTGCATCAGCTTCTCTATCTATTCCCACCATGGCCGATGATTGGCCGAGTCCTCCAACAGAGAAGTAATTCTGCTAGCACCAGACTGGCCGCGTCAACCATTGTATGCCAACCTCATTCACCTGATCATAGCAGAAACCTTCCCTTGGTCCTCATAGATGATCCTTTTCCCTACTTGCTTACGGCCTAGCTCTTGAGGGGTGCCATTTAACCCGGAAGGGTTATTTACCTTCAGTAGTTGCTATTCTGTTGCAAGCTCACCACCCTTCCACTTCTCATGCATATGCTTATGTCTGGTGGTGTATTTCATCTTGATGCTCTATAAGGTCCTTGTCACCCTGGAAAGTAGAGATCCCAGATATTCTCTCTTTCCTTCAAGATGGCTTTGACAAGGACCTTGCCCTTAATTCCTTAAAGGTGCAGGTGACTGCGTTGACCTGTTTCAGAGGTCCTCTGTGCAGCCATTCTCTGGTGTTTCATGTTGATGTTGCCAGATACTTGCAGGGGGTTCATTCTCTTCAGCTGCTTATCTGTCCAACCGTGCCAACTTGGGACCTTTTATTAGTCCTCCGTGCACTCACATATGCACCTTTGGAACCTTTGAGTGCTGCTACTTTAAAAGATTTGACCAGGGCCGGATTTACCTTGAGTGAGGCCCTACGCCAACAAAAATTGTGGGCCCCCAGCAGGGGCGGCCCAAGGGGGGTGCGGACCTCATTTGCATAAGGGGCCTCATTTGCATAAATATTTGCATAATGTTACCATATACTAACTTTTAGTAAACGTGCCTCTTAATGAGTGTATGGATAAAGAAAGACTAAAAGATTTCTACATTACTATAATCCAGTGCCAACTGCCAGACACATTAGGAACTACTACAAACACTGCCCATAGTAAACCCGCCATATCCTAACAGCACTACCAGGACTCACAAAGCACCATACTCTACCAATCAAAAGGCAACACTGCAAATATTAAACCAATACATTTCAGAGAACAACAATACATGACCTACTGGGGAAAGAGAACAAGTGGCAATGTCAAATAGGAATTATATAAACAGAACACCTCAGCTCAGTTACACATGCAGAACATAGACCATCACCAAACAAGTAATCACAATTTAGAAATAGGAAGACAATAATTAAACTGGGAATCCCAAAAGCCAAACTTGGAATGTACAACACTGTAGAAATAAAACAATACATTAATTTGCTCTTGTACTAAACAAAGCACAGATGTTAATGATGCACATTTACCAGAGCTGACATATTCCAATTAATAAATTCAAAATAAAGAGATATTTTTCTACCTTTTGTGCATTTTTTTCAGCTGCAATTGCTCCAGCCACTTTCTTCTGGTTTCTTCGTGTCTTCTGCTAACTCTCCATCGTCTGCTGTCCATTTGTCCTTTCTTCTCTCTTCTAGATTTTTTTCCATTCTCTCTCTACATCTGCTTTAACATACTAATCTTTCTCCTTTTGCTCTTTCCTCATTCCTATTTCATCCACTCAAATATTACCCCTCCATCCTCAATCCCCACTTACTCTCCCAATACCCGGCCAATTGTAGATTTTTTATCCCTCCCACACAAAATATTTTTCCCTTCTCCATTTTACTCTTCCAGCCCCATCCCATTCTAATCCTCCCCCAACATCAGCTCCCTTCTAGTTCCAGCCTCACCCAGCATCCATTCCCTTCTAGTCCCTGCATCAGCCCATTTCCAGTCCTAGCCATCCATCAGCCCATTTCCAGTCCTAGCCCCCCCATCACCCCACTTACAGTCCTTAACCCCCCATCACCCCATTTTCAGTCCTTAACCCCCCATCACCCCATTTTCAGTTTAAGCCCCCCCTATAACCCATTACCAGTCCTAACCCCCCATCAGCCCACTTCCAGTCCTAACCCCATCAACCCATTTCCAGTCAGCCCCCCATAGCCTATTGCCAGTCCTACCCCCCCCCATCAGCCCACAGCCCATTACCAGTCCTAACCCCATCATCCCACCTCCAGTTTTAACCCCCCAGCCCATTTCCAGTCCTAGCCCCCCATAGCCCATTACCAGACAACCCCCATCAGCCCACAGCCCATTACCAGTCTTAACCCCCCCAAAGCCCATTACCAGTTCTAACCCCCCCCCAACAGCCCATTACCAGTCCTAACCCCATCAGCCCACCTCCAGTTTTAACCCCCCAGCCCAGTTCCAGTCCTAGCCCCCCCATAGCCCATTACCAGACAGCCCCCATCAGCCCACAGCCCATTACCAGTCTTAACCCCCCCCAAAGCCCATTGCCAGTTCTAAGCCCCCCCCCAACAGCCCACAGTCCATTACCAGTCCTAACCCCATCAGCCCACCTCTAGCCTTAACCCCCCCCAGCCCAGCCCATTTCCAGCCCCAGCCCCCCAATAGCCCATTACCAGCCCTACCCCCCCCCCAGTCCATTTCCAGCCCCAGCCCCCCCAATAGCCCATTACCAGGCCTACCCCCCCCAGCCCATTTCCAGCCCCAGCCCCCAATAGCCCATTACCAGCCCTTCCCTCCCCAGCCCATTTCCAGCCCCAGCCCCCCAATAGCCCATTACCAGTCCTACCCCCCCCAGTAGCCCATTACCAGTCCTACCCCCCCCCCATAGCCCATTACCAGTCCTACCCCCCCCGGCCTAAAGTAAAATTTAATTTAAAAAAAAAACCTGGTGGCTGCCGCCGCGGGGCCCCCTCTGCTGCCGCGGGGGCCCCGTCTACAAGCTGGTCGGGTCGGGTCGGGTCGGGTCCGGTCGGGTCTCTCTCCCTCCCTCGCTGCAGGCTGCAGGCTGCGAGAGACGCATCTTCTACAAGCTGGTCGGGTCGGGTCCGGTCCGGTCGGGTCTCTCTCCCTCCCTCGCTGCAGGCTGCGAGAGACGCGAAGGGAGAGCGTCTCCTCGCGTCTGTGTTAAGCCCGCAGGGGCTGATGGGAAATCCCATCAGCCCCTGCGGGCTTAACACAGACGCGAGGAGACGCTCTATCTTCGCGTCTCTCGCAGCCGGGAGGGAGGGAGGGAGACGAGACCCGACCCGACCCGACCAGACCATACCATCTTGTAGACGGGGCCCCCGCGGCAGCAGAGGGGGCCCCGCGGCGGCAGCCACCAGGTTTTTTTTTTAATCGAGTTGAGAAAAAAAAAAAACTGGTTCTATTTTTTGTGGGCCCCTGCCGGTTGTGGGCCCTACGCCATGGCGTACATGGCGTATACGTAAATCCGGCCCTGGATTTGACCCTTAAGACAGTTTTCCTTATGGCTATCACTTCCGCTTACCATGTTTCTGAGCTTCAGACTCTTTCTTGCCGACATCTGTTTTAATCTATCTCTCCAGAAGGCATTACCTTGCACACAGTGCCTTCAGTTTTTCTGAAGGTTCTCTCCTTCTTCCATGTTAATCAAATGGTCTTGCTTCCATCTTTTCAAAAGCGGCATAGTTTTTATTTATTTATTTAGTTCCAGATAGGATGTGCAGCTTCATTCATTCGAAGTTGGTAGGGCCTTGCACCACTCTCTCAAGGCTACCTCTACTGAAGATTTGCATAGCGCTACAAGGTGTATGCAGCACTGCACAGACACATGTAGAAGACAGTCCCTGCACATCTTTGTGTTGATGTTCAATCCTCATAAGGGGAAGACTGCCTCTAAGGAGACTATCACACATTGGATTCAACAGGCCATAGAGTCAGCCTATATTGTGTGCAACAAGCCCATTCCTGTGGGTCTCTGTGCACATTTATCACGTGTGCAAGCAGCATATTGAGCAGAAAGATCTCATGTGGAATCATTGGACATTTGTAAAGCAGCCATTTGGTCTCCCTTGTCCACTTTTGCCCGGCAATTATGCCTAGATCTTCACGCCACTGAAACAGCTAGCTTTGGGGTCACAGTTCTAAAAGTGGCTGTTTCTTCCCCCATGAGGGTGGAGTTGCTTCGGTATTTCCCTCTAGTCTGGATTGGTCTAGCAGGATGTTATTGGAAGGAGAAATTTAACTTACCATTAATTACCTTTCCTATAATTCTGCTAGACTAGTCCAGGACTCAGCCTTGGGTCTTGCAATTGGCCTGTCTGACATCTAGTTGAAAGTATGTTCTGTTGTTGGACAGCTGCTGGCGTTCACTATCTGGCATATAGTTTTTGTTTTGTTTTGTTATTTCATGGCTGGTTTGGACTTCTTACTAGGTTCTCTTTTTGTTTTTGGGTCCTTGTACTTTGACAGTTGTGTACTGAAACAGCTCTTAGGGGTCTGGGTTATGTACTTATGATGATGTCACAAAGTTCTGTGCTTTACTCTGTCTCAACATCTGCTGACAGGGGAACATAACCTTCTAATCTGGACTGGACTAGCCGTACTACAGGAAAGGAAATTAACAGTGAGTCAAATATCTCCATTTATCTACTCCCTCCTCTCATATCTTGTCTTACTTTCTCTTTCCTGTCAAATTTCTGGCATTCTTTTACTTTTTCCAACAGCATTTTTTGAACCTTTGTAAACCACTCTGATGCATGTACATATAGCGGTATATCAAGAACAGAAATAAAGATAAAGATAGGTAAACCAAGTTACTTACCTGTAGCAGGTGTTCTCTGTGGATGGTAGAATGTGCATCCTTACAGATGGATAACATCACTGACAGGGTCCAATCTGGGAAACAGCTTTCCAGCTTAAGAAGATCCTGAAACCTGTGAAAGAGCTCACTGTGCAGATGCACCATTTTCCAAAGTTTCACAGGACCACCTCCATCTTGTAATGAAGTTTACAGCAAAATGGAACTCCCTGGGGAGGTGGGTGGGTATGTATCCGATTGTCCACAGAAAACACCCACTACAGATAAGTAACTTGGTTCTCTGATGACAGGCAGGATAGCAAGTCCTCAGGGGCGGCTCTATAATGAGGCCAAATGAGGCAGTGGCCTCAGGTGGCAACTATTTTGGGGCGGCAAAATATTCCCCAAAAAATGCCACATCACTCGACCTTCAAAATTTAAACAACAACAAAAAAGGCTGTAGAAGCTGCTGCTGCAGTGGCAGTATCAAGTGCTCCATGGCACCCTGCTGCCCCGGAAGAGCCTGTCATTTTTTCCCAGCGTTGGCTCAGCTTTGCAGAGCCGAGAAGGTAGAGCATTTCCCTTGTTTCCCATGGCTCTGTTAAAGTTGAGTCCACCGACACTGATGATAAACAGCCATTTCCTATTTCGCATGAGAGAAGTAATGCTGTTTGCCATCAGCATTGGAGGGCTCAACTTTAACACTAGAAGCCCCAAAAGGAATCTTACCTTGAAACCCCAAAGTGCGTCAATTGATGCATTATCATGATGACTGCGTTTAGCATGAAATGCAGATGTGAATTAATGTGAAGTTACTTATTTGTTAAATACGTGCAGTATGTTGCATCATTACATGACGTCATCATGTGTTTATTGTTTGTAATGTCAGAGTAAAACTGTAAACAGTGATTGAGATGCACCACCTAGTGGGAACATGAATTTATACCTAGAAGCTCCAAAGTACGCCAATTGACGCATCCAAGAAAATTGAGTGCGTCAATTGACGTACTTTGGGGCTTCTAAGTATAAATTCATTTTCCCGCTAGGTGGTGCATCTGTCATTAATTTTCGATGCACATATTTGAACATCTTGACGTTGCTAACAAAGTCATGGAACATGACTGACATGGTTCTAGCAGTGGCGCTAGTATACAACTTTGAAGATGCATTTGCATCAATTGACACACTTTGGGGCTTCTAGTGTTAACAGAGCTGCGCGAAAGAAGGAAAATGTTCTCCCTTCGTGGCTGTGCAAAGCTGAGCCAGCACCAGGAAAACAATGGTAGGGCTCTTCCCTGGGGCATCTTGGACCTCACATCAGGTGAAAAGATCTGGGTCTGGGCTGGGATGGACTAGGGGGGTAGCACAGGAAATAGTAATGGGCTGATGGGGGGGGCGCTAGGACTGGAAATAGGCTGATAGGGGGGCTAGGACTGGTAATGGGCTGATCAGGGGGGTTAGGAATAGAAATGGGCTGATGGGGGGGTTAAGAATGGAAATAGGCTGATGGGGAGGTTAGGACTGGTAATGGGATGATCAAGGCGGTTAGGACTGGAAATGGGCTGATGAGTTAAGAATGGAAATAGGCTGATTGGGTGGAGGGGCTAGTACTGGTAATGGATTGATCAGTGGGGTTAGGACTGTAAATCGGCTGATTAGGAGGGGCTAGGACTGGAAATGGACTTATCAGGCGGGGTTAGGACTGGAAATGGGCTACTACTGGAAATAGGTTGATTGGGGGGGGGGCTAGGACAGGAAATTAACTTATGAGGGGCTTAAGAATGGCAATGGGCTGATGGGGGGCTAGCACTGGAAATGAGCTAGGACTGGAGTAGGCTGATAAGGGGGATAGGACTGGAAATAGGCTGATGTGAGAAGGGAGGAGAGTGCTGCTGGCCCTGGAAGAAAACTAGGGGCTAGGGCTACAAATGGGCTGATGCAGGGGGATGGGAGAATAGGCCTGGAATGGAGAAGATACTGAGAGGGTCTGCCAGGTAAAGGAGGGGGCTGGAAGGGAACTGATAAAGAGGCGTGGTAGGGGCAGGAAGGGAGCTCACACAGTGGCAAGGTGGGGGTGGGAAGGGAGATGATATGGCGGAAGGAGGGGCTGGAAAGGAGCCGATATATGGGGGGAAGGAAGGGGCTGGAATCGAGCTGACCCTTAGGATGTACTGAATGGGGACTGGAAGGGAGCTGACACTTGAGGATGGGAGTGGTAGGTGGCTGGGTAATGGGGAGGAGGCTGTAAGGGAGCTGACATGGGCGAATGGCACTGGAGGAGAATGGACAGAGGGTAGGGTGACTGGAAAGGAGCTGACTGGGGGGTGGCTTTGAGAGTGGACATGAGTTGATACCTGTGATGGTATTTGGACTAGGAGGAGCTGGACAGTGGGTAATGAAGGGAACTGGAAGGGAATGAACACCAGAGGCAGTCCTGGGAATGCAAGGCGGTTGACATTGGAAAGTACTAAGAGGGGGAAGAACTGGAAAGGAGGCTGATACTGGGGAGGGCTACTGGGACTGGAAATAGGCTGATGGAAAGAAGTGAAGAAAACAAAAGAAGAGATAAGAAATGACAGATGGACTATAGATCATAAAAAGAGAGCCAAGAGAAGACAGGAAAAAAGAAGCCTGAGATTGGGACCAGCATGATCAGAGAATATAATGGACAGACAACAAAGGTAGAAAAAATAATTATATTTTCATTTTAGTTATTGGACTTTGTACTATCTTTATGTTTTACACATATGGAGAACTGCATCTCTTATTGTTTGCTTTTCTCTGATCAGAGAAGGGCTGAACTTTTACAGAGCTCTGCTAGTGAGTGGATATTTGCCTCCTGGGACATCTTACTGTGAGTTATAGCTGTTTATTTAATTATTTACTGCTTGTCTAACTGTTTGTTTGTTTAATTATTTATTGTTTGTCTTAGTGGTGTGCTAGTTCAGCCTTCTCAGCTGTACTTACCTTGCCTCTCTCAACTAACTGGGCTTTGTGTGGTAGCCATTTTGAATTAAATCTCTCTCCCCAGAACCTGCTGTTTGTTGAGCTTTTTCCTGTCCTTGCCTACCTGAGTGAATCCTCCCCCTCCCGCCCCTCCCCCTGAGGTATTGTGTAGCCTTCTTCCTGTTTTCTCCACGTGTGCATAGGCTGTTTTAGTTTGCTTTTCTCTGATCAGAGAAGGGCTGAACTTTTACAGAGCTCTGCTAGTGAGTGGATATTTGCCTCCTGGGACATCTTACTGTGAGTTCTAGCTGTTTATTTAATTATTTACTGTTTGTCTAACTGTTTGTTTGTTTAATTATTTATTGTTTGTCTTAGTGGTGTGCTAGTTCAGCCTTCTCAGCTGTACTTACCTTGCCTCTCTCAACTAACTGGGCTTTGTGTGGTAGCCATTTTGAATTAAATCTCTCTCCCCAGAACCTGCTGTTTGTTGAGCTTTTTCCTGTCCTTGCCTGCCTGAGTGAATCCTCCCCCTCCCCCCTCCCCCTGAGGTATTGTGTAGCCTTCTTCCTGTTCTCTCCACGTGTGCATAGGCTGTTTTAGTTTGCTTTTCTCTGATCAGAGAAGGGCTGAACTTTTACAGAGCTCTGCTAGTGAGTGGATATTTGCCTCCTGGGACATCTTACTGTGAGTTCTAGCTGTTTATTTAATTATTTACTGTTTGTCTACCTGTTTGTTTGTTTAATTATTTATTGTTTGTCTTAGTGGTGTGCTAGTTCAGCCTTCTCAGCTGTACTTACCTTGCCTCTCTCAACTAACTGTGTGGTAGCCATTTTGAATTAAATCTCTCTCCCCAGAACCTGCTGTTTGTTGAGCTTTTTTCCTGTCCTTGCCTGCCTGAGTGAATCCTCCCCCTCCCCCTGAGGTATTGTGTAGCCTTCTTCCTGTTTTCTCCACGTGTGCATAGGCTGTTTTAGTTTGCTTTTCTCTGATCAGAGAAGGGCTGAACTTTTACAGAGCTCTGCTAGTGAGTGGATATTTGCCTCCTGGGACATCTTACTGTGAGTTCTAGCTGTTTATTTAATTATTTACTGTTTGTCTAACTGTTTGTTTGTTTAATTATTTATTGTTTGTCTTAGTGGTGTGCTAGTTCAGCCTTCTCAGCTGTACTTACCTTGCCTCTCTCAACTAACTGGGCTTTGTGTGGTACCCCCATCCCCCTGCTGAGGGTTCAGGACAGGGTACCTTGTAACTGCCCTCTTTAATAGGACTTATCTCCCTCCCTCCCTCCCCAGCACCCACCCACCCCTGGGGTAATTGTAGTTTTATAGGTACTTGCACATCTTAGAGGAAAGGGGCTGCTCTCAGGTGCAGCTCTTAATCCAAATCAGTCATACACAGAGGACCTGAGATTAATTAAGCTTCAGGTACACAGGGTGTATTAGGGGTATTAGATACACTTTTATTAGTATAAGCATCTACACCAATCCTTATTATATACCGAATTTAAAAGACCTAAACACAAGCTTTAAACTAAGATGCAGACAGAGGTCCAGCAACGAGATGGGGGTTCTCCAGTCTTTTGCATTGAGTGTCACATGTATAATTTTCTCCCAGTTGGTGAGAGGTCCTACATATGCACTAAGTGCAGGGAGCTCTTTGCTCTCAGGGAACGAGTCCGTTCTCTAGAGGCTAGAGTAGCAGACCTGGAAGACATAAGAAAGACAGAGAAGTACATGGACGAGACCTACAGGGATATAGTCCTGAAGTCCCACCTCCAGTCTGGCAGCATCCCTGTTGCCATGGAGGAGAGAGGTCACGTGACAGGAGAGCATCACCCTGGTGTGGCAGGAAGTGATCCTGTAACTAGGACCTGTCCTCCAGGTGATGTAAAACCCTCTCGCACCGAGGACGTTTCTCCAGGACCATGTCCCCATGAGGGGAGGGTCAGGACAGCTGTTATAGTTGGTGATTCAATCATTAGGAATGTAGATAGCTGGGTGGCTGGTGGACGTGAGGATCGCCTGGTAACATGCCTGCCTGGTGCGAAGGTAGCAGATCTCATGCACCGCCTAGATAGGATCATAGATAGTGCTGGGGGGGAGTCTGCTGTCTTGGTACATGTTGGTACCAATGACATAGGAAAATGTGGTAGGGAAGTTCTGGAGGCTAATTTTAAGCTTTTAGGTAGGAAGTTGAAATCCAGAACTTCCAGGATAGCGTTCTCCGAAATGCTTCCTGTTCCACGTGCAGGACCCAAAAGACAGGCAGAGCTCCGGAGTCTCAATGCGTGGATGAGACAATGGTGCAAGGATGAGGGTTTTGGATTTGTTAGGAACTGGGGAACATTCTGGGGAAAGGGGGGGCTCTTCCGAAGGGATGGGCTTCACCTTAATCAGGATGGGACCAGACTGCTGGCATTAACCTTTAAAAAAGAGATAGAGAAGCTTTTAAACTAGAAAATAGGGGAAAGCCGACAGTCACCCAGGAGCGCATGGTTCGGACAAAGGTATCCTTGAAGGATACTACCAAAAGCAGTGAGGTTCCAAAAGGGAGTATAGTAGCCCAAATGCCCTTGAGTAAGGAGCAGACAGAGCATAAGGATTCCCAATTACCCATGCCTACCAATAGCCAGATTAATATTAATAAAATACAGTCTCTAAAATGCTTGTATGCCAATGCTAGAAGTCTAAACAATAAGATGGGAGAATTAGAATATATAGCACTAAATGAGAGGTTAGATATGATTGCACTCTCAGAGACATGGTGGAAGGAGGATAACCAGTGGGACACTGTGATACCTGGATACAAACTATATCGTAATGATAGAGCTGAACAAATTGGTGGAGGGGTTGCGCTCTATGTTAGAGAGGGCATTGAGTCAGAAAGGTTTAAAGTTTTGCAGGGAACAAAATTTGCTGTAGAATCTCTATGGATTGAAATTCCATTTATGAAGGGGAAGGTGATGGCAGTGGGAGTATACTATCGACCACCTGGCCAGAATGAACAAATGGATGATGAAATGCTCAAAGAAATCAAGGAAGCTAACAAAAGCCACAACAGAGTAGTAATAATGGGTGATTTCAATTATCCCGGTATCGACTGGGACAGTGTCACAGCAGGACAAGCTAAAGAGATAAAGTTTCTAGATGAAATAAATGACTGCTTCTTGGAGCAGCTGATTCATGAACCGACCAGAGGGGAAGCCATACTGGACCTAGTCCTTAGTGGAACGCCAGATCTGGTGCAAGAAATAAGGGTGTTGGGACCACTTGGCAATAGTGATCATAGTATGATCATGTTTGATTTAATCAGTGGAGGACAGATAGTAAAGGAATCCACAGTACTACCTTTTAACTTTCAAAAGGGAGAGACTATGATAGAATGAGGAATATAGTTCGGAAAAAACTAAAAGGAGCGGTTCCAAAGGTTAAAGACTTACAGCAAGCTTGGGTGTTATTTAAAAATACTATCCTCGAAGCCCAGACCAGCTGTATTCCACGCATTAAGAAAAGTGGAAGAAAGTCCAAAAAACTGCCAGCATGGTTTAAAGGTGAGGTCAGAGAGGCTGTTGCTGCCAAAAGAGCAACCTTCAGGAAATGGAAAAAAGAGCCAAATGATGAAAACTGGAAACAGCACAAGCACTGGCAAGTTAAATGCAAAGCATTGATAAGGCAGGCAAAGCGAGAATTTGAGAAGAAACTTGCTACGGAAGCAAAAACACGAAATAAAGACTTTTTCAAGTACATTCGTAGCAAAAGGCCTGTGAGAGAGTCAATTGGAGCATTAGATGATAGAGGGGTAAAAGGGGCAGTAAGAGGAGACAAGGCTATAGCAGAGAGACTGAATGAATTCTTTGCTTCGGTCTTTACTGAGGAAGATGTAGGGATGTTACCCAAGACTGAAGTGGTATTTAAAGGTGATACTGCAGAGGAATTGAGAGAAATATCGCTACACCGGGAAGATATATTACAACTATTTGATAAACTGAATAGTAGCAAATCACCTGGACCGGATGGTATACATCCCAGAGTGTTGAAAGAACTGAAATATGAGATTGCAGACCTGTTATTGGTAATCTGTGAACTTTCATTTAAATCATCTGTAATACCTGAAGATTGGAGGGTCGCCAACGTAACACCAATTTTTAAAAAGGGTTCCAGGGGTGACCCGGGAAATTACAGACCGGTGAGCCTGACGTCAGTACCAGGGAAAATGGTAGAAACCATCATAAAGAACAAAATTACACAGCATGTAGATAGTCATGGCCTAATGGGAGACAGCCAACATGGCTTTAGACAAGGAAGATCTTGTCTTACTAATCTGATCTGTTTTTTTGAAGGTGTGCATAAACAGGTAGACAAAGGTGAGTCGGTTGATATAGTGTATCTGGACTTTCAGAAAGCTTTTGACAAGGTCCCCCATCAGAGACTTTTGGCGAAGCTAAAAAGTCATGGGATAGGAGGCAGTGTACTATTGTGGATCGGGAACTGGTTAAAAGATAGAAAGCAGAGGGTAGGGCTAAATGGCCAATATTCCCAATGGAAAAAGGTGAATAGTGGAGTACCCCAGGGATCTGTACTGGGTCCGCTACTTTTTGACATATTCATAAA
Organism: Ichthyophis bannanicus; assembly: GCA_033557465.1. NCBI lineage: Eukaryota > Metazoa > Chordata > Amphibia > Gymnophiona > Ichthyophiidae > Ichthyophis > Ichthyophis bannanicus. Next base: position 99,023,228 of record CM066031.1, on the reverse strand, counting down.
TGACCTGGAAAAGGGAATAACTAGTGAGGTTATCAAATTTGCAGATGACACAAAACTGTTTAAAGTTGTTAAAACCCAAGAGGATTGTGGAAAACTGCAGGAGGATCTGGATAAATTGGAAGACTGGGCATCCAAATGGCAGATGAAATCTAATGTGGACAAGTGCAAAGTTATGCACCTAGGAAAGAACAACCCACACTATAGTTACACGATGCAAGGCTCCACATTAGAAACCACCACCCAGGAAAAAGATTTAGGAGTCATCGTGGATAACATGTTAAAACCCTCCGCCCAGTGTGCAGCGGCAGCCAAGAAAGCAAATAGAATGCTAGGTATCATAAGGAAAGGGATGGAGAATAAAACAAAGGATATTATAATGCCTCTGTATCGCTCCATGGTACGACCGCACCTTGAATATTGTGTGCAATTCTGGTCACCGTATCTTAAAAAGGACATAGAGTTATTAGAAAAAGTACAGAGAAGAGCCACCAAATTGGTGAAGGGGATGGAAGGCTACTCCTATGAAGAGAGGCTAAAAAGGTTAGGGCTCTTTAACCTAGAAAAGAGACGGCTGAGGGGAGATATGATAGAGGTGTATAAATTAATGAATGGAGTGGAACGGATAAACGTGGATCAATTGTTTACGGTATCAGAATATAGAAGGACTAGGGGACATGTAATGAAGCTACAGGGTAAACTATTTAAGACAAATAGGAGAAAATATTTCTTCACTCAACGTGTAATCAAACTCTGGAATCTGTTACCGGAGGATGTAGTAAGGGCTGTTAGTATAGCTGGGTTTAAAAAAGGTTTGGACAAGTTCCTGGAGGAAAGGTCCATAAACCACTATTAAAAAGGGACCCAGGATATCAATGCTTGGCCTAGTACAAGCACTGCAGAACCTGTGTCTTTTGGGGAAACTGCTAGGTACGTATGACCTAGATTGGCCACTGTTGGAAACAGGATACTGGGCTTGATGGACCTCGGTCTGACCCAGTATGGCATTTCTTATGTTCTTATGTTCTTATATTCATCTGATGTTGCACTGCATGTGGAGTCTGGATTCTTGGGGTTTCAGTTTAAATTTTGTCTACATATTTTTCTTTTTACTTTAGATTATAGTCACTTATTCAGTACTTGGTGAGGGTCTATGTTCTGAGTGTGTAACTGAGGCAAGGTATTCTGTTAACATGGAGTTTGTACATATACTGTGCTGTAGTAATTTTGACCTGTTCAGTTTTTCAAATAAGTGTATGGATATTCCAGGGCCCACTGAAGTATTAACAGTGATGCTTTTTTGGACGGGCTTCTGAGATGAGTTTTGGAAGTTGGTGCTGATATGGTATGGTAGATTTGCTCTATAGATACTCAGTGACTTTGTTGTAGGGTTTTGTATTAGTTCACAATATGCCTGGTACTGGACAATGGTTGTTGTTGTTGTTGTTAGTGAGAAGATCAGAATCCGATTTGTTTTTTAAGATATTGAGTTCTGTGGGTGAATGTCCTGGTTCTGCTCTGCACCCACTGTTGAAGAGGGTTATGGGATGCAAAATATATGTTGAAAAAGAAAAAGCAAGAACCCTAACGCAGCTTATAACAACAAAATAAAAATGAGTTATAATTTAGTTTTCTAAAACTGTGCTGTGGTTCTCGCTCTCTTTTAGTTCCTTGGTGTGCAAACATCTTGCATTTCCTCCATATAATCTAATTGGCTTTTTGGTTTGGTTCAGTCCCAGATTGGAGTTTTAAAAAAGCCCCACCCCCTCTACGAGAGGGGGGGGGGGTTTCTCTCTCATCCTTCGCCTCAGGCAGTAGATTGCCTTGAGCTGCCCCTGCAAGTCCTCACAGATGGGAACTCCCTAGTTACAGGCTGCCTTCGACAGAAAAGGAGGAAAATAAATAAATTAGTAACATAGTAAATTATGGCAGATAAAGACCAGTATGGTCCATCTAGTCTGCCCAGTAAGATGGCAAGTGTAGGTGCATCTGCTACTCTGTGCAGGCCACCCCTCCCCATGTCTTTGTTTAGGGGTGAACCCACCGCTCCGTGTAGGACACCCCTATTTGTTGAGAAATTAGATAGTTAAGTTTATTTTGATTTTATCCTGTTGTTGTAAAGGGATCCAATGTGTCTGTCCCATGCCATTTTGAATTCTGTCACTGTATTTGCCCCCACTACTTCCATCGGGAGGGCATTCCAGCATCCACCACCTTTTCAGTGAAAAAGTATTTCCTGACATTGCCTTCAGTTTACCCCCTTGCAGCTTCATGTTATGCCCTCTAGTTTTACAGCTTCCCCGTATTTGGAAGAGGTTTGTTTGTTCATTATTTCTCTTTAAGTATTTAAAGGTCTGAATCATATCTCTCCTGTCCCTCCTCTCCTCCAGAGTGTACATATTTAGGTCTTCAAGTCTCTTCTCATAAGGCTTCTGACGCAGGCTCCAAATCATTTTGGTTGCCTTCCTCTGAACAGTTTCCAGTCTTTTTACATCCTTTGCAAGATATGGTCTCCAAAACTGAACACTGTATTCCAAGTAAGGCTTCACCAGTGACTTATACAGTGGCATTAGTACCTCTTCCTTTCTGCTGGTAATTCCTCTTTGTATGCAACCCAACATCCTCCTGGCTCTTGCCACTGCCTTGTCGCACTGTTTTCCCATCTTGAGATCCTCAGAAATAATCACACCAAGGTCCTTCTCCTGGTCTGTGCACACCAACCTCTCGCCCCCTATCGCGTACATTTCCCCTGGATTTCTGCTTCCCAAGTGCATGACACTGCACTTCTTTGCATTAAATCTTAACTGCCAAGCATTAGACCATTCTTCCAGTTTTTGTAGATCTTTCCTCATGTTATCCATGCCCTCAGGAGAGTCCACTCTGTCGCAAATTTTTGTATCATCATTTCCATTCAGTCCTTCAGCAATATCATCCAGAAATACATTGAACAGTGCCGGGCCCAGGACCGAACCCTAGGGCACCCCGCTAATCATCCTCCTTTCATCCGAGTGAGCTCCATTTACCATCATCTTCTGCCGTCTGTCAGTCAACCAATTTCTGATCCAGTTCACCGCCTTGAGACCCATTCCCAAACTACTGAGTTTATTGATAAGCCTCCTGTGAGGAACAGTATCAAAGGCTTTGCTGAAATCCAGGTAGATTACATCCATCGCATGCCCCTGATCTAGTTCTCTGGTCACCCAGTCAAAGAACTCAATCAGATTCGTTTGGCAAGATCGTCCTTCAGTAAAAGCATGTTCCTTATCGTTCCTCCAGTTCAGTCCTCTACCTCTGGGTTGTCAACCTCCTCCTGCAGCTTGGAGACTGGCATGTCAGAATCGTGACATCATTGGATATAGCTTGCTGGATACTCCCATCAGCCCCAGTGTGACCAGTCTCCATGCAGCAGGAGGACGTTGTGAGCCTAGTCTGAGGCTCACAAGAGGAACAGATAAGGAATCTGAGGATAGTGTACATTAGTAGAAATGGGCTTATAAGTGCTTTCAAGGAGTTAAAAATTTCAGAGGGGGTTCTTTAAAAAAAAAAAAAAAGATAGATAGATAATAGAGAACAGTGGAACCTTTCTTGCATGCTCCCTGCCTAAAGGTCTTTGCCTTACTGTGGAAGTTACCGGTGCCATTTCCAGGGGATCTCTCCTCCCAGATGTTCCAAGGGAGAGCTCTCGGCTTAGCCACTCTGTACCACCGCTTCCGCTGTGCTAGCGAGAGTCGCAGACGCGGAGTGCAGACTGGTTAACGGCGGAATTCTCAGGGAGGCTTTAGTCTTGCCGGTGGCACTTTCTTGATCTTTGCGAGGGCTGCAGCTGCGCAAGAGCACAAGGGCGAGCACATCAATCCTGGCCGGTAGGAATTTCACCGGTTTCAGGCTGTTAGAGCAGTGGAGCCTAAACCTGACAGCAAGGTAAGCAAACAACAGTCGCTTTGGCGCCCTTTTTCCTTCTTTCTGGAGTTGACGGCGGCCATTTTAAACAGCACGAGGGAGCGCGTGGCCGCCGAGCAGGAGGGGAACCGATCAGGCCTTAGTTAAGGTTTTTGGGTCTGTGTTTTGCTGGCCTCGGTTCCTTTGGTTTAGCAGGGCTCGTTATCATTAGTTATTTATCATTAGTTATTTATTTGATTATTTGTTTTCTTGCGGCCTCGCTGGCAGGACTTCTCGCCCTGGGGGGGTAGGTTTTCTGCCGCGTTGACAGGCATATCTGCATTTAAGAGCTAAAGGCTGTAAGGATTTGAGGCACGTTTAAAGTTTTTTCCCTTCATGTGCTGAAAAACAAAACAAAAGAAAGAAAGAACAATCTGTAAGAAAGGAGAGTAAGAGGGAAAGCATACATAAAAAAAAAGAAGAAAGAAAGGTGCTACTGCTAACCTTATGGCAACTAGACCACAGTGTGTGGTGTGCGGCTCCCGGAGAGGCTTGTGGCCGAGTCCAGGATTTGCCGCGGTTGTGCGTCACTCTCTTCTGTGGTAGAGTCACAGATGGAGGTTAAGGAGTCTTCTGAGGCACAGGAGGCGTCGGCAGGGACTGTGGCAGAGTCGGCGCACGCAGACGTGCAAGATCAAGTATTGGGGGAGACAGCAGGGTCCGCGGGAGCACTGTCGGGGATGGGGGCCATCAGATCTTGCAGATTTTTCCCCAGATTTCATCTTAATGATGCATCAGGCTTTTTGCTTGCGGTATCAGGGCAAGATGCCAGCAGCATTATCGCTTTCTGTCCTTTCCAAACAGACGGACTCTGGGAAAGGGGGAGGGGGTCCGCCAGCGCCTAAGAGGACCAGTACCCGTGCTTTGTCTCCCGTGGAAAGTGATTGGCAGGACGGGGAGGACCCCGACTGGGAGCGTGAGGAAGGGTTGCAGGATCTCGAAGAGGGAGAGATCCAGGAACCCGAAGATCAGGCGAAAATCATAAACGTTTTCTGCAGGGAAGAGCTGTCTGCGCTCATAACGGAATCTATGCAGATGTTGAATCTCACTTCTCAGTCAGCTAGTGAGGAGGAGATCGAGGATCCAGTTATTCAAGCGGTACGGCAGACGCAGGTCGTGTTTCCGCTTCACCGGGTAGTCGACAGGATGATCCAGGAGGAATGGGATCAGCCGGAAATGGGACTTAGAGGGATACGCACAATGAATAGGCTTTATCCCTTAGCCGATAAGGACAAGGCGAGGTTCTGCTTGCCGCGGGTGGATGCGACGGTGGCGGCAGTTATGAAAAAGACCACTATTCCGGTGGAAGGTGCGGCAGCCTTGAAGGATGCGCAAGACCGAAAGGTTGAGAGCCTGCTGAAACAGGTTTTTGAGGTGGACGCGCTGTCCCTGCAAGCCTCCATCTGTGGGGCTTGGGTAGCGCGTGCCTGTCTGCGCTGGGTTCAGCGTCTTCGTCTCTCATCGCACCTAGACCAGGAAGAGCTCAAGGAGCTTGGCCGTCTGGAGTCAGGGATGGCGTATTTAGCTGATGTTCATTATGATTTCATCAGAGCTCTCGCGAATAGCACAGCGTCGGTAGTGGCCACCCGCAGGTCTGTGTGGTTGCGAAATTGGGCGGCGGATGGTTCGTCCAAGTCCCGTCTCAGCAAGTTACCCTTTAAGGGTAGGTTGCTGTTTGGAGAAGATCTGGATAAGTTGGTAAAAGACCTCGGGGAATCCAAGAAGGGCAGACTCCCGGAGGATAAACCAAAGCAGGGAAAGTTCGGTCAGGGCTTTCGGAGTCAATTTCGGGACTTCCGGAGATTTCATACGACACTCTTTGGGAGCTCACAGAGGGGACGCTTTCCGTCACGAGCCCAAGGGTTCCGCAGCTTTCGTGGAGTGAATAGGGGGTTCACCGCAAATTCCTCAGCAGCGTCTCATAAGCCACGATGAAATGATGCAGGTCCCAGCAGAGGAACCTCCAATAGGCGGGAGGCTTCGGGAGTTTCTTTCTGCTTGGACCCACATCACGTCCGATCAGTGGGTGTTAAAGATTATTCGTGGGATACGCACTGGAATTGGCGCGGCCAGTGCGGGATTCCTTTGTCATGTCTCCATGCAGGGGACAAAAGAAGATCTTGGCAATCCGCAGTATGTTACAGCGGCTTCTTCAGTTAGGGGCAGTTGTAAAAGTCCCGAACGCTGAGTACGGCGTGGGTCGGTACTCTATTTATTTTGTGGTGCCAAAGAAGGGTGGAACGTTCCGGCCAATTTTAGATCTGAAGGGCGTAAATCGCTGCCTGCGGGTGCCTCATTTCCGGATGGAGACCCTTTGATCGGTCATAGTGGCGGTGCGAAAAGGAGAGTTTTTGACTTCTCTCGACCTCACGGAGGCATACTTACACATTCCAATCCGGCCAACTCATCAGCAGTTTCTGAGGTTTGCCTTCCCTTGGGGGCACTATTAGTTTCAGGCATTACCCTTCGGCCTGGCCACGGCGCCGCACACTTTAACCAAGATCATGGTGGTGGTGGCGGCGGTGTTGTGCAAAGAAGGAATTTTAGTGCATCCCTACCTCGACGATTGGTTAATAAGGGCCAAATCACAGAAACATAGAAACATGATGACAGAAAAAGACCACATGGCCTATCTAGTCTGTCCTTCCATATCAACAACTACAACAGTCCACTTTTTACCTTTAGAGATTCTCTGTGTTGGTCCCATGCTTTTTTGAATTCAGTTACTGTCCTCATCTCTACCACCTCCACTGGGAGACTATTCCACGGATCCACTACTCTTTCCGTAAAGAAATATTTCCGCATATCACTCCTGAATCTATCTCCCTTCACCCTCATCCCATGTCCTCTCGTAGCAGAACTTGCTTTCAATTGAAAGAGGCTCTCTCCCTGAACATTTATGCCACGGAGCTATTTAAACATCTCAATCATATCACCTCTATCCCGCCTTTCCTCTAAGGTGTACATATTAAGATCCTTAAGTCTGTCCTCATATGCTTTATAATGAAGCCCACTAATCATATTAATTGCCACCCTCTGCACCGACTCCATCCTGTTCACATCCTTTTGAAGGTGCGGTCTCCAGAATTGCACGCTATACTCCAAATGAGGTCGCACTAAAGACTTTTACAGAGGCATTATCACCTCCTTTTTTCTGCTAGCCATTCCTCTCCGTATGCACCCAAGCATCCTTCTAGCTTTTGCCGTCGCCTTTTCTACCTGTTTAGCTACTTTAAGATCATCAGACACAACCATGCCTAGGTCCCGCTCTTCTTTAGTGGACAAAAGTACTTCACCTCCTATACTGTATTGCTCCCTTGGATTGCTGCAGCCCAAATGCACGACCTTACATTTTTTAACATTAAATCCCAGCTGCCAAATTCTAGACCATTCTTCAAGCTTAGCTAGATCCCTCCTCATGTTATCTACACCTTCCTGGGTGTCTACTCTATTGCAGATTTTGGTATCATCTGCAAAGAGGCAAACCTTACCCGACAGCCCTTCCGCTATATCACTAACAAAGATGTTAAAAAGAATCGGACCAAGGACAGATCCCTGGGGCACACCACTGGTAACATCCTTCTCCTCAGAGTGAGCTCCATTTACTTGTACTCTTTGTCGCCTCCCACCCAACCAATTTCTAACCCAAGCAGTAACTTTAGGGTCCATCCCTAGGGTGCTCAGTTTGTTTATAAGTCGCCTGTGAGGAACAGTGTCAAAGGCTTTACTGAAATCTAAATACACCACATCTAGAGCTCTCCCTCGGTCCAACTCCCTGGTCACCCAGTCAAAGAAATCAATCAGATTTGTCTGACAAGACCTGCCTCTGGTGAATCCATGCTGCCTCGGATCCTGTAATCCGCTGGACTCCAGAAACCTCACTATTTTCTCTTTCAGCAGCGTTTCCAATAATTTACTCACCACCGAAGTTAAACTAACTGGCCTGTAGTTTTCAACCACATCCTTACTTCCGCTTTTGTGTAAAGGCACCACATGAGCCTCTCTCCAGTCCTTTGGCACCACTCCCGACTCCAACGAGGCATTGAAAAGGTCAGTCAGTGGAGTTGCTAGAACGTCCCCAAGTTCCCTCAGTATTCTAGGGTGTATCCCACCCGGTCCCATCCCTTTGTCTACTTTAAGTTTAGCTAGTTTCTCATGAACACAGTCTTCTGAAAATTGTTCAAGATGTCCCTCGCTTCTGTTCCTATTTGTGGGTGTTTTCTGAGGTCCTGCTCCTGGTTCTTCATCTGTGAACACAGAACAAAAATATTTGTTAAGCAATTCCGCTTTATCCTTTTCAGCTTCTACATATTCCCCCCCCCCCCCCCCATATCCTTGAATCTGACAATACCACTTTTGCCCTTCCTCTTCTCACTAATATATCTGAAAAATGTCTTATCCCCCCATTTTATTGCATTGGCTATTTCCTCCTCCTTTTGAATCTTTGCCTTCTTGACTACTTTGCTAGCTTCTCTAAGTTTTTCCAAATACAGATGCCTGTCTTCCTCTCTCTGTGATCTCTTGTATTTCATGAAAGCCTCCCTCTTTTTCTTCACTTTTTCAGCTACTTCCTTAGAAAACCATAGCGGTCACCTTTTCCTTTTGCCTTTATTTACCATTTTAACAAAAAGGTTGGCTGCCCTTAAAATATCCCCTTTCAGTTTTGCCCACTGTTTTTCTACATCCCCCAGCTGCTCCCCTCCCACTAACAACTCCCTGAGGTATTGGCCCATCTTCGCAAAGTTAGTCTTCCTAAAGTCTAAGATCCTCACCTTAGAATGGATTCTAACAGCCCTAGTCCTAATACTGAACCACACCATCTGGTGATCACTGGATGCAAAATGATCTCCCACTACAACATCAGAAACACTTTCACCATTGGTAAGCACCACGTCCAGTATGGTCCCTTCACGTGTGGGATCTATTACCAATTGCCTGAATAGTTCTCCCTGTAGACAATCCAGGATCTCCTTACTTCTAGATGATACTGCAGCAGGAATGTGCCAATCAACATCTGGCATATTGAAATCTCCTATCAGTAGCACTTCCCCTTTCCTAGCAATGCTGCGAATGTCTTCAATTAACTCTCTATCCACCTCTTCCTCTTGTGAGGGAGGTCTGTATATCACACCAATGCAAATAGATTTCTCTTTCCCTCTTTCTAGTTTAACCCACAATACCTCCTCTCTCCCTTTTAAGCTCTGTCATTCCAAAGCTTTAATAGTAGTTTTTACATATAGTGCCACTCCTCCTCCCCTTCTTCCTACCCTGTCCTTTCTGAATAAAGTATAGCCTGGTATAGTTACATCCCAGTCATGGTTTTCTGTGAACCATGTTTCTGTAACTGCCACTAAATCCAAGTCAGCCACTCCCACCAAAGCTTCAACATCAGGGATCTTATTTCCCATGCTACGGGCATTTATACAACTGCTTTCCATATGTTACCCCTGTTACCCATTTCCATAAAGGTATTTAATGTATCACCTACCTGGGGGCTTTCACTTACCTGGGGGCTTTCTTCACCTATCCCCAACGAATCTAGTTTAAAGCCCTCTTCAGTAGATTAGCCAGTCTACTACCGAAAATGCGTTGACCTTTCTTGGACAGATGGATGCCATCTCTTCTCTGCAACCCTTGGAACAGCATCCCATGGTCTAGGAAACCAAAAGGCAGCCATGCATTCATCTCCAGGATGCGAGCCTCTCTGCCTTGGCCTTTACCCTCAACAGGGAGGATTGAAGAGAACACCACCTGTGCACCTAACTGCTTCACCCTCTGTCCCAGATCCATGAAGTCACTTTTGATACGTTCCGAGGTATACCTGGCAGTATCATTTGTTCCAACATGGATTAGCCTCATTGGGTAATAGTCAGTGGGCTTGATGAGTCTCGGCAAATTCTCCGTAACATCTTGGATTTTGGCACCAGGCAGACAGCATACCTCTCTGGACATCAAGTCTGGTCGGCAGATGGATGCCTTAGTACCCCTCAGAAGAGAGTCTCCAACCACCACTACCCTTCGTTTCCTTCTGGTCACTGATTCTGCAACTTTGGGGTACTTTAACTCTGGTTCTTCCCTTTCCAGGGATGCTTTCAGCTCCTCCACTTCCAGGGCTGCATAATGGTTCTTCAATTCAAGGGCTGGAGAAGTTGGATTGGTGATTTTGCAGGCCCTGGTGACTGGTGTCCAACCATCGACATTCTGTTGGCACCCATCTTCTCCTGTGCTGGAGAGCTTGGTTGCTGCAAGAAGCATCTCATCAATGTACTTCTCACTGTCTTGAATGCTTCTCAGCCTTGCCACCTCCTCTCTGAGTTCCTCCATTTGTTTCCTCGGAGCTTCAGCATGCAGGCACCCTGCACATGGAACTTGTCCTTCAACTGGCATTAGGACTTCTGTCTGGACTGAGGCAGAAGCTGTAAGGGGGCAACAGCTTTAGCAATATGATTTTTCCCAGCCATTGTTACTGTTTGTTGATCTGTAGAGCCCTGGTTTGGAAAGCCTCAACAGGGCAAGGCACAGGAGCCTTTTATGCAGGCCTCAGCTGCACTCAGGAAATCAAGCCCACTAACTCCTGATTAGGTGTTAGCAGTTTCTAAACCTGAGGAGGTTACTAGAGTTCAGCAAAAGTTCCTCTAAAGCACCAAAAAGAAAGTAACCTTGCTTTAAAAAATATACAAAAAACTCTTTTAAGAGCTCCCAGTCAGAGAGCTAGCAATGTAATATAATAAAAACAAACAAACAAACCCTCAAATCCTTACTGTTTGTTGATCTGTAGAGCCCTGGTTAGGAAATCACAAGCAGAGAGTGTTCAGGTAACCAGCAGAGTGGTGGAATTTCTACATAGTCTTGGTTGGGTGGTCAATCCGGCCAAGAGCCAGTTGGAGCCATCTCAGAACCTCGAGTATCTGGGAGTGCGCTTCGACACGAAGAAAGGACAGGTATTTTTGCTGGATCGCAGAGCCCAAGGTCTCAGGAGCCTGATTCGCAAGTTCAGGTCCACTCCGGCTCCCTCAGCATGGGCTTATCTTCGAGTGCTGGGAACAATGGCAGCGATGCTGGAGGCGGTGCCTTGGGCCAAGGTGCACATGCGTCCTCTGCAGATATCGCTCCTTCGCTGATGGTCGCATCAGAAGGATTCGTTGAGCAAGCGGCTTCCTTGTCCACTCAAGGTCAGACACTCTCTATGGTGGTGGCTGATTCCGAAGACATTGTCGGCTAGGATGCCTCTAGAGCAGCTGGACTGGCTTACGGTGTTGACGGATGCCAGTCTCGACGGCTGGGGAGCCCACTGCGAAAGCTGGTTTGCGCAGGGGCTTTGGTTGCCCCTAGAGAAAGCTTGGTCGATCAATCGTCTGGAGCTCAGAGCGGTGGTACGGGCACTGCAGATGTTCGAGACGGAGGTGATAGGTCGGGTGGTCTGCATTCTCTTTTAGTTTGATTCTGTATTCCTTTCTGTGTTCCTCTGTTTGCAAGCGTTTGAATTTTGTGAAAGCTGTGTTTTTTGCCTTAATTTGAGCAGCCACGTCTTTGGAAAACCAAATAGTTTTCCTTCTCCTCTTGTTTTTATTTACTTTCCTTATATCTTTATCTTTATTCCCAAAGTTAATATACCGCTTTGGTCGATACATGTAAGCGGTTTACAATAATCAAAAAGACTACGCTCCCGAACTACAGAAAAAGAACGCCATAATAAAAATAGGATAGAGGGAAAAAGGAAAGTGCAGACAGACAGTAGAATACCACAAACATATCAAGACCAAATTCAGGAGGGGATGGTAATGGGCAGATCAAAAGCTTGTTGAAATAAATGGGTTTTTAATAACTCTTTGAATTTTGAATAAGAGGGTTCCAGACGGAGGGAAGTAGGAAGGGCGTTCCAAAGAACCGGCTAAGAAAAAAGAAAGCTGCGTGACGGGTTTGTTCGAGATGGGCCTGGGATGGTGACGGCAAAGACAAACGATTAGCATGTAAGGAACGCAAGTGACGATACAGTGTATGGAGGGAAATGAGGTTACATAAGTACAGTGGGGTACATATTTATCTGTTGCCCCTTTTATTGCCACCTTTAGTTTAGCCCTTTGCAATTTCACTTCCCTTATCCCCTCCCACCCTGCCAACTCCTCCTTCAGGTACTTGGCCATTTTACTGAAGTCACTGTTTTTGAAGTTTAGGACTTTGAGCTTGCTATGAATGGACTACACCTTGGCTTTTATCTCAAACCATACCATGTGATGATCACAGCTGCTCACAGGGGCACCCATCCTGACATTCGACACGCTATCTCCGTTGGTGAGCACTAAATCCAACATTGAGCTTTCCCTGGTTGGTTCCATCACCATTTGTTTAAGTGATGCATCTTGGAAAGCATCCACAATTTTTTTGCTTCTTTCCAGATTTGCAGAAGGAGTAATTCAATCCACATCGGGTAGATTAAAGTCACCCAATATGATCGCTTCCCCCTTTGTGGCTATCTTGGCAATATCTATAATCAATTCATTATCTATGTCTTTGATTTGAGTTGGAGGTCTGTAGACTACAGCAGTATGGATAACAGTGCCATCTCCTCTTTCCAACACAATCCAGAGCGCTTCTTCTTTTCCCCATGTCCCCTGCATTGCAGCAGCTTTAATATTGCTTTTGACATACAAGGCTACTCCTCCTCCTTTTCCACTTTCTCTGTCTCTTCTGAATAGATTATAGCCAGTTATGACTATATCCCATTCATGCAATTCATTAAGCCATGTTTCTGTAATGGCCACAATGTCCAAATCCATTTCCACCATTAGGGCTTCCAGGTCCGGAACTTTGTTGGCTAAGCTTCGAGCATTTGTGCTCATTGCTTTCCAGCATTTAACTGTTTTACATGTATTTTGCATTGATTTTGTTCTGCCCACCTCTTCCCACTTGTTGTTGATGTGTGGTTTAGAAGTCTGGCTGTTTCTGATGTTATTCTGCTTTTGCCGGGAGTGAGGTCCTGAACTTGTCCTTTCCCATCCGTCACCCCCTTTTTCTAGTATAAATGCATATCCACATACTGCCTGAAGTTTTCACTTAGGATTCTTTTCCCTGCTACAGAGAGATGTAGTCCATCAGCACAGTATAGTCTCTTGTTGGTCCATCTGTTTCCCCAGTCACCTGTAAATCTGAATCCTTCTTGTTTACACCAGGTCTGGAGCCATGTATTAAAGCTGTTTATGTGATGCAGCCTTTCTGCCCCCTTACCAAGAACAGGCAGAACCTCTGAGAATGCTACAGTGTTAACAATGGGCTGCAACAGGTTGATGATGTGTAGACAAGGAGGCAGGTGCATCGTCAATCCGCCCCGCTGCCAATGTCAGCACCAGTGCCAAAGAACACCAATGCCAGCTATGTCCGTGACAGGGGCTGCAACCGGCAAACACCAACAATCCTTTGGAAGACAATTAACTATTAATAATTTTCTCCTTTTTTTGGAAGGCAGCCTGGACAATCAAAAAATGGGCGGAGAGGGCATGGAGTTGGATTCTAATCCACAAAGCCATTAAGGATCACAGACTGGCCAAAGCTACAGTCACATCGGGAGTCTCTTTCTAGACAGTAGTGTGGAGTAAATGTAAGGACAGAACTTCAAATATTTCCTCCATAGAGTTGAGCTCAAGGGGGTGACTGACGCAGCCATAGCTCGCACCTCATGAGCTCTTAATGGGCCACTGCACAGTGCCAACAGGCTAATAGAAGGTCGTGTCCCTACTCCTCCTCCTCCTCCCTCGCCCACCATCCTCACTGACACTTTAAGCTACACCTATGTGAGGTGCGGAGGTGAGGGTGCCTGTGTGTGTGTGTGTGTGTGTGTGTGTGTGTGTGTGTGTGTGTGTGTGTGTGAGAGAGATTGGTCCCTACCCCTGTGTATGTTGTACAGAAAGGAGTGCCTGTTTGTGGGTTCGTGTCAGTGGGGATACTTGTATGTTTTTTGGGTTGGGGGCAGAGAATGCTACTTTTGGCATATACCGATTATGTTCTTTTGTCCCCGTGCATTAGTCCCTTTAACCTCCAACCCTGCATTCTTCCATCTCCCTTTCAACCACTCCAGAGGCTCTCCCCTTCTCCCTACCCCTAGCACTCCCACCCCCTGCCCTCCATTTCACCTCCATCCTCCTCCTCCTTTCAGACTACTGCTCCTTTAAGTATTTTATCCCTCATCCACTTCCCCATTTAATGTTTTTATTTTTCCTGTGGACCTGATCATTGTTGTTGTCTGATGGGATTCCGGGGGACAGCCTGATACCTTCCTGGAATGGACTTCCCCTCCGGTTCTGTCCAGGGGGGATTTGATCTCCATGGGCAGACAGAAGGGTCCTTATCCATGATCGCAGCTCTCTTCTTGACTTCTGCCCATGGGCGATGGGATCCCCACGGGCATCCAACTGCCTCAAAGCCACCATCACCCCTCTCCTATTTTGCCTGTGAGAAATTGGATCCCACAGGCAGACAGAAATGGTCTTCTGCTCCACATTTTTACAAGGGGGCAAAAAAATCCCAGGTGTCAGGGGCAAATTTCTGGTCATCATGGCATCTCAAACATGGGATTTGTTGTGCTCTGGTCTACATGTGCTTGAAGAAAAAAGATAGCATAGTAACATTCATTTTCTAAATTAGATATGTCACTGTTCACAGGAAAAATATGAAATTCTTCTGGCAGCTTGGAGGAAGGAGCTGAGAGAGATTCTGGAATTGAAATCCAGTGAAGAGCGAAAAGTCAAGGAGCTGGTGGTAGGTGTCTGCGTCTCCCTCTGAGCTGCTTTCTGCAGGGTCCTGGTTCCAGACAAGCTATAAACGGCTTGAGTTAGATGAAGCTTATGTGTTGGGCAGTTTTCAAAGGGTTTTATGTACAGAAATGGGGCTTTAAAAGATTAACAACACATAAGAGAGTATACACATGTATTTAATATGCAGGAAAGAGTGAGTGTATCGGGATCCTGTTCCTGGTGGTTGGGAGTAGGGCAGACAGTCAAGTTATTCACATCTTTTTACATCTCCAAAAGTATGCAAGGAAGATTTCAGGAGAAATATCCACATGAATAACTTGTAAAAATCTATGCAGTTGCTTTTACCTCAAGTCAAATTTTGAAAGGGAAACTTTACCTGCAGACTTCACACATAGATGCACTTTTTGAAAGTTGCTAACTAGATACAATCATTATGGCCCAAGAAATAGTTATGGAGCATCTTTCTTCTGGACATGAAATGGAAGATAATCTTTGTACATCTGCACTTACAATAGCTGTGCACACATACCGAGGTGTCTTTTTGAAAGAAAGAAACTGTTATTATCTAGAAAATAAATGTGATACCACCCTTGCCACTTGCATCAGATCTTGAGTTGCAATGAGGAATCGATCTTGAATAGTTTCTGCTGACATCTGGGTCCAAATGCTCCAAGAAGCAGTCCTTTGTAGCATCCAGAATCATTACCTTATTAACATATTACAAAGAGACATTTACTCAATTGAATTCTCCCATTATTATTGTGTTGTCATTGTTTTAAGCTTTTCTCATTTTTGTTAGCATTTCATTATAGGTTTCCTCATCTTGGTCAGCTAGACGGTAGTGTTCCCCCAATGCAATACTTTTCCTCATCACAAATGGAATTTCTAGCAATAAAGAGTCCACGTTGCATTCTGTTTCCTGCAGGACTTTTATCACATTTGAGTATTCCATCCTTAACATATAGGGAGTAATTTAATAAGAGCTGCTTTTTTTAGGTGTCACCAATGCTCCCAAATATTGGTATTTTAACCATTTATCCACGGTTGTCTCTTATAACACATTGACTAGCATTAAAGTGTGTTTGTTGTTTACATCATGTACACTTCATTGTGGGTATGCCTAAGGACATAGTTTCCTTGTGGTGTATACGGAGTGCACAAGTATGCACGTTGATTATAGAATACCATAATTTACGTTTGTACTTGCAAATAGTAGCTGTGATCATTTACCACAGCTCTAGGGCTGCTGCAAGTCTTTGCTCCTTAACTTATGGCAGGTTCTCTGCCACATCCCCTAGTATTTTATAAAAGACAAGAATGTGCATCTTGATTTTATAAAATAAGTAAAAAATACACATGTGCACATTAACTAGGCAGGACTATACACATGTGCACATTAACTAGGCAGGACTATAAAATTATCCTAGTGCCACCCCTTCACTAATTCAGTATGCCCATTAATTATCCTCCTTCAGGTATGTCTCTGAACTGCTCATTGTATCTATGGAGAATGTCTAAACTGAGCTTACAAGGTTTACACTTAATATGTGTTTGGAGCCAAAAATAACATGCCCTGTACTAACTGTTGGGGTTGTGCCCGGCATGTTCCACACAGCTACCACACTGAAATGTTCTTTAATGTACAGCAGTGAAATTCGCAGTTAATGCAGGTGCACTTAACGCCTCCCACTGAAGGAGCATTCTGTGCCCCCGCATTAACTGTGACATTGGTAATTAGCTTGTGTACATTACCCTCATTCTAACCGCAATGTACAGTCTACACCCACTCTGCGCCCCTAACTTACCCATGCTCTGCTCCGCCATGCACTAAGCACATAGTGCTTCATTTTACCGCGCTGGCTGTTCATAGTGCACGGCAGGGCTCTACCAAGGGCTGTGTGAGTGGTGTGGCCGCACAAGGCGCAAGCACAGAAGGGGGCACTAAAATCATCACTGGGCTTGTGGGAAGCTCAAAAAGGGCGAGATTCTGAACATGGCTGCGTGGAGGAAGGGCACCAGATTTGTTAGTCACACAGGACACATTTTTAGCTTGGTACGGTCCTGTTGCACGGTACCCAATAACATGGCCCCACGCTAAGCATCGAGAGTGTGTGGAAACAAGCGTCAACAGTTAGTACACTTTAGTAAACATGCCCCTATATTATCATTTAGTGCCATTCATTCTCATACTGAAATTTTGTTAGACTTCTGGTACTGACATGTATACAGTTCAAAATATGTTTTTTATTTAAATTGTATGCTCCTTAGACTTGATAGATTGGTGGCCTGTAAATTTCTTCTATTCCAAATGGATAAATTAATTTGTATTCTCAACCTGCTTAGCAGTTTTTTTAGCAATAATATGGATCAATTATATCTGTCTGCTTTTTATTAAAATGCACCCGGGCTACTTCAACGATCTCTCTATCAGAGTATTCCAACGTCTCCAGTTTGCGAGTAACCTTAGAAGATATTTAAGTCTGAATCAAATGCTCTTCAGTGCTTTCCCCTATCAACTCTTACTTGTGTCCTGTGTAAACCCATCCCCTCCCCACTCGAGCCCATCCACATCTTCCTTAAATGTTGCCTTCTCAGGTTCTACCCCCTGTGGCTTCTGGTTCTCACAAGCAGCATCAATCAAAGAATTACTTAGACGGCAATTGCTTTTAATTACAAAAACTTTTATTTCAGTATAACAAAATAGCAGTGTCATACAGAACAGCAAAAAGCCCGTCTATAGAAATGGCAGACAGTACCTTCTCTCTCTCTCTGTGAAGGGGGAGAAAAAATACTGCCCGCCCTTACCTGAAAAATAACTGCCTTATATACATTTCTCCCCGTCTCAAAATGTCTGTTTCAAATTAATCATACATTCTTAAGTGTCAGCAGGGCCTCAGGATCCTACAACACTTGAATCCATCATACATTCTTAAGTGTCAGCAGGGCCCCAAAATCCTACAACACTTTTCCCAGGGGAAGAATCTCTTTTACGTTTATACATCTGGTTTGGCTTATAGGTCTGTCCATCTATGCATAGCTTGTGACCTCTGACCCTTCCTGTGTTGTTCTTCTGGCACTAATTGAAACCTTCAGGGTAGGAGAGTGTGTTTATGCTCATAAGTTTGAATTCATTGCATTCCTGGCTTAGCCTGTATTTTTTCTTGCTTAGGCTCAAATACTGCTAGGCCCAATATTTTTGCATACTCCTATGCAGAATATGGTTACCCAGAATTCTCCATAGCAAATCCTCCATAGCAGGCCACATCTACTCCTTTATACCCACATGCTTGTCTTCTGTGCCATCCATATACTGTGTAGTATCATCAGGCAAGGGTGCAGTCATATAAAGCTAATATATACATATATAAGCAGACCCAAGGCAGACTTTAAATCAAATTTCCCAACAGTCCCCACTTTTTCTTTTCCTTTTTTCTCTTATTGTTGGGGGGGTAGCAAAAGTAATCCCACTATGGGGCGTGAATAACAACCATTTGAGACAAAGATGGATCGTTCAAAGGCAATCGTTGGTACTGATCCCTTGACACAATATACATGGTTTTAGTGCTTTGCGATATCATTCGTTTACAACAGGCAAGTAAAATGGATAAGGCACAACAAGCAATGATTGCAAAACAAGCTATACTTAAAAGTGTAATAAAGAAGGCTTTAAGTCCTACACCTAAACTAGCAAACCATGAAGCAATACTACCCCAGATATTATTAAGTTGAAGCCCCCCTTTAAAATCATCAATATGTAATTCAGAGAGATGCTTTATCTTATTCATTGCATCTAACACAAACACCGTGTGGTTAGCGATTACAGTACAACAGTTTGTAGCATTAATGAAAGTGCATGTTCCGCCTTCAGCGGCCAAAAGTAAATCCAAAGCTTGCCTATTCTGCAGAGTCATTTGTGTATTTTGCTCAAGGGACTCAGCTAGGCGGGATATGGATTCAGTAACAGCTTTCATTTGAATATGCAACAAACATTGCAAACGGCGTACAGCCATACCAAGCTCAGCAGTTAGGGCGGGGGTGGCAAAGGGAATCCAGGCCGTTGCACTAAGGGCATCCAAACGAGTTTTAGTCATGGGATAAGTGGAATTGATATACTCAAATGAGGCCTGAATGGCATCATCCTCGGCTATAGAGGAATCCCAGGGGCTAGCATAAGCTGAGGAGCTACGTTTTAATCTATGCAGGGTGGAGCGAGAAGCAGAATGATGGGTAACATTAAGAGGTATCAAGACAGAAAAAGAAGAAACTTTAACCAAAGCGCAGGGTAATAGGGAGAGGTTAATTACCTGATACAGAGTTTCCCCACACAACCAATAATGACCCATTACAGCAAAGAGGTTTGTAGCAGGTGTCCATATGCGACTCATATGATGCCCATCAAACCACTTAACAAAAGATTTTCCCGTGGTAGCTGAGGTAAGATCCCTCCTGAAACTGGACATTGGGAGATAGCATGAAGTATATGGAGATTCATTCTGAGAACCCGTTGATAGCACGGCTGAACCATCGTGGTAAATGGGACCAACCCCCACATACCAGCGGAAGTCGATCCAGTAAACACTACCGGGCTTCTTGTAATATTTTTCCAATCATATTGCATACTGGAGGGGTCCATATTACCGGATTGATTATACCATTTTATCATGACAGAATTACTAGCAAAATGAAAGGATCCACTAAGCACATTATACGACAAATTACACTTATCTGAAAAAGCAATGGATACATTTGTTATTAAACATAAATCAAATATCATATTCGGGTCAACATATACACGCAAAGGGTCATGTATCATATTCATTGCATGCCACGTCTGAGAACAATTAAAAGTTTCATAACAACTAGCAGAAAAATTATTATTATCTACACAAGCAAGCTGTCCTGCATACTCATTTAAAGGAACCTTTGAAACATGTACTGGAGCATATGATACACCCTTTGGTAAAGGGGTACAAATAATGCAGTCTGCAATGTTCATCAGGGAAACAATGTGTAATACTGATTGCTTCCACAAGTTCAGAGAGCCTTCAGGTAAAGCCCGGGGTGCTCGAGATATCGTCTGGTTAGTCTGGTTTCCATCCCTGGAGAATCAAAGCTAGCTGTCCATCTGGATGTAAACACTCAATAAGGAGCACGATTATGACAGAGATTCCCAGAAAAAAGCACAAGGACGCCCACGGAGTAGGCTTGACAGCGATCATCTTTGGTACTAATAACATAGCACTGTGGTGAGAACACGTGAGTTCTGTAGGGAAATAAAACTGATTAATCAGATGAGACAGCTGGAGACGCTTTTAGATGGCTGACATGCACCCAAGTATCAGTATCATTCAGTCTGGCAGCAAAAGGGGAAGCAGCAGTGACGACGTGGGGTCCTGAAAAGTTGGGCAGTCCCAGGATGCACGAACACAATTTCTTTTATAGACAGTGGACCCTACAGGAAGCAAGGTAATAAGGATGGACTGGACACAGACTGTGTGTCTGCTACACGGTCAGCAATTTCTTGGAGCGCAATCCGGAGTCCTGCAAGGTAAGCAGAGAGACTATCATGAATCGGAACCTGGGATTGTGATAAATTAGTTGTGCGCATACGCCGGCCAGTGGCCATTTCATGAGGTGTCAGATGTAATCGTTTGATCGGGCTATTACGCAGCCGAAACAAGCACATTGGTAATGCTTGTAGCCAGGTCATGTGACCAGAAGCGCAAATCTTTCTGAGTTGAGTTTTCAAAATGCCATTACATCGTTCAACAAGACCATTGGAAGTAGGTTTATACACAGAAACATACTTCCACTGAACAGGAAGATGCTGAGTGAGTGCAGTCACAAGAGCATTACGAAAGTGAGAGCCATTATCAGAATATATGACTTTAGGAATGCCAAATCGGGGAATTATTTGTGTTAGCAAAACCTCTACTACTTCTTCAGCAGTCTCTCTATTGCAGGGAAAAGCCTCAATCCATTTAGACCAAGGGCTAACCCACACTAAAAGGTACCGCTTTTGAGCACATCTGTGGATCATGTCAGTAAAATCTACATACCAGGATTCAAAAGGACCACTTAGAACCGGGAGATGACCTTTGGCTATGGGTTTTCCTCCTGGCTGAGAGTTCAGAATACACACAGGACATTTAGCTACTAGTTCCTGAATGCGATTTTTCATGTGTGGACACCAAAAAATGTCCTCAAGCATGCTGTAAACATTTGCAGTACTAGAATGATAAATATCATGAATGAGTTCTGTGAGGCGTTTCAGTGCTACATAACAGATACAGAGTTTTCCTGATGGATGTACCCACATTTTCTTAATTTGGGAACAACCTAGTCTCTCCCAGTTTCCTATCTCATGAGAAACAGCATCTTTCTGATAATCAGCAAGGTCAGGTACTAAATAGATCTGTGATCTGGTGACAGGCAAGGTCAGGGAAGCATTACTAGTTACTTCTTTGGCTAACTGATCTGCCAGGGCATTGCCCATCTGGCGGAAAGAGTCTCCCTGTGTATGTCCAGGAACCCATTCACAGCACAGAAACAGATTGTTGATTCTGCGTTTCTCTAAACACTCATAAATTTGATGTATCTCATCAAGATGTGAGATTGAGCTGGCTGAGGAAGTGATAAAACCTCTTTGTGACCATTTCTGGTGAAGCGCTGTCAGCACTTGTGCTGCATATTGGGAGTCAGTGAATATAATAATGTTCTGTCTCTCCTGATGCAGTAAAACTGCCAAAATTGCACAGAGTTCTGCACCTTGAGCACTATAAGCACTTGGCAACTGATATTGCAACACATCTAGAATGTCACCAGATAGAGATATCTGTACTGCACTGAAACCAGAACATAGTGACGTCTCAGAACCGTCAGTAAACCAGACTTTAGAATTGACAGGCATTTCGGGAAGAGACAGAATATTATCTGTGAAAGAAAAAATGGGGACGTTATCTCCTTCCTCACCAACAATGACAGAAACTAAATTTTGTAGGTAGCCAAAAGGGTGACTTGCAGGGAATGGCTTAATGAGAATATGACTTCGTAGCAGAGTAGCACAAAGCTGGTGCACCCGATGTGGGGTAAAGTGGAGAGTATTACTGTATAACAATGCCTCTACATCACCGGAGCAATACACAGTGAGTCGCAAGGGATGAAAGGTGTTATAGGTCTTCCTGACTGCCTCACTGGTGGCTACTAATCCTCTCTCAACATCAGGCAGAACTATTTCTGTAACAGAAAAAGATCCTGACAAGTAGGACACAATTTTACCATCATCCTGATAAATCACAGCTGCCCACGTATGATGTCCGTGAAAGCTAATGAGAAACATCTCCTTTGAATAGTCAGGGAGACAGATACTTGGTGTGTGCGAGACATCAGTCAAAAGAGATTGAAGCAAAATCTGGTCAGGAGCTGACAGGCTGATAACAGTCGACCCCTTAGCCCCCCCTTTTAAATATTTGCGAAAGGGATGTGTGCGTTGACTGTGACCTGGGATCCAATTCCGGCAGAAATTTATCATGCCGAGCAGAGATCGCAATTGCTTTACAGTGGTAGGCATCTGTAATTGCAAGCAGTGTTGTTTAGTTTTCTCTGTCAGAGACAGCATTCCATCTCCTACTAGGAAACCCAGAAAAGTGACTTCAGTTTGGCAGATCTGTGCCTTGGCCATGTTAATCTGGTAGCCACTTTCCAAAAGATAACAAACAAGTTTATCTGTGAGGGCCAGATTTGTTGCAGCCTCAGCTGTGGAAAGCAGTAAGTCATCTACATACTGTAACAAAGACACATTGCTGGGCAGCTCTGCCCTGAATGATTGCAAATCAGCAACTAGTGCTTGAGAGAATATGGAAGGACTTTCCACATATCCTTGGGGTAACCTGGTCCACTGATAATGCTGACCCTCAAAAATAAATGCCAGAAACTGCCTGGATGTGAGTTCGACCTCTATCCCAAAAAAGGCATGGGAAAGATCCAGAACAGTATGATATTTATACAGAGTAGCTGTTGTCAGCAATGTAGCAGGGTTTGAGACTACTGGAAACTGTGGTTCTATAACACTGTTAAGTGCACGTAAGTCATGAACTATTCTCCACTTCCCATTAGGCTTTTTCACAGGGAATAGTGGGGTGTTATATGGGGAGTTACTGAGTTCAATAATTCCATGCTGAAACAGCTCCTGAATCTCCTGGCGAGATCCCTGCAGGGCCTCCGGTTGGAGGGGATACTGCGGAATCTTTGGTGGTTTACAGCCAGGCTTAATATGAATGGTAATAGGCAGATGTGATTTAACTCGGCCATAAGGGCTGAGGAGCAGTGACCGCTCAGGGCCTTTTTCTCCCAGCGGACTATAGGTGAATTCAACCTGTAATTTCACCAATAAGTCCCTACCCATCAAATTTACTGGACAATATGGGGCAAACAGAAAAGAATGAGAAATCTGCTGATCTCCTATTCTTAAACAAATGGGTGTAGTTAGGTAAGATGTAAGGGGTCTACCATCAAAACCAGTGGTAGTCATTTTCTTTCTACTAAGCTGGCATCTCTGTGGTAAAACGGTTAATACAGAGGAAGTGGCTCCTGTATCAAGCAACATTTCTGTGGGCTCATCATTAAGATATACTGTGATCAGAGGTTCCTGATATGTGAGCCTCGCCTGTAAAATATAGATTCCCAGTCATTGTTGGGGTGGGGGTCCAGAATCCCGGGGAGGTGTCCACAAGGGAAAACGCCTCCTATCAAAGTTCTCATTTCTGCGCTGAGCACGGCATGAGCGCTGAAAATGACCGTAACCACCACAGTTCCAACACTGTGGGGCAAGAGTACGGTTATTTTGTTGGTACGAGGGACCTCGACGCTGTGGCTGAGGATAACGGGGTCGTTGGGCTCCGTTATAGTAAATGCGCTCCTTATCTCTATCCCATACCTCATCACAGGGGTCTGGAACATCATTTTCATAAGGATCCAGATATTCCATGTCATCAATTTTCTCCTGCTGTTCCCTAATTTTCTGTTTTAGCTGTCTAATAAGTTCATTATTAGATTTATCAAGATGTAATTTGGTGGTGGATTGGGGATCTTTAATTTCTTGTAACCCTTTAAGTTGAAGGTGTAACAAGCGTGCTTGGGCCTGTTTCAAATCCTTCTCAGGTTTCAAAGTGTCCTCCTCTAAAGATCGAATATAATGCAAAATATGGGCCTGTTGTTTAGGCCATGGCTCAGACTCCAAGGCTACTATAGACTTTAATTTTGCAGTTACGGATGGGGGTAATGTATTACACAAAGTCTGGAAAAATACAGGTCTCATACAAACATCATCGTATGGTACCCCCATTTGTGCTTCCCATAAATCTTGAAATCGTACGAGGTATGCACTGATATCCTCACCTATTTGGAATCTCATAGCAGTGAGAGGAGCCAAACTGCACTGAGTAGGGTACATCTCCCTGAGGGAGTCCCAAATACGAGGACGAAACTCGTTGAAGGAAGAACCATCATAAGTGTTAACTGTGACCTTCACCTGGCCTAAATCGGCATTGGCGAACACTTGATTTGTCGCACTATTTCCCAGAATTTTGGCCAATAAAGCTTTGATATCTCCCAAAGCCAAATGATATCCAGCCGTAATTCTTTCAAATTTTTGAATCCATGTCTCTCCCCCTCTACTAAGTGGAGGGAGACTACTGGCTATATTAGTCATATCAGTAAAACTCCATGGGATATATTTAGATTTTCCTTCATTTGTGTAGATTACTGGAAACAGAAGCTGTTTATTAGCGTCCTGATTCTCATACTTTTCCCAAACCCTCAGACCTGCCTCCATATAGGCAGAATCCCAGTTAGGGTCTCCCGCTCCTCCGCGAATGCAGAGTCGGGCGGTGTTAAGGTGTACAGTTTCTAGTGATCCATTAGGGGGCCACTGTAACATCTGGGGCTGATTGGCTCTTGTCCAACCGTACATGTTGGAGGACCATCGGTAAACATAATAACCATTTCCCTCCTCCTGCTCTGTAATAAAAGTAAGGATACAGGGTTGTGGAGCTCGAGGAGCTTTACCATCTTTCACAACTCCACAAATCACTGTAAGTGCACTTTTTGTCTTTTCGTCATCTTCTCCCTCCTCTACCTTCTCCTCTTCTTCTTCTATAATCGCCTTAAGACGTTTTTCCCTATCTGTCAGGTCTAACTCCCATCTTCTAAGATTCTCAGTAATTTTAACCTCAGATAGTTTTAAAGCTTGAGCCTGACTTTCTAAATCTTCATGTTCTACTGTTAATTGCTGTTTCAACTCTTCTAATCTTGCCTGTGCCTCAGCATATGCACTGGGATCTGGGGCAGGGGTGGCTTTTAAGTTAACATGACCCTCAATCTTTGCCCAAGCTCCCTCAGTGTCCAAGAGTTTATGCAGGACCTGTTCTGGGGGTATAGAGGCTGCTGGGTGAGAAGTGGGTTCTGACTTGGGCTGGAAGACAGGGTCAGAATAGCCTATGGCTGCCATAGCTTTACTTTCGGCTGCCCAATAAGAAGGTGGGGGTACAGGAGCAGAAGACAAAGGCTCTGGACCAGCCTGCATCCACAGGGAAATATGTTGCAAATGTTCCAATTGGGCTTTGCCACATTTGTTAAATAAAATATGATCCCTAATTTTGGTCAAAATGAGCGGATCAAACGACCCCCCTGCTGGCCAGGCAAGAGAGGGTGTTTTCTTCGTCCATTTTTCCCATTGTTTAGAACAATTTTTTATTGAAGCCTCCAGTAGAGGGTTCTGTTTAACAAGGCTATCTATGGGGCTAGGACCGGGTTCAGCTCCTTTCTCAGCATTTACCTCCTGTTTAGATTTTCTTTTAAACATTTCCCTAGCTGTCCCTTCTCTATAGTCTATGTAGACCTGGTGTTTTCACTGTTCGGGGACAAGGGCAAACCCCTCTTTATTCACAAGGGAGGTAACTTCGCTTTTACAGATGGAAAATTCAGACCTTTTTATTTACAAAGGTTAGAAGTTACTTATCCAGGACTCATACAAAACAAACAACTCTTGTGCTTCGTCTAAACCCAGCCAATCTCCTCGTGGAGGTATGAAAACGTGGATAAAGACACACACTCGCTTCGTATTAATAATAATACGTACAGTCTCAAGCGTACATCAATCAATCCCAGAAAGACAGAGACCTAATGTCTGGGCAAAACTTTCAAACTTTCTTTCCCTAACATTACAATTAAATACAAAGACACTCTAACAATGTTCCTACAGAACAAAACATTAAGCACATAAAATACATATGCATATGTGTAAATTTGGTACTCACCCACCAATCAAACCTGGGTAAATCTTCCGTCTTTGTTTGTAGACAGGAAAAACAAAACTCACCCGCTGGAGTCATCCTAGGGTATCAAAATCTCTCTCGTCGTCACTCTCCCATCTTCTGGACCAGCAGAAGGAATCCTCTTCTATTAAAGAGAAGGTATTCTCATCCCCTGTTTTTTCTCTGTGAAAAACAGGAGGTAGTCCCTCTGACAAAAATGCAGGCAAATCAAAACTGCAGTCAGAGGAGTCCTTGGGCAATTTAGAAAAGAAAATTTAGAAGGCCGGGTTGCGGCACCAATTGTGGCTTCTGGTTCTCACAAGCAGCATCAATCAAAGAATTACTTAGACGGCAATTGCTTTTAATTACAAAAACTTTTATTTCAGTATAACAAAATAGCAGTGTCATACAGAACAGCAAAAAGCCCGTCTATAGAAATGGCAGACAGTACCTTCTCTCTCTCTCTGTGAAGGGGGAGAAAAAATACTGCCCGCCCTTACCTGAAAAATAACTGCCTTATATACATTTCTCCCCGTCTCAAAATGTCTGTTTCAAATTAATCATACATTCTTAAGTGTCAGCAGGGCCTCAGGATCCTACAACACTTGAATCCATCATACATTCTTAAGTGTCAGCAGGGCCCCAAAATCCTACAACACTTTTCCCAGGGGAAGAATCTCTTTTACGTTTATACATCTGGTTTGGCTTATAGGTCTGTCCATCTATGCATAGCTTGTGACCTCTGACCCTTCCTGTGTTGTTCTTCTGGCACTAATTGAAACCTTCAGGGTAGGAGAGTGTGTTTATGCTCATAAGTTTGAATTCATTGCATTCCTGGCTTAGCCTGTATTTTTTTCTTGCTTAGGCTCAAATACTGCTAGGCCCAATATTTTTGCATACTCCTATGCAGAATATGGTTACCCAGAATTCTCCATAGCAAATCCTCCATAGCAGGCCACATCTACTCCTTTATACCCACATGCTTGTCTTCTGTGCCATCCATATACTGTGTAGTATCATCAGGCAAGGGTGCAGTCATATAAAGCTAATATATACATATATAAGCAGACCCAAGGCAGACTTTAAATCAAATTTCCCAACACCCCACATCTCTGGTTCTTCCTCCTTTGGGTGCTCCGGTCCCAGTGACAGCAGTATTGCTGCAACTCTGAATAGCTGCAAAGTTTGCCCATCTGTGGATCTAACTGCTGGGAGGAAAGTGGAGCAAACAGAGGCTCGAAATCCACTCTAAAGGAGGGCGTTCAGATACCAAGGAGGAGAGGGGGGGGGGGGCTGATGATGTGCTTCCTGTGGACCAAGAGGAGACAAACGCCAGTGTGGGCCAGAGGATCCAAGGCACCAGGAGGTAGAGTTGCTAATTAGTTGTTTTTTATATAGTGAGGCTGGCTGCCGGCAGACCTTTAAAACCAGCAATAGGAAAGTCAATAATTTTGTTGCATGCACACACAGCGTCCGCTGGGGTGTGTACAGTGTGTGTGCAGCAGCTTTCTTCCATGTACTGCAGAATAAACGCTGAATCCTCTGTGAGCCTCATTCTTATGCAAGTCCGACACTGAGTGATGAGACTGACAGCGGCTTCATGAATTAGGAGTCCAGTCGAGGTGAGAGTGAGTGACAGGAGCCCCAAAAGTGGCCACACTAGCACCAGCGTGCCAGCACGAGTGGGGGTAAGCTGCAGCTGCATCCATGGGCATAGTTTGGGTACTCGAGGGGGGGCATTGCACCCCCAAATGAGATGCCCCAAGGGCCATAACGGCTGCGACCCATTGCCTGCCCAAGCAGAAAAGAAGAAAATGGATGTTATTGCAGCTAAGACCCCTTCTGTCTGCCTGCGGGGTCTGATCTCCCATAAGCAAAGAGAAGGTATCTTTGCCACAAATGTCAGCCATCCTCTTCTTTTCTACCCACAGGGAATGGGATCCTTGGGGGCAGACAGAGAACGGGGAGGCCCTGATGGTAAGAAGAAAAGGTTGTGCATGTGTGTGGTTGGGGGGAATTGAGGTAAAGGCAGAGAAAATGGAAAGGGACAGTGGGCCTATTAAAAACAATAGATTGGGGGGGGGGGGGACTTTAGGGCAGGAGATGGGAGTGCTAGAAGAGTTGGTGAAGGAAAGAGAAGAGCCAGCAAGAGAGGGGTTGGAGGTGGAGGGTCCCATAATGCATCAGGATGAGATTGTCAGAAATCCAGGACTGGCTTAAAATCTCACTCCTGGAACTGGGTTACTTGGCAACTCTGGGTTTTATGGGGACATCTGTTAGCTCTGCTCTACACAGATTGTTGCAGAAGGGGCAGGGGAAGTTCTGTGGATGCAGAATATATGTTTGGATTTAATACCATATGGGAGAGCAGAGGAGTGTTGCAGGACCTGAGGAGAGGACTGTGGCCAAATAGGAGCTGAAGAGTCCAGGTGTCAGATTTTCCTCTTTCAAAAATTGGCAAACCTGCAAAGACAGAGAGAGTCAACATGAACTGACAGATCCTCTCTTCATGTCCTGTGAGAAGAAAATTGTTCCTGTGGCCATGAAGAGCCCATTCCCAGGCACATGGAGAAAAGGGGGTCAAAGCAGATCAGGAGAAATCTTTCTTCCTCTCCAGATTTCACCCCAGAGCTCTCTTCCTACCTCTTTTCCACATCCAATCCCAGGACTTTCCTCTTAAATGACCCCAGAAAACACTTTATTTTGCTTATTGTTTTATTATACTGTTTTATCATTTCAGTCAAAGCGGTTTATGTTGTAACTTAAATTTGGTAATGTACATTAAACAAGGGTATTGATAACTTGGATTTTTCTGAGTTCATGGATGGTTAAGTGACTTGACCAAGGCCACAAGAAGAGCTAGTGGGACCTGAAGCCTTGTCTCTTGGTTCCCAACCCAGTGCTTTGACTATTAGTCTACTCCTCTACTCCACACTTACTTACTTTACTACAAATTTATATTCTGTTCATCTTAAATAATTCTTAATGGCTTACAAAAACAAGTGGCCCGTGTAGCAAAATGTCCTCTAAGTAGGCAGCAGCAGCAGCGTGAAAGGATTTTCTCTGAGTCCGAATCCACCCGGATCAGGACCTCTTCAGAAGCCTCGATGTCTCGGGAGCTATCTGACTCCGAGCATCGTCAGGGGTCTTCTGAGAGGGGGTCTCCCTCATGGGAACATCGGAGGAAGAAGAAACCTGCGAGGACGGCATCATTGGATGCCTCTGATTGGCCTGGGTCCTCGCGGACCAGGTCGTGGAGTCCTGACCACCGCCCCAGGTCCTCGGAGCTGGAGTGCCCTGCAAAGGTACCTCGCATGGAGCTGGAGACGCCGAGGAAGGCAAGTGCTGTTGTTCTCATTGACTCTCCTCTGGGAGAATCAGCATTGGGCCCGACGGCATTGGGACCCGAGCCGGAGGCTGCAGAGTCTTCTGAGCTCGGTCTCAGAATGACGGCTTTGGAGCGCAGCATGTCTACCTTCATGGAGCAGCAGCGGGCACTGATGGCCGGTCTCACCGGTCCATCTACCCCGACCACTGGGACCTCGACTTTCAAGTCGACCCCGGAGGCCAAGCCGATCCTCAAGACTCTTCGAGCTGGAGTCGATCCTCGGCCGAGGTCTCCCTTGACCTCCCATTCAGGACCAAGGTCATCGACACCAGTGCCCTCGGCGTCAGGGCTGTCGAGACCGAAGCCCTCACGGCTGGAGCCCATCGATTCCTTCTCGGAGTACTCGGCATGGGAAACGGAAGATGAAGAGTCCCCGGACACCCACTGGACCCAGTGTGTCCCATCAGACTCGCCAGGGTCCGAGCCTCGGAGAAGGTCCCCCCTGGAGGATACCCGATTCTCGGACTTCATCAGGGACATGTCCAAGGCTTTGGCATTCCGGGTGGACACTGAGGAGGAGCGTCGAGCCGAGGAGCTCGAAGCCCTCCAGTATGAATTTCCCCCTCGGGAAACCCTTACGGTACCGGTTCCTCCAATGTTGGAACAGCTGATGCTCTGCATGTGGGAGTCATCGGACTCGATGCTGGTTCTCAGCAAGCGGGTCGATTCCATCTATCAAGTCCGCAAGAGCCCTGGGTTCCAAAAGGCACAGCTGCCGCACAACTCCATTGTTGTGGAATCGGCCATGCGCAGGCTCAAGAGCCAAAAAATGCACTCCTCGGTGCCCCCTGGCAGGGAGGCTCAGAACCTGGATGCCCTCGGCAGAAAGTGAGGACAGGAGGCCTCAGGCCCATCCTCGACCTGCAAAACTTAAACAAGTTCCTGGTGAGGGCAATGTTCAAGATGCTTTCCCTTGGAATATTGCTGCCTTACCTCCACCAGGGAGACTGGCTATGCTCTTTAGACCTAAAAGATGCTTATACGCACATCCTCATATATCCAGACCACAGACAATATCTCAGATTTGTAGTGGGAGGAAACCATTTTCAGTACAGAGTACTTCCATTTGGCCTAGCCTCTGCCCCCAGAGTGTTTACCAAATGTCTGGCGGTAGTGGCGGCCTTCCTCAGGAATCAGGGAATTTTTGTCTTCCCGTACCTGGACGACTGGCTCATTAGGGCCCCGTCACCTCAAGAAGCCCAACAGGCCACAGCTCGCACTATCAACATACTGCAGCATCTAGGCTTTGTCATAAATCAAGCAAAGTCCACTTTGCTCCCCACTCAAAACTTAGAGTTCATAGGGGCAAGGCTAGACACCCTTCAAGTGAAGGCTTACCTGCCAGAGGGCAGAGCACAGAGGCTTCTGGAGCTAGTACACCAAATCAGCCACAAGTCTCAGATATCAGAGAGGCACTTTCTACGCCTTCTAGGACACATGGCCTCCATGGTTCATGTGACCCCAAATGCCCATCTCCACATGAAGACAGCTCAGTGGTGCCTCGGAGATCAGTGGACACAAGCCACAGGAAGACTCCGAGACAGGATCAGAGTGTCCAAACGACTACTGAAGTCGTTGACCTGGTTGCTTCAGCCATTCATCCTGCTCGAGGGAGTGCCTTTCCAGCCTCCCTCGTACACAAGAGTGCTAACGACAGATGCATCTCTGATGGGCTGGGGAGCCCATTGCTAGGATTTATGCACTCAAGGGTTGTTGTCTCTGCAAGAGAAGACACAACAAATCAACCTCTTAGAGCTCTGGGCGATACGCCTAGCTCTTCAAACCTTCTCTCATGTTCTCTCACAAAAGTTTGTCTTAGTACAAACAGACAACCAGGTGGCTATGTTCTTCATGAACAAGCAGGGTGGGACGGGGTCCCGCATCCTGTGTCAGGAGACACTGGACCTCTGTTCCTTTGCAATCCGACAGGGTATGTCTCTCAAGGCAGTTTACCTGCTAGGTCAGGAGAACTGCCTAGCAGACAAGCTAAGCAGAATTCTTCAACCTCACGAGTGGCAACTGAATCCGGAAGTAGCCCAGCAGATCTTCCATTGCTGGGGACATCTGGCCATAGATATCTTTGCCAGTCCGCAAAATCATCAGTTGCCCAACTTTTGCTCCAGACAGCCACACTCCCAAAGGATGGCTGCAGATGCTTTTCTAATCTCCTGGTCCATGGGCCTCCTGTATGCGTTTCCTCCCACGTCTCTGGTGGCTCGAACTCTATTCAAAATCCTTCGAGACTAGGCCTCGGTCATCCTGGTAGCCCCCAGATGGCCAGACAACCTTGGTTTCTGCTTCTCCTCCAGCTGGCAGTGGAAACCCCACTCCCTCTGGGGACACAGCCCGACCTCCTGTCCCAGGAGCAGGGCTCTATCTTACACTCCAACCTCAGGTCCCTGAACTTGATGGCATGGCTGCTGAAAGGGTAGTGCTGGCTTCTCTCCTCCTGCCTAAGAACGTGGAAGAAGTGCTAATGGCCTCAAGGAGGCAGTCCACAAGGAAAAGCTATGCCTTCAAGTGGTGTAGGTTTGAGGTGTGGTGTAACCAGCACAACGAAAACCCTTTCTCTTGTCTGGTACCAGTCATGTTGCAGTACCTGCTTCACCTCTCAGAATTATGCCTCAAGTCTAACTCTGTCAGGGTCCACCTGAGTGCTTTGTCAGCACACCACTCTCCAGTGGAAGGACAACCTCTTTTGGTTCACCCCTTGGTGTCCAGATTCCTCAGAGGTCTACTACTAAAACCCCTGGTTCATCCTCCGGCAACCGAATGGGATTTGAATGTGGTCTTGCAACAGCTTACTCGCCCACCTTTTGAGCCGATGTCCACTTGCCATCTGCGCTTCCTCTCCTGGAAGGTGCTCTTCCTGGTGGCACTCACATCTGCCAGACAAGTGAGTGAACTACAAGCTCTTGTGTCAGAAAGACTGTACACACGGTTCTATAGGAACAGAGTGGTCCTATGCACCCATCCCAAGTTCCTTCCGAAAGTGGTCTCTCCGTTCCACCTCAATCAAGAGGTGGTTCTTCTGACTTTCTTTCCCAGACCGCATGCTAGCCAGGCGGAGGCGGTTCTGCATACCCTTGATTGTAAAAGGGCTTTAGCCTTCTACCTGAAGCGTACGCGGGGACATTGAACGGCTACTCAGCTCTTCGTCTCTTATGACCCCAGTAAGGGCTACCTGCATTGCCTGCAGACTGCTACCTGCATTGCCTGCATACTGCATTGCCTGGGCATACAGGGCGGCTGACCTCCCATTGCAGGATCGAGTCACAGCCCACCGTGTCAGGGCTGAGGCTGCATCAGTGGCTCACTTCTGCTCTGTTCTGCTAGCAGACATCTGCCGGGCCGCAACCTGGTCTTCAAGCCAGACTTTTGCAGCCCATTACTGCTTGGATAGAGAGTCCCGACGGGACAGTGCTTTGGCCAGGCGGTACTCCGTAACTTATTTGAGGTTTTGGCAACTCTACCCTCTGTCCCTCTGGTGTCAGGCTACCGGGGGTGTTGCGTCTCCGCTGAATTCCTATCACAGCTGCTGCGGTTCTTCTAGAGGGAGCCATTTTTCAGCTAGGGGTTAACTGGGTTTTATATATAGCAAGAGGGCTATGCAATATTTACTACCATATACATGTATGAAAGTATTTATAGGGAACCATCCTATGCATACTTGTAGGACAGGGGGTGCACAACCTCTATCCTCAAGAGCTGCCAGCCCAGTTAGGGTTTTCAAGGTACTGACAATGAATATGCATGAGATCTATTTGCATGCACTACCTCCATTGTAGGAAATATATGTGCATAACCTGGCAGACATTCACGCCTACTCTTATATACATAAGAGCAGCAGTGTTTCAAAGGGAAAGCATGTGTGAATTTTCTAAAAATCACTGCTTTGTTTTCAGGGGAGGCTCAAGGGAATCTGCTGCCTGAGGCGAAAGATGAGATGGCGCCCCTCCCCCACATAGAGGGGGTGGGGCTTTTTCAAAACTCCAATCAGGGATTGAACCATCAGCTCTTTTGTAGCCCTAACCCCCAGTTTTCTTCCAGGGTCAGCAGCTCTATCCTCCCCTCCCCACCATCAGCCCATTCCCAGTCAAAGCCCCACAATTAGCTCACTTCCATTGCTAGTCCCCCCCAATCCCATTACCAGTGCTAGCCTCCTCTAATCAGCCTATTACCACTCCTATCCCTCCATCAGCTTATTACCAATCCTAGCCTCTACTAATCAGTTCATTTCCAGTACTAGCCCCCCCGATCAGCTCATTTCCAATGCTAGCCCCACATCTGTCCATTACCAGTGCTAGCCCCCCTAATCAGCCCATTATCAGTCCCAGCCCCCCCCCTCGATAAGTCCATTCCCAGTCCTAGCCTTCCCTAATCAACCCATTACCAGTCTTAGCCCCCCTGATATGCCCATTACCAGTGCTAGCCTCCCATCAGCCCATTATGATCCTAGCCCGCACTGTCTCTCCCCTTTGTCCAAGATTTATCCCCTGTCTGTCTAGTATGTCCCGCTGTCTCTCCCCTTTGTCCACCATTTGCCCCCCATCTCTCCCCTTTGTCCACCATTTGCCCCCTTGTCTCCCCCTTTGTCCAGCATGTCCCCGTCTTCCCCTTTGTCCAGCATTTATCCCCTGTCTGTCCAGTGTGTCCCCCTGTTTCTCCCCTTTGTCCAGCATTTGCCCCCCTGTCTCTCCCCTTTGTTTAGTACTTGTCCCCTTGTCTCCATCTTTGCCAGTATAACCCCCTTTGTCCATAATTTTCCCCGTCTCCCCCTTTGTGCAGTATTTGTCCCCTGTCTCCCCACTTTGTCCAGCATGAACCCTGTCTCCCTCTTTATGCAGCATGTCCCCTGTCTCCCACTTTGTCCCCCCTGTCTCTCACCTTTCTCTCTCCTTGTCCTCCTCCTGTCCCCACTCCCTCCAAGTGCACCACTTATCCGGCAGCAGCAGAGCCACTCCGGCTGTTTTTATTTTAGATTTTGCCGCCACTGTCCTGCCTCTGCCTTCCTGACGCATTTTTTTCCTGAAGAATGCTTGCAGCAAAAAAAAAAAAAAGGCGGGAAGACAGAGACAGGCCAGAGGCAGCAAAATCTAAAATAAAAACAACTGGAGTGCAGCCGCCGCTGCTGCCACCACACAAATCACCCTGATTACTTGCAGGGTTCCTGCAAGTGATCAGGCTGATTTGTCCGACACCGGCGGCACTCCGGCTGTGTTTTAATTTTAGATTTTGCAGCCTCTGGCCTGTCTCTGCCTTCCCTTGTGGGAAATCAGAGGCTGCAAAATCTAAAATTAAAACAGATCTGGATTTCCGGCATCGAAGTGCCATCCCCAACTGAGTGCCGCCTGAGGCAATCGCCTCAGGTGGCCTAATGGAAGAACCGCCCCTGTTTGTTTTATACATATACTGGCCACATTCGTTTATGTGACCATTTCTAAAGTTGCCTCCTATATTGTGAATTCCAGCCTCTCAGGTCTTAAAGTTCAGAATAATGAAAGTAATGGTTCAGACTCTGTTCTTGTGTAGAAGCTCCACTATTACAGGTGATACAAATATTGAAAGTGCCTCTGATATTTCTTCTCTTTGATCTGCTGAATGTAGCGTAAAACTAAGATCAGGAGAGAGAAAATCCTGTCTGAGTTTGAGGAGCAGGACAAGTTCCTGAATGAGGAGCGTCGGATCCTTCTCTCAAGGCTGGAAAAGGAAGCAAGGGAGATTCTAGAGAAAATCAGGGATAATGTGACCCATCTAGAAAAACAAACCTCCTTCCTACAGAAACTGATCTCAGAGATAGAGGAGAAGTGTCAGCAGTCAGCAACTGAGTTACTGAAGGTGAGACTGGATTATAAATCACAGACCCCACTGTGGACTGGGCTCTCAGTTTGCTTGATTCTGAATAATGCTGGAGAGTTTTGAATTTAACATGAGCAGCTGAATCAACTTGTACCTTCTGCTCTGCATTAGTTTCCTCTACTTTATCATGACTCTCCTATTTCCTTATGTGTTCTGCTCTCTTTTTTTCCTGCCTTTCCTCCCAGCAGACTGTGCTCTCTCCCATCTCCCTGAACCATAGATTCTTCTCTCCATATCCCTCCTTGTGTATCATTCTCTATCTTTACTCCACATTTTTCCCTCTGCACTAGATCCATTGTACCCCAGTGTGCACTGTCCTTAAATCCTTTCTACTGCTCCTGCTCCCTCTTGCATCCGCAGTTCCAAGTTAGTAAAGAGATCCATTCTGCTGTAGATACCACCAGGGAGGGCATCTGCAGCAGTACAGGCAAGACTAAGGTATCTGTGGTGGGAAGGTGGAGTTTAGACATGGTGAAAGAGATGAGGTAAGGTGATGAGAGGCAGGGAAAAAAAAGAAGACACACTATGAAAGGAAATTAAATGACACAAAATGGGAGGGGTAAGGATAAGAAAGGATTGCTATCTTTGTAGTGCTATACAAACCATTAGTAAAAGTAGTTGAAGAGAGAGAAGGTAAAATTATGAAAGATGGGATGGGAGAACACATAAGGAAGCAACCAACAATTAGTAGAACAACTTCTTTGGTGACATCAGGATGAATTTTGGACATGACAAATGTGCTAAAGTAACCTTCCTTAGAGGAAAATTGCACAAACCAGAAAATATCTCCCTGAATGACGACTGTGACAGTGACATCAAGGAACTTGAATGGGAAGGAATAAGAATCAAAGGGCAACTATAGAGAGAAGAGATCAGTAAGGAATATTAGAGGAGATAAAAATCATTATTGAAAATGCTTTAACATTTCAGAATAAGATGCAGGCTATTAGTCATCTGGCAATTCCTGTACTCTCATACAGCTTTGGGAATGTAGACCAGCTTCTTAACACTAGAAGCCCCAAAGTGCGTCAATTGACGCAAATGCATCTTCAAAGTTGTATACCAGTGCCACTGCTAGAACCATGTCAGTTATGTTCCATGACTTTGTTAGTGAGGTCAAGATGTTCAAATATGTGCATCAAAAATTAATGACAGATGCGCCACCTAGCGGGAAAATGAATTTATACCTAGAAGCCCCAAATTACGGCAATTGACGCAACCAAGAAAATTGAGTGGTTTTCACAAGTTTTCTTACAACGACTAACATAAAAAACAGTGTTAACTAAATTTAAAAGTGCAAATTCAAATGTAACTGCAAAGTCCATGTCAGTTAATGAATGAACAGGATAAGCATGTACGCCTGCACAACCTGTAACATGTAGGTCAACGTTTGAATCTGATTTTGCACCAGCACATCTAGGCACTGTTGTCTTCTTACGAGGTCTCGGCATTCTGTAAATAAAATTGTAGAAAAAAAATGAATAAAATTTCAGGGAGGAAGCGATATGCTAAAAGTTCTGGAGTGTCGGCCTGTTCTAGGGCGTGTTCGAAAGTCACGACATTGTACATATCCTGTGTAACAGAGTAAATTTTGGTTTTAAATCAATCACTCTGTACAGTTTTACTCCGACATTTCAAAACATTAAACACACGATGACATCATGTAATGACGTCACATACTGCATGTGTTTAACAAATAAGTAACTTCAAATTAATTCACATCTGCATTTCATGCTAAACGCAGTCATCGTGATAATGCGTCAATTGGCGCACTTTTGGGTTTCTAGGTAAAATGCCTTTTTGGGGTTTCTAGTGTTAAAGATCTTGAAAAATTGGCTGAATGAACAGAAAACTCTTCCATCCCCATGGGGTAATTTATTAGAACCACTGTATGCAAAAGACTGTAGATCTCTAGATCCAAAGGAGTACTGGCCCTCATAGAAATTGATTATACCTACAGAGCTGCTGTCAAAGGCCTCCAGGCCTACTTAACAGCATCATCAGATCCAAATACACAATAAGTGCTGAAATATCAAAGGAAACGTTCAGAGTCAGTTTGCATCATTGAACTTGGACAAATTCAGAAGGAATTAGTGAGAATCCACAGGCACACACAGGGAAGGAAGCAGTAAAATTGGCAAAACAAGAGAAAAACTTGAAAATTTACATCAGCAAATGAGGTAAAACAAGTGGGAAATACATAAATACAGTAGGAAATGCAAGATGTTTCTCCAGGAACTCATTGTCAATCAAGAATGGACACAAGAATGGTCAAGGAGAGGTGAACTGAAATTGCAGGATGAGAGATTAATAGTTACAGCCCAGGACAGGAGGTTAAGGACAAGATGGTTTACAGTAAGCTTTAAAAAAAATGGCAAAACAGACCTATGTAGATTCTGTAAGAAAGATCTGGAAAGAATGACTGACTTCATAGCTACGAAGTTCTAATGGCAAAATATTTCTGTACAGAAAGGCACAATTAATAGCATGCCTCATCAATTAGAAACACTGTAAACACTACAACATCACTGGCCCTGAAAAGCACTGGGATCATGATCCTAAGAGAATTACACAGAATGAAGAGATGATGATCCCCTGGGATGTTCCCATTCCGACTAATAAAAAGATGGTGGCAAGTAAGCCAGACATAGTGATAATGAAGAAGAGCACCAGAATGGCATCGATGATAGAGGCGTCATTCCCAAGTGACTACTCTGTGAATAGTGTTCAGAGAGAAAAGATCTTCAAGTACCAAGAAATACAAGCAGATACCAAGAAAATGTGACAGAAAGATACAGCGATGGTTTCCTGCTTTTTGGAGCCGAATAGACTGTCTCCCTGGCACATCCGCTAATCGGACATGGAGGTCCTCTTAGAGGCCAGAGACTCTCAGCCAGGTAGTGCATCTAGCTAATATGGCTGTGGCTGTGACTTGGATAACTGAGTCGTATATGTCATAGGTGGTGAGGATGATGTGGTACAAGGGCTTGTATAAGTTTTCTTGAAGCTTCCCATGATCTTCGACCCACAGCGTTTCAATGATCATCCAGCTGTAGCAGCAGCTGATGTTCCAAGACCCACATGACCAGAAGGGGGCTCTGGTAGGTCTTCCTGCCGATGACATCTGGGATCCTCTGTTCCTTACCAGGTGGTGGTTTGCGCTACTGATTTTGCGCTTTTGGATTTCTTCAAGATGGTCTCCAAGAAAACTGACTGATGCTACAGTTGCTGGTGATTCTTCCAAATGGAGGACTGGAGGTCCTGGAGAGGCTGGTGCCCCAGGAGGGCCAAAAACATCTTTGGGGGTGCTGTAAAACCAGAGGATAGATAGGAAGTATCGCTTATCAGTGGGGGTCTGGGCTCACTGAGGGTCAGTGTCTGGGAGATCTTTTGGAGTTATTTTGGGTAGGAATAATCCTCTGTAAGTTCTTTGGAGGTTCTCTATTCCGGTGGAAGTTGGGGTGGTCCTTGGAAGAAACTGCCTCCCATGAATAATGGCAGGCAGTGCCAAATAACAAACATGCATATTCTTTGAGAAGTGGGGGTTGCCATCAATTTATTAATGAGAGTAATGTAGAGTAAGGGAGAATTCCCCCAAGGGTCCTGCAGAGCTTAGGGTTAGGTGGGGAGGTCCCACCAGAGGTAGAGCCCCATGTAGGATGGTGACTCTGTTTGACTAATATTCCGACAGCCTCGTCATGCTCATATTACCACTCTCCTCAAGTCATTTCACGTCTCTAACTTTTATGTGCATAGTGTCCAACCTTTATGTTCGTAGTGTCACCCCATTCAATGTAAACCCAATGTGTGTAGCCCACCACTTTGATTGAAGGAGAAAGTGGAATACAAATCTGGATAAATAAATAAAATAAATAAATTTCATTGTCT
Source organism: Ichthyophis bannanicus (assembly GCA_033557465.1). Classification (NCBI taxonomy): domain Eukaryota; kingdom Metazoa; phylum Chordata; class Amphibia; order Gymnophiona; family Ichthyophiidae; genus Ichthyophis; species Ichthyophis bannanicus. Next base: position 98,984,097 of record CM066031.1, on the reverse strand, counting down.
CCCTATCCATTACCACATCCAGTTCAAGCTTCTCCTGCTCCTCACTAACTTTTCCTACTTATCTCTCCCTACACCCCTCCTCAGGAACTCCGTTCTTCTGGCAAATCGCCTCTATCTGTGCCCTTCTCTTCTACTGCTAACTCCAAACTTTGCTCTTTTCACCTTATGCTTGGAACAAACTACCTTATTCTGTACATCAGTCACCTTCTCTGGCCCTTTTCAAATCCAGGCTGATAACTGACCTTTTTGCTGCTGCTTTCGGACCTTGTGTTTCCTTACCATTACCCCTAGATGTATTCCATGTCTACAGCTACTGTGTTGTCTGTCCTGACTAGATTGTAAGCACTAATGAGCAGGGACTATATTTTACATGTGTCTGTGCAGCGCTGCGTATGTCTCGTAATACTATACAAATATTTAGTTGTAGTAGTAGTAGTGAAGGATTATCATGGAGCAGGGAGATGAGGCTGGAGTTAGGACTGAGGTTCCCCCCTCAGTGCTGGGAGTGGCTCTTTGGAGGAAAGAGAAGGCATGGCAGTCGCTAGGTACTTCTTGGATTTGTTGCGGAGGTCCCCAGCTTTCTGGGGTCCTCTTATCTATGCCTTTGAGAGTGCTGACCGCCTTACCTGAGGTGGAGTCAGAGTTGTCAGCATGAGACTGTGAACTATCTTCGGTTTGTTTGATTTTCCTGCTGCTTTCCCTTCCTTGACGGCTCTGGACGATGGAGCCAGTGGAGAGCGGGTGGATCCATGGGGAGAGCCCCTGGGCTGCCCCTGATTAAGCTGGAAAGAGTATCAAGAGGGAGTCTGCTTCCAGTGACACGGCTTGGTGCCCTATCCCTGATAGTGCCTTGTCTAGGCCCGATGGAGGATTAGCTTAAGAATATTGGTCAGATAGCTTTCAGGTATGGAGTGAGGAGAGAGTTGTGAACACGCAGGCACGGTCAGACAAAACTAAAGGCACAGAGTGGGAATGGCAAGGTGAGAGAAGGTACGCATATTCAAAAAAGCCCAAAGGACTTCTCTGGGCTAGTGAAGAGCCTGGCACTTGGGTCTCTGCTGCAGACATCACCATTACAATGTGCCTGCTTCCCTCTGCTTGTCTCCAGAGATAAACATATTAAATTGTGCAAAGAAGCCACCCATTCACTGAGAATCTGAAACCCAGTGTCAGAGTTGTTTAATCTTTCCTTCATAATCTCTCCCTGATCTGCTGTAGGAAACTGAAGACATTTATTACAGAGAACTAAAGATTCCGGTACTAACAGAACTAATCACATATTCCCAGAGATAGAGAAGGAAACTAGAGGCTTGTATTATAGAGAGCTAAAGAGCATGGATCAGAACTAGTGGAACTGTACAATTGGTAGGATATAAATGGTAATAACCTCTTTCTCATTCCCCCTTTAGGATGCGGAGGCCACCCTGAGCAGGTATGACTGTAAGAACATAAGAACATAAGATATGCCATACTGGGTCAGACCAAGGTCCATCAAGCCCAGTATTCTGCTTCCAACAGTGGCCAATCTAGGTCATACGTACCTAGCAGTTTCACCAAGGGACACAGGTTCCACAATGCTTGTATTGGTTCAAGCATTGATATCCTGGGTCCCTTCTTAATAATGGCTTATGGACCTTTCCTCCAGGAACTTGTCCAAACCTTTTTTAAACCCAGCTACACTAACAGCCTTTACTACATCCTCCGGTAACAAATTCCAGAGTTTGATTACACGTTGAGTGAAAAAATATTTTCTTTTATTAGTCTTAAATAGTTTACCCTGCAGCTTCATTGCATGTCCCCTAGTCTTTCTATATTCTGATAAGGTAAACAGTCGATCTACGTTTACCCGTTCCACTCTGCTCATTAATTTATAGACTTCTATCATATCTCCCCTCAGCCGTCTCTTTTCCAGGTTAAAGAGCCCTAACCTTTTTAGCCTTTCTTCATAGGAGTATCCTTCCATCCCCTTTACCATTTTGGTGGCTCTTCTCTGAACCTTTTCTAATAACTCTATATCCTTTTTAAGATACGGCGACCAGAATTGCACACAATATTCAAGGTGCGGTCTCACCATGGAACGATATAGAGGCATTATAATATCCTTTGTTTTATTTTCCATTCCTTTCCTTATCATACCTAGCATTCTATTTGCTCTCTTGGCCGCCGCTGCACACTGGGCCGAGGGTTTTAACATGGTATCCACAATGACGCCTAAATCTTTTTCCTGGGTGGTGGTTCCTAATGTGGAACCTTGCATCGTGTAACCATAGTTTGGGTTGTTCTTCCCTAGGTGCACAACCTTGCACTTGTCCACATTAAATTTCATCTGCCATTTTGATGCCCAGTCTTCCAATTTATCAAGATCCTCTTGCAATTTTTCACAATCCTCTTGGGTTTTAACAACTTTAAATAATTTTGTGTCATCTGCAAATTTGATAACCTCACTCGTTATTCCACTTTCCAGGTCATTTATGAATATGTCAAAAAGCAGCGGACCCAGCACAGATCCCTGGGGTACACCACTATTCACCTTTCTCCATTGGGAAAATTGGCCATTTAGCCCTACCCTCTGCTTTCTATCTTTTAACCAGTTCCTGATCCACAATAGTACACTGCCTCCTATCCCATGACTCTTTAGTTTTGCCAAAAGTCTCTCATGAGGGACCTTGTCAAAGGCTTTCCGAAAGTCCAGATACACAATATCAACCGACTCACCTTTGTCCACCTGATTATTCACTCCTTCAAAAAAACATAACAGATTAGTAAGACAAGATCTTCCTTGTCTAAAGCCATGTTGGCTGTCTCATTAGTTCATGACTATCTACATGCTGAGTAATTTTATTCTTTATGATGGTTTCTATCATTTTTCCCGGTATTGACGTCAGGCTCACCGGTCTGTAGTTTCCCGGATCACCCCTGGAACCCTTTTTAAAAATTGGTGTTACATTGGCGATCCTCCAATCTTCAGGTATTAGAGATGATTTTAATGATAGTTCACAGATTACTAATAGCAGGTCTGCAATCTCATATTTCAGTTCTTTCAATACCCTTGGATGTATACCATCCGGCCCAGGTGATTTGCTACTCTTCAGCTTATCTAATAGTTGTAATACATCTTCTCGATGTATCGATATTTCCTTCAATTCTTCTGCACCTTTAAATGCCACTTCAGTCATGGGTAACATCCCTACATCTTCCTCAGTAAAGACTGAAGCAAAGAATTCGTTCAGTCTCTCCTCTATAGCCTTGTCGCCTCTTAGTGCTCCTTTAACCCCTTTATCATCTAATGGACCAACTGACTCTCTCACAGGTTTTTTGCTACGAATGTACTTGAAAAGGTCTTTACTTCGTGTTTTTGCTTCTGCAGCAAGCTTCTTCTCAAATTCTCCCTTTGCCTGCCTTATCAATGCCTTGCATTTGACTTGCCAGTGCTTGTGCTGTTTCCAGGTTTCGTCGTTTGGCTCTTTTTTCCATTTCCTGAAAGATGCTTTTTTGGCAACAACAGCATCTCTGACCTGAGCTTTAAACCATGCTGGCAGTTTTTTGGACTTCTTTCCACTTTTCTTAAAGCGTGGAATAGAGCTGGTCTGGGCTTCCAAGATAGTATTTTTCAACAACAGCCAAGCCTGATGTACGTCTTTAACCTTTGCAACTGCTCCTTTTAGTTTTTTCTTGACTGTTTTCCTCATTTTATCATAGTCTCCCTTTCGAAAGTTAAAAGGTAGTACTGTGGATTTCCTTACTATCCCTCCTCCACTAATTAAATCAAAGGCGATCATGCTATGATCACTATTGCCAAGTGGCCCCAACAGCCTTATCTCTTGCACTAGATCTGGTGTTCCACTAAGGATTAGGTCTAATATGGCTTCCCCTCTGGTCGGTTCATGAACCAGCTGCTCCAAGAAGCAGTCATTTATTTCATCTAGGAACTTTATCTCCCTAGCATGTCCTGATGTGAAACTGACCCAGTCGATACCGGGGTAGTTGAAATCACCCATTATTATTACTGTGCTGTAACTTTTGTTAGCTTCCTTGATTTCTTTGAGCATTTCATCATCCATTTGGTCATTCTGGCCAGGCGCTCGATAGGACACCCCCACTGCCATTGCCTTCCCCCTTTTACATGGAATTTCAATCCATATAGATTCTACAGCAGATTGTGTTTCCTGCAAATCTTTAATCCTTTCTGACTCAATGCCCTCTCTAACATAGAGAGCAACCCCTCCACCAATTTGATCAGCTCTATCATTACGATATAGTTTGTACCCAGGTATCACAGTGTCCCACTGGTTGTCGTCCTTCCACCATGTCTCTGATATTCCAATCATATCTAACCTTTCATTTAGTGCTATATATTCTAACTCTCCCATCTTATTTTTTAGACTTCTAGCATTTGCATACAAGCATTTTAGAGAATGTATTTTATCCATATTAATTTGTCTGTTAGACATGAGTAATTTGGGATCTTTAAGCTCTGTCTGCTCCATACTTGAGGGCATTTGGGCTACTTTACCCTTTTGTGGAACCTCTCTGCTTTTGGTAGTATCCTTCAAAGATACATTCTTCCGAACCATCTGCTCTTGGGCGACTGTCGGCTTTCCCCTAATATCTAGTTTAAAAGCTGCTCTATCTCCTTTTTAAAGGTTAATGCCAGCAGCCTGGTTCCATCCCGTTTAAGGTGAAACCCATCCCTTCGGAAGATCCCCTCCTTTCCCCAGAATGTTCCCCAGTTCCTAACAAATCCAAACCCCTCATCTCTGCACCATTGTCTCATCCACGCATTGAGACTCCGGAGCTCTGTCTGCCTTTTTGGTCCTGCGCGTGGATCAGGAAGCATTTCAGAGAATGCTACCCTGGAGGTTCTGGATTTCAACTTCCTACCTAAAAGCCTAAATTTAGCCTTCAGAACCTCCCTACCACATTTTCCTATGTCATTGGTACCAACATGTACCAAGACAGCAGACTCCTCCCCAGCACTATCTAAGACCTTATCTAGGTGGCGCGTGAGGTCCGCTACCTTCGCACCAGGCAGGCATGTTACCAGGCGATCTTCACGTCCACCAGCCACCCAGCTATCTACATGCCTAATGATCGAATCACCAACTATAATGGCTGTCCTAACCCTTCCCTCATGGGCACATGGCCCTGGAGAAACTTTCTCGGTGCGAGAGGGTTTTACATCACCTGGAGGACAGGTCCTAGTTACAGGATCACTTCCTGCCACACCAGGGTGATTCTCTCCTGTCACGTGACCTCTCTCCTCCATGGCAACAGGGATGCTGCCAGACTGGAGGTGGGACTTCAGGACTATATCCCTGTAGGTCTCGTCTATGTACCTCTCTGTCTGTCTTATGCTTTCCAAGTCTGCTACTTTAGCCTCTAGAGAACGGACTCGTTTATCCCAGGGGTGGGTGGGTGTGGGGAGGGTGGGAGGGAATTAACACTTATTAAAAAAGGGCTGCTACACAGTACCCTGTCTTGTGCTGCTGAGGTAAGCTAAGTTCTGATTTGATTTAAATTATAACTCTTAGCTGCTGCTAGGCTCTAACTTCTTATGAAATTTAAAGTACAAGCTCTCTGCTGGGTTCTAAATTTAACCAGAAAGCTCTTTTCTGTGTTGTAAATTTAAGCTAAAAGAACTTTGCTGATGCTAGGCCCTGAGTGACTATTAAATGTAAACTACAAGCTCTCTGCTGGGTTCCAAATGTAACCAGAAAGCTCTCTTCTGTGTTTTAAATTTAAACTAAAAGTACTTTGCTGTTACTAGGCCCTGAATGACTATTAAATTTAAAGTACAAGCTCTCTGCTGGGTATGAAATGTAACCAGAGAGTTCTCCTCTGTGTTTTAAATGTAAACTTAAACTGCTGCTACTAGTCCCTGACTGATTTAACAAAAATAGTGGATCACAGATTAATTAGCTTTAATACAAAGAATTCCTTTTAGAAAATTACCAGAAGTAAATACTCACAGTTGCAGATCTCCCTCCAGAAGCAACAATCCCACTTACCAGTCTGTTTTGATTTCCTTCATTCTGTATGAAATAGCAGCCCGTTAATGTTACTGTGGGGCTTTCAGCTCTCCAGTAACTAAGGGGTGATGGGATAGAGACTTTACCAGTATAATACACTCTCATATTCCTTCTGTGGGGGGGGGGGGGGGGGTCTCACACCCTTTTCTTTTCACTTATCACAGCTGTAGCATGCTCCATAATGTTGGAAATTTAAAAACACGTGGAGAATAGACATAAAAATCAAAATTATTAACAACACTGAATAAATTTAGCCTCATTTGAGAATATTTTCTTTCTCTTGGCAGGTTTTGTTTGTAGACCTGTGAGCTAACAGCAGTATCTCTCTTTGCTTATACCTGTCCCCTGGGCTGGCACAAGGATATTGGGTGCACCAGGCGAACCTTCAGCCTTACGCCCACTCTAAGATTTTGATAACGAAACTTATGAATTATGCTCATGATAATGCCATACCTCCCACAATAATTCTGTAGAAATGTATAGCCGGACATCATCTTTTTAAATATGAAACTTTGCTTTGCATGGGTGGGTGTGTCCACTCTCCCTGCAAGTAAAAGAATGGGCCGATGACAGACTTTGTGGGGCTGTCAGGATCTATTGTTTTGCTTTGACTGCTGCTGATCTTTGCCACCCCTCAGAAGTTGCTACCCTGGGTGACTGCCTAGTCTTGCCTAGTGGTTGGGCCAGCCCTACCTCTCCCTGTCCCATCTCTGTCCCCAGGGACTCTGAAAGCTCGGGGTGAACATCTCCCAGAATACTTCCAGTTTCTCTCTTATTCTCAGGTATCAAACAGTGAAGTTTCCAAGACCAGAGGCTCTTTCTGCTGAAGAGGGAGAATGTTCTCACCTGAGCTTCCTTCGCAGATATTTTATTCTGAAGAATGAGTTCACACAATACCGAGGTAAACTATTCCATGCTTAAAAGCTGTAATTCATTAGCAGAGATATTCTCTGGGTACAAACAGGAAGTCCATCCTCACATATAGATGACGACGGCACCGACAGAGCCCACGCAATAACCTCTCCGCAGCTTTCATAGAAAACCTTTTGGGAGATGTACCTCACATGCGTATTCCCTTCCCGCCTAAGGGTGCCATCTTGTCTCAGTCTCCTTTTTTCCGCGGAGCCCACTGGATGTCTGTCTGTTCCCCCTAGAAAAAGAAGGTTATTTGTTGTCTTTCCTTTGCTTTTCTTTCTCCGGTTGCGTACCAGTTCCTTGCTCGCCCCTGAGTCCGCTTGCCTTGGTGTTGCGTTCTCAGGTGCTCTTCCTTCATTTTTTCTTGTTCTTCGCTTGGCAGTACTCCGCATTTGTTTGGGGTTTAAGGCAACTCCTGCAAAGAACGGAGACATTCTTGGAGCCTTTTTAGAAGTGGGGTATATAGATATCCCTAACACAAGAACGTCCATGCAACATGGGAACATAGTGGGGGTGTGGCCTGGGCAGAGCACGAGAGATGCATGTTGCACTACGATTCTGAAACAGCACAAGAACGTTTGGCCCTAGTTGGTGAGGTGTCCATCCCTATTCCTGCTCCTGGCCATGAATAAGGTGGAAAAAAGTGCTCATTGCATGGATGTCACTCTTCCAGGGGGAAACAGAAAATACGTTTACATCACCACAGTTATCATTTCTTACCCAAAGAAACCTGAGCGTAAATCCAAACTCCAAACATTACTGGCCCGCCGCTGCACATCTGAGTATCTGAAAAGGCAGACCAGAACATACAAGTCTCATAAGATAGTCACCCCTCTTCTGAAAAATCCCTGCCGACATGTCCAAGTAGCCATGCAAGTCGGGGAAATCCACCTTTGTGAAATGGCCTACACCCATGCACATATCCGGCCTTGCAACATGCATGGGGCCCACCTCCAGAACCGGTTACAGGGACGTTCATTTTTCAGAGTGGAGACAGAATGATTTCAGAAGGTACTTCTGCCTCTCCCCTCATGTTTGGATGTTCTGCTCTGGACGCCCCAGATTTTTCCTAGATGTCCTTTCTAAAATCCCACTTTCTGTCTCTCTCTACTGATAAATAAATTGTTTATGGTTTCTTTTGTCATTTCTCAGCTTAATTTTATTTCATTATATTTTCTTTTAGGAAAACTTTCTGCAGAGCTGGGTAAGATTTTATTCTTAAATGTTTAAAAATCCTATTCAAGAGTATCCCTGCGTTGGATAGAAGACCTGTTTTCTTTTATTTATTAGTATTTAAGTAACATTCTCTCCAGTAGTAGTTGAAGGTGAGTTACATTCAGGGATAGGGGGTACTTACCTGTCCCCAGAAGACTCACAATCTAACAGGCTGATGCAGAAGGCCATTGCTGAAGTCGTGCTCTATCATCTTTTTACGTCTATTTACAGCGCACCGATAGCGAGCGACTTTAGTGCCGGCATGCAGAAAGCGGCTCATAGGCAAATTAACTACTCATTGAACTTTGTGCAAAATGGCAGCGTTAAACTGGGAGAGCAAGCCAAAGAAGTCATCACTAGTTTGGCATTCTCTCCCACGGAAACAGGAGCACTGTGTGGCTGATTTGCATATGAGCCCTGACAGTATTTTGATGGCATCGGGGGCTTTCTCTGATGCCTGGATCTTCTGAAGGGAAATGTCATCCAGATGTCTGGGAAAGCCCCTGATGCCATCAAACTACTGTCAGGGGTCGATAAACCCGACAGAAAGCACGTCCCTGGTGACCCAGCAGCCCCGAATCCCCACCTCTCCCAAATAAAAATAAACCTAGTGCCCAGCGGCCCCGAACCCCCCAGTCAACTAAAAATTAACCTGGTGGCCAGTGGCCCTGAACCTCCCCATCTGAGCCAGTAGATGTATTTTTAGTTGGAAGGGGATCTCATTGCTGAGATGTTAACGCAAAGGTTAGCTGAAAGATCTCCTCTCAGCGCTAGAGAGGAATTTATGCCTGTTTCTTCTCTTTATCTTGAGCGTATGGCACCTGCGACTTTTTTCTGGCTTTACTAAGGGGACGAGGAGTTGAGGAGGAAGTGAGCTGGAACAATGTTATGTGCATGTCCTGGAATGCTGTCTGGGGCAGAAACCCCGATATTATTCTGTGCAGCACGATCCCGATGTTTCTGCGTCAGATAGCATCCCAGCACAAGGGCCAGACGGGGGAGGGGGGGGGGTTGTGCCCGGGGGAGGTGGCAATGCTACTTGATAAGGGGAAAGGGAGGAAAGTTAGACCTGGCCAAGGGAAAATGTCCTACAAAGCTAAGGTTGTGTTCTCCAGCAAGCTGATGATATCATATAATGGGAGAATCACTAGTACTACTACTAATCATTTGTATAGTGCTACAAGGTGTTCACAGCACTGTTCAATGACTTTAGTGCTCTGCTAACATCAGCTGTAATTAGACATGTTTCTTTCATCGTAGGACCCCAGAGCTTAGTAGTAGTGCCCTGTGCTTTCAGTGATAGAAACAAATTTAGCGGGGGGCGGAGCCTGATGTCCAGCGGGTAGGACGCTTTGCGTTGAAGCTCCCGAGAGGCCTACTCAGAATCCTGACTTAATACCTATATAAATTTACTATTTCGCTCCGAGCTGACCGGGGCACCTCGGGGGGATGGCGGCCCATAAACCAGCGCGCTTGGACTTCGGGTCTCCTTCTTCTTCTCACGGAAAACGCTCCAAAACAGAGGTGTCCTCCCCACAGAAGATGGTTCCATTTCGTGAAAACCCCGCAATGCACCTGGAGATTTTGGAGGAAATACGCGGCGTGAAGGAATTGGTGCAGTCCAATGGAGAAGCGCTTCGAGCCATGCGAGAAGACTTTGGAGTGCTCCAGGACCGACTTGAAGGTCTTTCATTACGGCAGGACAATATGGCGGGGGTCCTCGACTCGCACGAGGTGCGCTTGGGCAAACTGGACAAGGCCGAGCGCCAGATACAGAATCTTCAAAAGGAGTTGGAAGATAGCAATAATCGAGCCCGTCGCAACAATGTGAGGCTCCTCGGAATGCCGGAGGGGGTGGAAGCAGGAGATATAAGAGAATTCTTGCTCAAAACTCTTCCCTCCTTGCTGAAGATCACTTTTCACAGAGAACTGGAAATCGATCGAGCACACCGTGTTCCTGCCCGCATGGCGCTCAACCGCACGACCCCCCGGCCTATTATCTTTAGCTTGCTACGATATCAACAAGTGGAACAAATTTTACATGCTGCCCGAGCGAATCATCATTTGGAATTTGAAGGTCGTAAGGTCTCCTTCTTTCCTGATTTGGCAAAGCCTACCGTTGACCGTCGGAAGAAACTCCTTGCTCTTCGCCCTCGACTTCACCAGCTACAGGCTCGCTTTGGCCTGTTGTATCCAGCGAAGCTCCGAGTGACTCTCCACAACCAGACCAGGACGTTCGAGGATCCTGATCTACTACTATCAACATTTTTGGACTCCAAAGAAGCAGAGCAGATGCGCTAATCCCAAATCTTGGACTCTTATCTGCCGGCTCTGTCCGCCATTTTGAAGGGCCCGATGCGGCGGTCATAGCCCAGCACAGAAATAGCCTGGACTTTCTTTCTTTCTCTGTATGACTTTTGTCTTTGGTCTCCTATCCCTTCATGATGTGTGCCTCGGTCGGATTCGGAGCACGCACAGTCCTACAGGTTATATGTTTTTTCAATTTCGGCCTTCTCTGGGGTTTCTCCCCGCAGACACATGGTCGCCAGTAATTTTGGGGTTTTGCTTCTCCTCTACCGTACTGCGGTTTTCTTTGTTAATGTGGGGCGCTTCATTGTATTATATTAGCTTATTTTTCTTATGTCATGTGTACAGCCAGATACAGTCAGTTTGAGGGACACAGTGAAATTATGTGTGCTATCATGCTCAGAATTTTAACTTTTCTGAATGGCCCTATGTAAAATCTTATTATTCATCGTCAAAGGCATTACTGGTCCACTCAAAGGAAAGAAAATCCTTAGCTATCTTAGCCACGAGCATGTTGATTCGGTGTTTCTTCAGGAAACGCATTACACTCTGCTGAAACACTGAAACTCAATGCTAGGCCTCACATGGTAGCTGCCTATTCTCCCACCGTTTCCAAATGGTACGGGATAGCCATTCTGGTTAAGAAGTCTTTGCACGCTACTGTACCTGATATTAGCGCTGACATGGAGGGTAGATGGGCCCGTGTACACCTTGAGGTTGGAGATAGAGAATTCACGTGTATTTGCACTATGCCCCGAATGTGGACAACCCTGCTTACTATGCAAGTTTTGCGCAGTTGGCCTCGGCCTCCGCCAATGCTCCATTAATACTTGGTGGCGATTTTACTCAAGTGTTCCCTCAATCTTTTCTTCTCAAACAAGGTGCTCGTTGGTTGGAAGATCCAGTACCGAGCAGACCTGTGTGGCTAGATATAGTAGCGGGCCTTTGCTCACCGATTCCTCTTACCTTACTCCCTGGTATGACTCTCCCATTAGACTCCCACTATCCACCAATGCTTTTCGACACTTTAGGTGCCTTTAATACTCTTATGCAACCTTTCGACTCCCGACTCTGGTCAGTGCAACTTCAGCATTGCATTCGGAGCACTAGAGTACTCCCGCCATCGGCACTCTCTGCATAAGGTTGATTGGAGACTTCCGATCTCTCGGTAGTTCACCGGGTGTAGCATCCAATTTTACTAAACCTTATGTAATGCTATCACTAGAGATACCTCTATAGCGCAGAAAGTATGGGAGAGAGAATTGCATGTGACTTTAACCTCGGAGCAATGGAGCCTTATCTGGAGCAGAGGGACACGGGTTCCCGACCCGCCTCACTCACTCAGACCCTCTTCTTTCTAGCCCACCGGTGTTTTTACACTCCTCACAGATTAGACAAATGGAACACTACTCAGGGTAATGGTTGCTGGACACGTCCTGCGGCCATTGGTTTATTACTTCATGTTATGCATGAATATCCCGCACTACAGTATTACTGGCGTCGGGTCTGGGGTCGTATTTAGTCTATATCGCACTCTCAGGAGTCCCTTTCTTGGAGGATAGTGGGACTTCGCCCAGTTGCGGGGATCCCCTCTCTCCCAAAAATGGCTTATCTCCTTTTGAACTTTATGCTTGGCATTGCTATTTCCCTAATTAAGTAATACTGGGAAATTAGTTCCCATCTGAGCCTCAATGAATGGTGGAATCATGCCTGTCTCTGCAGTAAATATGAACAAATACCTCGTCTGTTCGCTTCCTCCGTTCAGACTCCTTCTCATTGGTCTCAATGGAAGATGCTCAATGAATATGTACATTTTGCTAAATGCTCTCATCTGACTGTCTAACTTTGTATATATCTCTGTCTCATGATCATGCTGTATTGTGGATACTTTTTGATCGTTTGATGTATAATCACTGTTAATTGGAAGCGCTCACATGCTGATACAAACGGGTAGAGAAGAAGCACCGGGGTGGGGGGTAATGGGTTTACTTTTCCTTATTGTATACTTGTTTTGTCTCTTTTGGTGTGTTGTTTCTTTTGTTTGTTGCAAAATGAAAATAAAAGTTTAAAAAAAAAAAAAAAGAAACAAATTTAGCTTTTTCAAGTTTTCTGCCTATGGCTGTGTTTTTTTTTCTTTTTCTAGAATGAGCAGAAAAAATAGCCTACAAAGTTCAGGATGTCTTTGTGTAATATTTAATTCTAACTTTGGAAAGTCATTATATAATTAATGCTCCTCATTGCCCCTCCAGTCCAGTCCTGCTTTGTGCAGCACACACATTGTACACAGCCCCTCCTCTTTCTCTATTCCCGAGCTCTGGCGGGGCTCTCGGAGCTTCCCTAGCTATGCTTTTGATGATGTGAGTGCTCCCTCTTCCACGTCCGCACCGCCTGCTCTGCAGAGGTTGGGGAGCCACAGAAGGGTTATGACAGTGCAGGAGCTCTAGAAAATCACATCCTGAGCTTTGTATTCTATTGAGACTGGGCAGTAACTAAGGGATAGATTTCCTAAAGGCTACTGCATGCTATAAAGTGAGTTATTTGGCATATGTCCTATTTCATACAGTGGGATCCATTTACCAATAACAGGAGTTAATGCAATGCTGGACTTTGGGAAATCTCATCCTCACTGTGTATAATGGATCCATCTGTGTCTTTCAGGATCTCTAGTAATTCAGCTGTGGGAAAGGATAAACCTGACTAATGAATCCCACAGTGGAGCCAGTTACTAATTACTGATCCGTTCCAGGAGCTCTAAGACCCGGCACTGGATCCATAAAGGGATCAGTATGAGCTGAGGGAGTTGAACTTAATGCACTGTGCTATGGGGACTTAAGAGGGCCAATGAGGAGACTTGTTTTATACAGCCTGTCAGTGAGGGAGCCAATCGGAAGCTTTATTGCATTTGCTCAGTAGAGGAAAGCCATAGGGTGAATTAAAGATCGATTAGCCAATAGGACTGATCATCTGCAAGTCTGTCAGCGCATTATAGCCAATAGCAGATCTTCCCTGATTAAAGAACTGATTGACTGTTGAACTTGCCAAAATGACAGTTAGAGGTGGGAGTGTGAGGAGCCAATGAGAAGCTTCTGCTCATGTTTATTTATGTGTCTCCTCCCTGCAGTGGATGTGACTCTGGATCCGGAAACTGCTGCTCCCCGGCTTGTCCTGTCTGAGGATCTGAAAAGTGTCAGACACGGAGACACAGAACAGAACCTGCTGGACACTCCCCAGAGATTCAGTGATTATTATCCCTGTGTGCTGGGGTGTGAGAGCTTCACCTCGGGGAGACGTTACTGGGAGGTGGAGGTGGGGGACACGACTCACTGGGATTTGGGGATCTGTAAAGATTCTGTGAGCAGGAAGGGGTTTAGCAGACTATCACCCGGGAATGGATACTGGGCAGTGAGAATGTGGGATAGAGGTGAATACCATGCCCTCACCTCCCCCTGGACCCTGCTCTATCTGAGCGTGAGACCCCGGGCAGTGGGGATTCTCCTGGATTACGATGCAGGAAAAGTCTCATTTTACAATGCAGATGATAAATCCCATCTCTACACCTTCACCCACTCCTTCACAGGGGAACTCCGACCTTTCTTCTGTACTTATTATAAACCTCTGAGAATCCGACCAGTGTCAGACTGGGAATGAGGGAGCCGGGCTCGGGGGTTTGATATATTATCTGGGAGCTGATTTTTCACATCGGGATAAGAGGGATCGGAGAGTGTTATTTGGGAGCTGGTGGATTGTGCAGGATATGTGTGTTTAATAAAAAATAAATACGTTATATGCAATCAGTGATCTGATGTTCCAGAGTTGGACCAACCTTGTAGAGAAAACTGTGACGCAGCGGCGCGTTTCCCTCACTCATAGGATCAGACATTCAGGGGCTTCTATGTGTGTCACAGGAAGTGTCAGGGAGTGGGCACATGTGTTTGTGTCTTTCTGTGTGTCATAGGAACTGCCGAAGAATACATGCACATGTGTCTGTATATTGTGACGCTCGCGCCCCTACCAGGCGGTTGCCTAGTAGGGACGGCTGGCCATCTGATATCCCTTCTAGGATTTTTGTAGTTGTGTACGAAAGAAGAGCCAAGTGGTTAATAAAGCGCACAGGAAATTTTATTTGGTTTCCATGTTGGTAAGTGGTGAACATAAAATTCTTCAAGCATAACTTTTGGTTTCTCCAGACAAAAAGGAAATACAGGATAATTTCTCCCAGAAATCAAAATGTCCAAAACAGTGTAACCTTGAACAAACTCATACCCGTTCTTGTTCCTTACTGCAACAGCTTAACCTTAGCATCAGAAGAAAAAGGCATTTTAAAACTCTTCACATAGTGAGTGAGGTATCAGCTTCAACCCTGCTGTTGCCACACACAAACAGTTTCAGCTGTTTGGACCCCCACTGAGCTCCTGCAATTTCAGCTTCTTAGGAGAGTTTCTTAATCCTTTACATTCAGGCTTTCCCCTCTCTTCCAGCTTCTGGAACTGTCTTTAGGCTACAACAGCCCCCCTTTTTATGTTCCACTGTTCTAGCTCACACTAATACCTTAGTGCACAGCTCGCATTCCATTTCAGAGACATCAGAATTAACACCACTTTCCTCAGGGCCTACCTCCATGCTCTCTATTGAGCTACAGCTGGGTGCTCCTTGAAAGTGCTCCGGGCTCTTTTCCTTAAGAGTCTTCACCAGATTAAACAGCCTCTCCCAGTGCCTGGCCTTGCCTTCTCCAGGCCGGTCTCTTGGGGGTCTCTCCTGTTTAACTTCCCTAGTGAGATATTTCTTTCTGTGCTGAGCCTTCTGGGGTATGACAGTCTCCTCTGAGTCAGAGCAAGAACTATCCTCTTGGCAATGCTTGGTCCCTGCGTACCTTTCTTGGCTGCCTCTATAGTGGTTCCTCCTTCTGCTGCTCTCCTTGGCTGAAAAGCTTCTCTTCAGTTTGGCCACAGATCTTTCCGGTCTGTGCCTTCTGGGAACTGGGCTAGAACCTGGGCTAGGCCTGGAACTGCAACTGCCGCTTGTGCTTGCTCTTGAATTCCTCCTGGACCTTCTTCTCAAAGCCCCTTCCTTATTCAAACTGGCTCTCCCTCTTGTGTTTGTTTTCTCTCTGTTAACTGCTGAGCAAGTCAACTCCCTTCCTGGCTCCGCCCACTTGGACCTCCTACTCCTATGCAAGGTTGTCCTGTGGTCTGGGATTGGTTTACCTTTAGCTCTGCCCCCTAGGTTCCTTTCAGGGCTTTTAGTATGGAGTATGTGATTTTGTGCACCCATCCCCCGTAAAGAAGAAAACTTCTTCTTTTTTTCAGTTTTCTCTAACTGGGCTGCACCCTCCTTACCACAATATATGTGCACCCCATGGGACTTTCGGGTGCTACATACACGTGTGTGTGAATGTGTGGCAGGCTATGGCCTATAATAGTCTGCAAATATGGAAGGCCTGTAAGTTAGGCCCTGATCCCAATCCCCATCTAAGAGAAAGAACCAAAGTCTGTAAAAGTTTGAGAAAGCTGTTTTAAAATTGCTTAATAAGAAGTTTTCATGAGTGCATAAATCTTCCATTATTCTTTTGTGTTCTGATGATAGAAATGTTTCAATACATGAATTCCTAGAGCTAGAAACGACCTCGGAGCAGGATAGTATCAATGCCTAGAAACTGCACCTTTGTTAGAACAGTCCGGGAAGGGGGAGCAGGGTGCTAGGCCCAGAAAGGATCTCTGATTGGACAAGTGCAGGGGGCGTTGGAACCAATAGAAAGTCTGCATGTATCAAGTTGAAGAAAAATGTATAAATGAATATGTTTCTGTAAGAACTTTGCTCAGTCCTTTTTGAAGCTTTGACTAACTGAGCCATGTGCACAATAAATTGGCTTGGATCTTTGAAATGACTCCTCGTATTATTTATTGCATGCTTATCAGCTGCTACAAATGTGCATGTTTGTGTTCAATCTGTTTGTGGGCTATGTGCGTACCTGTGTCATGGAGAGTGTCAGAGACTGCATGTGTGTGTATCTATGCACCATGAGGAGTGCCGGGGCTGGATATGTTAACATGAGTCTTGGGACTGTGTATGCATGTGCAAACCACAAACATATGACATGACAAAACATAGAAACATAGAAATATGATGACAGAAAAAGACCACATGGCCTATCTAGTCTGTCCTTCCATATCAACAACTACAACATTCCCCTTTTTTCCTTTAGAGATCCTCTGTGTTGGTCCCATGCTTTTTTGAATTCAGATACTGTCCTCATCTCTACCACCTCCACTGGGAGACTATTCCACAGATCCACCACTCTTTCCGTAAAGAAATATTTCCACATATCACTCCTGAATCTATCTCCCTTCACCCTCATTCCATGTCCCCTCGTAGCAGAACTTCCTCTCAATCGTAAGAGACTCTCCCCCGTTGCATTTATGTCTCAATCATATCACCTCTATTTCACCTTTCTCTAAGGTGTACATATTAAGATCCTTCAGTCTGTCCTCATATGCTTTATAATGAAGACCTCTTACCATTTTAGTAGCCACCCTCTATACTAACTCTATCCTGTTTATATCCTTTTGAAGGTGCAGTCTCCAGAATTGCACACTATACTCCAAATGAGTTTGCATCAAAGACTTATACAAAGGCACTATCACCTCCTTTTTTCTGCTAGCCATTCCTCTCCGTATGCACCCAAGCATCCTTCTAGCTTTTGCCGTTGCCTTTTCTTTTTTTTTAAATTCTTTATTTTCGTTTTATAACAAAAGGAAAAGGAAGACATACAGCTAAAAGACAGATACATAACGTGTAATACATACACCAAAGTAAACCCCTACCACCCCCCGCCCCCCTGCTTCTTCTCTAGAAAACTAAGCATTCCCAAAGCGGGCGTGTACTTACATTATTGTACTACAAAACCTTATTGTGTTACAAAACCTAACGGTGATCTAAAACATGATGAGTGCGCATTATACAGGCATGTTGGAGCAATGAGCAGATTGTACATAATCATTAAGCATCTGCCATTAGACAAGCGAGAGTGAGTTCGGACATGGGGAATAGCTCTCCGAGGTATCTGCTCATATTTACTATATAAGCAGACGAGGTTCCACCATTCATTGACAGTAAGTCGAGAGCTATCCTTCCAATTCCTCGTGATTAAGCATATGACTATACCCAGCATGAAATCAAGGAGAAAGCGACCCTTCTTAGGAAGAGAGGGAACCTCCGCTACGAAGCGGAGTCCCACGATCTCCCAAGAGAGAGGTTCATGAAAGTGTAAGATAGAGTGAAAACGACCCCAGACCCGCCCCCAATAGACCTGCAGTTGAGGACATTCAGAAATAACATGAGCGAAGGTTCCCACAGCAGTATGGCAAGACCAACACAGGTCCCTAGCATTTGGGTTCCATTTGGCTATTTTTCTGGAGTATAAAAGCATCTGTGTGCACAGAAGAAGAGAGTTTGGGTAACAAAGGCAGACCGGGAAGCCCGCACTACTTTACTCCAAAAAAACGCTCCATTGCACAGGGGTTAAAGTGGTTTGCTAATTCGCGCTCCCAGGCTTGTTGGGCTCTAAAAGTGTCCGTGTCTGTACCCTGGCATATTATAAATAATCCTGTATGGCTGCTCGAATTTCTGACTGGAAATCTGGCTGAGTTAACAGGGCTCTATCAAAGAACCAGGCTCCCGAATTTCCCTGGGGTACAATAGTGTTTAATTGAAAGGAAATGGCAGCATGATCTGAAATATGTGGGGAGTGAATCTTTGCAGTGTCCACCTGAGGAACTAGCAGATTTGAGATTAGAAAGAAGTCTATGCGAGACTGAGATTTATGAGGGAAGGAGAAGAAGGTAAAGTCAAGCTCATTGGGGTGTAGTAACCTCCATAGATCAACTAAAGCAAGATCCTTGATCAGGGAGGTAAGCGTGGCAAGACTCTTGGGGGGACCACTCGTCCTAGGCGGCTGTTTGTCAATCAGGGGATCAAGGACTAAATTGAAATCCCCCCCAATGATCAAGGAAGTATTAGCAGAAGCCTACGCAACCGGAGCAATGGTAGCAAAAAAAAACAAAACGGCGGGGTCATCAACATTAGGAGCGTAAAGGCATATACATGTGACTTCAAGGCTACCTATCTTGAGGTGAACTCTAGACCATCTACCTTCTGTATCTGAGCTAGTCGCAATAACAGTAGCAGGCAAAGATTTCCGAACCAGTAGGGCAACCCACATTTCTTAGACACGGCTGGGGAATAGGCGGCCACCATGTAAGGTTTAATATTGAGTTTAAGAGTTTCCTTCGAATTTAAATGCGTTTCTTGGAGAAAATCAGATCCGCTGCATCCTGACTGAGGTAGCTTAGGATTTTCTACCGTTTTATCGGATTATTGATTCCTTTTACGTTCAATGAGAAAATCTTACATGGTGCCATCAATCGGTAATAGACATTTTAGGTAAGGGTGCTTGAGAACATATAACATAAGCAGAATCTGTACAACAAGGACATAATCGCCGCGTATTCTGGCTAATACGCCCCATATTGAAAAGTATGTACCAACGTATCTTAGAGAAGAAGCAAAACCCCCAAAGAATATGGCGACCAGAAGTCTGCGGGAGGAGGCCCTAGAGAGGAAATAGAAAGATATATAAAAAAAGAAAAAAAAAACACCAGAGTCCATAATAACACTGTCTCTGATACTCATCAAGGCTGCTGTGGGTAGATGAAGTCGGGTCACAGATACCATCAAGAGTAAGGCCACAGACTGCCCACGCCAGACTCTTTGCTAGGCTGCGGCAGATCCAATATGGCAGATATAGCGGATATGAGGAGACTTGCAGGAATATTCTGGAAGTCAGCGCATCAAGTCGGCTTCTTTGGAATCCAAAAACTCCGCTAGTAGATCAGGGTCCTCAAATGTTCTTGTCTGATTGTGAAGCGTGACCCGGAGCTTGGCCGGGTACATCAGGCCATAGCGTGCTTGTAGTTGTTGAAGCCTCGGCCGGAATTCCAGAAAGCGCTTTCGGCGGTCGACCGTGGGTTTAGCCAAGTCGGGATAGAAGGAGATCTTGTGGCTCTCAAACTCCATATGGCCCTTAGCCCGAGAGGCACTTAGAATTTGCTCCACGTGTTGATATCTCAGTAGTCGAAAAATGATAGGCCGCGGGGTCTTCCTGTTGAGCGTTATGCTTGTGGGTACACGATGAGCGCGATCAATCTCCAAATCTTTGGTAAAGGTGATTTGGAGTAGGGAAGGGAGGATTTTGCATAAAAACTCTTTCATGTCTCCCGATTCCGCTCCCTCCGGTATGCCCACAAGTCTTATGTTGTTGCGGCGCGCTCTATTATTGCCATCTTCCACCTCTTTCTGCAAGGCCCGCACCTAACGTTCGACTTTGTCGAGTTTGGACAACCGGGCCGCATGGGAGTCCAATATGCTCTCCATTTTGTCCTGACGCGAAGAAAGCCCTTCTAGCTTGCTTTGCAGCACACCAAAATCTTCCCGCAGCGCTCGGAGTGCTTCACCGTTTGCCTGCACAAGGTTTTTGACCCCTCTAATCTCTACGAGGATTTCCTGCTGCATTTCGGGGCCCTCGCACAAGGCCAGCCCCTTCTGCGGGGACGTAGGTTCAGTTTTGGAGCGTTTGCCGTGAGAAGCCGCTGGAGATCCAAATTCCAGGCGCGTTGGTTTGGTCCCCGCCATCTCACCAATGTGCCCCGGCAAGATCAGAGTAGAAGTTCTAAGTTAGTAAGGTGTTAATTCAGGATTCTGAGTAGGCCTCTCGGGAGCCTCAGCGTTATGCGACCATCCCGCTGGACATCAGGCTCCGCCCCCCTTGCCGTTGCCTTTTCTACCTGTTCAGCCACTTTAAGATCATCAGACAAAATCACGCCCAGGTCCCGCTCATCTTTAGTGGACAAAAGTACTTCACCCCTGTATTGCCAAATTTTACGCTTTTCTTTAACCCTGTCACTCACTAGCTCACAGACTAGGCATAGACACTTTGGTAAATACAATATGCTTTTATTAAATTAAGTCCTTTTAGAATAATAAGTAAAAAGTTAAGCATTAATACTTCACCGGATATTATAGCTCACTCCAGGCCGGGGGACTTTTCAGCGATCACTTAGAGGAAATCCGGGAGACCACAAGAACTACGTCTGTCTCGTATGTCAGTTGAAGTCCCATCTTTCCTTCTAAAAGTCCCCCTCCTAAGTACCTAAGATCATGCCTGCTGCATGCTCTGGTAATTCATAGGTTAACATGCTGCATGCTCAAATCAGGATTGGCTAGGGTTAATGCTGTACCCGTGGTCTTGTATAATAGGGTGTCAGCTATCTATGAGTCATTCATTCAGTTCTGTCTGGTTAAAACTGCCTGCTTGCCCAGAGATTTTGACCTAAAGTAACCCCAAGCTCAGTTTCATTATCACTTCTCGACCTAAAGTAACCCCAAGCTTTGGTCTCTGGGCTAGCAGGCTGGTTCATCATGATTTCTCACATACAGAATGGCTCAAGAGTTCAATTTCTTTGCAATTTTCAATATTCCTTGCTGATCCAAATAAATCTTTAATTAGTAATACATTCCACCCGTGGATCAACAAGGAGATTGTACGTAAGCAATGGCTGAATCGCCTTTGTAATTCATTTAGAAATACAGTAATAATAACATGGGCTAAAACATAGTGGATCACAAAAGTTCACAAAAGTTCACAAAAGCCCCCAATCAGTCCACTTTCAGATAATTTGGGCCTGCTTCTCAGCAGTTCTTCAGGACTTCGTAGTGTATTTCACCTTTCTCTGAAGTTCAAGCTTGGCCTCTCTCAAAAGTTGAACCTCTCATTCTCATAGGTGGACATCTTGGCCCTTCTTTCAATGTGACACACTGATGCAGATAGGGACTCCCTCACACATTTCTGCGGTGTGTAGTTCGGATTTCTCGGGATGGTCTGCTCCATCTGGACTCTGGCCAATTTTCTCTGCTGGACTCTCTGGATTGCAATTGGTGACATGGCTCCAGGCCTCATTCAGAAGAGCAGCACCAATATTAAATGAAAAGACTAAATATTCTAGATTAGATTTCACAGTAAGATAAACTTAACTTCATCTATATTTACTAAGATCATGTCCTATAAATAATAAATATTGCCTTATAAACTTTCAGTGGTCTACCAGTAACTATCTCGTATGGTGTGAATCTTATCTCGCAGTTTGATTAACTCCTTGTCTCTCTATCACTGGAAATTCATTTGCTTGTAGGAGATATTCCATTATGCCCTTGACTGACCTTTACGTGTTTTACAGATCAGACAAGTTGCACACACGTGTTCTGCAATTTTGGCAAGTTTTAGAATTATACCAATTGTGTGAGAATTTGTCATCAAATCATCCCCCTTTGCCTCTGCATGCCTGGCCAGGACATACAGAGGAAAAGTGAGGCAAAAAAGCATCTGGAAGTACCACATGGCCAGTGTGGGTTTTCCAAAGCTCATCAGGGTGCAAGGTGCACCTAGCCTGTCTCCAAGTATCTATTTCCAATTGTTGAGTATGACTTCCTGAATTGAAGCTTCTGGAGATGGCATAGTTGAATAAAGTGTTCATAATTTTTTTTTGTTCACATATTCATTGGGCAGATATGTCACTTCAAATTACCTTCATCAGTTTACTGTCTATCACAGTTTCTCCTTTAATATTCCACTTCATCCCTCACAACACTTTTTCACAACACTTTTTCATCACCTGCATCATTCCACCAACTACATACATAGGTCCTTTTCCTGTTTTTTATACCATACTAATGTATCCTTATTTGGCAAGGCTGCTAAGAATATCAAACAATTGTTAATAACTTAATATTACTGTAAACAAATGGTAGGTAGAAAATATAAATTTAGATTCTTCTCAACAAGATAACAGTATGAGTAAACAGTGTCCCTTTCCCATCAACTTAATTGGTCCAATGCTAAGTGGACATATGCTCATTCTAAATAGGAACAATTTGGGTAAAATCCTTACAATATAAAACTATTATTTTGCAGCATTTTATCCTAACATGACAGTCATATATCTCTCACGTATAACTAGAATCTATCGTATATACTGTTCTCAGTGAGAGTGCTGTTGGACTGATTTTAAAATTGCAGTGTTCACAAGGATTTGTGTAAGCTACTCATTAATTATGGTGTCAAAAAGAGATCCTTTTTTTGGTGGGAGATCTAAGAGGGTACAAGGCATTGGTGGTTGGGCCTCATGGCGATACGTCTTCAGGTTCTTCTTGGATTGCAAGGCATTTGTGGCTGGGCCTCATGACGATCCTCGGGTTCTTCTCGGCCTATTCCCCCCTGCCTATTCATGTCTCTTCAGAGACATAAATATGCAAGGTTCCTGTTCTTCAGGCCTTGTGGGTCCTCGAGGAGTCTTAGAGCAGTCAGAATTCTGGTAGCCCAGATCATCACACTGGAAGTAGCACATTTATTGTCTCTTCCTCGCCTAGGCCGTGGCCTCACCTTTCTGCCTCTCTCTCTCTCTTATTCTTTTTCTCAAACCTCTCCTGGATCATTGCTGACAAGCAAGATTTGGTTTTATTATTTTCTGGGAACTCAGTTCCATCTTTAGTCTATATTTTCTCTATATGCTTGGGAACAAAGCAATTTCATATCAGCCTCTGTCCAAACTTTCAGCAAACTTATTAATATTTTACTCATCTTGTAATTGCTGTGTGTGTACTGGACCTCTGCATAATGTACTACTACAACAAGTATATCTGGCAACATAAGTGCAAGCATATAAACTAAAGAAAATTAATATCTCACAGTGCTGCAACATATATCTGTTTTCTCTGCAAATGTACTGAAACTGAAATAAAAACTTTCAGAACAAAGTACACTTTTTCTCTGGACACCAACACGTAAAATTCAAATACAGAAAAACAGGTGATTTTATCCTAAAATCCAATATTGTAGTAAATAAAACTGTGATGTTACTGTCCTGTTCATCAGTCATCAACACAAAGCTTAACAAGGCAAAGTAATTATCTTGAATCTTACAGTTTAGGAAACAGGCATTCTCAAATGACATGAAGCTGCAAAGAGGTGAATTCAAAATCATGCTTTGTCACATTTAAATTAAAACCTTATACCTGAAACTGGTATCAAACTGATCTGAAATTTTATCTTCACCACAGACAGTAGAACAAACAATAGGTCTTGTGTCCAGATTCCTTCAGGCAAATGCAGATTACTATCTAGCTGAATAATTAACCTATAGTTATAGCTGTTTATGGTTCTGTAGAATATAAACAATAACTATGCCCTCTGAGGTGCTTGCCACAATATATAAAATCCTCCTTTGACTTTTAAGTTTTCTTGATAGCATATACAGTCAAAGACAAAGAATAGATGCATAATGATAAAGATTACCTTCTTATTTACTCAGGATTTAAATCATTTGCAAACTGGCTCAGGATGCCCCATTGTCCTGTCAGGGCTCTCAACCTCTACTTTGAAGGTCAAAGAAAAACAAAAACAGTTTCCTTAGTTTCATGCCTTGTTTGTTTGATCTAGTCACTTCAGCATTCAGGGACCATAAAATCTACTGGAGTAGCCAGTAATGAAAGAAAAACAGTTTTTACTACAAACAAACATTTGAACACAGAACAAATCAAAGCTTACAAGTGCTTTATACCTATCTGATCAGAGTTTCTCTTAACCAGGGACCTTAAAAAACAAGTAACAATTAATACTAACTCTACAGGATAGGCATCTAATTTATCTGTCAAACGGGTCTGGCATTGTAACATTGTAATCTAATTTGCTGGATTTTGTCTGATGCATCTTACGATATGCAGGCAACAAAAGCATTTCAACAGGTATTTTTTGCAAGCATGTAAGGCAGGACCATTCTCTAGCTAACATTTCATAAAACACCTGATGCCAGCCTTGAATATTTACAATATTCACATTTTTTACACTATTTGCATTCTTCACTCTTCTTTTTCAACATTATCTTTTCTCGAACCTCACTCCTGGTACCAAATGTCTTACTACATCAAAGGCTAACACACCTTGTTAATGAAGACGTGCAGTTTATTTCAGAAAAGCAAGTAATTCTCTTAGTTACACATGAGTGGTTAGAAAAGATTACACAGGTACACTAAAAATTTTTTTTTTTAAACTGCCTCTAATGTTTCGATTGATTTTTACGTTTTTTGGTGCACTGAATCCAAATCTGGTAACCAATTTGCTCCATCACGTTCAGATTTTTTGCTACATTGGGTTAGCAGTTTGAGGTGAACATTTCAGATTGAGTGCGATCGAGATAAAAGTTTCTTGGATGAATTCTTTATACTAATTGTTTAGTAGTTATTCAAATAAGAATAAAGAAAATTGTAACAAGGCAGCACATAAGAATAGAGTAATGTCAACAAAACACACTGTGATGGTAGCAAAATTGTCTGCACTTAAAACAGCCACATACATGTGCACAAACATTGAGCATATAAGAGCGAGGTTAGACACAAAGCAAAGCAAAGAAATGTGCAAAAAATGTTGTACAGGTATGTATGTAAGAATAGAAAACGCAAACCGCACCATTGCAATACATGAAGACAAACACCCGATGGTGTGAAAATAAAATTCTTTTTTTTTAATGCTTTATTTTCGTTTTATAACAACAAAGGAAAGGAAGACATACAGCTAAAAGACAGATACATACATAGAATGTGATACATACACCAAAGTAAACCCCTGCCACCCCCCTCCCCCCTGCTTCTTCTCTAGAAACTAATCTTTCCCGAAAACGGGCGTGTACTGACATTATTGTGGTACAAAACCTAACGGTGATCTGAAACATGATGAGTATGCATTGAACAGACATGTCGGAGCAATGAGCAGATTGTACATAATCATTGAGCATCTGCCATTTAGACAAGAGAGAGTAAGTTTGGGTATGGGGAATAGCTCTCCGAGATATCTGCTCATATTTACTATATAAGCAGACGAGGTTCCACCATTCATTGGCAGTAATTCGAGAGCTATCCTTCCAATTCCTCGTGATTAAACATATGGCTATACCCAGCATGAAATCAAGGAGAAAGCGACCCTTCTTAGGAAGAGAGGGGACCTCCGCCACTGAGCGGAGTCCCACAATCTTCCAAGAAAGAGGCTCGTGGAGGTGTAAGATGGATTGAATACGACCCCAGACCCGCCCCCAGTAAACCTGCAGTTGAGGACATTCATAAAGAACATGAGCGAGTGTTCCCACAGCAGTATGGCAAGACCAACACTGGTCCCTAGCAGTTGTGTTCCATTTGGCTATTCTTTCTGGAGTATAAAAGCATCTATGTGCAAAAAAGAAGAGAGTTTGGGTAACAGAGGCAGATCGGGAAACCCGCACTACTTTGCTCCAGAAAACGCTCCATTGCACAGGGGTTAAAGTGGTTTGCAGTTCGCGTTCCCAGGCTTGTTGAGCTCTACAAGTAGCAGTATCGGTACCCTGACATAATAATTTATAAAAGTTAGAGGCTACCCCATGTGTACTACTAATAGAGTGAATTAGTTCTAATAGCCCGTCCTCAGTAGGGGCAGAGGGCGGCAGGATTTGAGCACTTTTGAGGCAGTGTTGAAGCTGCATCAATTGAAAGTAATGTTTCGCTGGTAACGCAAATTCCTTTTGTAAATCAGAAAAGGTCTTCCAACGAGCTGCAGAGAAGAGTTGTTGGGGTGTCCAGATCCCCCTAGAGTACCAGGGTTTCCATGCGATCGTTTTATTTAGGACTTGAATTCTGGGGTTATTCCACAGCGGGAGTCCGTCCTGAGGACATACGTTTGGGCCCAGTGACAGAATGAGAGTGTTAAAGGCCGCAAGAGTATCGACAATCATTGGGGGATGGCGGGTGTCTACTTGATGGGACATACCGGGGAGATGGATCAACGGAATTGGGTTACTTAGCTCCTCTTCAATGTCAAGCCAAACTGGTCTGTTGTCTGTTGAGGCAGCTAGCCATCGGGCACCTTGTTTAAGTAGGAAGGCTTGATGATATCTAAGAAAATCAGGAAAGCGGGTACCCCCTAGTTCCTTCGCAGACTGTAGTTTTTGTTTAGCTACCCTTGGTGGTTTTCCCTGCCAGAGATAACGGACGAGAAGGCCCTCAATGTCTTTGTAGGTGTGTAGCGGGAGGAAGCAGGGCAGCATTTCTAAAATATAATTCACTTTGGGGACTATCATCATTTTCACGGTTTCTAGGCGGCCCCACCATGTAAGGGATAAGGGAGACCAACGATTTGTGAGCTCACAGACTTTGGAGACTACCTCCTTGGCATTAAAACTAATAGTGTCTTCTAAAGGAGAACAGTAGTGGACGCCAAGATATTTCACCATGCGGGATTGCCAAAGGAAAGGAAAGGCCTGCATGTCAGCCTCATGTACCCAGCAGTTCAGTGGGAATGCTACAGATTTGGTCCAGTTTATTTTATAGCCCGATAATTGCGAGTATCCATCAATCAGGTCCAAGACAGCTGGGACCGAATCAAGGGATACGAAGAGCATAAGGTCATCTGCATATGCAGAGAGTTTAATCTCTCTGTGACTGAAGGGGACACCTCGAATACGTGCGGACTGTCTAATAAGGAGGGCGAGGGGTTCAAGAGCTAGATCAAAGAGCATTGGTGATAGGGGGCAACCTTGACGCGTGCCTCTTTGGAGATTAAAAGGCCGAGACTTAATGGCATTTACACAAATACTGGCAACGGGTTGAGAGTACATGACTTGGAGGTATCGAAGGAAGCCCTCCCCAAAGCCATACCATCGGAGAACTGCAAATAAGAAGGGCCATTCTAGGCGATCAAAGGCTTTTTCAGCATCTAGGGAAAGACCCACCCATGGGTGGTCTAAATTGGCAGCACTGGATAGCACATGGCACAAGGTCCGAGCATTGTCAGCGGTGGAGCGGCCGGGTATAAAACCGCATTGGTCGGGATGGACTAAGGTGGCCATCCTGTCAGATAGCCGGGTGGCCAAGATCGTTGCGAAGATCTTATAATCGGCATTAAGTAGGGAGATTGGACGGTAGTTGGCGGTTAGCAGCGGGTCTCTGCCTTCTTTCTCAAAAACTACCACATTAGCTGCAGAAAAGGATCCCAAAGAGGATGTATCTACCGCAAGGGCAGTAAAGTAAAGTTTTAAGTAGGGAACTAAATCTGCACTGAACGTTCTGTAGAATTCTGTCGGGAGACCATCAGGCCCGGCGGCTCGA
Organism: Ichthyophis bannanicus; assembly: GCA_033557465.1. Taxonomy (NCBI): domain Eukaryota; kingdom Metazoa; phylum Chordata; class Amphibia; order Gymnophiona; family Ichthyophiidae; genus Ichthyophis; species Ichthyophis bannanicus. The sequence continues at coordinate 98,956,396 of CM066031.1, read as the reverse complement.
CCCGAGGCTGTTCGTTTTAGGGCAGAATGGATCTCTGAAGTAGAGAAGGGTTCATCCAGCGCGTCCCTATCAGCTTCAGAAAGGGCCGGCCGCTGAATACCAGAAAACAAGCGCTCGAAGGTCTCGGATGAGAACTCACATTCAGATTGATATAGACGGGTATAGAAATCCCGAAAGAGTTCTACGATATCGGAGTCTGTGGTCAGTATGCCCCTCCCTGTGGGGCGCGAAGGGCCGCTACGCGTTTGGCTTCTTTTTGACCTTTCAAGGCGTTGGCTAAAAGTCGACCGGCTCGGTTGCTTTCACGGTAGTATGTCCCTTGTTGAAGTGCAATACTCTGAGAGGCTGCAGTTGAAAGGATTGCATTATATTGAAAACGGAGACGCTGTAAGCGAACTAAGATGCATGGATCAGTACGTGAAGTTAGAACTCGTTCGCCTGCTTTGATTTGTTGGTCTAGTATAAGGAGCTGCTGTTTGCGTTGTTTCCGCAGGCGAATTTGATAACTAGTGATCGTTGCACGAATGGCCGCTTTAAAACCCTCCCACCAAGCCCAATTTGCAGTGTCCTGGGGTAAATTAAAGTGAAAGTAATCTTGTATGGCTGCTCGAATTTCTAACTGGAACTCTGGTTGAGTTAATAGGGCTCTATCAAAGAACCAGGCCCCCGAATTCCCTTGGAGCGCAGTGGTGTGTAATTGAAAAGAAATAGCAGCGTGATCTGAGATATGTTGGGAGTGAATCTTTGCAGTGTCCACCTGAGGAACTAACAGTTTTGATATTAGAAAGAAATCTATGCGAGACTGGGATTTATGAGGGGAAGAGAAGAAGGTAAAGTCAAGCTCAGTGGGGTGTAGTAACCTCCATAGATCGACTAAAGCAAGATCTTTGATCATAGAGGTAAGCGTGGTGTGACTCTTGGGGGGACCACTCGTCCTAGGCGGCTGTTTGTCAATCAGGGGATCAAGAACTAAATTGAAATCCCCCCCAATTATCAATGAAGTATTAGCAGAGGCCTGCGCAACCTGAGCAATGGTAGCAAAAAAGGCAGGGTCATCTACATTAGGAGCATAAAGGCATATACATGTAACTTCAAGGTTACCTATCTTGAGGTGAGCCCTAGACCATCTGCCTGCTGTATCTGAGCTAGTCGCAATAATAGTAGCATGCAGAGATTTCCTAACCAGTATGGCAACCCCACATTTCTTAGAAACAGCTGGGGAATAGGCGGCCACCATGTAAGGTTTAATATTGAGTTTAAGAGTTTCCTTCGAATTTAAATGCGTTTCTTGGAGGAAAATCAGGTCCGCAGCTTCATGACTTAGATAGCTCAGGATTTTCTTCCGTTTTATCGGATTATTGATGCCTTTTACGTTCAATGATAAAATCTTACATGGTGCCATCAATCGGTAATAGACATTTTAGGTAAGGGCGCTTGAAAACATACAACATAAGCAGAATCTGTACAACAATGACATAATCACCGAGTATGCTGGCTAATACACCCCATATTGAAAAGCATGTACCAAAGTAACTTAGAGAAGAAGCAAAACCCCCAATGAATATGGCGACCATATGTCTGTGGGAGGAGGCCCTAGAGAGGAGGATAGAAACATGAAAAAAGGAAAAGAAACACCAGAGTCCATAATTAACACTGTCTCTGATATTCATCGAGGCTACTCTGGGTAGATGGAGTCGGGTCACAAATATCATCAAAATAAGGCAACAAACCGCCCTCGACAGACTCTTTGCTGAACCGTGGCAAATCCAAGATGGCAGGTACAGCGGATATGAGAACACTGGTAGGAAAACTCTGGAAGTCAGCGCATCAAGTCGGCTTCTTTAGCATCCAAAAACTCCGCTAGTAGATCGGGGTCCTCAAATGTTCTTGTCTGATTGTGAAGCGTGACTCGGAGCTTGGCCGGGTACATCAGGCCATAGCGTGCTTGTAATTGTTGAAGCCTCGGCCGGAATTCCAGAAAGCGTTTTCGGCGATCAACCGTGGGTTTAGCCAAGTCAGGATAGAAGGAGATCTTGTGGCTCTCAAACTCCATATGGCCCTTTGCCCGAGAGGCGCTGAGAATTTGCTCCACATGTTGATATCTCAAAAGTCGAAAGATGATAGGCCGCGGGGTCTTCCTGTTGAGCGTTATGTTTGTGGGTACACGATGAGCGCGATCAATCTCCAATTCTTTGGTAAAGGTGATTTGGAGCAGAGAAGGGAGGATTTTATATAAAAACTCCTTCATGTCTCCCGATTCCGCTCCCTCCGGTATGCCCACTAGTCGTAGGTTGTTGCGGCGCGCTCTATTATTGCCATCTTCCACTTCTTTCTGCAAGGCCCGCACCTGACGTTCAACTTTGTCAAGTTTGGACAGCCGGACCACATGGGAGTCTAATATGCTCTCCATTTTGTCCTGACGCGAGGAGAGCCCCTCTAGCCTGCCTTGCAATACACCAAGGTCTTCCCGCAGCGCTCGGAGTGCTTCCCCGTTTGACTGCACGAGGTCTTTAACCCCTCTGATCTCTGCGAGGATTTCCTGCTGCATTTCGGGGCCCTCGCGTAGAGCCAGCCCCTTCTGCGGGGACGGGGGTTCAGTTTTGGAGCGTTTGCCGTGAGAAGCCGCTGGAGATCCAAATTCCAGGCGCGTAGGTTTGGTCCCCGCCATCTCACCAGTGTGCCCCGGTAAGATCAGAGCAGAAATTCAAGTATGTCCGGTGTTAATTCAGGATTCTGAGTAGGCCTCTCGGGAGCCTCAGCGTTATGCGACCATCCCGCTGGACATCGGGCTCCGCCCGTGAAAATAAAATTCTAATAAATGAGATCCGACACTGTGGTAATAACTAGCAAATTTTTATTTCAAAGTTTAGTAAAAACACGATATTTGTCAACACAGTTCAGATTTTAAAGTCATTCTTGGGTCAATCAATCTCCTGGTGGGCCCGTTTCTTCTTCCCCCGAATGCTTCTCTTGGTGCGCTGCTTGGCGTATTTTTCATCTGGGGTTTCCCGCAGCAGCAACCAGCAGAAATCAGCCATCATAGTGGTGTTCCATCTTCCTTGGTACCTTCTCTCTGCGTCCTTGATGTCCTGGTGAAACCTTTCACCTTGTTCTTCACTGTACGCCCCCAAGTTTTCGGGAAAGTAGTTCACATGGGAGTGCAAGAAATGGACTTTCAGGCTCATGTTACAGCCTTGTTCTTTGAAGGCATTGAGCATCCTGGCAACAATATCCTTATAGTTCTCATCCCGCCTGTTCCCCAAGAATTTGAGAACAACATCCTTGAAGGAATCCCAGGCTTCTTTTTCCTTCTCAGACATCGTTTCAGCGAATGCTCCATCTGAAATGAGTTTCCTTATATCAGGGCCAACAAACACTCCTTCCTTTAGCTTTGCTTCAGAAAGTTGGGGGAACTTTGAGCAAAGGTACCGAAAGCACTCACCATCTTTTGGAAGGGACTTGATGAATTGCTTAATGAGACCCAACTTAATGTGGAGAGGTGGTAATAGAATTTTATCACGAGGTACCAAGCTCTCATGAAGAACATTTTTCTCACTGGGTCTCAAATACTCCCGAATTGGCCAGTCTTTTTTCCCCCAGTGTAGGTCGCGGGCCCGGCTATCCCACAAGCAAAGGAAGCAGGGATATTTGGTGAAACCGGATTGCTGCCCTAATAGCATGGATAGAATTTTAAAGTCTCCACAAATCATCCACTTATGCTCATCATAACGAATCTTCTGAAGAATCAGGGCTAAATTCTCGTATTTTTCTTGGAGAATAACAGAGTGAGCAATAGGAACTGAAGCGAATGTGTTGCCATTATGAAGAAGAACACCTTTTATGCTGTCTTTTGACGAATCAATGAACAGCCGCCATTCAGCAGGATCATACTTGAGTTTAAACTTTTCCATCACTCCGTATATATCGTTGCAAAATACCAAATCTTCCTCTTTGCTGAAATACTTCAAAAATTGTGTCTCGCGGTTGCGGTACCAATAAAAAGTTGTTCCTGGTGACAATAGATTTTTCTGTTTAAGCCGAGAACCTAGCAGTTGGGCAGCATCTTTTGGGAGTCCTAAATCCCAGACTAAATCATTCAATTCAGCTTGAGAGAAAAGTTCAGGTTTCGGATCTGGTTCAGTTTCAAACTCGGAAGTTCTGGACTCATCGGGAAAAGCCATCTGATGAGTCTCATCATGATCAGAACCGTCCACACAAATATGATCCAAAGATTTTGGTGGTTCAGGCACAGGTACTTCGTTGCTATGAGGCATAGGCCTAATTGCTGAGGGAAGGTTGGGGTAACTTATTACGTTCTTATTTTTTAAGTTGTATCCCTTCACAATGCAAGAGCAAAAATAGCAGTCACTGCTGTGGTCTCTTTGTTCACGCCACATCATAGGTATTCTGAAACGAAATGCTTGTTTTTTACCTTTCATCCAAAAGCGTAGATCTTCCTCACATGTCTTGCACACTTTGTGAGGAGCCCAAGGTTTGTCTTGATCGCCTAACTTCAAACCGAAATAGGCGAAATATACTTTTTTAATAAATGCAGAAATGTTCCTCTGCCGCTTTTTCACTGTATATTCCCCACAAATAAAACAAAAACTGTCCGGAGAGTTGACGCAACCTCTGGCTATGTGAGCCATCACAAATACACAGCACTGCAAACTACAACTGTAGTGAAGCACTTCGGAATAAAGCTGGATTACGACTGAGCAAACAAAAGGTAATAATGAACTTGCAAGAAACTGAAATTTGACAGGAACGTTCATGTCGCAACCACCGTGTTTGAGCGAGCGAACGAGGCGAGGCGAACAGGAAAGAACATGAGCCAGCGCGAGTACTGGATTTAGCCCCCCGCCTCCCAATTGTCCTGTTAATGTATAAAATGAATACAAAACACTCTAAAATATCATGAGGGAGTGTTTCTAGTTAGTTAACCATTACAACCTCTATTTGGGCCAAGAAAATAAACTGCAGTCGGCTAAAAAGAAATTATGTGAACATTCCTTATATGGGTAAGAAATCTAATTTTGCAAGAAAACGTGACGTGATGGAACATTTTGGCTATTTTTCCTGGATTCAGCACCCCAAAATCTATAGGAATCAGTTGCAAAACTGGAGGCAGTTTTTTGGTAGTGTACCTGTGTAATTAGAAAGCAATTAGAATAATAACTAAACACACTTAATTACATGAGAATAATACTTCACTGAAAGAGTTATGAGATAGTGCAGCTATTTACAAAGAATATTTCACCAAATTGGCATCATGCAGTCCCTCAACATCAGCTGGGAGAACTCAGCGGAGGCTTCAGAAGTCTGTGATTCTTCATGCCTGGCCAAGCAGATCTACTCTCTCTCTGTCCTAGATTTACTTCACCAAACTTATCATCATACAGCCCTGAAAGCTGCAGAAGTCTGGGATTCTTCATGCCTGGCCAAGCAGATCTACTCTCTCTCTGTCCTGGATTCACTTCACCAGACTTGTCATCATACAGTCCCAAAAGCTGCAGAAGTCTGGGATTCTTCATGCCTGGCCAAGCAGATTTACTCTCTCTCTGTCCTGGATTTTCTCTATCCAGTGCTTGATTTCTGTATGCTATTAACAACACCCAGGTCTCATCAGCGGGGGTTGCTTCCTTAAGCTTATTATCCCAGGACTCTGCTAACCCATTATGTAATAATTTCGGCCATCCCATCCTCGTCGCCATTTATGTATTGCCAAATTTTACGCTTTTCTTTAACCCTGTCACTCACTAGCTCACAGACTAGGCATAGACACTTTGGTAAATACAATATGCTTTTATTAAATTAAGTCCTTTTAGAATAATAAGTAAAACGTTAAGCATTAATACTTCACCAGATATTATAGCTCACTCCAGGCCGGGGGACTTTTCAGTGATCACTTAGAGGAAATCTGGGAGACCACAAGAACTACGTCTGTCTCGTATGTCAGTTGAAGTCCCATCTTTCCTTCTAAAAGTCCCCCTCCTAAGTACCTAACTAAGATCGTGCCTGCTGCATGCTCTGGTAATTCATAGGTTAACATGCTGCATGCTCAAATCAGGATTGGCTAGGGTTAATGCTGTACCCGTGGTCTTGTATAATAGGGTGTCAGCTATCTATGATGTCTCTGAACCTCTTAAAGTCTCCATCATCGGTTTGTTTTATTCGTTTTCCCTAAAACGTCCTCTCCATTCCTGGCCCCACGAAGGCCAGGTCGATTCGAGTTCAGGGAACGCTTGAGTAATTAGCGGAAGGGAGGGGGGAGAGGAAAGAGAAGAAATGTTCAGAAGGCGTTTTTAAAAGCAGATATTTCTTTCCAGCACAAGTCTACAGTGGGGGTTGGTAATTCAATACTGTTATAGATACATTTCTATGCAACGGAGAAAAGTTAGTGACTAAATTAATCTTATCAGAGTCTACTTTTGACTGCCCACTTGTTTTCCTCATCACTAACAAAGAGCTTCTGTGATTATATAGGGCCCTGCAGTATGCTCGTTTAACTACATTTATTGGATAGCCTCTATCCACAAAATCATTAATAAGATTTTTCGCCAACCGTTTAAATTCCTTTGTATCGGAACAGTTCCTTCTAAACCTTAAAAACTGCGAGAATGGAAGACTCTCCTTAAGCTGTCTAGGGTGCACACTTCTAAAATGCAAGAAAGTGTTTCTATCCGTTTTCTTTTTAAAAACGGATATAATCCACTCATTCTCACCTCTATTAATTTGCACATCCAAGTATGTTAAAGTATTCCTATGATAAGCATGAGTAAATTTTATGTTGTCATCACAGAGATTTATCCATTGGAAAAATTCTAGCAACAGTTCCTCTGTACTCTCCCACAATAGAAACACATCATCTATATACCTCTTCCATATTATGAGGTTGTGTGCATATGGAGAGTCAGGCAGCCAACGTGTCTCAAATCCGCTCATGTAAAAATTTGCAATGGAGGGAGCGCATGTCGCTCCCATAGCAACCCTTGATACTTGCTGGTACAATTTCCCCTCAAACACAAAATAATTTTTATATATCGCCAGCTGAGCATGGGATCGTAATAACTAATGGATTTTGATTTATCCTATTTAATTTATACAACAGTGGAATTTAGAGATGGATACCAATACTATTTATGGATTATATAAAATAATAAATTAAGCTTTAGTAAAATTTAGTAAAGCTCCACAGAGAGGAGGCTCTAGGAAAAACGAATAAAACAAACCGAGGATGGAGACTTTAAGAGGTTCAGAGACATAATAGGCATCACAGGTGCAATCATTCAGAACGATGCGAGTTAGAGTTTAAAGTCAGTCTGATACAGGTATTCCGCATGCACGGCGTCTGAAGGGAGTTCGGGAGAACCCCGTTTGATGAACAGTTTAAATCGTAAAGAATAAGAAAGACGTGAGCAGCATAAGTACAAAACATAGGTAGGCTTTTAAAGTGTTAAATTCTAGATTTTAAATTTTCTATTTACGTTAGGTAGATAATATGGCTTTGGGAAAGGGGTTTTAGGTATTGATGGCAATTTTGTATTTATATAGAGCACAAGAACAGATGCTTCAGAAGTGATCTCCTGACGAAACTGCGGCAGTGAAACGCCTCAGTGGTGCCCAGGGAGAGCGTCGAGATCTTCACAAAAAAGTGGTGGAAGCTCCTAGATAAAAGAAAAGCTAAGTAAAAAAAAGCATCTGGTACACCTGTATGTGTAGCAGCGGCAATGACAACAGAAAGGACAGCTGACTCACAAGTCAGGTTCCACTTTTGAAAAATCAATGGGAATTTGATATGAAAGATCGTGGATATTAGGAGCAAAACCCTAAAAATTAATACAGTGGCAATAAGTTTATAAAAGGTCATTGATGCTATAAGGTACCACGAGAAAAAGACGGAAGTCTGAGGAGGGTGCCGAGTTTAGTCTGAGACCTTTTTTGCCAACTGTAGAGCTAGTACGTCAATAGGAAGTAGGGTATTAAACCTAAAAACTTTCCACAATTTGTTCCAGTTGAACGTATTTAACTTGGCTTTATCATATTATTGATACCTGTGTGGACAGGAATTTCCTGTCGGGCGCAGGAGCTACAACAGTTGATACAGCAGGTCCTGAAGAGGGCAAGACCATCAGTGTGGCATTATCTGCAGGTTCTGGGGACCATGGCGGCCACTCTTGAGCTAGTCCCATGGGCAAGGGCGCATATGCAATTGCTGTAGAGGGCTCTGCTCCGTCGATGGTCCCATCAGAGTCAACCCCTGTCCCAAGTACTCCCCTGCCCACGGAGCACCAGGAGAGCCCTCAGTTGGTGGCTGCATGTGGAAGGAGTCCCTGGTGTGGGTTCCTTGGATAACCAACCTGTCAGGTTGGAAAGCCCATTGCGAAGGACGCTTTGTTCAGGGAGGAGAGTCTGCAGGAGGCTCTGTGGTCGATCAATATGCTTGAGATGCGAGTGGTGACCTTGGCGCTAGAAAGATTTGAGCCATGGTTGCAGGGGAAGGTGGTCCAAGTCCTCTCAGACAATGTGACCATGATGGCTTACATCAACCGGCAAGAAGGCATGGGCAGTGCAGCCCTGGAGGAGGAGACCGAAGGTCTTTTCGGATGGGCATCGATTCATCTCCAGGCATTATCTGCGGCGCATGTAGCAGGAGTTGACAGCATGATGGCAGACTACCTCAGCCGAGTGTGCATGGACCATGGAGAGTAGCAGCTCAATCAGGAGGTGTTCGAGCAGGTGGTCCGCCAATGGGGCATACTGGTCATGGACCTAATGGCAATGTTCAAGTCGGCCAAGGCCTACCAGTTTTTCAGTAGAAGAAGAGAAGAAGTCCAAGGGCCTGGATGCTCTAATTCAGCAGTGGCTCAAAGAGGGTCTTCTCTGTTTTTCCCCGTGGACGCTCATAGGCCGGTTAGTGCAATGGCTAGAGGCGCACTGGGGGATTTGTGATTCTGGTGGCACCAGACTGGCCAAGGTGCCCGTGGTATGCTGACCTGATTCGGATACTGGCGGATTGACTGTGGTGGCTTCCGGTTCGGAAGGACCTCTTGATGCAGGAGCTACTTTGCATGCCCCAGGTGGATCAATTCTCGCTTACGGCATGGCTCGTGAAAGGGTGAGGTTGAAAGAGAAAGGATAATCAGGCTCGGTGATAGCGACCTTGCTACAGGCCAAGAGGTGGTCTACAAACCTGTCATGCATCTGTGTAGGACGCATCTTTGAATCATGGTACGGAGAGAGGCAGCCACGCCCTTCCACTGCCTCCGTCCCAGACATCTTGGAGTTCTTGCAATCCGGTTTTGATAAGGGCCTATCTGCCAGTTCCTTGAGGATGCAACTAGCGGCGATTTTCCAGTTATCGCGGGAAAGTCCATGGGGTGCCATTGGGTACTCACCCAGATGTGCAGTGGTACCGCCTTGGAATCTCAATCTGGTGCTTTCTGGGGAACCCGTTGAACTATTGAGTTGAGCTTTCCTGCAGTATTTGGCTCTGAAAATGGTATTCCTGGTGGCGAGTTGCTCGGCATGCAGGATTTCGGAGCTTCAGACCCTGTCATGCCAGGAGCCATTCCTTTCCTTCTCCAAGGAGAAAGTGGTCCAGCGCCCAGTACCTTCATTTTTGCCGTAGATCAGGCCATTTTCTTACCGGCTATGGCGAGCGCGGATGTGGGCGAGAGTGTATATGGGCCGTGCCACTCCACAGCTGTGCCACCTGGATGGTAAGAGAGTCCTGTGAAGGTATGTGAAAAGGGCACTGTCCTTTCAAAGATCAGACCATTTGTTGGTTCTGTTTGGCAGGTCACGCAAAAGTGAGGCGGCAGCTAAGCCTCCATTTCCAGATGGATCAGTGAGGCAATCACATCGGCATACATCTTGAAGGGTAGAGCAGTGCCGGCGGGGTTGCAGATGCATTCCATGAGGGCTAAGGCAGCCTCATGGGCAGAGTATACTTTATTTCTGGTGGTGGAGATCTGTAGGGTGCAATACTTCTCTGAACATTTTCACTTGGATGTCCAGGCGGCGGGGGATGCTCGTTTCGGATTGGCAGTGCTTCAGGCCAGTTGTGTGGGTCCCTCCCATTAGTTTAACTGCTATGCTACATCCCAGAGGTGCGGAACTGGACTGGAGAGACGATAAGGAAAGAGAAATTAGACTTACCTGCTAATTGTTGCTTCTTGAGGAACTCCAGTCCTGTCCTGGAACCCTCCCTGAGTGCTTCTTGTGATGATCTGTGCACACCCCGTCCTGAAGCTGGTTCCCTTGGTGGAGGAAATGGCCAGGAGGAGCCAGGGAGGGGTGTGTAATCAGTGTTTGGGGGAGGGGCGGTCCAGAAGAGCTGTCGGTTGCTTGCTTCCTGCTGATTGGAGTTGCTCAGGCGCTCAACAGGTAGGCCTCTTCATCCTGGAGTGGGGGACGGGGAATCCTTCCCAGGGGATGGAGGGGGTACTAGTTTATTTAGGCTTAGAAGTGTTTGTTGCATGTTTAACTACTTATTTGTTGCTCCTCTGAGTCTGCTTTGTCAATAGGTACTGGGGCTGGTGGGCGGTGCCAGCTGCATATGTACACTAGTGTCATCAAAAAGATGACAGGCTCAGTCTCCAAGCTGCTGGAAGAGGTACACTACCCAGAGGTGTGGGACTGGACTGGAGTTCCTCAAGGAACAACAATTAGCAGGTAAGTCTAATTTCTCTTTATCTAACTATAGGTCTCTCTTCCAATAGCGGCAGTGGTATTCAAGTGTTGTCTATGTGTGTGCACGTGTTCGGTGCAATAGGGCTGCGGTGCCTCTGCGTGTGTGTGAATCAAACAAATAGATGAATCTTCAGTGACCCAGAGGTGGGATTAGAAGCTGTGAGTGTGAGGAGCGTAACCCACTTTCTTGATCCTGTACTGGGAGAGAGAGATAGAGAGGGACAGAGCACTCGTAGGAATAAGCGAGACACTTACCATGTCCAAACTCCTTCCCACTTCAGACTGGGACTTAGGGGCGGAGCAGGGAGCTGCGAGACTATCAGACAGCCTGTGGGTCTCCTGGGTCCTTCCGACAGAGGACAAAACCTCCTTCATGGCCCTTAGGGCTTCATCTCCAGTAAGAAAACACTTCCAGAACAGTTCGGGGTTGTTCCAAAAACAAAATTTGCTGACATATTTGTGGATGATGATGATGAAGTGACAAAAATATAACATTCAGAGCAAATCAAAACTCCCATTCACAGAAAAATACACAATTGGTCTATGAAGGAGTCTCTGGAACATTTACTGGGATTAGAATTGTACTGTGTATATATAATAACCAAGATCAGGTTTCAGACAAAGTTATATTTCTACCAGCAGCCACAGATATTCAGGGCCCATATCCCAAAGCCTTTATCCAGAGAGCAGCAGTGACTAAAAAGGTCCTTGAATTTTCAGTGCCAGTCTGGAGCATGGGTCATTGTACCTAACTACAGATAGTCAGCAAAATGCAGCCACTGTCTCTATTGCTGTGCAGTTTAACGTAGGTCAGCAAAACCACAGAGCTGTATGGATTGTGGCTGAACACTGCAATTGTATCTAGAGTTAGGAGCAAGACCCACGCTTCAGGCTGGCACTGAACATTCACAGATACCCTCCAGGTATATTCACTGCCACTCACTATCCAGAGACTGGCACTGAATATATGTTGGATGTTAAATGCCACAGCTGCAGGGTTTGAATGTTGACCTGTCAGAAGCTAAACAAACAGGGATGGGGACAGACCAGAGAAACCCCACAGCTCAGAGCCTGAAAGAAGCAAATATGAACATAGAGATGATTAAAATTCCAAAAGGTTTAGGGGGAGAATAAGACCATGATTCAACTGAACAGATATGACTCTACCCCATGGCTGGCTGACCCTGTAACACAGCCCTTTCCTGTGGCCTGTAGCAGAGACATGCATGTTCTTTTGTGTGGACGTGTGCTATCTACTTCTTCTTGATCATGAAAACTGCTCAGAACAACCACTTTTTCTTTCTTCGGGCAATAGGAAACCAGAGTGGCGTCATCGCGAAAGGCAAACAGTGAAGTGAATACCTCTCGGCCCTTTGCTGTTACAAATTCTGGAGTGAATTCTTTTCTGTTCTTTCAAATTGTCCCCAAAAGTGTCATTTGTTTTTCTAGCAATTTCCGTGACAAGGATAAACTGCAGAAGAAATTGTCAACAGTAACATTTCTGCCAGATCGTGTCAATCCTTCAGTGAGTTGCAGCAGAACCCTTTCACCCTGATTCTGTTCCCTGTTTTGTCCGAGTTCCCTTCCTGTATATACTTGAAGATGCAGAGCATGTGACATTGCACTGTTACACAACATCCATAGCTTTATGCCAGATTTCCCAGGTTTGCTGGGAATATATTGTCTGAACGGAACACGGCCACGAAATGTAAGCAGTTGCTCATCCACGGTAACATTTTCACCAGGAACAAAGGCGTCACTTAGAGTTGCTTCCCAGGTATCAAAAATGTGTCTGATTGGAGCAAGCTTATCCACGCCTCGTTGTTCACGTCTGTTGGTCGCATCATCAAATCCGAGAGCACAAGAAATTTGCTGAAAATGGTTACAGGCCATATTTTTGCCGAAAACAGAACGAACATCTTCAAGGTTCCACAACTGAACTATGGATTCATTCCATGACTTGTACACGCCTGAGAGGATCAGAAGTCCAAGAAAACGTTGAAATTCTCCATCTGTCAAATCTTTCCAGGTGTCGTCATAAATGTGTCTTCCTTGTTTGCTCGTCCACATCATGATTTCATTCAATAAGTTCTTCCTCATGAACAAGTGGAATGCTGCAAGAGGGCCATCAACATTTCATACAGCATACCTTGTAGGACCTTGTTGTATGTTGTGATAAGGAAGCTTATCAAAGCTCAAGGAGTAATGACAAAAGAGGAGTTTACTCTGATTAAGGGACCTGTGCTGGCAGGTTATAGAAATAAGACAGCTTGTTTCCCTAAAAGACTACATGTTCCAGAATGCACCAGTATGCAGAAAGTCCCTAGGGGAGCTAGAGTGGAAAAGCATGAGTCTAATCAGAGAAAGCATTATGTCATCCCTAATCAAACAGCCTCTAGGAGAGAGTTTAATCCACAACTCCTGAAGAATGCAAGGGAGGAGTTGCAATCTAAGCCCTTTAAAACTAGAGGGGAATGTTCAGGAAGGGAGAAGGGGGCGGAGAACCAGAAGACCAGGAGGAACAGAAGCAGGAGGAACAACCTGAACCTGAAGGAACAAGGACAAGGAAGCAGACGATCCAAGAGAGGAGCTCAGAGAAGTATGCCTGGAGAGATTCCTGGGGGAAACAACCTTCAGAGGACTGGAGAAAGCCAGAGGTCTGGAGATCCACAGCCAGGGACCCTCAAGCAGCACCTAAGAAGAGGTCTGTTGCAGCTAAGGAGAAAGGGAGCCCAAATACCTCTTGGAGGACGTCTGGAGAAAAGATCCTGAGGTCCAGAGATACCAACTGGAGGACAGGACACAGAAGCTCTGTTGCATACTGGCCAGAATACCAGAAGAAGCAGCCTGATGCTTGCCTGGATTTAGGTATGAACTGTGAACGTTTCACTAGCTTTGAGCAATGCAAACAGCAGGGAAACAGCTTCTCTCCATATAGAGGTCAGTTCATAAAACCCTCTGGGCCAGACAGTGAAAGTGAATCTATGCAATTTCAGGAGCAAGGTTTAATATCTGATGAAGAGAATGTTTATATGGACTGTTCTTTGAGTAGGTTGTTATTTTAGAAAAATCCTAAAAATAAGAGTAAACATCAAAAGGAAACATTCTAAATACTGGCTTCCCATAAAGTTTTGTTGGAAAGAAAAAGCTTTTGGGAAAGTTTGCACGTGTGCTGAAAACAAGCTACTGATTGCAGCTAATTGTCACCTGTTGGTAGAGCAGAACACAGCACAAGCCGTGCACACGTGGGATTTAAGTTATTATCTGTGAGGAGAAAGAGAGCTATGTTTTTGTAAAAAGAAGTTTTCCTTTTTGATTTGTTTCCACCTCAGCACTGCTAAGGAGTTGATTAGCAGTGGCTGGAAGAAAGCCTTTCTGTTCCATAAAGGACTTTGATACTTATTTGCATAAGCATTTTCAGTTGCCTTTGTTTATGTTGAATAAACCCTGGAGAAGTTATCTGGATGGTGTTACCAAGTATATCTGTGTGTGGAATAATCACCCCATAAATAAACTCTAATTTTTGCCTTACACTCGACCAACTACAAGTTTCTTCATTTATTTAAAAGGCAAGCTTTGTGTGAATGGACTTCAATAACCACAATCCTTTGCAAGACAGTTAATTTACATACTTGCCAAGGTGATGGTACCTTCATAACAAGCACCCCCTTTTACAGTGGCGTAGTTTTTCGGATTGCTTTTACACTAAGGATACCAGGAATTATAAGGATTTACAGCTGAAAAAGTGAAAGAAAAAGTTTCAAGCCAGAAGGTGGAAAGTGTTTTTTTTTTCCTTGACAACGCCTTGGAGAATACAGAAGCTGATCCAGGAGCAGTTCCAAGAGGGAAAAGATCCTGTGACAGCCTGATTCATCACTGGTATAAGGTAAAATGTACCTGGGCATGACCAGTGGTGGATAAAAAGTCTAGATACGGGGGCAGTTTAAAAAAAAAAAAAAAGAAACCACCTGTTTGTAGGGTGTCGCCCTTTGTTTTTTTTCTTTTGTTTTCTTACAGGGTTATACATAATGGATCCTAAGGAACTGGTCAGTTGGATGGCAGCTCAGTTTGCCCGACAACAAGAGGTCGCACAGCAGGCTCAGAACGCTGCAATCACAGCCCTGAGGGAGCAGCAGAAGCCAGTGCTTGACCTTGTTGAAGCATTAATTGCACTACGCACCCAAGGAGGCGCTGATTCAACACCGTCAGTGACACCGGGTACTCCCCAGGTGGACAATGTGGGACTATGTCAGGGAATAGGGGCATTCTGTCTTGGGAAACTCACACCTGAGGACAATGTTGATGATTTCCTGGAAACTTTTGAAAGGGTAGCTCAGGCACTAGCGTGGCCAGAGAACCAGTGGGCAGTAAGGCTGGCAACCTCATTAACTGGGGAGGCGCTTGCCGCCTATAGAGCCGTGCCAGCAGCTCAAGCTTTAAATTATAGAGATGTTAAAACTGCTATAAGGGACCGCCTAGGATTGACTGTTTCTGAATATAGGCGAATGTTTAGAGCTACTGTGTTGAGAGTGGGTGAAACACCCAGAGCTCTGAGTCAAAGGATCAGAGGACTAGCTCTAAAATGGTTAAATCCTGAAGGGAAGAATATGGAAATGGTTTTGGACACTATAATGCTTGAACAATTCATGTTAGCTGTGCCAAAAGACTTGCAAACTTTCCTAATACAGCAAAATTGCCAAAACCTAGGAGAGGCAACCATGTTATCAGAACGGTTCATGGAAGCCACACAGGGTTGCCATAGAATGGGTGGCCCTCTGAAGGTTGGTGCTGGGGCAAGCTGTGCTGTATCAGAAAATAAAATGATAAAGAGTGATGTTTCTGAAAATAATATTGTACCTAACCAGGTTAACAAGTGGGGTAAGAAAAAATGTTACCAATGTGGAAAATGGGGACATTTGGAAAAGGCATGTCAGTTTCATACTAGTTTAATAGGTACTGGTTTAAAACAGCCTGAAGAAGGTTTCCTTTTGGTGGTTGATGTGCAGGGAATTACCACGAATGCTTTGTTAGACTCTGGGGCAGACCAGAGTATGCTGTCTAAAAGGCTTTGGAAGCGGATAGAGGCCCAAGAAAAATTTGAGCCTAGAACCCCTGAAAGCAATGTTTATATTAGATGCATTCATGGAGCTGCTTCATCATACCTCACATACAAGCTAATGGTTAAGGGCTTGGGAGTACAAAAGGAAATTCCTTTAGCAGTGGTTCCCAGGCTTCCATTTGATTTAGTCCTAGGAAGAGACTGGCCACAATTTAAACAAGGGTTAGTGAAAGGACTAGGGCAGAAGAAGGAGGGAGATGGAATGATGGTAGTAGCTCCCAGTCCCTTATTGGGAAGTCCTCAGACCTCAGTTAAAAAGATGGTTAATAAACTCCCAGAAGCCAAGTCTTCTAATAAGCAGATTTTCACCTTGAAATATTGCAAGGTCACAGAGAAGGCCAAAGCTCCTAAGCGGGCATCCCCTCAAGCTGCCGGGTTTGACCTCTGCAGTGTGGAAAGTGTGACAATCCCTAGCCAAGGAAAAGCCCTTGTTGACACCGGACTCCAAGTTGAAATTCCCATTGGGTGCTATGGGAGAATAGACCCCAGATCAGGGTTGGCCCTGAAGTATTTCATTGAAGTGGGAGCCGGAGTGATCGATCCTGACTACAGGGGAAATGTCAAAGTTCTGTTTAATTTTGGACAGGAAGATTATCAAGTAAGAACTGGAGATCGCATCGCTCAATTAATATGTGAAAGAATGGGTTTTCCACCCCTGCAAGAAGTCACAACATTATCCAAAACTGAACGCGGAACCAAGAGTTTTGGCTCAACTGATGACAAGAAGGTGAAAAGCCTGGCTGCTACCTGTGAGCATCAAAGGGAAGTGCATGAAGAGAAGGATTTGGGACCTCAAGTGTCTGAGTGTAAAGAAAACTCAGAACCGCAAATAGGTGAAGACCTGTCAGTAATACAACGGGAGGAATTAATAAGATTACTAAAAGAATTTCCAGATGTGTTGACTCCAGTACCTGGAGAGACTCACTTAGTCGCACATGAAATAACTCCACCAGGGAAGTTAATTAGGCAGAGGTCCTACAGATTGTCTGAAGCAAAGAGACAGGAGGTAGTGGCACAAGTCCAAGAGATGTTGGATATGGGTGTTATAGAAGAATCAAAGAGTCCTTGGAATAGCCCCATAGTCTTGGTGCCAAAACCTGATGGCTCTTTGAGATTTTGTATTGACTTTCGCCAAGTAAATGCAATATCTGTTTTTGATGCATATCCAATGCCAAGAATTGAGGAGCTATTAGACCAGCTTGGACGGGCCCAGTACTTAACCACCCTTGATATGACGAAGGGTTATTGGCAAATCCCTTTAACAAAGGAGTCAAAGCCAAAAACTGCTTTCAGCACCCCCATCGGACTCTTTCAATTCAAAAGGATGTCTTTCGGACTGCATGGAGTGGCAGCAACCAGCCAAAGGTTGGTAGACCAGGTACTTCGATCCCATCAAAACTATGCTTTTGCCTATATGGATGATGTTATAATCCATAGCAATAATTGGGTGGAACATCTGAAGAGAGTCAGAGCGGTTTTGTGTTCCATGAAGCAAGCGGGAATCACTTTAAATCCGAAGAAGTGTGCCTTCGCAAAGAGAGGTAAAACACCTAGGTCACTTGGTGGGAAAAGGGAAAATTAAACCCCTGATAAGTAAAGTGGATAGTATCAGGAATTTTCCTCCCCCAGCCACTAAGAAACAGTTAAGGAATTTCTTGGGACTTATTGGTTACTACCGCCGTTTTATACCACAGTTTGCAGAGGAAAGTGCAATATTCACTGATATGCTGCGAAAGAATTGTCCAAATCAGCTGAAATGGACTCCCGAAGCTGAGAAAGCATTTTCAGTATTGGAAGGGAAGTTGTCCACTGGTCCAGTGCTGAGAGGTGTGGATTTTAGGAAGCCTTTCTTAGTTCAGACAGACACCTCGGATGTAGGGCTGGGAGCCGTGTTATCCCAAAGCCATGGTGCAGATGAACATCCTGTGATGTACCTGAGCAGAAAGTTGTCACCGGCTGAACAAAAGTATTCCACTATTGAAAAGGAATGCTTAGCCATAAAGTGGGCAGTGGAGGCGTTACGGTTTTACCTAACAGGAAGGAAGTTCCTGCTGGTTACTGACCATGCCCCTTTAAAATGGTTACAGCAGATGAAGAACCATAACGCAAGGTTGACACGCTGGTACATGGCCTTACAGGCGTTTGATTTCAAAGTGGAACATCGTGCTGGAAAATTGCACAAGAATAATAATGTTCTCGTGGGTATTACGGACTGCAAGGCAGAGGTTTCACAACAAAAACCAGTCCGTAATAACTTAAGCAGGGGATATGTGATAAGGAAGCTTATCAAAGCTCAGGGAGTAATGACAAAAGAGGAGAATTTACTCTGATTAAGGGACCTGTGCTGGCAGGTTATAGAAAAAAGACAGCTTGTTTCCCTAAAAGACTACATGTTCCAGAATGCACCAGTATGCAGAAAGTCCCTAGGGGAGCTAGAGTGGAAAAGCATGAGTCTAATCAGAGAAAGCATTATGTCATCCCTAATCAAACAGCCTCTAGGAGAGAGTTTAATCCACAACACCTGAAGAATGCAAGGGAGGAGTTGCAATCTAAGCCCTTTAAAACTAGAGGTGAATGTTCAGGAAGGGAGAAGGGGGCGGAGAATCAGAAGACCAGGAGGAACAGAAGCAGGAGGAACAACCTGAACCTGAAGGAACAAGGACAAGGAAGCAGACGATCCAAGAGAGGAGCTCAGAGAAGTACGTATGCCTGGAGAGATTCCTGGGGGAAACAACCTTCAGAGGACTGGAGAAAGCCAGAGGTCTGGAGATCCACAGCCAGGGACCCTCAAGCAGCACCTAAGAAGAGGTCTGTTGCAGATAAGGAGAAAGGGAGCCCAAATACCTCTTGGAGGACGTCTGGAGAAAAGATCCTGAGGTCCAGAGATACCAACTGGAGGACAGGACACAGAAGCTCTATTGCATACTGGCCAGAATACCAGAAGAAGCAGCCTGATGCCTGGATTCAGGTATGAACTGTGAACGTTTCTCTAGCTTTGAGCAATGCAAACAGCAGGGAAACAGTTTCTCTCCGTATAGAGGTCAGTTCATAAACCCCTCTGAGCCAGACAGTGAAAGTGAATCTATGCAAATTCAGGAGCAAGGTTTAATATCTGATGAAGAGAATGTTTATATGGACCGTTCTTTGAGTAGGTTGTTGTTTTAGAAAAATCCTAAAAATAAGAGTAAACATCAAAAGGAAACATTCTAAATACTGGCTTCCCATAAAGTTTTGTTGGAAAGAAAAAGCTTTTGGGAAAGTTTGCACGTGTGCTGAAAACAAGCTACTGATTGCAGCTAATTGTCACCTGTTGGTAGAGCAGAGCACAGCACAAGCCGTGCACACGTGGGATTTAAGTTCTTTTCTGTGAGGAGAAAGAGAGCTTTTTTTTTGTAAAAAGAAGTTTTCCTTTTTGATTTGTTTCCACCTCAGCACTGCTAAGGAGTTGATTAGCAGTGGCTGGAAGAAAGCCTTTCTGTTCCATAAAGGACTTTGATACTTATTTGCATAAGCATTTTCAGTTGCCTTTGTTTATGTTGAATAAACCCTGGAGAAGTTATCTGGATGGTGTTACCAAGTATATCTGTGTGTGGAATAATCACCCCATAAATAAACTCTAATTTTTGCCTTACACTCGACCAACTACAAGTTTCTTCATTTATTTACAAGGCAAGCTTTGTGTGAATGGACTTCAATAACCACAATCCTTTGCAAGACAGTTAATTTACATACCTGCCAAGGTGATGGTACCTTCATAACAAGCACCCCCTTTTACAACGTGCATGACATTAGCTCTAAGAACATACGAACATAAGATATGCCATACTGGGTCAGACCAAGGTCCATCAAGCACAGTATCCTGTTTCCAACAGTGGCCAATCTAGGTCATACGTACCTAGCAGTTTCCCCAAAAGACACAGGTTCCGCAATGCTTGTACTGGGTCAAGCATTTATATCCTGGGTCCCTTCTTAATAATGGTTTATGGACCTTTCTTCCAGGAACTTGTCCAAACCTTTTTTAAACCCAGCTACACTAACAGCCTTTACTACATCCTCCGCTAACAAATTGCAGAGTTTGATTACACGTTGAGTGAAAAAATATTTTCTTTTATTAGTCTTAAATAGTTCACCCTGTAGCTTCATTGCATGTCCCCTAGTCTTTCTATATTCTGATAACGTAAACAATCGATCTACGTTTACCCATTCCACTCTGTACATTAATTTATAGACTTCTATCATATCTCCCCTCAGCCGTCTCTTTTCCAGGTTAAAGAACCCTAACCTTTTTAGCCTTTCTTCATAGGAGTATCCTTCCATCCCCTTTACCATTTTGGTGGCTCTTCTCTGAACCTTTTCTAATAACGCTATATCCTTTTTAAGATACGGTGACCAGAATTGCACACAATATTCAAGGTGCGGTCTCACCATGGAATGATATAGATGCATTACAATATCTTTTGTTTTATTTTCCATTCCTTTCCTTATGATATCTAGTATTATATTTGCTCTCTTGGCCGCCGCTGCACACTGGGCCAAGGGTTATAACATGTTATCCACAATGATGCCTAAATCTTTTTCCTGGGTGGTGGTTCCTAATGTGGAACCTTGCATCGTGTAACCATAGCTTGGGTTGTTCTTCCCTAGGTGCATAACCTTGCCCTTGTCCACATTAAATTTCATCTGCCATTTTGATGCCCAGTCTTCCAATTTATCAAGATCCTCTTGCAATTTTCCACAATCCTCTTGGGTTTTAACAACTTTAAATAGTTTTGTGTCATCTGCAAATTTGATAACCTCACTCGTTGTTCCACTTTCCAGGTCATTTATGAATATGTCAGAAAGCAGCGGACCCAGCACAGATCCCTGGGGTACACCACTATTCACCTTTCTCCATTGGGAAAAGTGGCCATTTAGCCCAACCCTCTGCTTTCTATCTTTTAACCAGTTCCTGATCCACAGTAGTACACTGCCTCCTATCCCATGACTCTTTAGTTTTGCCAAACGTCTCTGATCAGGGACCTTGTCAAAGGCTTTCTGAAAGTCCAGATACACTATATCTACTGACTCACCTTTGTCCACTTATTTATTCACACTTTCAAAAAAACACAACAGATTAGTAAGACAAGATCTTCCTTGTCTAAAGCCATGTTGGCTGTCTCCCATTAGGTCATGACGATCTACATGCTGAGTAATTTTATTCTTTATGATGGTTTCTATCATTTTTCCCGGTACTGACGTGAGGCTCACCGGTCTGTAGTTTCCCGGATCACCCCTGGAACCCTTTTTAAAAATTGGTGTTACATTGGCGATACTCCAATCTTCAGGTATTAGAGATGATTTTAATGATAGTTCACAGATTACTAATAGCAGGTCTGCAATCTCATATTTCAGTTCTATCAACACCCTTGAATGTATACCATCCGGCCCAGGTGATTTGCTACTCTTCAGTTTATCTAATAGTTGTAATACATCTTCCCGATGTATCGCTATTTCCTTCAATTCTTCCGCACCTTTAAATACCACTTCAGTCATGGGTAACATCCCTACATCTTCCTCAGTAAAGACCGAAGCAAAGAATTCATTCAGTCTCTCCGCTATCGCCTTGTCGCCCCTTAGTGCCCCTTTAACTCCTCTATCATCTAATGGACCAACTGACTCTCTCACAGGTTTTTTGCTACGAATGTACTTGAAAAAATCTTTATTTCGCGTTTTTGCTTCCGCAGCAAGCTTCTTCTCAAATTCTCCCTTTGCCTGCTTTATAAATGCCTTGCATTTGACTTGCCAGTGCTTGTGCTGTTTCCAGGTTTCGTCGTTTGGCTCTTTTTTCCATTTCCTGAAAGATGCTTTTTTGGCAACAACAGCCTCTCTGACCTCACCTTTAAACCATGCTGGCAGTTTTTTGGACTTCCTTCCACTTTTCTTAAAGCGTGGAATACAGCTGTTCTGGGCTTCCAAGATAGTATTTGTCAACAACACCCAAGCTTGATGTAAGTCTTTAACCTTTGCAACTGCTCCTTTTAGTTTTTTCTTAACTATTTTCCTCATTTTATCATAGTCTCCCTTTCAAAAGTTAAAAGGTAGTACTGTGGATTTCCTTACTATCCCTCCACTAATTAAATCAAAGGCGATCATGCTATGATCACTATTTGCCAAGTGGCCCCAACACCCTTATCTCTTGCACTAGATCTGGTGTTCCACTAAGGACTAGGTCTAATATGGCTTCCCCTCTGGTCGGTTCATGAACCAGCTGCTCCAAGAAGCAGTCATTTATGTAATCTAGGAACTTTATCTCCCTAGCATGTCCTGCCGTGACACTGACCCAGTCGATACTGGGGTAATTGAAATCACCCATTATTATTACTGCACTGTAACCTTTGTTAGCTTCCTTGATTTCTTTGAGCATTTCATCGTCCATTTGTTCATTCTGGCCAGGCGGTCGATAGTACACCCCCACTGCCATCGCCTTCCCCTTTTTACATGGAATTTCAATCCATAGAGATTCTACAGCAAATTTTGTTTCCTGCAAAACTTTAATCCTTTCTGACTCAATGCCCTCTCTAACATAGAGCGCAACCCCTCCACCAATTTGATCAGCTCTATCATTACAATATAGTTTGTACCCAGGTATCACAGTGTCCCACTGGTTGTCCTCCTTCCACCATGTCTCTGATATTCCAATTATATCTAACCTCTCATTTAGTGCTATATATTCCAACTTTCCCATCTTATTTTTTTGACTTCTAGCATTTGCATACAATCATTTTAGAGACTGTATTTTATTCATATTAATTTGGCTATTGGTAGACATCGGTAATTTGGGATCTTTAAGCTCTGTCTGCTCCATACTCGATGGCATTTGGGCTACTTTACTCTTTTTTGGAACCTCTCTGCTTTTGGTAGTATCCTTCAAGGATACATTCTTTTGAACCATCCGCTCTTGGGCGACTGTTGGCTTTCCCCTATTATCTAGTTTAAAAGCTGCTCTATCTCCTTTTTAAAGGTTAATGCCAGCAGCCTGGTTCCATCCCGGTTAAGGTGAAGCCCATCCCTTCGGAAGAGCCCCTCCTTTTCCCAGAATGTTCCCCAGTTCCTAACAAATCCAAAACACTCATCTATGCACCATTGTCTCATCCACGCATTGAGACTCCGGAGCTCTGCCTGTCTTTTGGGTCCTGCACATGGAACGGGAAGCATTTCAGAGAACGCTACCCTGGAAGTTCTGGATTTGAACTTTCTACCTAAAAGCCTAAATTTAGCCTCCAGAACCTCCCTACCACATTTTCCTATGTCATTAGTACTGACATGTACCAAGACAGCAGACTCCTCCCCAGCACTATCTAAGACCTTATCTAGGTGGCACGTGAGGTCCGCTTCCTTCGCACCAGGTAGGCATTTTACCAGGCGATCCTCACGTCCACCAGCCACCCAGCTATCTACATGCCTAATGATCGAACCACCAACTATAACTGCTGTCCTAACCCTTCGGTGCGAGAGGGTTTTACATCACCTGGAGGACAGGTCCTAGTTACAGGATCCCATCCTGCAACACCAGGAAGATGCTCTCCTGTCACGTGACCTCTCTCCTCCATGGCAATAGGGATGCTGCCAGACTGGAGGTGGGACTTCAGGACTAAATCCCTGTAGGTCTCGTCTATGTACCTCTCGGTCTTTCTTATGTTTTCCAAGTCTGCTACTCTAGCCTCTAGAGTACAGACTTGTTCCCTGAGAGCAAAGAGCTCCTTGCACCTAGTGCACACGTAAGACCTCTCACCAACTGGGAGAAAATCATACATGTGACACTCAATGCAAAAGACTGGAAAGCCCCCATCTCGCTGCTGGACTGCTGTCTGCATTTTAGTTTTAAGTTTTTTTGTTTAGATCTTTAAGTTCTTTACTTACGAAGGGTTGCTATGGATATTTATAGCCATAAAACTGTACCTAATACGTTTAATATACCTTGTTCACCTGAAGCTTAATTAATCTCAGGTCCTTAGTGTATGACTGATTTGGGTAACGAGGTGCACCTGAGAGCACCTCCTGTCTTTTAAGATGTGTAAGTACCTATAAAGTTATGATTATCCCAGGGGTGGGTGGGTGGGTGTGGGGAGGGAGGGAAATAACACTTATTAAAAGAGGGCTGCTACTCAGTACCCTGTCCTGTGCTGCTGAGATAAGCTATATTCTTATTTGATTTAAATTATAGCTCTATGCTGCTGCTAGGCTCTAACTTATGAAATTACTACAAGCACTCTGCTGGGTATGAAATGTAACCAGAAAGTTCTCTTCTGTGTTTAAAATTTAAACTTAAACTGCTGCTACTAGGCCCTGACTGATTTAACAAAAAATAGTGGGTTCACAGATTAAATAGCTTTAATAGAAAAATTCCTTTCAGAAAATTCCCAGAAGTATATACTCACAATTGCAGATCTCTCTCCAGAAGTAACATTCCCCTTTTCTAGTCCTTCAAGACTGAGGATCACAGAGCTCTGGTTGAGCTATTTATGCCTGTGCTGCTGAGGTAAGCTGTGACCAACTTCCTGGATGATTAACAGTCCTTGCTTGGATAGAAGAAGTCTTTCAAAATGGCCATTTGACCTGCCACCTGGTGTTAACACCTATTGAAAAAGTTTCACAGGTCTCTTGCCTTCTAGGTAGAAGGCCTCTTTGTAAAGGTCTCTAGAAGACTTTATTTGCTGCTCAAAGAGTACTGACCCTGTTTTGCCTTTTGTGCTAATCTATATTCTTATTTGATTTAAATTATAGCTCTTTGCTGCTGCTAGGCTCTAACTTATTATGAAATTTAAACTACAAGCTCTCTGCTGGGTTCCAAATTTAGCCAGAAAGCTCTCTTCTGTTTTTTAAATTTAAACTAAAAGTACTTTGCTGATACTAGGCCCTGAGTGACTATTAAATTTAAACCTAAACTGCTGCTACTAGGCCCTGACTGATTTAACAAAAAATAGTGGGTTCACAAATTAAATAGCTTTAATAGAAAGAATTCCTTTGAGAAAATTCCCAGAAGTATATACTCACAATTGCAGATCTCTCTCCAGAAGTAACAGTCCCCTTTTCTAGTCCTTCAAGCTCTGGCGTATCTTCCAGCAGCTTGCTTTATAGGTTTCCTGTTCCATGATGTTGCATCCTTAGATACATAGGCTTCAGTGGCAACATTTATGCTTATAGCTGATGACCTCTTAGCTCCTCTACAAGCACAACTAAGATTCCTCAGATGATACTGCTGTCGCCATCTGAATCATGACTGTCATCAGATTTATCGCCCGAACTTGGCTGATATGCTTCTTCGCTCGCTGAATATGCTGCATCATCAGACGACTCAGAGCCGTCACTGTCAGCATCTCGTTGCAATATTTCTCTTACTTGGGCAGCTGAATACTTTCGTTTTGACATCATAAACAATAATCTAAAATAAATAAACAAAGATAAAGTTGAATAAAACGCAAAGCAGTTTTACTATAGGTATACAATAATCGTGATGAACGAGCTGAAAGCCTTTAGATTTCATCAGAAATAATGAGAGAACGTATATCAATTACAGAAAATGTGTAATTTTCATAAAATAAGAGTACAAAAAATAAATGATACATAATTAATGATAAATGCCTTTGTCAGATCAAAAAATTCATAAAACTGCAAATTGTATCACCATCCAAACCGGACGTAAGCAACTGGGGGTCAAAAATGACCCCACTGGTACTCTGTGCTGCAATTCATCACTAGCGTCACCTAGCGGATGAAAATTATTCCTCTCATGGCGCAATATAAAGAGAATATTGACATGTGAAAAGTCATAAAAAGATTGCATTCTTGAACAACTAGTTTCTGAGATACGTGTTGTGAAACTTGCAATGGGGTCACTTTTGAACCCATTGGTACTCCTATGGTTAAATGACCCCATAAAGCACTTTATTGTTTTTTTTTATACTGCTTTATCATTTCAGTCAAAGTGGTTTATGTTGTAAGTTAAACTTGGTAATGTACATTAAACAGGGGCATTGATAACTTGGATTTTTCTGAGACAACAAAGGGTTAAGTGACTTGCCCAAGGCCACAAGGAGAGCTAGTGAGAACTCAAGCCTGGTCTCTTGGTTCCTTATCCAGTGCTCTAACCATTAGGCTACTCCTCCACTCAACATTTAGTTACTTACTTTACTACAAATTTATCTTCTGCTAATCTTAAATAATTCTTAATGGTTTACAAAAACACATGAAAAAAATCTGATTTAAGAGACAAAAGACCGAGACTGACAACTTCAAACAGCTACCAAAATGAACAAATAAAACAGAGAGAATCAGGCATCTCACAGCCAGTCAAGAAAATAATGAAAAGTCTGATTAAATAAGTCAGATTTAACCTCTTTTGAAGTTCAAGAAATGGGTCATCAAGAATAGTAAAGCCGGTAATTCATTCTACAACAAAGAACCAGGGAAATCCAATGGGGTCTGCACCGTCAAAAAGGCCTTATCCTGGGATCTTAAGACACAGACGAACATACCAAATTCAATTGGGAAAATGGTACCACAATCAGCCCAAACCAAAAGCTAACCTCTTTACCACTCCTTCCAAAGCCCAACCACTGTTTCATCCCCTTTTCGCCTTCCCCTTCCAAAGACATGATCCCGCCACACCACCCTTCCACGGTAAGGTGATGCATGACACTAGAGCCTTCATCAAGCCCAACACAGGACTGTTCTCCCCCACACTGCAGACCTCCAGCATTGTTCTTATCGCCTCCTTTACCAATTCCGGAAGAGATTCTGACTTCCCCCAGCCTACTGTATGTGGGTCATTGCTCCTTCTGATCCTTCTTCCTCCTGCCCCATGCAGCACTGCCTCTGCTGACTCCTGACGTGATGGTTGAGATGTCCACAGCCAAGTCACCTTCCTTTATCAATTCTGATATTTCTATGGGTCATGAGAGATCCACAGGACACTGTAGAATAATTTTAGGAAGACTTTCTACATGTAGAACAGTGTTTTATACATAGCAAGAGGGCTATGCAACATTTACTACCATATGCATGTATGGAAGTTGTGGTGTAGAAGGTCCCTCACATCCCTTAGAGAGTGATAAAGTGCAGGATTCAGCTTCAGTTAAGGAAAGTAAACAAGTGCACATGGCTCTTGGTTTCCAGGGAAACCACAGACAAAGCAGATTAGAGGAGAGGAAAACACGCCCCTGCTGCAGTTCAGCTCAGCAATCACGAGCTAAGGCTGGACACCTGTTGGAAGGAGTGGTCAGGTTAAACCCAGAAAACCAGAGATTTAAGAGAAGCTCATTAGGAAGGGAGCAGGCAGATCTGGAAGCACATGGGAAGGCAGATCTGGAAGCACATGGGGAAGCAGAGTTGGAAGGCCTGCTGAGAGCACAGCCACGAGGAAAGCAGTCACAGGAAACAGAGGATTTGCTTGGGAGTGAAGACACAGAGGACTTCATGGTAACAGAGGATTCTCTAACCTTTAACTCAGAAGGGGAAGTCAGCACAGGAGACGAGCAGAGAGTCCGTGCAAAGGAGCAAGGTGCAAACAGCCCAGGTTTGTTGCCACGGCTTACAGCTGTAGCTGATCCTGGAAAGCAGAAGGAATCCCTCATAAGGAAGCCAAGAGGTAGGCTGAGTGACTGGTATAAAAGTAAAGCTGTTTTTAAGAAGTGCTCTACTATTAACCCAGAAGGGTGGGGTTTTCCATGTGGTGAACACTGTGGCAATTACAAGCCGTGTGTAGCAGTAGGCTATGGGGAAAAGTCTATTGCTGAAGGAACAGGAATGTGCTTGGAAACACCTTGTAAGCAATTGCAGACATTTCCAACTGAGAGTCAGTATGAACCGATGGAAACTGAGCCATCTGTAGAATATCTGCCTATTGAGTCAATGGACTGTACAATGTCTCTGTCTGAGAAGATAAGACCTGTATAATAAGTTTAAGCTGTGCAGAGAGAGAGAGAGAGAGAGAGCTGCCGGTAGCAGCCAAAGGAAACAGCACCAAAGGTTTTGGAACAGAAGTACTCTTTATGTTGGATTATAGTGATGCTGATATAAGAAGCTGTTTGAGTTACATTCTTATATTATTTCATGTCAGAAGTTGTATGGCCTTGTTCTTTATTTTCCATTTGTAAAACCGTGTGGGAAGGGGAATTAAAATCCCTGTTATTTGCCTGAACACTCGAGCTCCACAACTCGCCTTATTTCAAATAGTGAAAAAACTTCAACTCCCAGAAGGCAGTGCTTTCCCCAAGCACCATTTTACTAACTGAATAAGGAATCAGGCTGCTTATATCCACAAGCTCCAGCTGTGGAGTAATAGCAACATTACAAAGTATTTGTAGGGAAGTTAAGGGATCCATTCTAGGCATACTTGAGGAAAGAGGTTGTGCACACCTTGCCCTACAAGAGCTGTCAGCCCAGATGGGGTAATCAAGGTACGGACAATGAATATGCATGAGATCTATTTGCATGCATTACCTCCATTATAGGAAATATATGTGCGTAACCTACTCTGGAGCAGACGTAATAGTACAGATGTGCCTGCCGTCACCAGTTATGCATAAGAGCAGCAATGTTTCAAAGGGAAAGCATGTGTGAATTTTCTAAAAATCACTGCTTTGTTTTATACGTATACCGGCCGCTTTCATTTATGTGACCATTTCTAAAGTTGCCTCCTATATCGTGATTTCCAGTCTCTTCAGATCTTAAAGCTCAGAATAATGAAACCAATCTTTCAGATTCTATTCTTAGGCAGAAGCTCCACTATTACAGGTGTTCAAAATATTGACAGTGCCTCTGATATTTCTTCTCTTTGATCTGTTGAATGTAGCGTAAGACTGAGATCAGGAGAGAGAAAATCCTGTCTGAGTTTGAGGAGCTGCACCAGTTCCTGAATGAGGAGCAGCGGAGCCTTCTCTCAAGACTGGAAGAGGGAGAGAAGGAGATTCTAAAGTAAATCAGGGCTAATGTGACCCAACTAGAAGATCAAAGCTCCTTCCTCCAGAAATTGATCTCAGAGATAGAGGAGACGTGTCAGCAGTCAGCAACTGAGTTACTGTGCCCTCTCCCATCTCATTGAACCACAGATTTTCCTCCTCTCCGTATCCCTCCTTGTGTATCATTCTCTATCTTTACTCCACATTCTTCCCTTTGCACTAGATCCACAGTACCCCAGTCAGCACTGTCCTTAAATCCTTTCTGCTGCTCCTGCTCCCTCTTGCATCCGCAGTTCCAAGTTATTAAAGAGAGCCACTCTGCTGTAGATACCACTGGGGAGTGCATCTGCAGCAGTACAGGCAAGACTAAGGTATCTGTGGAGAGAGGGGGGAGTTTAGACATGGTGAAAGATGAGATAAGGTGATTAGAGGCAGGGAAAAAAGAAGACATACTGTGGAAGGAAATTAAATGGAAGAGAGGAGACACAAAATGGGAGGGGTAAGGATAAGAAAGGATTGCTATCCTTGTAGCACTATACAAACCATTAGTAGTAGTAGTGGAAGAGAGAGAAGGTAATATTGTGAAAGATGGGATTGGAGATGACATAGAGAAGCAAACAACAATTAGCAGAACAACTCCATGTAGTGAAAAGCCTCTTTGATGACATCAGGATGAACTTTGGCCTTGAAAAATGTGCAAAGGTAACACACACACACACACACACACACACACACACACACACACACATATATATATATATATATATATATATATATATATAGTACATAAAGGAATGAGAATCAAAGAGTAATTATGGAGAGAAGAGATCATTAAGGAATATTAGAGGAGATAAAAATCATTACTGAAAACTGCTTTAACATTTCAAAATAAGATGCAGGTTATTAGTCATCTGGAAATTCCTGTACTCTCATACAGCTTTGGGATTGTAAACTGGCTTCTTAAAGATCTTGAAAAATTGGCTGAATGAACAAGAAAACTCTCCCATCCTCATGGGGTAATTTATAAGAACCACTGTATGCCAAAACTGTAGATCTCTAGATCCAAAGGAGTACTGGCCCTCATAGAAACTGATTATACCTACAGAACTGCTATCAAATGCCTCCAGACCTACTTAACAGCATCATCAGATCCAAATATGCAAGAGTCAGTTTGTATCACTGAACTTGGAGAAATTCAGAAGGAATGAGTGAATCCACAGGCACCCAAAGGGAACGAAGCAGTAGAATTGGCAAAACAAGAGAAAAACTTAAAAAATTACATCAGCAAATATGGTAAAAGAAGTGGGAAATACATAAATACAGCAAGAAATGCAAGATGTTTCTCCAGGAACCCTTTGTCAATCAAGAATGGACATATGAATGGTGAAGGAGAGGTGAACTGAAATTGCAGGATGAGAGATTAATTGTTATAGCTCAGGACAGGAGCTTAAGGACAAAATGGTTTATAGCAAGCATTAAAAAAAACTGGCAAAACAGACATATGTAGATTCTGTAAGAAAGATCTGGAAAGAATGACTGACTTCATAGCCACGAAGTTCTAATGGCAAAAAAATTCTGTACAGAAAGGCACAATTAATTAGGATGCCCCATCAACTGGAAACACTGTAAACACTACAACATCACTGGCCCTGAAAAGCACTGGGATCATGACCTAAGAGAATTACAGAGAATGAAGAGATTATGACCACCTGGGATGTTCCCATTCTGACTAATAAAAAGATGGTGGCAAGGAAGCCAGACATAGTGATAATGAAGAAGAGCACCAGAATGGCATCAATGATAGAGGCGTCATTCCCAAGTGACTACTCTGTGAATAGTGTTCAGAGAGAAAAGATATTCAAGCACCAAGAAATACAAGCAGATATCAAGAAAATGTGACAGAAAGATGCAGAGATGGCTTCCTCCTTTTTTGGAGCAAAATAGGCTGTCTCCCAGGCACATCCCTAATCGGACATGGAGGTCCTCTTAGAGGCCAGAGACTCTCAGCCAGGTAGTGCATCTAGCTAATATGGCTGTGCCTTTGACTTGGATAACTGAGTCGTATACGTCATAAGTGGTGAGGATGATATGGTACAAGGGCTCGTATATGTTTTCTTGAAGCTTCCCATGATCTTCAACCCTCAGCACTTCCAGGATCATCCAGCTGTAGCAGCAACTGATGTTCCAAGACCCACCTGGCTAGAAGGGGGCTCTGATAGGTCTTCCTGCCGATGACATCTGGGATTCTCTGTTCCTTACCAGGTGGTGGTTTGTGCTACTGATTTTGCGCTCTTGGATTTCTTCAAGATGGTCTCCAAGACATTGACCAATGCTACAGTTGCTGGTGATTCTTCCAAATGGAGGATTTGATGTCCTGGAGGAGCTGGTGGCCCAGGAGGGCCAAAACATCTTTGGGGGGGTGCTATAAAACCAGAGGATAGATAGGAAGTCTCGCATATTAGTGGGGGGTCTGGGCTCACTGAGGGCCAGTGTCCGGGAGATCTTTTGGAGTTATTTTGGGTAGGAATAATCCTCTAAGTTCTTTGGAGGTTCCCTATTCCAGTGGAAGTTGGGATGGTCTTTGGCAGAGAGAGAAGAAACCGTCTCCCACGAGTGATGGCAGGCAGTGCCAAATAACCAACATGCCTCTTCTTTGAGAGGCAGGCGTTGCTGTCAATTTATTAAGGAGAGTGATGCAGAGTGAGAGTCCCCCAAGGGTCCTGCAGAGCTTAGGGTTAGGTGGGGAGATCCCACTAGAGGTAGAGCCCCATGTATGATGGAGATGCTGTGCGGCTAATCTTCCGCCAGTCTCGCCATGCTCATTTTACCAATCTCCTCAAGTCACTTCATTGGCCTCCTATCCATTTTCGCATCCAGTTCAAACTTCTGCTCCTCACTAACTTTCCTCTCTTATCTCTTCCTACACCCACCCTCAGGAGCTTCGCTCCTTTGGCAAATCGTTTCTATCTGTGCCCTTCTCTTCTACTGCTATCTCCAGACTTTGCTGCTTTCAGCTTGTGGATCCTTATGCCTGGAACAAACTACCTGATTCTGTACATCAGTCACCTTCTCTGGCCTTTTTCAAATCCAGACTGATAACTCACCTTTTTGCTGCTGCTTTTGGACCTTTTGTTTCCTTACCATTACCCCCAGATATATCCCATGTCTACAGCTACTGTGTTGTCTGTCCTGACTAGATTGTAAGCACTGATGAGCAGGGATTGTAATTTACATGTGTCTGTGCAGAACTGCATATGTCTTGTAGTGCTATACAAATGTTCAGTTGAAGTAGTAATAGTGGAGGGTTATCATGGAGGAGGGAGATGAGGCTGGAGTTAGGACTGAGGTTCCCCCCTTGGTGCTGGGAGGGGCTCTTCAGGGGGGTCCCCAGCTTTATGGGGGTCCCCTGATCTGTGCCTTTTGAGAGCGCTGCCCGCCTTACCTGAGGTGAAGTCAGAGTTGTCAGCATGAGACTGAACTATCTTTAGTTCGTTTGGTTTTCCTGCTGCTTTCCCTTCCTTGATGGCTGTGGACGATGGAGCCAGTGGAGAGGGGGTGGATACATGGGGAGAGGCCCTGGGCTGCCCATGATTAAGCTGGTATGAGTATCAAGAGTGATTCTGCTTCCAGTGACATGGTTTGGTGTCCTATCCCTGATAGTGCCTTGTCTAGGCCAGATGGAGGCTTAGCTTAAGAATATTACTCAGATGGCATTCAGGTATGAAGTGAGGAGAGAGCTGTGAAGCACACAGGCACAGTCAGACAAAACTAAAGGCACACAGCAGGAACGGCAAGGTGGGAGAAGGTACGCATGTTCAGAGAAGCCCAAAAGACTTCTCTGGGCTAGTGAAGAGCCTGGCACTCAGGGCTCCATCGCAGACGTCACCATTACAGTGCGCCTGCATCCCCCTGCTTGTCTCCATAGATAAAACTTGTTAAATTGTACAAACAAGCTACCCAATCCCTGCAGAATCTGAAACCCAGTGTCAGAGTTGTCTAATCTTTCCTTCATAATCTCTCCCTGATCTGCTGTAGGAAACTGAAGATGTTTATTATAGAGAACTAAAGACTCCAGCACTAGCAGAACTCATCATGTATTCCCAGAGATAGTGAAGGAAACTGGAGCCTGTATTATAGAGAGCTAAAGATCACGGATCAGAACTAGTGGACTTATAGAATTGTTAGGATATAAATGGTAATAATCTCTTTCTCATTGCCCCTCTAGGATGCAGAGGCCACACTGAGCAGGTACAACTCTCTTTTGATTTAACTTTCTTCTGTATGAAATAGCAGCTTGTTAATGTCACTGTGGGTCTTGCAGCTCTCCGGTGACTGAGGGATGATGGGAAAGAGACCTTACCAGTATAATACACTCTCATATTCCTTGTGTTGGGGTCTCACACCCTATTCTTTTCACCTCATACAGCTGTAGCACACTCCATAATTTTGGAAATGTAGAAATGCATTGAGAATAGACATAAAAATCAAAATTATTACCAGCACTAAATAACTTCAGCCTCATTTGAGAATATTTCCTTTCCCTTGGCAGGTTCTGTTTGTAGACCTATGAGCTAACAGCAGTATCTCCCTTTGCTTACACCTGTCCCCTGGGCTGATATAAGGTTATTAGGTGCATCAGGCAAACCTTCAGCCTTACGCCCACTCTAAGATTTTGATAATGAAACTTATGAATTATTATCATCATAATACCATCCCCCCTCCCCCACAATAATTCTGTATGTATAGCTGGACATTATCTTTTTAAATATTAAACTTTGTTTGTATGGATGTGTGCCCGAATCTCCCTGAAAGTAAAAGAATGGGCTGATGACTGACTTTGTGGGGCTGTCAGGATCTATTGTTTTGCTTTGACTGCTGCTGATCTTTGCCACCCCTCAGAAGCTGCTTCCCTGGGTGACTGCCTAGTCTTACCTAATGGTTAGTCCAGCCCTACCTCTCTCTGTCTCATCTCTGTCCCCAGGGACTCTGTAAGCTTGGGGTGAACGTCCCAGAACACTTCCAGTTTCTCTTTTACTCTCAGATGTGAGACAGCGAAGTTTCCAAGATCAGAAGCTCTTTCTGCTGAAGAGGGAGAATGTTCTCACCCGAGTTTCCTTCCCAGATATTTTATTCTGAAGCATGAGTTCACACAATACCAAGGTAAACTATTCTCTTCTTAAAAGCTGTAATTCATTAGCAGAGATATTCTCTGGGTACAAATAGGAAGTCCATCTCACATATAGATGACATCAGCGCCGATGGAGCCCAAGCAGTAACCTCTCCCCAGCTTTCAAAGAAAGCCTTTTGGGAGATGTACCACACATGCGTAGTTCCCTTCCCACCTAAGGTTGCCATCTTGTCTCAGTCTCCTGTTTTCCATGGAGTCCACTGGATGTGTGTCTGTTCTCCCTGGAAAAAGATGGTTATTTTTGGTCTTTTCTTTTCTTTTTCCGGTCACATACCAGTTCCTTGATCGCCCCTGAGTCCGCTTGCCTTGGTGTAGTGTTCTCAGGTGCTTTTTCATCATTTTTTCTCATTCTTCAGTCGGCATGAGTTCACTCCTTTTTCCTGGCCGGACCAAGTGAGTTTACCTCGCGGGGGCTGTCTTCCCTACCATAGTCTCCATGCACCCAGCATGTTACGCACGGATCCTCATGACTGCTGCCTTCGATGACTCAGGCCAGACCATGATACCTTGGTCTGCAGTCTCTGCCAGCAAATGACTCCCAAGGCCCACAAGAGCCATCAGCTGCAACACATGTCCCTCTTCCAGAAGACCAACTTGGCCCTGGAGTCGTCTGCAAGACCACACTTGAAGGGGACCTCAGACCCTTACAGGGACCGATCCACTTCGGAGCCCCAAGGATACGGAGCCTTGAGCCGCAGTTCCCTCGATGAGGGAAAGTGTGGAAGTCCCACAGGCCCTGGACCCACAGCCCTCAATGCAGGGCCATGGGTGATGACCACGATAGGCTTACTACTGCCCCATCAGGAGTTGTCCATGTTGCTGGATTGACCTCGGACCCCTGGAGCCATCCTTGTTCAGGACTCTCCCTCAGCACGCCAGCACCAGATCCAAGGTCTTCGGTACTCACATTGAAGGCTACAGAGCCATCTGGAATTGAGGCTAGGATGGTGGTGTTGGAGCCTAGTTTGTCTGCTTTCATGGCCAAGCAGCAGGTTCTGATGCCCAGTTCCTCCAGGTCATCACTCCTGACCACCGACCTCTCAACATCAAGGGATTTTCAGGAGGTTGAGCCAATCCTCAAGTGCCATCGGCCTCAAGAGATGCCTCAGCATCGGTCCCAGTCCCGGTCTTGATCCTCAGAGCCACAGTTTTCCCCGCTTAGTGCCCTCGGCTCTGACCACAAGACTATTGGGGCACTGAGGCCATCGGGCCCAGGGCATGAACCTAAAACATGGAGAATCCTCAACATCTCCACCATCTCCAAGTCTGACTGAGAGACCAAGGATGATGAGTCCCTAGATACCCACCTTCATTGGGATGTGCCCTCGGACCGATCCCCTCCGGAGTCCAGGCACTGCTCCCCACCTGAGGACATTGCCTTCCTGGACTTTGTAAAGGATATGGCAAAGGCTGTTGCCTTCATCACCAAGTCCAAGGAGAAACCTCAGGCGGAGGACCTAGAGAACATCCAGTACAAGGCTCTCCCAAAGGAGCCATTCACATTGCCCATTCCCCCCCATCCTGGAAAGACTTCTCTTCTACATGTGGGAAACCCTCGCATTGGTGCCCATAGTGAACAAGTGACTGGACTTGATGTACCAGGTCCACCGAAGCCTTGACTTCCAGAAAGCTGAGCTGCCTCACAACTCTATGGTGGTAGAGTTGGCCATGCATATGTTCAACAGCCAGAAGATGTACTCCTCAGTGCCCCTGGGTAGGGAGGCCTGCATCATGGTGCCATGGGCAGAGAATGCTTCCAGGGTTTGATGCCTGTCAGCCAGATCCAGGCCTACAAGTTGTACATAGGCATGTACCTGTAGGATCTGGTGAAGGAGCTCACCAGGTTCTCAGCTGGTCTTTCAGAGGAACCCCTCCAGTGGTTCTGGACCCTGGACTCCAAATTCAGAAAGTGCTCCAAGTTTATAACTCAAGCAGCATATGACAACTTAGAGTTGCATCGAGAGTAGCCAGGGCAGGCATTAGTGCTCACCACCAGGCTTGGCTATAGTCTTCTGACCTGGAGCAAAGGGGGAAAAACCATGACAGATTAGGCCGAGTTCATGACAAGGACCAGGCTCTCCAAAAAGACATCTGACCTTTCCAGGAGGAAGACTTCGGCCAGAAAGTCCTCATTCCCAAAGAAGAGAAAGGCTTACAGAAACTACCCCCAGTACCTTGTCTTTCCAGCTCCCCAACAGGGCCAGCAGGCCAAGAAACCAGGGCATGGCCCACATATGCCTAAGATTCCCAAGCCCCATCCCACTCCCTATGCACAACCTGGAGTGGGGTTTTGACTCCTTGGGCATAGCCTCTCTTCCCCTAGAAGGCACAGCCACACAGAAGATGGGGAGGGGGCGCATCTAGCATTCTATGTCCACAGGTGGCCTTCCATTACCACCGATGCTTGGGCCCTTCAGGTGGTGAAGGAGGGTTACCTTCTCCACCTCCATCAGATGCCCCCACTGTTTTTCCTGGGAGTGCTCCCCAGGATTCCCCTTCACTGGGCCCTGCTTCAGCAGGAACTCACAGGCCTCCTAGAAGACCAGGCAGTGGAGCCTATCCCCACTCACCTCAGGGGTGAAGGGTTCTACTCTCGCTGCTTCCTAGTCCCCAAAAGGACTGGAGGTTTCCGTCCCATCCTAGACCTGCAGGACCTCAAAAGGTTCCAGGTGAGGGAGAAATTCAAAATGTTCTCTCTTGGAACATTGCTGCCTTACCTCCAGCAGGGAGACTGGCTATGCTCCTTGGACTTAAAGGATATATACACTCACATCCTCATCCATCCCCTCCACAGGCAGTACTTTCATTTCGGGGTGGGGGGAGGACACTATCAATACAGAGTGCTACCTTCAAGCTTGGCCTTCGCCCCAAGGATCTTCACCAAGTGCCTAGAAGTAGCCTCTGCCCACCTCAGGCTCCAGGGTGTCTTTGTCTTCCCCTATCGGGATGACTGGCTTGTAAAGGGCAGCACCACTGTCCAAGTACAACAGGCGATAGCCCACACCAACCTTCGCCTAGAGTTCTTGGGGTTCATCATTAACTACCCCAACTCTCATCTCTAGCTGACTCAAAGTCTGGAGTTCATAGGGGTGCAGCTGGACACCATCCAGGCCAAAGCTTTTCTCCCAAGGGAAAGGGTCCTGCACTTCCAAGCACTCGCAGCAAGCACCAAGCACCATCGCTCGGTGTTGGCCCTACTCACGCTCTGCCTGCTTGGGCACATGGTGTCCATGGTGCATGTAACCCCAGATACCTGCTTGCACATGCGAACAAACTGTTTTGTTACAAATAACATAATAAACTATGGTACAGAGAACTATTTACATGACCGATATTCACATGTATCATAAGATAGTGACATCAGTGGCTCTTAACTATTTACAATCTTATTTGGGGGTTAGTGGGATGTGGGTCTGTGGGTGGGATGAGAGTTGGGGTAGTTAATGATGAACCCCAAGAACTCTAGGTGAAGGTTGGTGTGGGCTATCGCCTGTTGTACTTGGACAGTGGTGCTGCCCTTTACAAGAGGTACAGAGGAGTATTCTTATCTGAGGAATGTAGGGGGGGGGAGTTAAGTCTTTATTTGGGGGTTAGTGGGATGTGGGTCTGTGGGTGGGTGTATTATAATATTCTGTAAAGGGTATCGTTTTCAATTCCTTTCAGAAAGTCTGGAGATCCTTGATAGATCCTATATAGTCAGAGAAGGAATTCCATAGGGTGGGGGCTGTGTATCTGAATGCTCTATTGCTGGTAGTGTGTTTTGTTTTTCGTATGGAGGGTGGTATAGATAGGGGATTCTGGGTACCTTTTCATACTCCTGTGCAAATTAACCTCCTGGAGCTCTGAGCTGTAGCCTTAGCTCTCTGGGCTTTTCACCACCACCTGCAGTATCAAGCAGTACTGGTCCAGATCGACAATCAAGTGACAATGCTCTACATCAACGAGCAAGGAGGCACTGGTTTGTCCCTGCTTTGCCAGGAAGTGGTGAGCCTCTGCTCTTATACCAGCAGCAACTGGATGCTTCTGCAAGCAGTATGCTTCCCGGACCAGGACAACACCCTATTGGACCGGCTCAGCCGGATCCTAAAGCTGCATGGCTGGAGTCTGGACCCCAGAGTGACTGACCAGCTATTCCAGTGCTGGGGGCTCCCACAAATGGATGTTTTTACCAGTCCAGCTAATGCCCAACTGCACTACTTCTATTCCTGACAGTCGCACCCCAGCCAGATGGCAGCAGATGCATTCCTGATCTCCTGGTCGGAGGGCCTCCTGTATGCCTTCCCATCCATGCTGCTGATCGCCAAGACCTTTTAAAAGGTCCAATGTAACAGGCCATGTTTTCCCCTGCTTCTCTGCCCGTCCATGGTGCCCCCGGTTCCCTGGGATGTGACCAGGCCTACTCATGCAAGAACAGGGCTCTCTCCTACACCACAACCAGGGGTCCCTGACTCATGGCTGCTGAAAGGGTAGCCTTGGCCCCTCCAATCTCTCCAGTGAGGTGGAGGAGGTCCTTCTGGCCTCCCATAAGACCTCCACATGCCGGGTGTATGCCTTCAAGTGTTGGAGGTTCTTGGTCTGGTGTGCAGAGAAGAGGATTAACCCCTTCTCCTGCTCCATCCAGCTGGTGCTGCCGTACCTACTTTACCAGTCAGGTGGGGCTGAAGTCTAACTCCATTAGGATGCACCTTAGCACGCTTGCAGTGCACACCATCTAACTGAGGTCAAGCCCCTCTCTGCTTAGCCCCTTGTAACTCACATCAGTAACGTCTGCGCTTTATTTTAGTACAAGAGGAAATTAATTTCTGGTTTTATTTCTACAGTGTTGTACATTCTAAGTTTGGCTTTTGGGGTTCTCAGTTTAATTATTGTCTTCCTGTTTCTAAATTGTGATTCCTTGTTTGGTGATGGTCTATGTTCTGCATGTGTAACTGAGCTGAGGTATTCTGTTTATATAATTCCTATTTGACATTGCCACTTGTTCTCGTTCCCCAGTAGGTCATGTATTGTTGTTCTTTGAAATGTATTGGTTTAATATTTGCAGTGTTGCCTTTTGATAGGTAGGGTATAGTGCTTTGTGAGTTCTGGTAGTGCTGTTAGGATACAGCGGGTTTGCTATGGGTTCTAAATGGGCAGTGTTTGTAGTAGTTCCTAAAGTGCCTGGCGGTTGGTACTGGATTATAGTAATGTAGAAATCTTTTAGTCTTTCTTTATCCATATACTCATTAAGAGGCATGTTTACTAAAAGTTAGTGTATGGTAACATTATGCAAATATTTATGCAAATGAGGCACCTTATGCAAATGAGGCCCCGCACCGAGTCTCCGCACATGGCCCCGCACCCCCCTTGGGTCGCCCCTGGTTGCAGGCAAGTAACTACATTTTAATGAAACATGGACATACATGGAGGTGTTTCAGAAGCCGTATTTGTGAATGTCTGAAAATGGGCACTTGGATATGCAAAGAATGGAGACATCCCTAGAGCCATTTTAGAAATTGTGTATATAGATATCCCCAGCACAAGAACATCCATGTAACATGGGGAACATAGTGGCGGTGTGGCCTAGGCAGAGCACAAGAGATGTATGTTGCACTATGATTCTGAGAACAACATAAGAACGTTTGGCCCTAGTTGGTGAGGTGTCCATCCCTATTCCTGCTCCTGGCCATGAATAAGGTGGAAAAAAGTGCTCATTGCATGAATCTCACTCTTCCAGGGGAAAACACATTATACACTTACATCACCACAGTTATCATTTCTTACCCAAAGAAACCTGAGCGTAAATCCAAACTCCAAACATTACTGGCCCGCCGCTGCACGTCTGAGTATCTGAAAAGGCAGACCAGGACATACAAGTCTCATAAGATAGTCACCCCTCTTCTGAAATATCCCCGCTGACATGTCCAAGTAGCCATGAAAGTCGGGGACATCCACCTTTGTGAAATGGCCTACAACCGTGCACGTATCCGGCCTTGCAACATGCATGGGGCCTGCCTCCAGAACTGGTTAAAGGAACAATTTCAGAAGGCACTTCTGCCTCTCCCCTCATTTTTGGATGTTCTGCTATGGATGTCCCAGATTTTTCCTAGATGTCCTTTCTACAATCCCACTTTCTGTCTTTCTCTACTGATAAATAAATTATTTTTGGTTTCATTTGTCATTTCTCAGCTTAATTTTAATTCATTATATTTTCTTTTAGGAAAACCTTCTGCAGAGCTGGGTAAGATTTTCTCATCTTATTCTTTAATGTTTAAAAATCCCATTCAAGGTGTATCCCTGCGTTGGATAGGAGACCTGTTTAAGAACATAAGATATGCCATACTGGGTCAGACCAACGTCCATCAAGCCCAGTATCCTGTTTCCAACAGTGGCCAATCTAGGTCATACATACCTAGCAGTTTCCCCAAAAGACACAGGTTGCGCAATGTTTGTACTGGGTCAAGCATTGATATCCTGGGTCCCTTCTTAATAATGGTTTATGGACCTTTCCTCCAGGAACTTGTCCAAACCTTTTTTAAACCCAGCTACACTAACAGCCTTTACTACATCCTCCAGTAACAAATTCCAGAGTTTGATTACACGTTGAGTGAAAAAATATTTTCTTTTATTAGTCTTAAATAGTTTACCAAGTAGCTTCATTGCATGTCCCCTAGTCTTTCTATATTCTGATAACGTAAACAATCGATCTATGTTTACCCGTTCCACTCCGTTCATTAATTTATAGACTTCTATCA
This sequence comes from Ichthyophis bannanicus, assembly GCA_033557465.1. Taxonomy (NCBI): domain Eukaryota; kingdom Metazoa; phylum Chordata; class Amphibia; order Gymnophiona; family Ichthyophiidae; genus Ichthyophis; species Ichthyophis bannanicus. The sequence continues at coordinate 98,915,725 of CM066031.1, read as the reverse complement.
TATCTCCCCTCAGCCGTCTCTTTTCCAGGTTAAAGAGCCCTAACCTTTTTAGCCTTTCTTCATAGGAGTATCCTTCCATCCCCTTTACCATTTTGGTGGCTCTACTCTGAACCTTTTCTAATAACTCTATATCCTTTTTAAGATACAGTGACCAGAATTGCACACAATATTCAAGGTGCGGTCTCACCATGGAACGATATAGAGGCATTATAATATCTTTTGTTTTATTTTCCATTCCTTTCCTTATGATAACTAGCATTCTATTTGCTCTCTTGGCCACCGCTGCACACTGGGCCGAGGGTTTTAACATGTTATCTTTTATTTATTAGTATCTGCAATTGTGAGTATATACTTCTGGGAATTTTTCTGAAAGGAATTCTTTTTCTTAAAGCTAATTAATCTGTGAACCCACTATTTTTTGTTAAATCAGTCAGGGCCTAGTAGCAGCAGTTTAAGTTTACATTTAAAACACAGAAGAGAGCTTTCTGATTAAATTTCATACCCAGCAGAGAGCTTGTAGTTTAAATTTAATAGTCACTCAGGGCCTAGCATCAGCAAAGTACTTTTAGTTTAAATTTAAAACACAGAAGAGAACTTTCTGGTTAAATGTAGAACCCAACAGAGAGCTTGTAGTTTAAATTTCATAATAAGTTAGAGCCTAGCAGCAGCAAAGAGCTATAATTTAAATCAAATAAGAATATAGCTTACCTCAGCAGCACAGGACAGGGTACTGTGTAGCAGCCCTCTTTTAATAAGTGGTATTACCCTCCACACACCCACCCACCCCTGGGATAATCGTAGCTTTACAGGTACTTACACATTTTAACAGACAGGAGGTGCTCTCAGGTGAAGCTCATTACCCAAATCAGTCATACACTAAGGACCTGAGATTAATTAAGCTTCAGGTGAACAAGGTATATTAAACGTATTAGGTACAGTTTTATTGGCAACCTTAGTAAGTAAAGAACTTAAAGATCTAAACAAAAACTTAAAACTAAGATGCAGACAGCAGTCCAGCAGCGAGATGGGGGCTTTCCAGTCTTTTGCATTGAGTGTCACATGTATGATTTTCTCCCAGTTGGTGAGAGGTCTTACATGTGCACTAGGTGCAAGGAGCTCTTTGCTCTCAGGGAACGAGTCCGTTCTCTAGAGGTTAGAGTAGCAGACTTGGAAAACATAAGACAGACAGAGAGGTACATAGACGAGACCTAAAGACCTACATAGACGAGACCTTTGACCCGGTGAAAAGCGGGATATAAATACAGTTAAATAAATAAATAAAAATAAATATAGCCCTGAAGTCCCACCTCCAGTCTGGCAGCATCCCTGTTGCCATGGAGGAGAGAGGTCACGTGACAGGAGAGCATCACCCTGGTGTGGCAGGAAGTGATCGTGTAACTAGTACCTGTCCTCCAGGTGATGTAAAACCCTCTCGCACCGAGGAAGTTTCTCCAGGACCATGTGCCCATGAGGGAAGGGTTAGAACAGCCGTTATAGTTGGTGATTTGATCATTAGGCATGTAGATAGCTGGGTGGCTGGTGGACGTGAGGATCGCCTGGTAACATGCCTGCCTGGTGCGAAGGTAGCGGACCTCACGCACCACCTAGATAAGGTCTTAAATAGTGCTGGGGAGTAGTCTGCTTTCTTGGTACATGTTGGTACCAATGACATAGGAAAATGTGGTAGGGAGGTTCTGTAGGCTAAATTTTAGGCTTTTAGGTAGGAAGTTGAAATCCAGAACTTCCAGGGTAGCATTCTCCGAAATGCTTCCCGTTCCACGTGCAGGACCCAAAAGGCAGGCAGAGCTCCGGAGTCTCAATGCGTGGATGAGACAATGGTGCAGAGATGAGGGTTTTGGATTTGTTAGGAACTGGGGAACATTCTGGGGAAAGGAGGGGCTCTTCCAAAGGGATGGGCTTCACCTTAACCGGGATGGAACCAGGCTGCTGGCATTAAACTTTAAAAAGGAGATAGAGCAACTTTTAAACTAGATAATAGTGGAAAGCCGAGAGTCACCCAAGAGCACATGGTTCGGAACAATGTATCCTTGAAGGATACTATCAAAAGCAGAGAGGTTCCAATAAAGAGTAAAGTAGCCCAAATGCCCTTGAGTATGGAGCAGACAGAGCTTAAAGATTCCAAATTACCCATATCTACCAATAGCCAAATTAATATGAATAAAATACAGTCTCTAAAATGCTTGTATGCAAATGCTAGAAGTCAAAAAAATAAGATGGGAGAGTTGGAATATATAGCACTAAATGAGAGGTTAGATATAATTGGAATATCAGAGACATGGTGGAAGGAGGACAACCAGTGGGACACTGTGATACCTGGGTACAAACTATATTGTAATGATAAAGCTGATCAAATTGGTGGAGGGGTTGCACTCTATGTTAGAGAGGGCATTGAGTCAGAAAGGATTAAAGTTTTGCAGGAAACGAAATTTGGTGTAGAATCTCTATGGATTAAAATTCTATGGAAAAAGAGGAAGGCAATGGCAGTGGGGGTGTACTATCGACTGCCTAGCCAGAATGAACAAATAGATGAAATGCTCAAAGAAATCAGGGAAGCTAACAAAAGTTATAGCACAATAATAATAATGAGTGATTTCAATTACCCTGGTATTGAATGGGTCAGTGTGATGGCAGGACATGCTAGGTATATTAAGTTCCTAGATTAAATAAATGACTGCTTCTTGGAGCAGCTGGTTCATGACCCAACCAGAGGGGAAGCCATATTGGACCTAGTCCTTAGTGGAACACCAGATCTAGTGCAAGAGCTAAGGGTGTTGGGGTCACTTGGCAATAGTGATCATAGCATGATCACATTTGATTTAATTAGTGAAGGAGGGATGGTAAGGAAATCCACAGTACTACCTTTTAACTTTTGAAAGGGAGACTATGATAAAATGAGGAAAATAGTTAAGAAAAAAAAGAGTGCTTGCAAAAGTTAAAGACTTACATCAAGCTTGGGTGTTGTTTAAAAATACTATCTTGAAAGCCCAGACTGGCTGTATTCAATGCTTTAAGAAAAGTGGAAGGGAGTCCAAAATACTGCCAGCATGGTATAAAAGTGAGGTCAGAGAGGCTGTTCTTTCCAAAAAAATTATTTTTCAGGAAATGAAAAAAAGAGACAAATGACAAAAACTGGAAACAGCACAAGCACTGGCAAGTTAAATGCAAGGCATTGATAAGGCAGGCAAAGAGAGAATTTGAGAAGAAGCTTGCTGCGGAAGCAAAAATGCATAATAAAGACTTTTTCAAGTACATTCGTAGCAAATAACCTGTGAGAGAGTCAGTTGGACCATTAGATGATAGAGGGGTAAAAGGGGCACTAAGAGGGGACAAGGCCATAACAGAGAGACTGAATGAATTCTTTGCTTTGCTCTTTACTGTGGAAGATGTAGGGATGTTACCCATGACTGACATGGTATTTAAAGGTGATACTGTGGAAAAATTGAAGGAAATATTGATACATCGGGAAGATGTATTACAACTGTTTGATAAACTGAAGAGTAGCAAATCACCTGGACTGGATGGTATACATCCAAAGGTGTTGAAAGAACTGAAATATGAGATTGCAGACCTGCTATTAGTAATCTGTGAACTATCATTAAAATCATCTATAATACCTGAAAATTGGAGGATGGCCAACGTAATGCCAATTTTTAAAAAGGGTTCCAGGGGTGATCCGGGAAACTATAGACTGGTGAGACTGACATCAGTAGAAACCATCATAAAGAACAAGAGAACTGAATATGTAGATAGTCATGGCTTAATGGGAGACAGCCAACATGGCTTTAGACAAGGAAGATCTTGTCTTACTAATCTGTTATGTTTTTTTGAAGGTGTAAATAAACAGGTAGACAAAGGTGAGTCGGTTGACATAGTGTATCTGGACTTTCAGAAAACCTTTGACAATGTCCCTCATCAGAGACTTTTGGCAAAACTAAAGAGTCAAGGGATAGGAGGCAGTGTACTATTGTGGATCAGGAACTGGTTAAAAGATAGAAAGCAGAGGGTAGGGCTAAATGGCCAGTTTTCCCAATGGAGAAAGGAGAATAGTGGTGTCCAAGGGATCTGTGCTGGGTCCGCTGCTTTTTGACATATTCATAAATGACCTGGAAAAGGTAACCAGTGAGGTTATCAAATTTGCAGATGACACAAAATTATTTAAAGTTGTTAATACCCAGGGGGATTGTGGAAAATCGCAAGAGGATCTTGATAAATTGGAAGACTGGGCATCCAAATGGTAGATGAAATTTAATGTGGAAACAAGTGCAAAGTTATGCACCTAGGAAAGAACAAACCAAACTATGGTTACACAATGCAAGGTTCCACATTAGGAACCACCACCCAGGAAAAAGATTTAGGCATCATCGTGGATAACATGTTAAAACTCTCTGCCCAGTGTACAGCGGTGGCCAAGAGAACAAATAGAATGCTAGCTATTATAAGGAAAGGAATGGAAAATAAAACAAAGGATATTATAATGCTCTGTATCAGTCCATGGTGTGACCACACCTTGAATATTGTGTGCAATTATGGTCGCCATATCTTAAAAAGGATATAGTGTTATTAGAAAATATTCCGAAAAGAGCCACCAAAATCGTAAAGGGGATGTAAGGATACCCCTTTGAAGAGAGGCTAAAAAGGTTAGGGCTCTTTAACCTTGAAAAGAGATGGCTGAGGGGAGATATGACAAAGGTCTTTAAGTTAATGAATGGAGTGGAACAGATAAACGTAGATCGATTGTTTACGTCATCGGAATATAGAAAGATTAGGGGACATAATGAAGGGAAATTGGCTGACAGGTATGTCTAGTATGGCTGCATCCTTGCCTGAGGCTGTAATACATTATGATGGCACGGAAGAAAAGCATGTGGGCTGAGAGAATGAGTACCCAGAGCCCAGCACAACAAGAGTAAAGCCAGAGGGAACCATACCCTGAGCAGAAGTGCACAGAGAATGGACCCAGCTAAGAAAAGACAGGTCAGGCCTGAGCAAGTTGGGCAAGCCTGGTCAAGTTAAACAGGCCAAGCAAAGCTGGTGATACAAGGTGCTCATAAGCCCTGAAGACTAGATGGTGCCAGAAGCTACAGTGATTAATGAAACAAAGGGAATGGCAGGGTGCAGTCAGAATGACCCAACACTAGCAAGAATAAAAGCCATTGATATGCTAATGAGGGTGGATCCTAGGAAAAGAGCCTTTGCCCCAAGGAAAGAGCCTCTGCAGACTTTTGCAGATGGCTTTAAGTTTTGCAGACGGCTTTGCAACCTTTTGCAGACAGCATAGCAAGTTTTGCACACGGAATAAGAATTTGTGCAGAAGTTGCTACAGAGGGTATATAAGACAGGCAACTATAGAGAATCGGGGGCAGTGTTTTTTTCTCCTTTCAGAGAGAACGCTGCCCGTCACCTCTCAGACAGACATTTGCTATTCTGCATTTACAATTATTTTTGCTATGCTAAATAAAAGTTTTTGTAGCCAAGCAACTGTTGTCTGAACTATTCATTGGTAATTGGTAATATTTGGGGAACGTTTGTGGGGAAACCAGGCCCACAATTTGTGCTGAAACCCGGGACCCCTAAATTTGAGTTTAGACACTCCTAAATTTTTCTAAATTGCCCAAGGATTCCTCTGACTGCAGTTTTGGCTTGCCTGCATTTTTGTCCGAGAGGATACCTCCTGTTTTAAAGACAAACAGGAGATGAGGATACCATCTCAATAGGAGATGAGTATATCTTCTGCTGGTCCAGAAGATGAGGATACCATCCTGAGTAACGACGAGAGAAAAAGGATACCGTCCTGAGTGATGACAAAAGAAAAAGGATACCCTAGGAAGACTCCGGTGGTGAGTATTGTGTTTCTTGTCTGCTCATCAAGGACAGAAGACTTACCCGGTTTGACTGGTGGGTGAGTACCAAATTTACACATATGCATATGCATTTTATGTAATTAATGTTGTTTTGTTGTGTAGAAAACTGTTAGAGTGTCTTTGTATTGAGTTGTAATATTAGGGAAAGAAAAGTTTGAAAGTTTTGTCCAAACATTAGGTCTTTATATCTCCAGCATTGATGGTGTATGCATGAGACTGTACGCACCATTGTGTGCAAAGTGATTGTGGGTCCCTATCCGCAGTTCCGTACTCTTGCGAGAGAGACGGCCGGGTCTGGACGAAGTGTAAGGACTGCGCGTCTGTTTGAGTTCTGGATTTGTAACTTTGCACCTCTGTAGATAAAGAGGTTTGAATTTTCATCTATAAAAGCGAAGTTACCAGCCCCTCTGTAGATAAAGAGGTTTGATCCTTTATCGATAAAAGGCAAAAGTATTAACGAATTGCCCCTGTCCCCGAACAGTTAAAACACCAGGTCTACAGACCACTGTTCCCTCTAAGCTGTGCACATGTGTACGCGCACACACCTCACCGAGCGAGCGCACATACTTTACAACAGAGCGCAGAAAAAGTACGGTTCTGATTTTGATAGAAAACACAGATGTCTTAAAATTTAAAAGTTGTGATTGTAATTACTAGAAATTTTCCACTTCATTTAGTAATCGTCTATTTTCATTTAATTTGATTAAAATCAATATGGTGTAAATACTGTATTCTGATGTGTGGTCAAATTTTAAAGTATATAACGCCGAGTGTCGTTATGTGGCGCACAAAAATTTAACCTTCCTTCAAAAGCTGCACAGCTGACATTTTATGTGCACACAGCCTACAGAAAATTAGAGGGAACATTGCTACAAACTATAGGAAGAGGGACAGTTTTGAAAATGTTTAAAAAAAAAAGAAATCCAAGAAGGGCGGTAGATAATGAAAATGGGACTGAGTCCGGCCCCAACCCCATAGCTTCTCCTCTAACCTCTGTAAATAAAGAGGAAAGGGACTGTTCCCTGTAAATAAAAGGGGAGTAGGGGGACTCTCCTATAGATAAAGGGGAGCAGGGTTTACTGTATATAGACTGTTGTACTAGTATAGAAGTTAAGGAAGACAATTGCTTTATTTAATGCACATTACTATGTTTCATGCATAATCAATAGTCAAAGAACCAAATTTTGATCATACCTCTCAGCAGTAAGTAAGGGGTAGTTGAAACTGCTGAGACAGTTTGCATAACTATAGAAAGATACTGGGAATGAAACTATTGAAACTGTTTGCATGGCTACAGAAAGATACTGGGAGATCAGGGAGGAGTTCTTCTTCTAGCAGATGAATGGAAACCCATTAGAGAGGACAAAAGGGCAATTTACCTAGGAGTCTTTCTCCTAGAAAACAAATGGAAATCCATTAAAGAGGACAAAAAGAACAATTCACCTAGCCTCCAAACAATCCTCTTGTCATCAATTTTAATTGCAGAGTTTTGAGCTTCTAGAACCATGGGGGGTGCCTCCCTTGAGCATCCTCAGACATCTGACCAGCATCTTGATTGTGTACTATGTGTATGTCACCTGAAGGCTGGGAGCAAACAAAGGCTGGGGAAGGACTGGTCAAATTACTATTAGCAAAGATGTATAGGGTGGAGAATATCTGTAGGGCAAAGCTCATGTGTGAGAGCTAGCTGCAACACATTTGTTATAGCCTATAAAAAAAGAGAGAAAATCCTTATAAGATTATGAAGAAATGAAAATTCCATGTATGAAGGGGAAGGTGATGGCAGTAGGCGTGTACTATCGACTGCCTGGCCAGAATGAACAAATGGATGATGAAATGCTCAAAGAAATCAAGGAAGCTAACAAAAGTCACAGCAGAGTAGTAATAATGGGTGATTTCAATTACCCGGTATCGACTGGGTCAGTGTCAGGCAGGACATGCTAGGGAGATAAAGTTTCTAAATTAAATAAATGACTGCTTCTTGGAACAGCTGGTTCATGACCCGAACAGAGGGGAAGCCATATTGGACCTAGTCCTTAGTGAAACACCAGATCTGGTGCAAGAAATAAGGGTGTTGGGACCACTTGGCAATAGTGATCATAGCATGATCGTGTTTGATTTAATTAGTGGAGGAGGGACAGTAAAGAAATCCACAGTACTACCTTTTAACTTTCGAAAGAGAGACTATGATAAAATGAGGAAAATAGTTAAGAAAAAACTAAAAGGAGCAGTTGCAAAGGTTAAAGACTTACATCAAGCTTGGGTGTTTAAAAATACTATCCTGGAAGCCCAGACCAGCTGTATTCCACGCATTAAGAAAAGTGGAAGAAAGTCCAAAAAACTGCCAGCATGGTTTAAAGTTGAGGTCAGAGAGGCTGTTGCTGCCAAAAAAGCATCTTTCAGGAAATGGAAAAAAGAGCCAAATGACGAAAACTGGAAACAGCACAAGCACTGGTAAGTTAAATGCAAGGCATTGATAAGGCAGGCAAAGCGAGAATTTGAGAAGGAACTTGCTACGGAAGCAAAAACATGAAATAAAGACTTTTTCAAGTACATTCGTAGCAAAAGGCCCGTGAGAGAGTCAATTGGACCATTAGATGATAGAGGGGTAAAAGGGGCAGTAAGAAGAGAGAAGGCTATAGCGGAGAGACTGAATGAATTCTTTGCTTCGGTCTTTACCAAGGAAGATGTAGGGATGTTACCCATGACTGAAGTGGTATTTAAAGGTAATACTGCAGAGGAATTGAGAGAAATATCGCTACACCGGGAAGATGTATTACAACTATTTGATAAACTGAATAGTAGCAAATCACCTGGACTGGATGGTATACATCCAAGAGTGTTGAAAGAACTGAAATATGAGATTGCAGACCTGCTATTAGTAATCTGTGAACTTTCATTAAAATCATCTGTAATACCTGAAGATTGGAGGATCGCCAATGTAACGCCAATTTTTAAAAAGGGTTCCAGGGGTGATACGGGAAATTACAGACCAGTGAGCCTGACGTCAGTACCGGGGAAAATGGTAGAAACCATCATAAAGAACAAAATTACACAGCATGTAGATAGTCATGGCCTAATGGGAGACAGCCAACATGGCTTTAGACAAGGAAGATCTTGTCTTACTAATCTGATATGTTTTTTTGAAGGTGTGAATAAACAGGTAGACAAAGGTGAGTTGGTTGATATAGTGTATCTGGACTTTCAGAAAGCCTTTGATAAGGTCCCTCATCAGAGACTTTTGGCAAAACTAAAAAAAGTCATGGGATAGGAGGCTGTGTACTATTGTGGATCGGGAACTGGCTAAAAGATAGAAAGCAGAGTGTAGGGCTAAATGGCCAATTTCCCCAATGGAAAAAGGTGAACAGTGGAGTACCCCAGGGATCTGTACTGGGTCCGCTACTTTTTGACATATTCATAAATGACCTGGAAAAGGGAATAACTAGTGAGGTTATCAAATTTGCAGATGACAAAAAACTGTTTAAAGTTGTTAAAACCCATGAGGACTGTGGAAAACTGCAGGAGGATCTGGATAAATTGGAAGACTGGGCATCCAAATGGCAGATAAAATTTAATGTGGACAAGGGCAAAGTTATGCACCTAGGAAAGAACAACCCACACTATGGTTAAACGATGCAAGGTTCCACATTGGGAACCACCACCCAGGAAAAAGATTTAGGAGTCATCGTGGATAACATGTTAAATCCCTCTGCCCAATGTGCAGCAGCAGCCAAGAAAGCAAATAGAATGCTAGGTATCATAAAGAAAGGAATGGAAAATAAAACAAAGGATATTATAATGCCTCTGTATCGTTCCATGGTACGACCGCACCTTGAATATTGTGTGCAATTCTGGTCACCGTATCTTAAAAAGGATATAGCGTTATTAGAAAAGGTACAGAGAAAAGCCACCAAAATGGTAAAGGGGATGGAAGGCTACTCCTATGAAGAGAGGCTACAAAGGTAAGGGCTCTTCAACCTGGAAAAGAGACATCTGAGGGGAGATATGATAGAGGTCTATAAATTAATGAATGGAGTGGAACGGGTAAACGTAGATCGATTGTTTACACTATCAGAATATAGAAAGACTAGGGGACATGTAATGAAGCTACAGGGTAAACTATTTAAGACAAATAAGAGAAAATATTTTTTCACTCAACGTGTAATCAAACTCTGGAATTTGTTACCAGAGGATGTAGTAAGAGCTATTAGTGTAGCTGGGCTTAAAAAAGGTTGGGACAAGTTCCTGGAGGAAAGGTCCATAAACCATTATTAAAAAGGGACCCAGGATATCAATACTTGACCCAATACAAGCATTGTGGAACCTGTGACTTTTGGGGATACTGCTAGGTACATATGACCTAGATTGGCCACTGTTGGAAACAGGATACTGGGCTTGATGGATCTTGGTCTGACCCAGTATGGCATATCTTATGTTCTTATGAAGACTTTTTACTTGTCTTTAAGGTCCCTGGTTTTCCCAAGCTGTTGTTAAAGCATGTTGCTTTTCAGAACTACCCAAGGGGGAGGGTTTAGTGAAATTTATCAAGAAAACCTCCTTATTCCAATTAGATAGGCTGCTATACTTAAAGACTACATATTTATTTATTTAGCTGCATTTATATCCCGCTTTTCACCGGGTCAAAGCGGTTGGGGGATGCATTTAACACGAGGGGATATGAGACACATACACTAATACTTACAGGGAACATGGGCAATGGAGGGTTAAGTGGCTTGCCCAAGACCACAAGGAGCACCTGTGGGACTAGAAACCCCAGTCCTTCCGGCCCAAGGTTGCTGTTCTCTAGTGGGATTTGAACCACTGACCTTCCGGCCTGTAGTACCTTGCCCCAACCACTAGGCCACTCCTCCATATATATTTGGTTTCGACTGCATATGCTATCAAGGAAAATTACAAGTTAAAAGGGATTTTATATACTGTGGCAAGCACCTCATAGAGGGTTTTCAGATCAGTTTGATGCCAGACTCAGGTATTATTAGGTTTTAAATTAAATTAAATGTGAAACGTACATTTTGGTTAAATATATAAAAGGGAGCATTCCAGATATCCACCCACCTTTTCATGCAAAAGTATCAGTTTCATCATTTGAAAGCCTGTTTTCTGAACTGTAAGATTTAAGGTAATTACTTTGCATTGTTAAGCTCAGTGCTGATGACTGCTGAACAGGACAGTAACACCATAGGTGCTAATTACACTGATCTTTCCAATTTTCAAATTTAGTGGAAAGATGGAACTGAGTTCCTAGAAAATATGGAAATATTTGTAAAATTATTTACAAATATAATGATAACATTAACTTGAGTTGATTGGACAAAACCAAATCTTGCTTGTCAGCAATGATCCAGGAGAGCTTTGAGAAAAAGAATGAGAGAAAGAAACAATACTAAGTTTTTAACAATTGTTTAATGCTATTAGCAGCCTTGCCAAGTAAGGATATATTAGTATGGTATAAAAAACATAAAAAGGACCTATGTATGTAGTTGGTGGAATGATGCAAGTGATGAAAAAGTGTTGTGAGGGATGAAGTGGGATATTAAGAGGAAAAACTCTGATGGACAGTAAACTGATGAAGGTAATTTAATGATGTGAAGTGATGTATCTGGCTAATGAATATGTAAATGAAAAAATGATGAGCACTTTATTCAACTATGCCGTCTCCAGTATCTTCAATTTAGGAAGCCATCTAAGCCCCAACACATACTCAACAATTAGAAATAGACACCTGGAGACAGGCTAGGTGCACCTTGCACCCTGATGAGCTTTGGAAAACCCACACTAGCCATGTGGTACTTCAAGATGCTTTTTTTGCCTCCTTTTGCCTCTTTATGTCCTGGCCAGGCATGCATGGGCAAAGGGGGATGATTTGATGACAAATTCTCACAAAATAGGTATAATTCTAAAACTTGCCAAAATTGCAGAACACGTGGGTGCAACTTGTCTGATCTGTATGCATGTAAAGATCAGTCAAGGGCATAATGGAGTATTTCCTACCAGTAAATGAATCTCCAGTGATAAAGAGACAAAGAGTTTATCAATGAGAGACATAGTTGACACCATACGAGATTGTCGCATTGCATTGTCTCATGGTGAAATCTAATCTAGAATATTTTGCCTTTTCATTTAATATTGGTTGCTGCTCCTCTGATAAAAGCCTGGAGCCATGTCACCAATTGCAATCCAGAGATTCCAACAGAGATAATTGGCCAGAATCCAGATGGAACAGACCATCCCAAGAACTCCGAACTACAAACTGCAGAAATGTGTGAAGGAGTCCCTACCTGGATCCATGCGTCACATTGAAAAAAAAAAAGGGACAAAATATTCGCCTATGAGAATGAGAGTTTCAAATTTTGAGAGAAACAGAACTTAAACTTCAGAGAAAGGTAAAACACACTATGAAGTCCTGAAGAACTGCTGAGAAGCAGGACCAAATTATCTGAAAATAGGAAGAGGACTATTGGACTGATTGGGGGCTTTTGTGAATAATTGTATTGTTATCCTTTTATTATTGTTTTCTTAGAAAGTAACTGAAATCTACAAGCCATTTGGGCTTTAGCAATTGCAATACCCACACAAGCTCAAGTTTTGCTGTACTATTCTCAGAGCTTTCTTTATCACATTATTAAGCACTGTCACTTTTGAAATACTTTCATGTTATGTGTTTTCAATATTATTGGGTTGCTGCAAGAAAATGATGTTACAAAGTATCAATACAATGTATGTTGTCTCTAGGGAGCAGTATGAGAAGTTGCCTCTTGATGACCCCTTTCTGTCTCAAATGGTTGTTGTCCATGCCCCTTAGTGGGATTACCTTTGCCCCATACACAAGAAAAGAAAAAGAAAAAATTGGGGAATGAAGGGAAATTGGCTGATAGGTATGTCTAGTATGGCTGCATCCTTGCCTGAGGCTGTAATACATTATGATGGCATGGAAGAAAAACATGTGGGCTGAGAGAATGAGTACCCAGAGCCAAGCACAACAAGAGTAAAGCCAGAGAGAACCATACCCTGAGCAGAAGTGCACAGAGAATGGACCCAGCTAAGAAATGACAGGTCAGGCCTGAACAGATTGAACAGGCCTAAGCAAGTTGGGCAAGCCTGGACAAGTTAAACAGGCCAAGCAAAGCTGGTGATACAAGGTGCTCATAAGCCCTGAAGACTAGACAGGTGCCAGAAGCTACAGTGATTAATGGAACAAAGGGAATGGCAGGGTGCAGTCACAATGACTCAACATTAGCAAGAATAAAAGCCATTAATATGCTAATGAGGGTGGATCCCAGGGAAAGAGCTTTTGCCCCAAGGAAAGAGCCTCTGCAGACTTTTGCAGATGGCTTTAAGTTTTTGCAGACAGCTTTGCAACCTTTTGCAGACAGCATAGCAAGTTTTGCACATGGAATAAGAATTTGTGCAGAGATTGCTACAGAGGGTATATAAGACAGGCAACTATAGAGAATCGGGGGCAGTGTTTTTCTGCCCTTGCAGAGAGAATGCTGCCCGTCACCTCTCAGACAGACATTTGCTATTCTGCATTTACAATTATTTTTGCTATGCTAAATAAAGGTTTTTGTAGCCAAGCAACTGTTGTCTGAACTATTCATTGGTAATTGGTAATATTTGGGGAACCTTTGTGGGGAAACCAGGCCCACAATGCAAGAAAGCTGCAGGGTAAACTATTTAAGACTAATAAGAGAAAATATTTTTTCATTCAATGTTTAATCAAACTCTGGAATTTGTTACCGGAGGATGTAGTAAAAGCTTAGTGTAGCTGGGTTTAAAAAAGGCTTGGACAAGTTTCTGGAGGAAAGGTCCATAAACCATTATTAAAAAGGGAATGAGGATATCACTGCTTGACCCAGTACAAGCTTTGTGGAACCTGTGTCTTTTGGGGAAACTGCTAGGTACATATGACCTAGATTGGCCACTGTTGGAAAAAGGATACTGGGCTTGATGGACCTTGGTCTGACCCAGTATGGCATATCTTATGTCCTTATGAATCCCATAGTGGAGCCAGTTACTAATTACTGATCCGTTCCGGGAGCTGTAAGATCTGGCAGTGGAGCTATAAAGGGATCAGTACGAGCTGAGGGAGCTGATCTTACAGCACTGTGCTATGGGGACATAGGAGGGGCCAATGAGGCTTGTTTTATGCAGCCTGTCAGTGAGGGAGCCAATTGGAATCTTTATTGCATTGATTCCCTTAGTAGAGCAAACCCATAGGGTGAATTAAAGATTCATTAGCCAATAGGACTGATCTTCTGCAGGTCTGTCAGTGCATTATAGCCAATAGCAGAGCTTCTCTCATTAAATAACTGACTGACTGTTGAACTTGCCAATGAGGGTTAGAGGTGGGAGTGTGAGGAGCCAATGAGAGGCATCTGCTCATGTTTATTAATGTGTCTCCTCCCTGCAGTGGATGTAACTCTGGATCCGGAAACTGCTCATCCCTGGCTCATCCTCTCTGAGGATCGGAAAAGTGTCCGATGTGGAGACAGAAAACAGAACCTGCCGGACACTCCCCAGAGATTCGATCCTTCTCTCTATGTGCTGGGGTGTGAGAGCTTCACCTTAGGGAGATGTTACTGGGAGGTGGAGGTGGGTGATGCGGCTGGCTGGAGATTGGGGGTCTGTAAAGATTCTGTAAGCAGGAAGGGGGAGATTAGACTGTCACCTGGGAGTGGATACTGGGCAGTGGGACTGTAGGATAGAGGTGAATTCTTGGGTGCTACATATACGTGTGTGTGAATGAGCATGTTTGTGTTGGGTCTGCTGTGGGCTATGTGAGTATCTGTGTCATGGAGAGTGTCAAGGGCTACATGTGTGTGTGTCTGTATGTGATGAGGAGTGTCGGGGCTGTGTATGTTAATATCTGTCCTAGGATGGTGTATGTATGTGAAAACAGCAAACTCACGACGTGGCAAAGGGATGCATTTTTCCTTCCTTCATTTGTACAATCATACATTTTTGGATGTGTGAGTGTGGGAAGAGTTCAAAGAGATGATAAAGTGTGTCTTGTTATGGGTGCAGGGGCTGTGTAAGGAATCTTTATAACTTGTCTTATCTATCTATATGACTCTTCTAATAGTGGGGGTTGTGATCAAGTGCGCTCTCTATATATATATGTGTGTGTGTGTGTGGTGCAGTCTAGGGCTGGGCTGCCTCTGTGTGTGTGTGAATCAAAGAAATAGATGAAGCTTCAGAGGTGTGAAGAGTGTAACCCACTTTCTTAATCCTGTACTGGGAGAGAGAGAGAGAGAGAGAGGGGGGGGGGGAGGACAGAGCACTCGTAGGAATGAGCGAGACACTTACCATGTGCAAACTCCTTTCCACTTCAGACTGGGACCCAGGGGCAGAGCAGGGAGCTGAGAGACTATCAGACAGCCTGTGGGTCTCTTGGGTCCTTCCAACAGAGGAGGAAACCTCCTTCATGGCCCTTCAGGCTTCATCTCCAGTAAGAAAACACTTCCAGAACAGTTTGGAGTTGTTCCAAAACCAATATATACTAATGTACTAATGGCTGATGATGAGACAAAAATATAATATTCAGAGAACAAAAGTCCCAGTCACATATAAAAATACAATTGGTCTATGAAAGAGTCTCTGGACCATATACTGGGATTAGTACTGGATTGTATATATATATATATAATAACCAAGATCAGTTTTCAAAGGAAGTTATATATTTAGCAGCGACTATAGATATTCCCATTCCTGGCCAAAATAACTGAAAAAATTGTACAGAGACAGCTCCGAGATCACATTGACGATTTCGCCCCACTAGATCCCCACCAGCACGGATTCCATCCAAAACATGGCATTGAGACATTACTCATACATCTATTCAATAACATAATCAAAGGAATAGACAAGATAAAGCAGGACTTCCTATTAGTATTTATCGATATATCATCGGCATTCGACACAGTTTCCCATCACATCCTATTGAAGCATCTAACGGAGATTGGACTACAAGATACCACAATTAAATGGTTCCAATCATACCTTGAAGATAGACAACAGAGAGTAAAATCTGGGAACCTCACCTCAGAACCCTTCAAGACTACTCAAGGAGATCCCCAAGGCTCATCATTATCAGCTCTCCTCTTCAATATCTATATTCAGCCCATATGCAAAATATTTAACAAGCACAAGATACAATACGCCATATATGCTGATGACATCATGGCATATACCCCTATCCAACTAGACTCCCCAGACTATACCACTATATCAACCTGCATTCAAGAAATAACAACCTGGCTAGCCAACAACAACCTAAACATCAACATAAAAAAACTGAAGCAATTATCATCATGAGATGATAATTGCTTCACCCCACATTCATTCCTCCTACTGCTATCAACATATCCAATACAACGATTACAATAAAAGATGAAGTCAGATACCTTGGAGTGATTCTAGACAAGCAACTCACCCTCCAACCGCATATCAACAAGATATCCAGAACAGCTTTCTTCAAACTCGCAACACTCCGGAGACTAAAACCCCTCCTCAATAAAGAACATTTCCGCACAGTATGCCAGACCATCATTACACTGCTGCTGGACTACTGTAATATACTATTCCAAGGTCTGCCTAAACAAACCACCCGCCCCCTTCAAATAGTCCAGAACACTGCTGTCCACATTATTACCAGCGCTTCAATACAAGACCATATAACTCCAATACTACAAGATCTACGCTGGCTACCAATCTCCTCACAGGCAAAATATAAATCAGCGCTCACCATCTTCAAAATTAAAAACAACATCTCAGCAGGAATACTACAGGAACTCATTGGAACCAAAACAAGCAAAAGACCAGACAGAAACACCACCAAAAACAATATACCAACACCTACTCTACTCACAAGAACAAACAAATCCACATCCATGCGAGCCTTCTCTCTTGCTGCCCCTGCTATCTGGAATGTCCTCCCAGATAATCTAAAATCAACAACAGATATAAAAGAATTCCGGAAGCTACTTAACCCCACCCTATTCATTGAACAATTCAATGAAGAACACCAATCCACCCTAACCACACCACAAAACGAGTTACACAAGACATGACATCCACAACATCAAAACATACTATTACTCTCAATAAAATGTATATAGACCAATGTAGATAGCTCAACCTGTATATATTGCACCCCAAATCAAGATTTACCTACCTACATACTCACGAACACTACCTTCACAGCCACTGCATGCTGACACCCCTGCACTACCCTACTTGATTGGTTTGCAGTGAAATCTGCTTTGATTCAAGGATAAAGCAGGATATAAATACTTTTTAAATAAATAAAAATAAAATAAATATTTAGGGTCCATATTCAAAAACTTTTATCCAGAGAGCAGCAGCGTCTAAACAGGTCTGAATTTTCAGTGCCAGTCTGGAGCATGGACCATTGTACCTAACTGTCTTTATAGCTAAGCAGGTTAATGTAGGTCAGCAAAAAGGGTCATTTGAACCACATAGCTGTATGGATAGTGGCTGAACATTGCCTTTATATCTAGTGTTAGGTGCATGACCCATGCTCGAGGCTGGCACTGAAAATTCACAGATTCCTTCCAGGTATATTCACTGCCACTCACTGTTCAGAGACTGGCACTAAATATATGTTGAATTTTAAATACCACAGCTGCAGGGTTTGAATTTTGTCAGTAGCTATACAAACAGCGCTGGGAACAGACCAGAGGAACCTCACAGTTCAGAGCCTGAAAGAAGCTGGTGAAAGCCACACACTGTATGATACATACAGTCAAGTCCTTGATGAATCTCCTGGGCAGAGAACAATTTCTTCTATTTCTTGGGTCCTGAGGGGGGGAAAGAGACATTTTCCTAAGGGCCTCCATCACTACCCACTAGGGAGGTCTAACCAGTGTCTCCGATTTAGGATTCCGGCTTTACAGTTAACTGAGCAACCTGACTCGACTCTCCTTCCAGTGACCTCTTTGCAGATTTCCTCTCAACCCAGCCAAACCTCAGTCCAGTGCGATCCAGAAAAGGGTTCACAACACACAACTATGTATAACTGAAACTCAAACTTTACTTAGGAGATCAGGGCCCAACTCATACAAGGTTATGGACTACTACCGGACAGCAGAAAGGGCCCCAAAGGGAAGATAATACCCCTCTTCAGTTTTTCAAAGAGGAGAGGGATGATACAGAGGGAGACCAGCAAGGAATAGGCTACAATAGTCTAGACAGGATGGGCCAAATATTCAAAAGGCATTTACACGCTTTATAGCCAAGTAAACCATGTAAATGCTTTAGCTGAGGATATTCAACAGCACCTTCAAAGTTAGTGTCATTTAACATTCCCATCTAAGTCCCTTATGCGCCCCGGGTGGCCCGTGGTGGAGCAGAGGCAGGGAATGGCACTAACCGTTGTGATCCTACACCCTTGCTGATACCCGTAGGTATGTAGGGTTTAAGGAGGTTAAGTTCCTTCCTGAACCAAAGTTTCACTATTTCCTGAAGCAAGGCTTGTAGGGAAATGTAGTTTCTTTAAGAGTTCAATGAAGGGTAGTATGACAAGTGTTTCAAGCAAAAGGATTTATTTCCCCTCCCGGGGTGGACTTCACAAGGAATGAAGGTAACACAAATATATTGCACTTCAGCAGGAAAAGGACAAAATAAGATATCCAACTTAAATAGCTTCAGTCAGCATTAAACATTTTTCTTCCAGCAGATTAAACACCACAGTACTGTTTCCTACAGCTCTGTTCCCTTCTCACAGTAAGTCTGTATTTTCTTCACAGCACAATTCTAACATAGAGATATTATCTCCTCAGCCAGTGAAATCGTACAGTCCATTTCCTCCAGAGGAGTATTTACACAGGATGGCTATGTATCCATAAATTCTACCTCTGGGGTAGGAATTGTTTGCCACGTTCCCTCTGGAGCTGCGCCCTTTTCTCCAACCCTAGGCTTTATGGTAAACTCAGGGTTTAAGTACTGTTTGAAACAAGCACTCCCATTATAGTCCTTTCCACCATAGTCCCAACCTTCTGGATCAATAAACTCCCAGTAATTATTAGGATTCCAGCCCTTAGGCTTACCTTGGAACCTGGCTGTGGAAGGTTTTCTCCGTGGCTTACAAATAGCTGTTGGTTCCCAACCTGACTTGTGCAAAACAGAGTTCAACTGCCTTCCTGGCTTTTCCTTCTGTTTATAATCCAGAGAGTATTTCAGCTGCCTTGGTCTGCTCCGGCTGTATCTTTGACTCAGAGCCTCTGACCTTTCCTCAGCTAGAGACCCCGTCCACCTCCGTACTGGAAGCTGGCTTCTCTTCCTCCAAGGGGACTCTGCTCGTCTCTCCTCTTGTTCACTCTCTCTTTCACTCTGGCTTCCTTCCTCTCTCTCCTCTCCCCTCTCTCTACCTACTGGGACCTCTTTATCAGTCAGCTTTCTCGTGTAGGACCTGACTCCGCCTCCTAGCAGGTGTTCTGAATTACTTTGTAACTCTCTGTTAAACTGGTAGCAGGGGCGTGTTTCCTTCCCTCGGGCTTAGTTTCCATGACAACCAGTAGCCATGTGCTTTTGTTTATATTGCAGCCCTGCACTTTTTACCTGGTTTTTGGGAGTTTCTACAGGGCTAGAAGGACTCACTATGTCACAGATCCCCCCACTTAAAATATTACGGGCTGCCGGAACCTGTGACGGACAGCACGTAATCCATCCTACTGGGCTCTTGTGGTGTTCTGTACTGGCCAACTCTACGGTCACCGCCCTTTCTTTCCAGGGTTTTAAAACATTTATATGGTAGGTTTGGCGCCGACCCTTACTGTTTTCTACGAGGTATGATACAGGACCGACCCTCTTCACTACTGTGCAGGGTCCCTTCCATCTTGCATCGAATTTGGGTCCTACCTCGGCTACCATAATAACTACTCTATCTCCCTCTGCCAATTGGTGAGGCTTTGTCCCCCTATCATAATATTTCTTTTGCTTCCTCTGGCTGGCCTGTAAATTCTCCAGGGAAATTTGAGACGTTCTTTCCAAATGACTCCTAAGGTTTCTCAGGAACTGGGGTACCTCTATCTCTTCCTTGTCGGGCTCTACCCATTGCTCTCGCAATATGTCGAGAACTCCTCTGGGGGCCCTACCGAATAGCAGTTCGTAGGGGGAAGCCCCTAGAGACGCCTGTACATGTTCTCTACAGGCATACATTACAAAAGGTAAGAGCGTATCCCATTCAGATGTCTGTCCGTCTAAACTCCGCCTAAGCATTCGCTTAATAGTTTGGTTCATTCGCTCGACCATGCCATTGGCCTGGGGGTGGTATGCCGCCGTACATACATGGTGGATGCCGAAGGCATCCCACACGGTGGCTAAGTACCTCGACATAAAATTTCTTCCTTGGTCAGTTATCATCTCCTGTGGGAAGCCAACTTCACAGAACAGTTTAATGAGTTCCAGGGCTATTGTTCTGGCCGAGGTGCTCCTGAGAGGAATGGCCCATGGGAAGCGTGTTGCCTGATCCATGACCACCAACACGTACTGAAAGCCCCGGGGAGTCCTATCGAGTGGCCCTATAATATCCATTGCCATTCTACGTATTGGTGTGGATATGGCCGGTGTGGGTATCATTGGCACCACTTTAGGTTTGGACGCACTAACCCGTTGGCAAGCGGGGCAGGCTTTGCAATAGCGGGAAGTTTCCCTGAAAACCCCCGGCCAGTAAAATCGAGCCAGGACCTGGTCCAATGTCCCCTGAATTCCCTTGTGGGCCCCCACTGGGTGGTCATGGGCAAGTCACATTACGATGGCCTTGAACGTGGTCGGTACTACCAGTTGCTTCCTTACTTCCCCCGTAAGTGGGTTGTTGCTCTCCCTATATAAAACACCATTATCCAAGAGGAATCGGGGCAGTGTTTCTCTTTTTTCCTGAGCATAGGAAAAGGCCCGTTTTAAAGCGGGATCCGCTTTCTGTTCCCCTGGGAAGGAAGGGAATTTCCTCACTAATTCCGCGGGTACCCAGGGTAGCCCCTCCCCGGCTTCCAACCCTGCCCTTCCATGGGTTCTGCGGTGCCTTTCCTGTTTCCTCGTTGCCTTTCCTTTCCTCACCCTCTGAGATGGGGCGCCGAAAAGATCCGTCTGTGCGGGCAATGGGTCTGTCATTTCCTCTTCTTTCTCCCTTTCAGGCTCAGGGGAATTCTCCCTATCTCGGGATGGACCTGCTACTTCTTCATCAGGGTCCTTATCATCCTGAGGGGTTCTTATCTGGGATCGGGTGGAGACATACCCTGTCCTTTCTCCTACACCCCTCCCCATTCCCTGAGAAAATAGGGGCCAATCATTACCTAGAATGACATCATATAATAGCTGGGGAACGACTGCCACCTTCACTTTCTTTTGTGATGCCAACCCTTCTATGGTAAGGTTATATACAGGATAATAGGAGGCAGACCCGTGCACGCACTGCACTCTTACTTATCCTACTGCTTGACCTGGCGCTGACTGGGCTTGTATGGCCTCCCAGAGCCGTTGGGAGACCATGCTCTGGTCAGCACGAGAGTCAAGCAGTGCTTGGGTCTCTATACCCTCCACTTGTACTGGGAGCAAAAACCCTGACCGGACTCTCTTGCCTATACCGGCCATCAATGCTTTGCGTAAACTACAGTCCTTTTGAAAATGCTCCATGCTCCCGCATTTAAAACATCTTCCTCTCATATTGGAAAAGCCCACATTCTCATAAGGCAGTTTACTTTGTACATTTCTATCCTTATTACCAGCCTTTGCTGCACCCGGAATGCTTGATTTTGGGGCTTTGGCAAACTCAGCCTCAAAATATCGCTCCGTCATGCTAGCCGCTTCCTCTGAGGTTTTACAATCTTGTAACATGAGGAAGGTTTTTACTTCTGCTGGCACAGCTTCTAAATACTGTTCTAGTATCAGCTCATCTATTATGGATTCAACAGTTCTCTGCTCTGGTTTTACCCACTTCCAGGCTAAACCTTTCATTCTATAGTATAGGGCTTTAGGGGTTTCTCCGGGCCTCAACTTGGCCTCCCTAAATTGGCGCCTATAGAATGAAGGGGTCAGCCCGAGCCTATCCCTCACGACATTTTTAATAGCATCATAGTCAGTTGTTAAGGTAGCAGGCATTGACTTATAGGCTGACAAGGCTTGGCCGGATAGAGACATGGCAAACCTTTTGGCCCACTGCTCCTTAGGCAGCTTTATGGCCTCTGCAAGACGTTCAAAGGCGTCCACATAGTCGACAACATTATCTGTAGGGGACAGCTGTCCCAGCATAAAGATATCTCTACCAGGTAGTCCTACCCCACGGGTATACTCAGGTAAGTCTCTTGCTGGCTCTTGCTGCTGCTTTACTAACAGTTCCATGAGCTCCCTCATTGGCTTCTGCTGTTCCTGAATGGCAGCCATGGCTTGGTCCTGGACTCGACAAGTCATCTCCAATTGTTTGTCCCACTGCAGAGACATCCATCTTAGCATTTCCTGCGGCTCCATTTTAGCTCTTCAGGTACCTGGGAAAAACACACACAGAAACAAGACCCAAGTGTGGCCCAAAACAACAACAAAACAAATTTCTCCCTTTTTTTTTTTTTTTCACCCTATGCACTACTACTGCGCACTATCTTTTCTCTGGTTATCCCTCCACACTTATGCCCAGCTACAATTACCTGAGCTCAGTGCAGAGTCAGGCACTGAGAAAAGTAGCTCCTTTTCTGACAGGTAGTCAGTCGAGCGCCGGAACCTCCTGTTCCTGGATATCAGCCACTTGCTGCTGCTGGGCTCTTGTCCCTCCAGGTGTCCTTCAATCCAGGTAAAATCCGTACTACTACGCCATTGTGATCCTCCCCCCTTGCTGATACCCGTAGGTATGTAGGGTTTAAGGAGGTTAAGTTCCTTCCTGAACCAAAGTTTCACTATTTCCTGAAGCAAGGCTTGTAGGGAAATGTAGTTTCTTTAAGAGTTCAATGAAGGGTAGTGTGACTCAAGTGTTTCAAGCAAAAGGATTTATTTCCCCTCCCGGGGTGGACTTCACAAGGAATGAAGGTAACACAAATATCTTGCACTTCAGCAGGAAAAGGACAAAATAAGATATCCAACTTAAATAGCTTCAGTCAGCGTTAAACATTTTTCTTCCAGCAGATTAAACACCACAGTACTGTTTCCTACAGCTCTGTTCCCTTCTCACAGTAAGTCTGTATTTTCGTCACAGCACAATTCTAACATAGAGATATTATCTCCTCAGCCAGTGAAATCGTACAGTCCATTTCCTCCAGAGGAGTATTTACACAGGATGGCTCTGTATCCATAAATTCTACCTCTGGGGTAGGAATTGTTTGCCACGTTCCCTCTGGAGCCGCACCATTTTCTCCAACCCTAGGCTTTATGGTAAACTCGGGGTTTAAGTACTGTTTGAAACAAGCACTCCCATTATAGTCCTTTCCACCATAGTCCCAACCTTCTGGATCAATAGACTCCCAGTAATTATTAGGATTCCAGCCCTTAGGCATACCTTGGAACCTGGCTGTGGAAGGTTTTCTCCGTGGCTTACAAATAGCTGTTGGTTCCCAACCTGACTTGTGCAAAACAGAGTTCAACTGCCTTCCTGGCTTTTCCTTCTGTTTATAATCCAGAGAGTATTTCAGCTGCCTTGGTCTGCTCCGGCTGTATCTTTGATTCAGAGCCTCTGACCTAGGGTTGCCAACTGGCTCCAGATTCGCCTGACAGGCTCGATCCAGTCCTGGGTTTACCCCATTGCATGCAGGGACATGTAGTCTTGCTTTTCTTATGGAATGCAATGGAAAAATCAGAACTACATGTCCCTGCATGCAGTGGGGTAAACCTAGGACTGGATCAAGTGTGTCGGGCGCATCTGGAGCCAGTTGGCAACCCTACTCTGACCTTTCCTCAGCTAGAGACCCCGTCCACCTCCCTACTGGAAGCTGGCTTCTCTTCCTCCAAGGGGACTCTGCTCGTCTCTCCTCTTGTTCACTTTCACTCTGGCTTCCTTCCTCTCTCTCCTCTCCCCTCTCTCTACCTACTGGGACCTCTTTATGAGTCAGCTTTCTCATGTAGGGCCTGACTCCGCCTCCTAGCAGGTGTTCTGAATTACTTTGTAACTCTCTGTTAAACTGGTAGCAGGGGCGTGTTTCCTTCCCTCGGGCTTGGTTTCCTTGACAACCAGTAGCCATGTGCTTTTGTTTATATTGCAGCCCTGCACTTTTTACCTGGTTTTTGGGAGTTTCTACAGGGCTAGAAGGACTCACTATGTCACACCGTGCAGCAACGATATTGGCTGCTGCCCAGTTTGCGATCGGCACCCTCGCCTATCTTTAAGACACCAATCGCTAACCAGGCAGCAGTGGCTTCCAGATTTTGTGGAGATCACTTTGAAAAGTGAAGCGCTCCTGAGCGCGGGACATTCAGCCACTGTCCCGATCGGCAACGGGGAAGGGAGCAGGCGGGTATGCTCCTCCCTGCTCCCCACCGCATGGCCAGTCAGGCTGAAGAAACAGCCCGGCACCAGCTTTTGAAAAGTGAAGCGCTCCTAGACGTGCCCGCGTCTGGTGAGCCACGCCAAAGGGCCCTTTGGTGTGGCCCTTAGGCATGGCACAATGGAATAGCCACTTCCTCCTCCTCCTCCCACTCCATCAACTCCACTAATGAATGACCAGCCACAATGGAAGCTCGAGGAGCATCACCATGTAAGCATCCAAACGTATCCCTTAATGTGATGTAATGTAACCCATGATGCCCAGCCTGCTTATAATGGATTTGTGTATGCTGTGTGTTCTTGCGCTGCATAGCCTGTAGTAAATGCTGCCTGCCTGTAATGTAACCCACTGACTCACCTAATCTCTCTTGCCTCCCATCCCCCCCTACCTACACCTCTGCTTGCCCTAACTGGATCATAGGCTCCCTCTGTGTTTGTATTAACTAGATTGTAAGCTCTGATGAGCAGGGACTGTCTCTATTATTTGTTCTGACTAGCTTGTAAGCTCTAGTGAGCAGGGATTGTCTGTCTGTCTGTCTCTTATTTAAATAGAAATGCGCAGTAGTACTAGTAGTAGTAATGGGAGACAACCAACCTGGTTTTGCCCTAACTAGATTTTGCTCTGTGTGTTTTCGTCTCTATCTGTCTATCTATCTATCTATTGAGCATTTATATAGCGCTTCAAATGTATGAACCGCTGTACAGACATGTAGGAGAGACAGTCCCTGCTCATCAGAGCTTAGAATCTAGTTAAGACAAAATACAAATTACAAATTACAAATCAGGGCTTACAAACTAGTAAGGCAAAGTATACAAATATTCAGGTAGAAACATAGAAACATGATGACAGAAAAAGACCACATGGCCTATCTAGTCTGTCCTTCCATAACAACAACTACAACAGTCCACTTTTTACCTTTAGAGATCCTCTGTGTTGGTCCCATGCTTTTTTGAATTCAGTTACTGTTCTCATCTCTACCCCAAGGTTGTGAGCTGAGAGCCAGGGAGGAGTAGAGAGTTATCCACAGAGATTGAGAAAGGAGGAAGGGAGAAGAGGGTTTAGGGGGAAAAATAATAAGCTCAGTTTTGGTCATGTTCAGTTTCAAGCAGTGGTGAATTATCCAAACAGCAATATGAGAAAGGCAAGCAGAGATTCTGGCCTGGATTGCTAGAGAGATTTCAAGTGTAGAGTAGATCTGGGAGTCATCAGCATAAAGATGATACTGAAAGCCATGGGAAGAGGTAAGTGCACCAAGAGACTGGGTATAGAGAGAGAAAAGGAGTGGACCCAAGACAGATCCTTGGGGTACACCAACTGAGAGTGGGATAGCAGTGGAAGAGGATCCACCAGAACAAACACTGAAAGAGCGATGGGAAAGATAAGAAGAAAACCAGGATAGCACAGAGACCTTAAAACCAAGTATCAAGTATCAAGGAGAAGATTGTAATCAACAGTGTCAAAAGCAGAAAAAGGTCAAGAAGGATGAGGACTGAGTAAAGGCCCTTGGATTCTGCCAGGAACAGGTCACTGGAGACCTAGGCAAGAGCCGTTTCAGTAGAATGTAAAGGACAAAAGCCAGATTATAGAGGATCCAAAAGGGCTTGAGAGGAGAGAAAGTCAAGGCAACGGCGGTGAACTGCACATTCAAGTAGTTTAGAAATGAAGGGGAGGAGGGAGATGGGTTGATAGTGAGAAGGACAGGTAGGGTCTAGTGAGAGTTTCTTGAGGAGAAGAGTGACCACAGCATGCTTGAAGGCTGCAGGGAAAGTTGCAGTGGAGAAAGATAGGTTGAGAATGTGAGAGATGGAAGGGACTACAGAGGAGAAGATGGAGCTAAGGAGATGGGTGGGAATAGGATCAGAGGAGCAGGCAGAAAAGGAAGAAAGGGTATCAGAGGTGGGGGGGGGGAGGGGAAGGTTGGGAGTGAGGAGAGGGAGAAGGAGAAGTAGCTGACCTTGTAGGGAATTGGAGTGTGATATTATGGATTTTGTCATGGAAGTAGTCAGCCAGGGTCTGGGCAGAAAGGGAGGGAAGGGTCGGAGGCGGAGGTACCTTGAGAAGAGAGTTGAGAGTTGTAAAGAGAGGCAGGACAGTTAGTCAGATGGACATAATAGTCTTGTTTGGCAAGTGCAATGGTTGACTGGAAAGAGAGAAGCATGAATTTGAAATGTAGAAAGTCTGCAAAGGTGTGGGAGCGATAATAGCGGGTAGTGGAAGACAGTCAGGACTGAGGTACAGTATGCCTCACAGGATGTGGCATGGGCAGAGCAAGATCATTTCCTGTCACACCAAGGTGATGCTTTTCTTTAAGGTGACCTCTTTCCTCTAAGGCAGTCAGATGTGCTCAGAACTTGTGAAGTTACGATTGACAACTCCCTAGCTTTTTTCAAGATTTTATTGATTCTTAAATTAATGTCTAGAAGCCAGAAGGATGACTAAAATGACTGGATATTTTTATGAGATTAAAACCTCTATATGCAATTCTATAATCCTCTCCCTCTGTATGAGCAAATCTGTCTTGGCTGCTTCCAATGTAACTAGCAATGGAGACTGTAGGTAGGATTCAGCCAATTGGGATGCTGTGGGGGCAAAGCACTGGAATGCTCCTCTAGTCACAGGAAGGGAGGAAGTGAACTGGGGAAGTTCCTGTGCTGTGCAAAATGACATTTTACTTACCAGATAATGTCCTTTCCTTGAGTCCTGCTAGACCAGTCGAGACAAGTGTGCAGTGTTCCCCCAGCAGCACGCCAGCAGAGACAAAGAACCAATGAAAAACCAGATTTCAATGACATCACTCCTATGCCTCCTAATACCCCTCTTTAGTTGTTTCTTTTCCCTTTATCCTGAGACCTGAATGGTGTTCAGGACCCTGCTTTACAAGCCCCAGTCAGCTTGGTGCAGGCTCACAGAAAAGTGACAAAATATCTTTTTCCTCTAAAAGTGGAGCCTTAATAGACTAAGGAAGCCAACTAGCTCCACCCTTGGGCACATCCCAATTGGGTTCCCAGCTAGAGAAATCTCAGGTGTTTAACCCTCTATGTTGCTTGGAGGGCAGTTCCAAACCTGAAGGAGCACAAATGAGAAGGAGAGGTTACTTACCTGTAACGATGGTTCTCCATGGACTGCAGGATAAATCAGCCACACAGATGGGTGAGTCCCAAGCTGTGGGTACAATGGTCTTGTATTTGTATTAGAGAGAGTCCACCCTTGCACAGGGGAGTTCAGCTGAGGTAGGCTGAAGCTAGTTCCAGTTATGGAGTACACGCTGCCTCAAACTCTGTTCTGCCAGGAGGGCAATGAGTGTAGGCCCAAGTGGAGGAGTAGCTTAATGGTTAGAATACTAGCTTCAGAACCAAGAGACCAGGGTTTCATTCCAATTAGCACTTCTTGTAGCATTGGGCAAGTCACTTAACCCTCCATTGCCTCAGAAAAATCCAATTTATCAATGTCCCTGGTTAATGTGCATTGCCAAGTTTAAGTTACTTTTTTTCTTTTTTCCTTTTTGCATTGTGAATTTTATAGGAAAACACATCAAGCATAACACCATGAAAATACCTTTTAGTAAATACATAATCAAAAGAAAGAATAATAAAAAGAAAAGGTTTTCTAGCCCACATTAAGGGAGGACAATCACTTCTAACAAGCAGAAGCAAACAAAAACTTACAGGACAATCCAAAACTAAACCACAAAACAAAGTTTAAAAAATTATATACCATAACACAAAACCTCTGTAAGACTCTACTTGTTAGTCAAAAGATTTTTCAAATGAAGAGGGTCAGTAAATACATTCTTAACCTTATTCAAAGTGATTACAAGGAAATCACAAAAAAAAGGCCCCCTACACGAGGTCTAAGCTGCAGGAAGGACTTCCTCCGCACCTGAGTTGACTTGCCACATCTGGGAAAACAGAAACCTTATATCCAAAATACAGGAAATCTTTTTTTAAGAAATAAGCCCTCAAGATTTTAACCTTATCAGCCAAGGCAGATAAGGACACGATTAATGTTGCCCGAGCTGAGATCTCCTCATTAGAAGATTCCACAAAAACCAGTAAGATCCAAATCAGATTGTGTCTCAACATGGGCAACATCATCATCACATGTCACTAATCGCGTAGGCAGATAATAAAGATCAGAAACCCCAACAGACTCAAAATCAGAAATTAATAAAATCTCTTTGCAGTATTTCCTAAATAATATTAATGGAGACAACAATCGCGTCTTAGGAAAATTAAGTAACCTTAAATTCTTTGCCCAATGAGCGTTTTCTAGGGCTTCAATTTGTTGAAGCAACACATAACTATTTTTCAATCCCACATGACCCCCCCTCTTGCAATAAACCCAAACGTTTATCCACATCATCCAGTCGCTGGGAGCAAGCAGCAAACCTAGTATCCACCTCACGGGGCATAGTAACAACTTGTTGTGAAAACTTCACAGTTTGATCAATAAAACCAGGTAACAAAGCATTGGTCTCAGAAACCACTTTCATAATGTCAAATAAGGAAACATCAGCAGAAGAGGCCGGAGGTAATAAATCTAAGGCCTCTTGGGAGTTAACAATAAAGAGCCAACACTGAGGCTGGGGGGGGTGGGGGGGGGGGCCTCAGAAACCACATTCACCGATGCAGTTACTGGACTCACTAAGGGTATTACCTCCTCCCCACCCGTGCCACAGTTCAAAGGAGAAGAATTCAGAGGTGGTGTCCAATTGATGGAACTCAGGGAGACATCAGATAAAGACGTGTTAACAGAGGTAGAAGTATCAAGCCGCAAAAATTCTGACCCAAGCTTCAGGTCTTCCAACACTTGCACATGATGGTCCATTGGGCCGACATGACCCTTTGGTGTCGAAACTGTTGTCACAGAGTCTTTCTCTATCACCTTACACTTCCTCTTACCGCTCCCTCTAGGTATCCCCGGCAGCAAAAATCAGGAGGGGCTAATGCCCCAGGCCCAGAATGGCACCAAAGGGGCATTCCCCTTTGGTCATGCGCCCCTTCAGGCACATGATTGCAGGCCACAGCCGCGGCCGTGAAACAGCTGTAGAAGTTTAAATGCCAAAGAAACATGATGATGCTGGAAAAGGGGGAGGATGCCAGAGCTTGCACTAACTGGCAGAATGAAGTACTCCAACAGACAGCTCCCACTTGCAGAGCAAAGTCCTCCACCAAGTTTAAGTTACAATGTCAACTGCTTTGACTGAAATGATAAATAAATAAGAAAGAGTTGGGTTCTCCACCCCTTGCCAGTAGAGGGAATTGGCAGTGTGCATGGACAGAGAATCTGGAATGGACATAGTGTGGAGGAGGGGGCAGCTTACATCCAACCCTTATTATTTATTTTACTTATGAATTTTCATTTTTTTGTTTTGTTTTGTTTTGTTTAAAAGTCTACCTGGTTGCAAGTTTGCTCAGTCCCATACAAACATAGAGATTATTAAAATTCCAGAAGGTTTAGGGGAGAATAAGACCATGATTCGACTGGACAGATATGATTCTACCCCGTGGCTGGGGAGTGGGGTACCCCCACAATAGATGTTTATGTTTATGTTTATTACATTTGATATACCGCTCAAGCCAAAGCATCAGAGCGGTTTACAATATTACATAAAAGTTACAGAAAATATGAAAAGAACACCATTAATTAGATAGGACAGAATAAGAGATACAGTGATAGTTAAAGGAATAGAGGAGACAAGAAGAAATGCTCCACATAGCATCTGAAGAGGTAGATATCATACCACCAGGTGTTTAAGCTCCCACTCACAACCTCCGCTGTCGACATCACCCCTCCACCGCTCCGATCGCCACAGCAAGCAGAACCAATGTAGCAGCATTTTAAACGTCCCCGCATGGTCCTACGCCTAAGGGCCACGCCAAAGCTAAGTTTGGCGGCGTGCACCGATGCTAGCCACGGCTACTCAAACCGCCAAATCGAACCTGTCATTGGCCGCTTGAGACATGAATTTGGAGCACCCACAGACTGCCTTAGCCAGGTTCTTAGAAACATAGAAATATGATGACAGAAAAAGACCACATGGCCTATCTAGTCTGTCCTTCCATAACAACTACAACAGTCCCCTTTTTACCTTTAGAGATCCTCTGTGTTGGTGCCATGCTTTTTTGAATTCAGTTACTGTCCTCATCTCTACCACCTCCACTGGGAGACTATTCCACGGATCCACTACTCTTTCCGTAAAGAAATATTTCTGCATATCACTCCTGAATCTATCTCCCTTCACCCTCATCCCATGTCCCCTCGTAGCAGAACTTGCTTTCAATTGAAAGAGGCTCTCTCCCTGAACATTTATGCCATGGAGGTATTTAAACATCTCAATCATATCACCTCTATCCCTCCTTTCCTCTAAGGTGTACATATTAAGATCCTTCAGTCTGTCCTCATATGCTGTATAATGAAGACCACTAATCATTTTAGTAGCAACCCTCTGCACCGACTCCATCCTGTTCACATCCTTTTGAAGGTGCGGTCTCCAGAATTGCACACTATACTCCAAATGAGGATGCACCAAAGACTTATACAGAGGCATTATCACCTCCTTTTTTTCTGCTCTCCGTATGCACCCAAGCATCCTTCTAGCTTTTGCCGTCGCCTTTTCTACCTGTTTAGCTACTTTAAGATCATCAGACACAACCACGCCTAGGTCCCACTCTTTTTTAGTGGACAAAAGTACTTCACCCCCTATACTATATTGCTCCCTTGGATTGCTGCAGCCCAAATGCATGACCTTACATTTTTTAACATTAAATCCCAGCTGCCAAATTCTAGACCATTCTTCAAGCTTAGCTAGATCCCTCCTCATGTTATCTACCCCTTCCTGGGTGTCTACTCTATTGCAGATTTTGGTATCATCCGCAAAGAGGCAAACTTTACCCGAAAGCCCTTCCGCTATATCACTAACAAAGATGTTAAAAAGAATCGGACCAAGGACAGATCCCTGGGGCACACCACTGATAACATCCTTCTCCTCAGAGCGAGCTCCACTTACTTGTACTCTTTGTCGCCTCCCACCCAACCAATTTCTAACCCAAGCAGTAACTTTAGGGTCCATCCCTAGGGTGCTCAGTTTGTTTATAAGTCGCCTGTGAGGAACAGTGTCAAAGGCTTTACTGAAATCTAAATACACCACATCTAGGGCTCTCCCTCGGTCCAACTCCCTGGTCACCCAGTCAAAGAAATCAATCAGATTTGTCTGACAAGACCTGCCTCTGGTGAATCCAGGCTGCCTCGGATCCTGTAGTCCGCTGGACTCCAGAAACCTCACTATTTTCTCTTTCAGCAGCGTTTCCAATAATTTACTCACCACCGAAGTTAAACTAACCAGCTTGTAGTTTTCAACCACATCCGCTTTTGTGTAAAGGCACCACATGAGCCTCTCTCCAGTCCTTTGGCACCACTCCCGACTCCAACGAGGCATTGAGATCTGTTTGCCATCCCGTGCAATGCCCAGGTGGACCAGTAAATGTAGCTGGGTTTAAAAAAGGTTTGGACAAGTTCCTGGAGGAAAGGTCCATAAACCACTATTAAAAAGGGACCCAGGATAATCAATGCTTGACCTAGTACAAGTATTGTGGAACCTGTGTCTTTTGGGGATACTGCTAGGTACGTATGACCTAGATTGGCCACTGTTGGAAACAGGATACTGGGCTTGATGGACCTCGGTCTGACCCAGTATGGCATATCTTATGTTCTTATGTTCTTAGGGTGGCTTCCAATGGCTGGCTGGCATCATTTTCCTTCTTCCTCAACTGGGGAATGGACCTTCTTTATGCATACTCTCTGATTCTGCTGATTTCCCCTGCTGCTTCAACTCTCTCTGTGGGAGCCTCTGTATCTGGGCTGTGCAACAGATGTCATCTCTCAGGAAGATGGGACCCTTGCTACACCCCAACTTCCAGTCCCTGGCTCTCACAGCATGGATGTTGAGTGGGCAGTTCTCTCGGTGCTCAATTTGCCCAAGAATGTCATGGAAGTCCTTCTGGCCTCCCCCAAGGATTCCACATACAGATCCTACATGTTTAAGTAGCAGAGGTTCTCCTGGTGAACTCAGGGCTCTGGATCCCTTCTCCTGTGCTGTCAACCAGTTGCTATTTCCTCCTGCACCTATCGGACTCGGATCTCAAGTCCCATATAGTCAGACTCCACCTGAACATGATTGGGGCCTACCATTGTGGTTTGGAGGGGAAGGCAATCTCCACTCAGCTGGTTCGCTTCATACAGGGCTTACTCCTCTCGAAGCCTCCATTGAAGCCCCCTATGGTGGCATGGGATCTCAATATGGTGCTTGTCCACAGAGAAAGCATAGTTACTCACCTTTAGCATGTGTTCTCTGTGGACAGCAGGAATAAGTCCTCACAACTCTCCCACCTCCCCCAGGAGTTGCTTTTTGGCTACTGCTATATTATTATACTGGAGAAGATGGCACCGTGGCAGGTGGGAAAGCAGGCATGCCTTTGTGGTGGAGCCTCCCAAAAGCTTCCAATGGAAGCTGGGGAGCATTCCTGTGCAGGGCTCCATCGGGGACATCACCCATATGTGATCACTTATTCCAGCTGTCCACAGAGAACACCTACTACAGGTGAGTAACTACACTTTACCTCTGAGATGAGAGATTCATCCGTCCAAGAAGTTGTTTCAGTGTAAAGAAAAGATAAAGGGAAATCCAAGAGTCTTTCAGAAATGTCTACATCACTTTACCTTTTACGGGTTGCTGCTTGGAGTGGAGGAGTGGTCTAGTGGTTAGGGCAACAACCTAGAGCCAGAAAAACCAGGGTTCATATCTCTCTAGCACTCCTTGTGGCCTTGGTCAAGCCATTAACTTTCCATTACCTCAAATACAAACTTACAGGCCAAAGCAAAAAGTCCAAGTCAATTTTTTAACATTGCAAATGCCCACTGCGGTAACCGTGTGCACATGCAAATGAGCCACTGCAGCATTAAACTGGGAGAGCAAGCCAAACACATATGCACAAGACTTCTGCACTAGTTTGGCTTGCTTTCCAGGCACCGGTGGTTAATTTGCATTTTTTTAAATGTTTAACAAAGACTGCCAAAATAAAGATTAATACGAAAACTTAAGAGGTTCCACTACAAAAATGCTCATAAGGGCCTATTGCTGGCTACAGGGAGCAGGAACAGACGGTTTCCAGAGCTGCATGAGATGATCTCCTTGTCTTGTACCGTCGGGGGGGGGGGGGAGGGGGGAAGGCGCCAGGGATTCCTTTTTGTAGGCACAGCCCCTCCCAGAATTTTTATGGCATTGGGAGCTTTTCCCGACGCCTGATCATCTAAGGAGAAATGATCTAGGCATCGGGAAAAGCACCCGGTGCCGTCAAAATACTGGCGGGGACACATGTTAGAGGTTTACTTCTACTTAGACCCTGCAGTAAACATTCTGGCACTATGGCTGCTTGCAAAATCCTCTACACTTGTCTATGCATTAGGAGTACCCATGATTTGCATACCAGCCCAGCTGATTAAATACATTTGAATAATTAGGATTCATTTAAATCAATTTAAATAGGGGTGGCGTTAATTGGATGCTAGTTTTTCTGTTGGTGTTTACATCTATTTCCTGC
Organism: Ichthyophis bannanicus; assembly: GCA_033557465.1. Lineage (NCBI taxonomy): Eukaryota > Metazoa > Chordata > Amphibia > Gymnophiona > Ichthyophiidae > Ichthyophis > Ichthyophis bannanicus. The sequence goes on along the minus strand of CM066031.1, from coordinate 98,881,744 downwards.
ATCTAAAAGGATCTTAATACGTGCTTAAATGTGGTGTCATGGGCTCATAAAGCCCGTGCTAGCTTTCTGCATTGGCCGCTTTTCCTGTGTCTGCAGCACTGGCAGGCATTGGATTTTAATCAAGGGAATAAAGCCCACGGATCTTTGCAACTCCATGCTTGGAATGCCCAAAGATGCCCGCCCCCTTCTGACGCATCACATCCTATCAGAAGGTCCCCTAAGTTTGTACCTGAGATAATGCAGGGTTAAGTGACTTGCTCAAGGCCACATTGACCAAAAGGAGTGGGATCTGACCCCTGACCTGTCTGTTTTGGCACATTGCTCTAAACACCAGGCTACTTCTCCACACACTGTAACAAAATTTTCCAGTGTAAGATTATCTACTATAAAAGTTGGAAAACCAAAACAACATGTTGCTATCAGATTTATGGATCTAGCCCCAAGCTTGAAATAGAATTTAGAAAATAAAATTCTCATATGATGTATCTTTGTTTATTTTACTTATTTGTATATTTGTACTTCAATCCTTTTCTTGCTTGTTTCTTGATTGTTTCCTGAAACAATTTGCTGACAAGACACTAACTTGGGAGCAAAACTTTCTTCTCAAGGAGTAAACCTGTCTACAAAAAGAGCTCTTTAGATCACAGCTGAATGAGGTCAATGGCAGAGATGGGATCAGAAGCTCTGAATGTGAGGAGGGGTCTCAGTGACAGAGAGGGGATCAGAGCCTGTTAGTGTGAGGAGGGGTCTCAGTGATGGAGAGGGGATTAGAGCCTATGAGTGTGAGGAGGGGTCTCAGTGACAGAGAGTGGATCAGAGTCGTGAGTGTGAGGAGGGGTCTCAGTGACAGAGAGGGGATCAGAGCCTGTGAGTGTGAGGAGCGGTCTCAGTGACAGAGAGGGGATCAGAGCCTGAGAGTTTGAGAATGGGTTTCAGTGACAGAGAGGGGATCAGGGCCTGTGAGTGTGAGGAGGGGTCTCAGTGATAGAGATGGGATTAGAGCCTGTGAATGTGAGGAGGGGTCTCAGTGACAGAGAGGGGATTAGAGCCTGTGAATATGAGGAGGGGTCTCAGTGACAGAGGGGATCAGAGCCTGAGAGTTTGAGAATGGGTTTCAGTGACAGAGAGGGGATCAGGGCCTGTGAGTGTGAGGAGGGGTCTCAGTGACACAGAGGGGACTGGAGCCTATGAATGTGAGGAGGGGTCTCAGTGACACACTGAGAGTGACAGAAAAGGGATCAGAAGCAGTGAATGTGAGGAAGGGTCCGAGTGACACATTGACAGTAACCCACCTTCCCGAGCCTCTACTAGGAGAGAGAGAGAGAGAGAGATTGAGAGAGAGAGCACTTGGAGGAATGTGTGAGATACTTTGCATGTGTGAACTCTTTTCCAAGGGCTTCAGCTGGGAGATGCTGGGCTTTCGGACAACCTGTCAGTGTCAGACAGAGGAGAAAATTGCTTCAAGGCCCTTAGGCTTAGGATCTTCTCCTCACTTGTAGCAAGGAAACATTTCCACAACAGTTGGGGGCTAATCAGAGCAGAAGAAAAATTCCAAATAGTTACAGAAAAAATACAGTTCATGTGTGGATGGATGGATGTTTTGGGTCATTGTCCTGCTGGAGGACCCATGACCTTCGACCCAGACCTAGCTTTCTGACACTAAGTAGCACATTTCATGCCAAAATACCTTCGTAGTCCTCTGACTTCATGATTCCTTGAATACGTTCCAGGCCTCCAGTTCCTGAGGCAGCAAAACAACCCCCCAACATTATAGAACCTCCTCCATATTTAACTCTAGGAAGGGTGTTTTTTTCCTTATGTAGCACCTCTGTGGGTGCGCTTCTGGGTTTGGGACCAGTCTGGCTGGAGTTCCCTCAAGGGTGGGCTCCATTGTCAGTTTGGCACCTGGTGCCTCCGTCTGGGGAAAAAAGGTGTTAACGTGGAGGAGTTTTGTCCTTCCACCCCAGGAAACCTCTCCAAAAACACTGCTGTGAACAAGGATGGCTTAATTAGTATTTACAATTTATTTACAAAATATATACATCAGGTATTGTGATAAAATAATGCAGTATGTATGACCCGTATTATAATAAGTGGTTCAAGTAGATAAGGTGAAATAGCAATACAGAACAAGAGATAAGGCAGTTCAAGCAACCAACTATAACTTTATACAAAATGATTTAAGTAAACCTTTAAAGATTATGGATTAAATCTTAATAACCTGTCTCCTGACTCCCCTCCCTTTCCCTTTGTCCACCAGCCCCAAGTGTCACCCACTGCTGGAGCTCTGGACCATTGGCTGCTTGTGAAAGGAGAGGTTTTGTAGTTCTGTCCAATCGCTGAGACTATAGCCTTGGTTCCACCTCCTCCAAGCTCTCCTCCAATCCGGAGAGGGTTTGGCACTCCTGCCCAATCAGGAACAACTGTTGCAGCTCTCCCTTGAGCTGATCTGCTGCTGGATTCTCCCCCCCCCCCATCCCCCCACCCGGGTCTTGTGGCCAAGTCTGGAATGGACTCTCTGATGCTGCAGCTCTCCCCTTGTATTATTTATGGCACCACAGTTCCCCCAGGAGCTCATCTGTCATTGCAGCTCCCTCTGGAGCTGATTCTCCACTACAGCTTCCCGTGGAGTTGATCCACCACTGCAGCTCCCAATTAGCTTATCTGCAACTGGGCCCTTCATGAGTCTTGTGGCTCCTGGATTCTCTGACACTGGAGCTCTCTCTTGAACTGATCTGCTGCTGGATTCGGCTCTCCAGAGTCTCTCTTTTGCCATCTCCACTTCCTGGGTTGGGAGGAAGACCGTCTGTCCCCATCTTCATTCCTACCCCCAATTGGGTCTGTAGGAGGTTCCCTGTTGGCATCTTCACTCTGAACCTGTCTAGGCTGCCAGGAGACTTTCTAGCCCCATCTTCAGAAGGAGGGCTGCAGAGCAGGGGGCGCTCCCTCCTCCCCTCTCAGATGAGAGTTAAGCTCTTTTAAATAAAGAGACCTGATGCCACTAAATCCCAGATAACTGTTCTACAAGCTCTTTTCCACACAGGGCTGTGGGTGCCAGAGCCAAATGATAACATTTCTCTTAGGGTGAGCAATTTCCACTGGCCCCCAGTATTTACATCTCCAACCCCTGTCTTGTGCGTGAACTTTACTCCCCTACACTAGTCCCTATAGATTTAAAGTTAAATCTTAATACTGGTTATAAATGTGAGCAAATATTACCCTTGCTCCTTCAGCACAGGCAGTGATTTGCATATCCCCCTTAAATGTTTACTTCCCAGCTCTAATAGCAAGCAGGCTGTTCCCTTAGTGTTGTCCCTCATCTGACCTCCCCAGCAGCCACCTCTTCAGCAGCATACAGTGACCATTTACTTTTGATTCTACATTATTCAATACACTCTCTTTAGGAGGGGTTTCACTTACAAGCTTCATTTCTTCACCTGTAAACGTATCACTAGTTGCATTGGCAAGGAGCTCAAGTTTGGTTTCATCTGTCCACAGAACATTTTCCCAGAAGGATTGTGATTTCTCAAGGTGAGTTTGAGCAAAGATCAGGCATGCCTAGGATGACCAGCTCTTGATCAGCCAACCTCAGGGACATCGACCCCCAAAAGTCTGGACACAACCAAAAAAAATTATCAGTATTTTTCTCATTGGTATATCAGATCAAACAAACAATATCTGAAAAACTTCTTACAATCACCACCCTCAAAAATGCATGCATATCTCTCCACCAACACGCATGCCACCAAACTGAGTGGCTGATTCCCATGCCACCAACAAGACACATGGAAACAAGACATGCCCTGCAGAGGGATGCACCCCAGTCTGTGCATGACATCATCCAGGAGCACAGGAACAGAGGCAGACATGGCCAGCCTCCATGTTCCAGCTCCACAGGCAAATCAAAACTCCGGCGCCCACCATCATCATCATTATTTATGAGAAACATATTTTGCAAATGACAACTGATCCAGAAACTTTACCTTGGGAATGGAGGCTAGAGTAGCAGACTTGGAGGACACAAGGAAGACAGAGAGGTACATAGACGAGACCTACAGGGATATAGTACTGAAGTCCCACCTCCAGTCTGGCAGCATCCCAGTTGCCATGGAGGAGAGAGATCATGTGATAGGAGAGCATCACTCTGGTGTGCCAGGAAGTGATCCTATAGCTAGGAACTGTCCTCCAGGTGATGTAAAACCCTCTCACACCGACAAAGTTTCTCCAGGGCCATGTGCCCAAGAGGGAAGGGTTAGGACAGCCGTTATAGTTGGTGATTCAATCATTAGGCATGTAGATAGCTGGGTGGCTGGTGGACGTGAGGATCGCCTGGTAACATGCCTGCCTGGTGCGAAGGTAGCGGACCTCATGCGCCACCTAGATCAGGTTTTAGATAGTGCTGGGGAGGAGTCTGCTGTCTTGGTACATGTCGGTACCAATGATATAGGAAAATGTGGTAGGAAGGTTCTGGAGGCTAAATTTAGGCTTTTTTTTTTTTTTTTTAAATCTTTATTTATTCCACCAGTAAATGCAAGTATACAAAAACAGTGAACCAGGTCTCCACGAGGGGTGTACTCTTATCTCCTCCGGATGACCTCAGAAAAGTACAACAGGTGTCTTTTATCATATTATTCCCTCCCCCCCTCCCCCATCCCCCCTCCCCTCCCCTCCCCCCCCTTCCCCCCACACTCCCTCAGCAGCAAAAAGAAACTAGTACTGAATTGGAAGCACGATATATCCACCTCTCCTCCCCCTCATCCATTCAACTCCCCATTTGAAGAATTTCATTACGGCTACGCGCCCCTAGTTGCTGAATATAGGGCTCCCAAGTTGACAGAAACACTGTCCAGCGCTTGACACTGCCCCTCGCAAGCCAGCGCTCCAGCAACATCAAATGGTGGAAATTGTTCCGCCATTCGCTGAAGGTTGGCGGCTGATTTTCCCTCCACAACCGGAGAATCGGCCCTTTACCCACCAGACAGGCCTTCCGCAAGAGCATTCGCTCCCCTGTCTTCGCAGGCACGGGGACCGCCAGCTGATCCAAAACCACAAAGGAGCCGGTCCATCTAACCTGTTGCTGCAACAGCTGACTAAGAAAATCCCGTATCTTCGCCCAATAGGGCCGCAGTCTACGACAGCTCCACCACATATACAGCAAAGTCGCCAAGTGAGCCGAACAACGAGGGCAGCTGCCATCCGTCCCCAACTGACTCCGAAAGGCCCGCCGTGGTGAAAAATGAGCTCGGGTCACACACTTAAATTGGATCTCCCTCCACCGGGCCCCCTGCGCCACTCGAACAATCCGTTTCAAAGTCTTGCCGACCATTCCCGGGGCCACCTCCCCTCCCAATTCAGCAGCCCAAGCCAACTTGACCCCCCGATAATCGGGAAGTACCCTATAACAATCCAATCGACTCTTCAGCTGCGAAATGGATGGGGGACTATCCTCCCCTATCCCAAAAAATTCCATAATCATGGCCGAGCGGTCAATGTGCAGCACATCCCGCAGTAGGGAGGCCACGTAGTGAGCGACTTGCATATAGGCAAAACAGTGTCTAGTAGGTAACTCGTACTCGCGGCTCAGGGCCAAAAAGGACTTGCAGCATCCTGAGGGTTCGAAGAGATGTCCCACCGTCCGTATACCGCGGGCCCCCCAGTCTCTAAACACCCTCGTGTCGGACCCCGGGAGGAACTGGGCATTCCCTTGAAGGGGTAACCAACTAGAAACACCCCAGGGCGCCGTCCAATACTTATTAAGCTGTTGCCAGGTGCGTCTAGCCGAGCCCACTAAGGCGCTCCTCTTAACCGCCTCCGGCAAATCACTATGTCGCCCATGCAAAACCCCCAATAAAGTCCACGGTGCCACTAAACACTCCTCCACAGCTCGAGGCGTATAGTCCTCTGTCCCCCCTAACCAATCTCCTAAATGTCTCGCTTGGCACGCCAAAGCATACAGCTTTAAGTCCGGCAGTCCCATACCCCCCTCTTTCCATTTCCCCAGTAACCTATCCCACGGGACCCGAGCCCGCTGCCCTCTCCAAAGAAACCCCTTAAGAGAGACTTCCACACGACGCAAGTCCCGACGTAATAACCAAACCGGCAAGGTCTGCAACCAGTAAAGGATACGTGGTAATATAACCATCTGTACCGCCGCAATTCTCCCAGACAGAGACAAAGGAAGATACTCCCAGGCCTGCAACTGTGTCGTCAAACGCCGCAATATGCGATCCAGATTGCGTCTATATAGCTCCTGGGGTTGACGAGGCATCACTATACCCAAGTAAACAAATTCCTCCACTGCCCACCGGAGGGGAAAGGTCTCCCCTCAGGATCCACGAAGTTGCCCTAGAATATCCAACGCTTCCGATTTAGCATAATTGATACGGAGACCCGCCAAGGTCCCAAATCGCCCAAATTCCTCTAAAAGACTCTGAAGAGAAGCTACTGGGGAAGTCACATGGACTAACAGATCATCCGCAAAAGCTGAAATTATGAACTCCTGAGATCCCATCTCCACACCCTTGATCAAACCCGATTGAACAATTTTACGAATCAAGGGGTCCAGGGAGAGAACAAATAACAGCGGGGAGAGGGGGCAGCCTTGACGCGTACCCCTCTCCAGAGCGAACCCCTCCGAAAGTACTCCATTGCACATAATCCCCGCCGTCGGTGTCAGATATAAACTCCGCACCATGTTGCAAAAGACATCCCCGATGCCGTAGCATGGCAACAGCCCCCATAGATATTGCCAATTCACCCTATCAAATGCCTTTTCGGCATCGAAGCTGACCAGTAGCAAGGGTATCTGTCGAGCATGTACCCATTCCAAGGAGGCCAGGATTTTCCGGAGATTACGCACGGCGTATCGCCCCTTAACAAAGCCCACTTGTGCCTCATGAACTAAACTCCCCAATACGTCAGCCAACCGAAGAGCCAAAACTTTCGCCAGAACCTTTAAGTCAAAATTAATAAGGGAAATAGGCCGGTACGAGGCTGCTAACAGCGGGTCCTTACCCGGTTTGGGAATCAGAGTAATATAAGCATGGTTTTGCCCCCATCGAAAAGCCCCCCGGTCCCCCCGCACACTGAACACCTCTCGTAACACCGGACTGACACAGTCACCCAGTATCTTGTAAAATTCCGCACTCATGCCGTCCGGCCCGGGGGCCTTACAGCAACTAGCCGCCGAGATGGCCGATTGTATCTCCTGGGAGGTAAGAGGCTGATCCAGCGCCCCCTTCTGCACCTCAGTAAGCCGTGGCAAAGTCAAATCTCGCAAGTAGTCCGGCAGGAACGCACCGGGCCCCGCCTCACCTTTGTAGAGTGACTGAAAAAAATCCCAAAAAACCCTGGCAATATCCCCATTCGCCTTGTGCACGGTGCCCTTGTCATCCCGGAGGCCCGCCACCATGGTAGAGCCCCGTCTGCCCCTCAGACAACGAGCCAACAATTTCCCAGGCTTATCGCCATAACAGTACAACCGATAGCGGTAATAAAGAATCGATTTCTTGGCTTTCTGATGCAACAGTTCGTTGAGATCAACTTGGGTCTCCCAAAGCCTCCTCCTATTCTCAGCTGACGGTATTTGGGCACAACGACGCCGAAGTTTAGTGACCTGTTGCTCCAGTGCCATGATACGTTCCGCGAGTATCCGATGCTTTCATGCGGCATAACCGATGATATCTCCCCTAAGAACCACCTTCGCCGTTTCCCAAATCAATTCAGGATCATCCTCGTGGACTCGGTGATCGCTCACAAATTCCGTCCACCGTTGATGGAGAAATTGACGGAACTGCGCATCATGGTACAACCCCTAGGGAAACCGCCAAATACGTGTCCGAGCATTATCACCCCCCCAGTTCAAATCCAGCCAAACCAAAGCGTGATCGGAGACCTCCAAGGGACCAATTTGAGCTGCCTCCGTATGAGCAAATAGCTCCCTTGATAGAAACAAATAATCTATACGGGCACTGGTGCCATGGGCTCTAGATTGATGTGTGAAGTCTTTCTCCGTGGTATGCAACAACCGCCACGGATCAATTACTCCCAATTGCTTACAGAAGCGTTGTAGCAACCGAGAGGACAGCCCCCTCCCTCGTCCCCCCCCCCGAGACGTATCTAGGCCTACATCCATAACCCCGTTAAAGTCCCCCCCCAGGATCAAGGGGCACTCGGGGAGCTGCTCCAGTCTGGAGGCCGCCTTGCTATAAAAACCAAAATCAGCTACATTAGGTCCATAAAGGGCCCCGAGAATCACCGGCTTCCCTTCTAACTGACCATAAATCAACAGAGACCTACCCACCTCATCCGCAATAACCGTCTCCGCCACAAAACGAATCCTCTTGTGGACCAAGATAACAACTCCCCCCTTGTTCCCAGTAGCCGGGGATCCCCAGACCTGCCCCACCCAGGACCTGCACAGCTTGCTATGCTCTTCAGCCGACTGGTGGGTTTCCTGTATCAGGGCTATATCGCAGTTGTGTCGGGCCAGTGCTTGGAGTACTTTATATCTTTTAATGGGGTTACCTAGTCCACAGACATTCCAGGTAATGACCCTCAAGTGGATGGGGCAGTGTCAAGGCTTTTCCAAAACGAAAAATCTAAGCGTACCAGAGGGGCTCCCCCAGCCTGAAGCCCCCCACTCATATCTTCCCTGGTAATTCTATGCTGCCAATTCTTAAACCCCGGAGTGTGAACCCTCCCTCCCCTGATTACCTCCCCCCTCCCCCATCCCCCCCGCCCCCCTCCATCCTATCCAGTCCGTCCAACAGGTCGGACACTTCCATTGGCATCGGGCCCACCCCTAACACACTCACACTCGCCATACCCTGCCCCCCAGCTACCTAGGAGTTCTATTCACCCTCTACCGTCCCCTCAAGTCTTCCCCCACGCCTCTATACCCCTGAATGAGTCCCCCCCCCCTTCATTGGGCATACCGGCCCAGCTACAAGCCCCTTCCTCCCCCTTTCCTGCCCTTCCCGAGAAATTACATGGGCCATGACTCATTTAAAGGAAGAAAAAAGAATTTTCACTTCCATAGTCACCTTCTCCCCAGCAACATTGTTACTAACAACAAATACAAATGTAACAGCCACTTTGTAAGTGTCCCAAACTATAACTTAATTGAAACGCAACTAAGTTACTTGCCCGCCTCCAAAGTGTCTCCTCCCTCCCCCCTACATAATACCACCAAGGCAGAAGAAAGAAAGTAGCAAGCAATAAGTGGAAAATCTTAACAATTGTAAGGAAAGAACCCAGAGAGAAAAGAGCCCGGCAGCCTAGGCCCACAGCCCCTCTACACACGAGCTCCCATTACATGTTACCCACTTCAGGGCCCATCCCCCGGGCGTCGGCCTTATACGCAGACACCATTCCCCATTTTCAATCATTATCGTCCCCCCCCTTAAGGCAGCTCCCCAGAGGACCACCCCAACAGTGTCACCAATCCAAGCAAATTTAATATGAGTCCCAGGAACCTCATGTCCAAACTGCTGACACTCTCCTCGTAGGCCGCAGCACTGCTACTCCATCCATAGCTGACTGCACGCTGCTCCCCATCGTGATCCTGGTCTCAGTCTTACCGCCGCGGGCCTCACGACCCAGCCACTGATGTCTCAGCCAGTTGTGCTAGCCAGGTGCAAGCCTCCTCTGGTGTCCCAAGGATTCTTGTCTGTCCTTGATGTTCCACTCTCAATTTCGCCGGATAGAATAAGGAGAAGCGAATCCCCTTGTTCGCTAGCTGGGCGCAGATGGACGAAAAGGCTCTTCATTGTTGGCTCACCAAAAAAGAATAATCCTGGAAAACCAGGATGTGGTCAGTTTCGTCAGCCTGCCTCCGACGAGCGCGGGCCGCTCTCAGCACCTTCTCCTTCTGGGTGTAGTCCAGAAAGCGGGCTATGACTGCACGCGGTCTCTGTGCTTGATCACGTCTCGGGCCTAGTCTGTGCACTCTTTCCAGCACGATGGAGCGCTCCCCTACATTGTCCAGGAGTCTTCCCATCCAGTCCAGAAGATATCGGGGTAAGGCATTCTCTGCAACCGTCTCCGGGATGCCGATAAACCGCAAGTTTTTTCTGCGGCCCCTATTTTCCAGATCCTCTAGCTTTTCCCCTTGCTGCTTGACAAGGGTCTCCAGAGCTTGCACTCTAGCCGTTAGAGTGTGCTGAGCATCTTCCATGTCCGAGATCCTTGTCTCTGCCTGTTCCATCCGCCCGGTAAAATCAGCGATGTTTTGTGCCACAGAGTCCAGCCGATCTCCGAGTTCATTGAAGCACTCGTCCAGGGCCCGCACCACCGCGGCACTCACGTCAGCCACCATGCTGCTCTCGCCCTCAGACCCAGGACTTCTCGTCGCTCCCTCAGCCATCTTTGGGTCAGGGCCTCGTGTTTTCTCCCGTTTGGATGTTTTTGTAGCCATCGGGGGTCTCTCGGCCTGCAGTGAAGGCACTACTGCACCCCCACCACTATCCCTGCTGCTTTTGGAGGTAGCCAGGGGCATTCGATCACGATCAGTTAGGATTTATAGCTGCTATTTGGGATGGGTGCCCAGAGCTGATCTGCACGATGTCCGATCAGCTCAGTGCCATACCGGAAGTCCCTAAATTTAGGCTTTTAAGTAGGAAGTTGAAATCCAGAACTTCCAGGGTAGTGTTCTCTGAAATGCTTCCTGTTCCACGCAGAGGAGCCAAAAGGCAGGCAGAGCTCTGGAGTCTCAATTGGTGGATGAGACGATGGTGCAAGGATGAGGGGTTTTGGATTTGTTAGAAACTGGGGAACAGTCTGGGGAAAAGAGGGGCTCTTCCGAAGGGATGGGCTTCACCTTAACCGGGATGGAACCAGGCTGCTGTCATTAATCTTTAAAAAGGAGATAGAGCAGCTTTTAAACTAGATAATAGGGGAGAGCCAAGAGTCGCCAAAAAGCACATGGTTCGGAACAATGCATCATTGAAGGATACTACCAAAAAATGAAGTTAGGGCATATCAGCAGAGAGGTTCCAATAAAGACAAAAGTAGCCCAAATTCCCTTGAGCAGACAGAGCTTAAAGATTCCAAATTACCCCTGCCTTCCTAAAACCAGATTAATATGAATAAAATACAGTCTCTAAAATGCTTGTATGCAAATGCTGGAAGTAAAAAAAAAAAATAAGATGACAGAATTAGAATATATAGTACTAAATGAGAGGTTAGATATGATTGGTATCTCAGAGACATGGTTGAAGGAAGACAACCAGTGGGACACTGTGATACCTGGGTACAAACTATATCACAATGATGGAGCTGATCAAAGTGGTGCAGGGGTTGTGCTCTATGTTAGAAAGGACATTGAGTCATAAAGGATTAAAGTTTTGTAGGAAACAAAATTTGCTGTAGAATCTCTATGGACTGAAATTCCATGTAAAAAGGGGAAGGCAATGGCAGTGGGGGTGTACTATCGATCACCCGGCCAGAATGAACAAATGGATGATGAAATTCTCAAAGAAATCAGGGAAGCTAACAAAAGTTACAGCACAGTAATAATAATGGGTTATTTCAATTACCCCGGTATTGACTGGGTCAGTGTCACGTCAGGACATGCTAGGGAGATAATGTTCTTAGATGAAATAAATGACTGCTTCTTGGAGCAGCTGGTTCATGAACCGACCAGAGGGGAAGCAATATTAGACCTAGTCCTTAGTGGAACACCAGATCTGGTGCAAGAGATAAGGGTGTTGGGGCCACTTGGCAATAGTGATCATAGCATGATCGCATTTGATTTAATTAATGGAGGAAGGATGGTAAGGAAATCCACAGTACTACCTTTTAACATTCAAAAGGGAGACTATGATAAAATGAGGAAAATAGTTAAGAAAAAATCTAAAAGGAGCCGTTGGAAAGGTTACAGACTTACATCAAGCTTGGGTGCTGTTTAAAAATACTATCTTGGAAACCCAGATCAGCTGTATTCCACACTTTAAGAAAAGTGGAAGGAAGTCCAAAAAACTGCCAGCATGATTTAAAGGTGAGGTCAGAGAGGCTGCTGTTGCCAAAAAAGCATCTTTCAGGAAATGAAAAAAAAAAAGAGCCAAATGACGAAAACAGGAAACAGCACAAGCACTGGTGAGTTAAATGCAAGGCATTGATAAGGCTGGAAAAGAGAGAATTTGAGAAGAAACTTGCTGTAGAAGCAAAACATGTAATAAAGACTTTTTCATGTACATTCGTAGCAAAAAAAAACCTGTGAGACAGTCAGTTGGACCATTAGATGATAGAGGGATAAATGGGGCACTAAGAGGGGACAAGGCCATAGTGGAGAGACTGAATGAATTCTTTGCTTCAGTCTTTACTAAGGAAGATGTAGGAATGTTACCCATGATAGAAGTGGTATTTAAAGGTGATACTGTGGAATAATTGAAAGAAATATCGATACACTAGGAAGATGTATTACACCTATTTGATAAACTGAAGAGTGGCAAATCACCTGGACCAGATGGTATACATCCAAGGGTGTTGAAAGAACAAATATGAGATTGCAGACCTGCTATTAGTAATTTGTGAACTATCATTAAAATCATCTGTAATACCTGAAGATTGGAGGATGGACAATATAATGCCAATTTTTTAAAAAGGTTCCAGGGGTGATCAGGGAAACTACAGACCAGTGAGCCTAATGTCAGTACCGGGAAAAATGTTAGAAACCATCATAAAGAACAAAATTACTGAATATGTAGATAGTCATGGCTTAATGAGACAGCCAACATGCTTTAGACAAGGAAGATCTTGCCTTACTAATCTGTTATGTTTTTTTTTGAAGGTGTGAATAAACAGATAGACAAAAATAAAAAATCATGGGATAGGAGGAAGTGTACTATTGTGGATCAGGAACTGGTTAAAAGATAAAAAACAGAGGGTAGGGCTAAATGGCCAATTTTCCCAATAGAGAAAGGTGGATAGTGGAGTACCCCAGGGTTCGTTGCTGGGTCCGCGGCTTTTGAAATATTCATAAATGACCTGTAAAAGAGAATAACAAGTGAGGTTATCAATTTGCAGATGACACAAAACTATTTAAAGTTGTTAAAACCCATGAGGACTGTGGAAAATTGCAAGAGGATTTTGATAAATTGGAAGACTGGGCATCCAAATGGCAGATGAAATTTAATGTGGACAGGTGCAAGGTTATGCACCTAGGAAAGAACAACCCAAACTAGGGTTACATGATGCAAAGTTCCACATTAGGAACCACCACCCAGGAATAAGATTTAGGTGTCATCATGGATAACATGTTAAAACCCTCCGCCCAGTGTGCAGCGGCAGCCAAGAGAGAAAATATAATGCTAGGTATTATAAGGAAAGGAATGGAAAATAAAACAAAGGATATTATAATGCCTCTGTATCATTTCATGATGCAACCGTACCTTGAATATTGTGTGTAATTCTGGTTGCCGTATCTTAAAAAGGATATTGCATTATTAGAAAAGGTACAGAGAAGAGCCACCAAAATGGTAAATGGGATGGAAGGATACCCCTATGAAGAGAGGCTTAAAAGATTAGGGCACTTCAACCTGGAAAAGAGACCTCTAAGGGGAGATATGATAGAAGTCTATAAATTAATGAATGGAGAGAACGGGTAAACGTAGATTGATAGTTTACGTCATCAGAATATAGAAAGACCAGGGGACATGCAATGAAGCTACAGGGTAAACTATTTATGACTAATAAGAGAAAATATTTTTTCACTCAACGTATAATCAAACTCTGGAATTTGTTACTGGAGGATGTAGTAAAAGCTGTTAGTGTAGCTGGGTTTAAAAAAGGTTTGGACAAGTTCCTGGAGGAAAGGTCCATAAACCATTATTAAAAGGGACCCAGGATATCTCTGCTTGACCCAATATAAGCATTGTGGAACCTGTATCTTTTGGGGAAACATCTAGGTCCTTATGACCTAGATTGGCCACTTTTGAAAACAGGATACTGGGCTTGATGGACCTTGGTCTGACCTGATATGTCATATCTTATGTTATTATGTTCTAATGAACAAAAATTGCACATTTCCCATGTTGGAATTCCACTCAAACAAGATTCTGTGATAAATCGGGACAAATAGCATCCTACCTTGGGTTCCTTCAGGACGCCTCTAATGAGAGCCAAAAATCGGGATGTCCCACAAAATTTGGGACAGTTGTTCACTCTAGGCATTCTATTTTATGTCTGTCTTTGAGGAGTGGAGTCCTCTTTGGTCTTCACCCATGAATTCCTTTTTTGTTTAGTGCGCAGCATATGGTGTGGGTTGAAACCACCACTCCATATTGCTCTAGGTCAGCCCTAAGCTCTTTGGATGTTGTATGTGGTGTTTTTCCGACAGTCCACACTAACCTTTGAAGACTTCTTGGGTTACTTTTCCTCTTCCCATCACATCCTGTGAGGTTCTAGACAGTTCCTTGAGCAGAAAACTTCTTAATAACATTGCGAACTGTAGACAAAGCAATCCAAAGGTCTTTGGAGATAGCTTTGTGCCTCTTTAATGTATGATGTTGGTGATAATGGCTTTTCTTTTTATGTTCAACAATTTTATTAAGCTTTAATAAAATGAACACAACAATACAATATGTTATCAGACATTTCCCGTCACAAACCCTGCCTCCTCCCCCATTTGAAACATTGTACATCTGCATCAGCTCATTGCATCTATATAAACCAAACATCTGATAAGTGTAATGCCATGACTGTAAAGTCATCATCTAATGTATCTCCCTTACGGAGGCAAACAAACATCATATAATTGTAATTGCTTGCTAAGAACCTCCTAAACTTGTGTCACCACCAAGGGTGGAGTTACATTTGGAAACATAGACTAATCAGCCATACTTTAGAAATCCCTTTAATTCCGATCCATCCCCAAGTATTAAGGCAAACGTATAGTTTGATTCCCAGAAACCTGCCCAAGATGGGGTAAATCATATTGAGTTAGAAAGCTGATCTTGTGTCTGATTTAACTCTCCCTCCCCTCCCCACCCCCCCTTTTCCTCCTCCCCCCCCCCTCCCCACCCCATGTGCAAAATTAGAGACATTTACTCCTTGAGAGAAAGAAGAGACATCTGTTTCTTCCCCCACCTGTACAGAGTGACATTATCTGTCGCATCGGTACTCATGTATATAAAACATACAGTCAAACCTCGGTTTTCATTTGCCCCGGTTTTCATACGCTTCAGTTTTCAACGTCTTTTTTGACTGAGATTTTGTCCCGGTTTTCATGCATCGCTTCGGTTTTCAACGTCTTTTGACTGAGATTTTGTCCCGGTTCTCGTACATTGCCTCGGTTTTCGTAAAGTACAGTACTGTAAATACATACACCCTCGCGCTGCACACCATTCTGTATACACTGCCAGAACGCCTGCCCGGTCCCAGCAGCACTGCCCCCCGGACTCACCGATCGCCAGCGTGATGAGAAGCAAAAGCCAGCTGAGCACGTAAATGAAACACATCCTCGAGCCTGGTCAGAGTCAGAGAGGCAAGGATTGCGCAGAGAGGAAGGCCCCGATCTCGTCCACCGCCTGCCCGTTCTCTGGAGCACCCCCTCAGGCTCGGAGGTAGCAGGGAAGAAAAGCTGTCAACGTAAGCAGGAGATGTTGCATGAATGTGGGAGGCAGTTCTTTCTCTTGCATGGTACGTCTGAAGCTATATCATTAAGATTTTCTGCCATTCTGAAGCATTGAGCAGATAATGTAAAGGTATTTTAATGGGCTGAATCCAATGTGATTCCGAAGAGAGCTGGGCACAGCAGCTTGTCAGGGGTGGCTAAGGCCAGATGTTAACATACTGTACTGTACAGTACTGAACTTAGCTTGCTTTCAGTGATGTTAAATGTTCATTTATCCATTTCATTAGTCATTTATATTTATTTCTCATTGTTTTCTGTATGTAAAAATATAGTTTATTCTCTATAAAATGTATTTTTGTGAATATTTTTGGGTGTCTGGAACGGATTAATTGGATTTACATTATTTCTTATGGGAAATATTGCTTCAGTTTTCATACGTTTCGGTTTTATTCAGACTTTTTCGAACGGATTAATCATGAAAACCGAGGTTTGACTGTACTTAAAATATATTAATTCGTGTATCCACTAATAGGCAGAAAAAGTGTCCAGTGGCGTATGACTTTATCTGGATGTCCCCTTAGCTCAGCCGTTAGCTTTTCCATCTTGTAAACATCCCATACCTTTACCCACCTTTCTTTTAAGGTAGGAGCATGCGAACGTTTCCAATAACGACCGATCACAGATCGAGCCGCTAGCAGTAAGCAATTAACCAACCCAGCCCTAGTAGGAGAGGTGATCTCTACCAGAAGATGTCCCAAAACACAGGACTCCAGTTCACATGGAAAATCAATCCCTAGCTTATTTGTGATCTGAGAATGTACTGCAATCCTGAATTCCTGAATTTTCCAGCATTCCCACCACATATGTTTAAAGGTGCCTCATTGGCCACACAACCACCAACATAAGGAATCATCTGCCCTATCCCAGCAGTATAAATTTTCAGGAGTAATAGACATCCAAAATAATATTCGTAATTGGGTATTGACAAGTGACAGTGAAATAGAACATTTATGAGAATATGAAAAATTTTCTATCCAAAACTCTTCCGATCTGCCTCGACGATCTTTGTCCCACTGCTTATGGAACTTTGTGGTCAAGGAGGAGGAGGCTAAATCTATAGAAAGAGCCCTATAAAGGCGAGCCATAATAGCTCGAGATCGGGAACTAGCAAAAAGTATATTCTCACATTGTATTGGCACTCGCGTGCCTGCCATGATGGTCCCCCGTTTATGAAAACAGTGTGTGAACTGGAGATACTGAAATTCAGAAATGAATATGCCAAATAATTGTTCCACCCTTTTTTAGACAAAAATCTGGATTGAACATACATGGTCAAAAACCATGTCATAGAACCAATCTCTCTCACCGGCCCCCCAAAATGTCTAATAAAGGGTAGAGACCCTAGTACCGTGTAGGGAGATAATTGTGAAGACATCAGGGATCTTTTGCAAACCTGTCCCCATGTTCTCCACACAGGACCTAAAAGAGCATGTTGCAAAATTTTCTGGATTCCTGCGTGCTCGTCGTACTGCCAGCAGAGGAATTGCTGCAAGCCAATCAGCTTCAATTAATCCTTGGACCTCTACCTTGCCATATAAATTTTGTAAGAAGCTGGTGCACCTTTACAAAAAATGACCTGGGAATAGTAATTGGTAGTTGATGACAAAGGAATAACAGCTTCGGTAGTAGTAACAGCTTTATCACATTTATTCTGCCTAACCAGGAAACCGATAAGGGTAGCCATTGTTGTATATCCTCCCTCAAGGTTGACAATAGCGGCTGGTAATTCATTGGTTGATTCAAGTCATGTGAGTACTGACAATTGATCAGAAGTGCGTCTAATTTTACTGTAATGGGAATGTGGTTCTTCTGTTCAAAACTGATTTGAATTGTTTATAATGGTGCCAATAATCAAGTCTTGACAATGTCCCAGTTTTTATGCTATTTCCTTGTTTACTTGGTCTTGTTTTATTTGATTATTTTATGTGTCAAATATGTGTGCATATATAGTCCAAAGCCATTTCACTGAGCACTTTTCATTTTAGGAGATATTGGACACTAAAGGGTTGATCTGCAAGGGTGCCAATAATGTTGACCACAACAGTACAACTCTCAGGCTTTTTGAAGCATGTGGGACACGGTGCAGCCATGTGGTCAAAGCAGCAGTCAGGCCACAGGTGTCAGATGGTAGGACACAGTCTGAGTTGTTCCTGCCACACTCCTCCCTCCTGTCAAACTGAATCAGTGTGGGAGAGAAGGAAAGGGAATCAGATTTACAGCAGCCGCCTCCCCAACCTGACTCGGTCCTTGATCTCCCACAGTGATTCCGTGGCTACCAGCCAATTCCACAGAAAGGAGCAGATTTTGCAGCCCTTCCTGTGGTCGAGGAATCACGGGGGCTTGAGAATTCTGCTTATTCCTAAATCCAGACTTGATCTTAGGGAGCTGGAAGGTTAAGTGACATGGAATCAGCAGGGGAAAGAGAGAGGTGTTGATCAACCTCTTGGAGGATGAGAGAGATCAGGAATGTGTGTAGGCATGTAGAGCTGCTAAGTTACCCAGTTCCAGTAGGAGTATTTGAGTCCAGGCTTGGATTTCTGACAAGCCTATTGTGTTGCATTATGGGATCTGCAGCATTGATTTCAATCGGTAGAACTGGGGGCTACAAATACCACACTGCTTTTGAGATGTCTTTATCTTTATTTTGACATTTGATTAATCGCCCAGACCAAGGCATCAGGGCGGTGTACAATAAAACAAATAGGTGCTACTAACAAAAAGAAAAGAACGCCAAAATTGTGATAGGACAGAGAAGAGGACAGGGCACACAGAAAAGATAGAAAGCATGAATAAGTGGATGAGAAGAGAAGGAAGGGGAAATGCGATATGAACCTAAGTAGGGGAGAGATCAAAGGTGATGCCAAAGAAATGGGTCTTCAGCATCGCCTTGAATCGGGGGAAGGACTGCTCAGTATGGAGGGCAAACGGTAAGGAATTCCAAAGGGCTGGACCGAGAAAGAAAAATGCCGAGTGATGTGTGCGCTCTAGGGGTTGGGGAAGGGAGGGACAAATGGTTATTGTGAATGGAACGGAGGGCACGGGGAGGAATGTGCATGTGTAATAAGTCGGCCTGATATTGTGGAGTGCCAGCTTGAAGTGCCTGATGGAAGGACCTTATTCTGAAAACAGTATTGGAGAGGGAGCCAGTGCAAGTTAAATAGGAGGCGAGATACATGATCGGTACAGGAGGCATAATGAGTCGGGCAGCGGTATTTTGCGGCAACTGTAAACGACGAAGCTGATAGTGGGGAAGGCCGGCCAAAACAGAACTACAATAATCAAGTCTGGACATTAGAAGAGACACCATGAGGGTAACCAATGAAGACATCGGGAGGATGGAACGCACTGCTCTCAACTGGCGCAGTGTGAGAAAGGAGCGATGTACAATAGAAGTGATGTGCTGGTGAAAAGAAAGGGAGGAGTCAAGAGTGACGCTCAGATACCAAAGAGTCGACGATGTAGGTTCAAAACTTCGACTGGCCAAAACTCTCCCTCTTGCACTGGGTCACTTGGCAGCCCTATGTTTGTGTTTATTTAATAGAGGTATAAAAGCAGGCAGAATCTGGAGGGGGAAGGGGTAGGACTTATTTTGGTGGGCTAACTTTGATTAAGCTTTATATAGCCCAATACCTACAATAGAAATGTTTGGCTTGTTCTTTTAATTTTTTATTTGTAAATTCAAAGATATAGGTAATACACTTGGTTTAGGAAATCCCTCCTCCCTGGATATCCATCCTAGATGCCCCTCCCATGCACCAATGCCCCAGAGCTTCTCCCCACCAATACTCTCAATGGGGACTTGAAACCCCCTCCCCTTGGTTCCTGAAACACATACAGCCATTGCAGCACTGCCCCAGACACCCCACACTGACATGCGTCATAGGCGGCTCTATTTGCTATTTGCGCGGCGTCTTTTTGCTACCACGAGCAATAATGCAATTAAAAAAAGGGGAGACATTCCATACTAGACGTGGGCAGCATTTTTGATCCATAATAGATCCCCTGAAGAATCCGAATAGGAGAAACGCGAAGAAGGCGCTGGGGGGAAGCGTCGGGATCGGGATCATTGAGTAGCACTGATGCGATTTACAGTTATGTGGTTTGGCATTTGAAGGTTGAAGCGGGGGATCACCTGTAGTACAGAATTTTACTTGCATGGAACATAACAACGGGGGAACCGTGGGAATTAAGATTTTATTTGCCATACCCACATACTGTTAATAGCCACCGTGGAGGTCGTTGATGTGATTCAGCACATATATTTCCGAGTTGACGTCTAGTCTACAGAATTGGTGCTAGGCTGAGACCTCCCGGTGGAGTTTAAGTGGAGTTTATAACCATGCACCCGCCCCTTGACCTTGAGGGTTTAAGGAGGGGTGTGCCTTGAGGTTAAATTTGTAGTTGCGGTGGTTGAGTGACAAGGCAGGTATAAAGAATATTTATTTTATAAGGATTTTATTTCTCCCGCTCCGTGGTGGAATTGGAACAGGCGTAAAGGCAAAGTATTTTTACAGCCAAAACAAGAACAAGGAACAGATAGGCTTTTCCAACACTGTGTTTCAAAACTGTTCTTTTCACAGCACTTCACATTCCAGTCATGTGAACTGTCCTTGAAAATACTTAAACAAAAGACCAACAATAAAGTTCATGCACTGTTTCCAACTTCTGCTTTAGCTTATTCTCATATCTTTCTCATAAGCTCTTCAGGTAAGGAACTTTGTCAGTGTGCACTTTTCACTTTATAAAGAATAACCACACAAGCTCTGCTTGGACTATTTCTTATCTACAAGGCACGTTGAGCAGTCCATTGGCTGACTCAAATCCTGCATCTGTAGGGGATGAGCCAATGGTACTGGTGCTTCTGGACTCTGTACTGGTTCAACTATATTACGTTTCTCTAGGAATGCTTTAAAGTCTCTTAGGAGTGCTTCAGCCTGGTTACTCTGCTCATTCACGGCACTGGAGTTACCCCTCCCCCACTTGTCTCTGTTATCAAGTGCTGGGTAAATCCGTTCCTTTGCAGGTGAAACGTTTGTGGGCAGAAAATCAAACTTAGAGCTTCCTGAAACTTTCTGGCAAATGTCTCTGGCAAATATCTCTGCTATGTCCTTATAACTAGCTTGCTTGTTAATCTTGTCAGCAGTTTGAGGAGACACACAGGGTTTAACTGAACAAGCTTCTGGTTGCAGCCAGCTGCTCTCATAAAACCTGGGCTTTTCCTGAGGTTTAAAATATGCACTCACATAGTCTGGCTTCTCATAAAAGCTGTTATCAGTATTAAAAGTATCCTGTACCTTGTGCTGAGGAATTCCTGGATGTTTGTCAGCCGTCTGCCATTCATTCCATTGATCAGCTCTCTGCTCCAAAAGCCTAGGCTTTACCCTTGGGTCTCTCCGTGCCTCGCCCTTCTCCTTCTCCCAGAAGGTTCTGCTGTGCACTGAGTCTCCCTGGTACCTGCTTCTTGGCTTTACACGCCCTCTCCTGGAATTGCAGCTGGGGAACGTTTCTCCTTCACAATCAAAGGCTCTGGCATTCAAGGCTACTTCATCTCTAAAGCACACGCCTGCTTCATCTGGTTCCAGTATTTCCTTCCACCTCCTCGGTTGGTTTCTTCTCTCAGTCTCCAACTGCTTCTGAAGCTCCAACTGCTTCCTTCTCTCCACGTGAATCTGCGTCTCCAACTCACATCTCTTCTCCAACTCACTTCCTTCTTCCGGTTTAACAAGCTGTTTCTGCTCTGGGGAGCCCACCTCCAGCTAGGGCATGCCCAATCAGCAACTCTGCTTCTCCCCTCCCCCGAGGTAAGTTGTGTTGGCTGATTATCTATGTCCATCTTGTGCTGAGAAGGGAATATCTTGCTTTTAGCTGCAGTACCCGGACCTTCCACCGGGTTACCATCTGTTTCTATAGCTCCTAGCACTGCTACAGCGTCACAAGTTACAATGTTGAACAAGAAGAAGTGAGAATATTGTTTTGAGGGAACATTCCTTCAACCTGTTGCATTGAACGTGTTAACACTGTTTTACCAAGAGGTTGTACGTTCAAAAGGAGACCAATTTTAGCGTGGCTCTATAATGAGGCCAAGTGAGGTGGTGGCCTCAGGCGGCTGCTTTTTGGGCTTTTTGGGGGCGGCAAAATTGCCCCCAAAAAGACCGCCGTCACCGCCTCACTCGGCCTTCAAAAAAAAAACAAACCCACTCTGGGCCCGGCGAAAGAAGCAGCTGCTGGCCTGCTGCTGCTGCTCCAGCGGCAGCGGCAGCAGAATGAGGAGCCCTGCGGCTGCCTGCCCCCCCCCCCCCGGAGAGCCTCCTGGTTTCCCCAGCTCAGCTTTGCAGAGCCACGGCGAAAGAACAGTGTTTCCCTTAACCACGGCTCTCTTAAAGCTGAACCCAAGGCACTGATGGGAAACAGGAAATCCGGTTTTCCATCAGCACCTCGGGTTGAGCTTTAACAGAGCCGCGCAAAAAGGAAACGCTGTCCCTTCGCTGCGGCTCTGCAAAGCTGAGCCGGGGAAACCAGGAGGCTCTCCAGGGGGGCGGGCGGGCGGCTGCAGGGCTCCTCATTCTGCCGCCGCCGCTGCTGGAGCGGCAGCAGCAGGCCAGCAGCTCCTTTTTTTGCCGAGCTTGGAGTGGTTTTTTTTTGTTCAATTTCCTTGGGTTGGGGGGGAGCGATCTAGGACTGGAACTGTGCTGATGGGGGGGGGGGTTAGAACTGGAAATGGGCTGATGGGGGGTTAGGACTGGTAATGGGTTATGGGAGGGGGGTTAGAACTGGAAACAGGGGGTTAGTACTGGAAATGGGCTGATCGGGAAGGGAGCTAGGACTGGTAAAGTGCTATGGGGGGGTTAGAACTGGAAATGTGCTGATGGGGGGGTTAGGAATGGAAATCAACTGATGGGGGTTTAGAACTGGAAATGGACTGATCAGGAGGGGGCTAGGACTGGTAATGGGCTATCGGGGGGTTAGAATGAAATGGGATGATGGGGGGTTAGGACAGGTAATGGGTTATGGGGGGGTTAGAACTGGAAACGGACTGATGGGGGGTTAGTACTGGAAATGGGCTGATCGGGAAGGGAGCTAGGACTGGTAATGGGCTATGGGGGGGCTTAGAACTGGAAATGGGCTGATGGGGGGGGTAGGACTAGAAATGGGCTGATCGAAGGGGGCTAGGTTTGGTAATGGGCTATCAGGGGAGGGCTAGGACTGGAAATGGACTGATGGGGGTTAAGAACTGGAAATGGGCTGATGGGGGGTTAGGCTGGTAATGGGCTATGGGGGGAAACTAGGACAGGAAATGGGATGATTGGGTTGCTAGGACTAAAAATGGACTTATTGGAGGGTTACGACTGGTAATGGGCTGATTGGGGGTCTAGGACTGGGGTGGGCTGATAAAGGGGATAGGACTAGAAATGGGCTGGGACAGGAAATGGGCTAATGGGGGAGGGGAGGAGAGTGCTGCTGGCCCTGGAAGAAAACTAGGGGCTAGAGCTACAAATGGGTTGATGCAGGGGGATGGTAGAATAGGACTGGAAGGGAGCGGATACTGAGAGGGTCTACCAGGGGAAGGATGGGGCAGGAAGGGAAGGAGGGGGCTGGAAAGGAGCTGACACCTGGAATGTACCGAAGGGGGACTGGAAGGGAGCTGACACTTGGGGACGGGAGTGGCAGGTAGCTGAGTAATAGGGATGAGGCTGGAAGGGAGCTGACATGTGAATGGCACTGGAAGGGAGATGGTAGGGTAGGGTGGGGTGGCTGGAAGGGAGCTGACTGGGGGGTGGCACTGAAAGTGAACCTGAGCTGATACCTGGGATGGTATTTGGACTAGAAGGGGCTGGACAGTGGGAAAGGAGGGGGAATGGAAGGGAATGGACACGAGTGGCAGTCATGGGAATGCAAGGTGGTTGACATTGGAAGGTACTGGGAGGGGAGGACTGGAAAGGGGACTGATACTGGGGAGGGTTACTGGAACTGGAAATGGGCTGATGGAAGGAAGTGAAGAAAACAAAAGAAGAGATAAGAAATGGCAGATGGACCATGGACCACAGAAAGAGAGCTAAGAGAAGACAGGAAAGCAGAAGCCTCAGATCGGGACCAGCATGATCAGAGAATAAAATGGTCAGACAACAAAGGTAGAAAAAATAATTGTATTTAATTTTGGTGATTGGACTTTGTGCTATTTTTATATTTTGCACAATATTGGGGAACTGCATCTCTTATTTATCTGATGTTGCATTGCATGTGGACTCTGGCTTCTTGGGGTTTCAGTTTAAATTTTGTCTACATATTTTTATTTTTACTTTTGATTGTGGTTACTTATTCTGTACTTGGTGAGGGTCGATGTTGTGCGTGTGTGAATGAGGTCAGGTGTTCTGTTAACATGCAGTTTGTATATAAAGATCTATACTATACTGTAGTAATTTGACTTGTTCAGCTTTTCAAATAGGTGTATGGATGTTCCAGGGCCCACTGTAGCATTTACAGTGACGCTTTTGGATGGGCTCCTTATGTGACTTTTGGAAGTTTGTGCTGATATGGTATGGTATGGTAGGTTTGCTTTTTGTTGTAGGGTTTTTTATTAGTTCACAATATGCCTGGTACTGGAGAATAGTGGTTGTTGTTGTTAGTGAGATGATCAGAATCAGATTTTCTTTTTTGAAATATTGAGTTCTGTGGGTGAATGTCCTGGTTCTGCTCTGCACCTACTGTGGATGCAAAATATATGTTGAAAAAGAAAAAGGGAGAACCATAACGCAATTTATAACAAAATAAAAATGGGTTATAATTTAGTTTTATAAACTGTGCTATTGATTCTTGCTGTCTTTTAGTTCCTTGGTGTGCAAACGGGACCGTACTTAGACCCGTGCAAGCGGTGCAGTCGCACAGGGCGAAAAGACTTGGGGGGCACATTTTGGCTGTCTGCTGTTGCCCTGCTGCCGCTGGCAGGACAATAGCAGGTAGTTCAAATGCACCCCAAAGCCTTTTCGCAGCACTTTAAGCAGGTCTGGTCCCTCCCTCCTCCAACGCGATGTCAGAGCAGGGAGGCACAGATCTGCTTAGAGTGCCGGCGCCTTTCAGATTGGGTGCATGCCCCCTCCTCCTCCCCATACCTCCATCCAGCGCTTCCTGCTGTTTCCCTGCTGCCGGCGCCGCCATGAAAAAAACAGAGGGCGGCAGCAGCAGGGAAAGAGCAGGCAGCGCTGGATAGAGATATGGGGGGAGAGGGGGCGTGCATCCGAGTTGCAAGTCGCACAAGGCGCGATTGCAGTTCGATACGGCCCTGTGTGCAAATATCTTACATTTCCTCCATATAATCTAATCGGCTTTTTGATTTGGTTCAGTCTCTGATTGGATTTCTGAAAAAGCCCCGCCCCCTCTAAGGTGGTGGGCGGGTGGGGGGGCGCCATCTCATTCTTCGCCTCAGGCAGCAGACTGCCTTGAGCCGCCCCTGACATGTGTCATCTACACACACGCCCACTGTGCTCCTGACATATACAAACCCCTACTACCACACCTCATACATTTCAACCACAGAACCCCTCACCCCTATTATCCTGGATACCCCCATACACATGCCACATGTAGTCTCCTGCCTGAAACACTTAAACTCTGGCCATGTACATGTTCCTACACCGGCTATCTAACCACACATACTGTATCCCTCAATTTCCACAAAGTCCCCCCTCCCTGACTGGAGGTCTGAAGGGAATCCCCAGTGCCCATGCCCACTCTCTTGGGAGAGATGATGTCATAGTGGAGCCATCTTAATTTCCCCACCGATGACTGATTCAATCCCAGCTACGCCACTGCTCCTCTTTCTCTCACACATGAATCCCTCTTCCTCACATCTACCTCATTCCCCTCTCGTTAACACACATAGCATCTGAGCCGAGAGGCTGAATTTCCTAGCTTTCCCCAAGTCTGACCTTGACCGGGTCCTGCCCGGCCCCAGAGAAAATCCGTATCTGCCTCCAGATTCAAAAGAGCATGGACCACCCATAGAAACATGATGGACAGAAAAAGACCACATGGCCTGTCTAGTCTGCCGTTCCATACCCATCCTCTGCTGCCACCTGCACAGCCGTCTCGCCACTGTGCCGCTCCCAACGCAGCAGGAGGCAATGAGGTCTGCCTGGGAAAGAAGCGAACGGCTGCACCACAGAACAGGGCATGCGCATTCCACTTGGTACTCTGTTTGCACATGTGGCATTAGTGGCCGCGGCAGGAAAAGTGCAGGTCTAAGAAGTGCATCATCTGCTGCTGTGAGCACAGCTGCCACCCATACAAAGGGAGTAACAAGGGACGGTTGCACGGGGTCAAAATTCAAGGTGCACACAAGGCAAGCAAGAGGGACCGCTGTGGAGCTATAAACGACACTGCTGCAACACTTAACAGTGGCAAGTAGGCACATTGCAGTCGCTACTGGGTCCCACACACACACAAATGTTGTGGGGGGGCTGCTGTGGTGATATTTAGAGGGTTGTGCAGAGGAACAGCAGAGAGCAGGCCGCTGAAGGCTGAATTTTTACCTGTGGGAAGCTGAGCCCCCATTATCTAGGGGCTCGGGACAGCTGCTGCTTTTGCTCATAGGTAAGAGCGGCCTTGTCCTTAGGGCTTTGGACATTCTCCTTACTTGAAGTAAGAAAACAGCTCTTCAACAATAGTTCGGGATTACGTAAATGGATGGTAATGACAAGACAGAAATGTACCATATCGAGCAGAAGAAAAAGTCCAGTGATAAATGTAACACCCCCCTGCTCCCACCAGGAGGGAGAGGATATAGACTCCTACAGTAGTATAGATGTAATTCAAGTGTAGTCAGGGTAGCCGAGGGAGGAGTCTGTTTCTCTCTCTCAGGTGAGGGATGAACAGAAAATCACTAACCTCATCTTATCTTCCTCCACTGTGAAGTGAAGAGAAGCGTAAGAGGAAAATAAATTCTAAAAAAAGGATTAGATATAGGACCCACAGCCAGGGTGATGTTACACAAGTTGCATGATATAGGGATACAGTTAAATAATCAAGTTCCCAATCCAAAGTATAGTTATAGATTAAATTTCGTATTGCTAAACAAGTTATTAACTATTAATTAACAGGTTCCAATCTGTTCCCTCCAACTGAAATGAATTGAGAATCCTAGGACTTTGTTCACTTGGACTCTCCAAACGCAGTGCAACAAATATTCAAGGACAATACTTCTCTATTACAGTTTCACAAGTCTTTTCACACAGAATTTTTTCCAAACTACCACTCTCTTTACCAAGAAAAGCCTCTTTACAATTCAAGTACGTGCCTGTTTAAACATTTTTTCTTCCTATCTTTAATTCTTCAAATTTATTTAGAAACATTGAAACATGACAATAGAAAAAGACCACATGGCCTATCTTGTCTGTCCTTCCATATCAACCACTACAACAGTCCCCTTTCTTCCTTTAGAGATCCTCTGTGTTTGTCCCATGCTTCTTTGAATTCAGATACTGTCTTCATCATCTCTACCACCTCCACTGGGAGACTATTCCACGGATCCACCACTCTGCATATCACTCCTGAATCTATCCCCTTTCACCTTCGTCCCATGTCCCCTCGTAGCAGAGCTTGCTTCAATCGAAAGAGGCTCTCTCCCTGAACATTTATGCCACGGAGGTATTTAAACATCTCAATCATATCACCTCTATCCCGTCTTTCCTCTAAGGTGTACATATTAAGATCCTTCAGTCTGTCCTCATATGCTTTATAATGAAGACCACTAATCATTTTAGTAGCCACCCTCTGCACCGACTCCATCCTGTTCACATCCTTTTGAAGGTGCGGTCTCCAGAATTGCACACTATACTCCAAATGAGGTCATACCAAAGACTTATACAGAGGCACTGTCACCTCCTTTTTTCTGCTAGCCATTCCTCTCCATATGCACCCAAGCATCCTTCTAGCTTTTGCTGTCTCCTTTTCTACCTGTTTAGCTACTTTAAGGTCAAAAGTACTTCACCCCCTATACTATATTATTCCCTTGGATTGCTGCAGCCCAAATGCATGACCTTGCATTTTTTAACATTAAGGGGGATGTTTACTAAAGTGCGGTAAGCGTGAATAACGCGCATAAAGTACGTTTAACGATCGTTTGCACGTCCAAACGCGCGTTCTGACGTGCGAACGATCGTTAAACGTACTTTACGCGCGTTAACCACAGTTAACGATCATAAACCTCCGCGGCGGTTAAAACAGCGCAGAAGGCGGAGAGTGGGCGGAGAGAAGGGGTCAATGGGCGGAGAGTGGGCGGGGAGAGGCTCCCCACACACTAACGCACTGAATTCCTGAGCTCAATTCCAACGCGAATGAAAACCTGTCGTTAAAGGCATATTAAAGGGAAGAGAAACCATTTCCGTCAGCAATGTACAGCAAAACCGGGGAAACCCACAAAACGTGAGCAGTGTGATACATGTGCACAGAACAAACTTTCACATAAAACGTTAAAAATGACCACAAGAAACATTGTAAAAAGCATAATTCAGCTGGGCAACAGTGATAGCAATGGGCAACAAGGCACAACACTACCTGGAAAGCACCAAAAAAACAGAAATGATGTTTGGAAGGGTCTACGCTCCGCAGACCCTTTCAAAGATCAGTTCATTGTAATGGAGCTGTCCTGGGAGTGTTGTTCCCTGTTGCCCAATGATATCATTGTTGCCCATCTTGGTTATGGGTGTGTGCCCCTTTTTTGAGGTCTATTCTGAGGTTTATGTGCACCTTTGTCCCCATACAAGGTAAATGAGCCCACAGTAAACCTGTGCAGAGCAGGGTTTCGGACTCGTCTGACTCGTTTAACTAACTCCAGGGACTGCACTGTCTCTGTGGCCACAGAGTGGTGCAACAGACACAGCCAGTGCCTGTAAGACCAGAGGGTCACAGGTTCAAATCCCAGCTGGGACTCCTGCCAACCCAGTCTCCATAGGTTTACCCACCACTAAACAGTGATAGTAACAACACCCCTTTATTGCAGAGAACATACGCATGGTTCATACACCTATATTTTACCACACCAAACACAGACACCAGAAACAGGCACATTACCCAGAGCAGAGTCTCGCAAATGCAGCCCTGGAGGGCCCCACACCATCGAGGTCCCATGCTGCCTCTAATAAAGATGCCTGTGCTGCATATCTATGCACCACCCCAATGGTATGCAGGCGTAGCTCATGCATATTTATGAGGGACAGCATGAAAACCCGATCAGTGTTAGGAACACCAGGACCGGAGTTGGGGAACTCTGCCGTAAAGCAGCAGCCAACAGGGCCAGACACACACACACCCACAGGCCCCATTGGCCAATGCCTCCTGGAGAAGCAGGACATTGGGCCCTGCCTGTATCTCCCAATACTAGCAGTTGCATACCTTTGCAATGCCACCCTACACCTGGGTATATGGTACACAGCTATCAAACGTTTCCTGTGATAACTGGCAGATATCAGTTCCTACGTTAAGCACAGTTTTCCCAGTGAGCTCCACCAAAACAAGCATTCTGATGTCTGCGGTGTGTGCTGCAGGTCTGGTCTCTGACAGTGCTTACCACTCTGGGGAGTGACCCCCAACAGTCTTGCGTACCATATCCATGCCTGAACTGTGCCCAGGACTGGTGTGGTGGGTATGGCTGCTGAACACCTCTATAGTTGCACAATGCTGGCATAGGTGTGGGGGTGGCTGTCTGTCAATCCAGTGTGTGGTGGCTGCAAACACCTTCCACAGCCCACGCTGCCAGTATTGAGCTGCCAATGTGCATAATGAGGAGCAAGGTACCATGGGTATAGGCCGGACAGGGTGGCCTGGCCAGGGTGTATCTGCACAGGGCATAGGGCAGTGACAGGCACATTTTAGTGCCAGGCCACCACCTACACAGACAGGGTGACCTCAGTATGTCCTGCTGAGAGATCACTCTCACCCTGACTGTGCAGTGACCACAGCATGGCTAGGCACCCCATAGTGCTATATAATATTTCTCTCATGTGATAGATATGGGTTTCCTTTTGGGGCCCAGTCACTGATTTATCTGCTTGCTGTGTATGCTGACATCCCACTTCTGGGTGCATGCATCTCCACTGGGCACATGCACGATTGACTAACTAGCAGACTGTTTGCAGCTGGTATGTGTCTTGATGGAGTGGCTTGCAGTGGCTGATGGCTTGCAGCAGGAGAATATAAGATAGTGGTGGGGTGCAGCTTAGCATATCTAGGCCTAATGTCTGTCTGCTATTGTGTTATGGATGTGTACAGAGCTGCATTGCCTGCCCTGTGGGGTGTCTGTTCCTCACCAGAACTGGGGTTGATGTTCCTCTCTACTGCCACCTTTGCAGGGAGGTAGAATATGCATCTATTGTTGGGGGACCCTGTTTGCCACCCTTGGCACGCACGGGCGGGGGGGGGGTACATGGGCCTCCTAGGGGTCCATGGGGGCTATGCCTGACTGCAAGGGGTTTGTGCAGAAACTACCTATCTCACACATTAACACTGCTTTGGACCTGCGCCATGGCCTCTTTCAGCCATGGATGGTGCTGTGGACCTGGTGCTGGGCGCCTCACTGCACCCTCAGGGTGAGCACAGTACCCGCACAATGTGACGGTGTGTAGCTACTCTGTGCCAGTACAACACATGGTCAGTACCCCCTACCAGGCCGAGGTGCTGTGGGGGTGCACATGGTCACTTCCCCCTACCAGGCCGAGGTGCTGTGGGGGTGCACGTGGTCACTTCCCCCTACCAGGCCGAGGTGCTGTGGGAGTGCATTCCCCATGGTGTGTATCTGTGGACAGCTGATTTGCATGTGCAGTGCATCATGGGTGTGACTGGCACGATCCAACCCTGGGAAGATCCAGCGCCTGCTCACAGGCTCTGATAAACCATAGGCCATCACACGTACATCTGTTAGCATAATGCATAGGTGCAAGACACCCTAAAGTGTCTGTACTATAAGGTGCCCACGCTGGTAAAAACACACGTACCCACGCACGATTGTACGCACGCACCAACGCACGTAGCTACGCACGGGGCTACTCCCATAACAACGCACGCAGCCACGCATGCACCAACGTACATGGCTACGCGCACTGCGAGGGGGTGTTTCAGTAACCACTATTGAACGTAAAGAAAAACATGCCTCCTCATTCCCTATGTGATGTACAGGGTGATGCCTGCAGGGCCGGCCCGTCCATTGAGCAAGAATGTTTTTTGCACAGGGCCCCACATTTCGGGGGGCCCCGCACAAAGAACATTCTGCTTTTTCTTAATTGAATTTTAAAAAAAAAAAAAGCTGGCCGCTGGCGCCACGGCGGCATGGAGTGTCCCGCGGGGCTCCCTCTGCCCGGCGGAACACTCCCGGCGCGGCTGAGCCCCTCTCTGCCGGCTTGCAGATACGCGAAGGGAGAGAGTCTCCCTCGCGTCTCTGTTAAGCCCGCAGGGGCTGATGGGAAGTAGGGGCTGATGGGAAATTTCACATCTGCCCCTGCAGGCTTAACAGAGACGCGAGGGAGACTCTCTCCCTTCGCGTATCTGCAAGCCGGCAGAGAGGGGCTCAGCCGCGCCGGGAGAGTTCCGCTGGGCAGAGGGAGCCCCGCGGGACACTCCATGCCGCCGCGGCGGCCGCGGCCAGCTTTTTTTTTTTTTTGTTTAATTGCCATGAGCCGAGGGGGGCAGGTAGGACTGTCAATGGGCTAGGGAGGGAGGGAGGGGGGTTAAGACTGGCAATGGGCTAGGGAGGGAGGGGGGTTAAGACTGGCAATGGGCGAGGGAGGGAGGGAGGGGGGTTAAGACTGGCAATGGGTGAGGGAGGGAGGGAGGGAGGGAGGGGGTTAAGACTGGCAATGGGCGAGGGAGGGAGGGGGTTTAAGACTGGCAATGGGCGAGGGAGGGAGGGAGGGAGGGGGGTTAAGACTGGCAATGGGCGAGGGAGGGAGGGAGGGGGGTTAAGACTGGCAATGGGCGAGGGAGGGAGGGAGGGAGGGGGGTTAAGACTGGCAATGGGCGAGGGAGGGAGAGAGGGAGGGGGGTTAAGACTGGCAATGGGCGAGGGAGGGAGGGAGGGAGGGGGGGTTAAGACTGTCAATGGGCGAGGGAGGGAGGGAGGGGGGTTAAGACTGGCAATGGGCGAGGGAGGGAGGGAGGGGGGTTAAGACTGGCAATGGGCGAGGGAGGGAGGGAGGGGGGTTAAGACTGGCAATGGGCTAGGGAGGGAGGGAGGGAGGTTAAGACTGGCAATGGGCTAGGGAGGGAGGGAGGGGAGTTAAGACTGGCAATGGGCTAGGGAGGGGGGGTTAAGACTGGCAATGGGCTAGGGGGGGTTAAGACTGGCAAGGGGCTTGGGAGGGGGGTTAAGACTGGCAATGGGCTAGGGAGGGGGGGGTTAAGACGCAGTGGGCTATGGGGGGGTTAAGACTGGCAATGGGCTGTGGGCTGATGAGGGCTGGCAATGGGCTATGGGGAGGGGTTAAGACTAGTAATGGGCTATGGGGGGGTTAAGACTGGTAGTGGGCTGATGGGGGTTAGGACTGGTAATGGGCGATGGGGGGGTTAGGACAGGAAATGGGCTAATGGGGAGGGGTTAGGACTTGAGGTGGGCTGATGTGGTTAGGACTGGTAATGGGCTGTGGGCTGATGGGGGGGGTTTAGGACTGGCAATGGGCTATGGGGGACTGACTGGAAATGGGCTGATGGGGGGTTAGGACTGGTAATGGGTTATAGGGGGGGCTTAAACTGAAAATGGGGTGATGGGGGTTAGGACTGGAAGTTGATTGACGGGGGGCTAGGACTGGTAATGGGTTGGGGGGTTGCTAGGACTGGAAATGGGCTGAGTGGAAGGGGAGGCTTGAACTGCAAATAGCTGATGGGGAGGGGGCTTGGAATGGAAATGGGCTGTGAGGGAAGGGAGCTAGGACTGAAAATGGGCTGATGGAACAGCTAGGATAGGACTGGAAATGGGCTGTTGGGGGGAGCTAAGATTGGAAATGGGCTGTGGTGCGGGCTTGAATTGAAATGGACTCATGTAGGGGCTAGAACTGGAAGTAGGCTCATGGGGGGGCTTGGACTGGAATTGGGCTGAGTGGAGGGGAGCTATAATTTGACATGGGCTGATGGTGGGGCTAGGAAATGACTAGAAATGGGCTGATGGGGGGCTAGGACTGGAAATGGGCTGATGTAGGGACTAGAAGGGAATGGATGCTGGGTGAGACTGGAACTAGAAGGGAGCTGATGTTGGGGGAGGATTAGAATGGGATGGGGCTGGGAGATTAAAATGGAGAGGGGAAAAATATTTTGTGTAGGAGAGATGAAAAATCTGCAATTGGCCAGGTATTGGGAGAGTAATTGGGGATTGAGGATGGAGGGGTAAAATTTGTGTGGATGAAATAGGAATGAGGAAAGAGCAAAAGGAGAAAGATTAGTATGTTAAAGCAGATGTAGAGAGAGAGAGAATGGAAAAAAAACTAGAAGAGAGAAGAAAGGACAAATGGACAGCAGACGATGGAGAGTTAGCAGAAAACATGAAAAAACCAGAAGAAAGTGGCTGGACCAATTGCAACTGAAAAAAAAATGCACAAAAGGTAGAAAGATATCTCTTTATTTTGAATTTATTAACTGGAATATGTCAGCTCTGGGAAATGTGCATCATTAACATCTGCGCTTTGTTTGGTACAAGAGGAAATTAATTTATAGTTTTATTTCTACAGTGTTGTTGTACATTCCAAGTTTGGCTTTTGGGGTTCCCAGTTTAATTATTGCCTTCCTGTTTCTAAATTGTGATTCCTTGTTTGGTGATGGTCTATGTTCTGCATGTGTAACTGAGCTGAGGTATTCTGTTTATGTAATTCCTATTTGACGTTGCCACTTGTTCTCTTTCCCCAGTATTCTCTGAAATGTATTTGTTTAATATTTGCAGTGTTGCCTTTTGATAGGTAGGGTATGGTGCTTTGTGAGTCCTGGTAATGCTGTCAGGATACGGCGGGTTTGCTATGGGTTCTAAATGGGCAGCGTTTGTAGTAGTTCCTAATGTGCCTGGTGGTTGGCACTGGATTATAGTAATGTAGAAATCTTTTAGTCTTTCTTTATCCATACACTCATTAAGAGACATGTTTACTAAAAGTTAGTGAATGGTAACATTATGCAAATATTTATGCAAATAAGACCACTGTGGTGAGGAGGAGGCAGCCCAGCATGAAAATAAAGGAGAAAGAAGAACTTTTTCTTCTGCTCGGGGGATGGGTTCACTAGAACACATACATCACAGCAGAATCCCTGAGAGAAACCAAGAGGGTAGTGCTAGGCTTAAGCCACTCCCAGACCTCATGACAACCTCAGGCAAGAGTAGGAGGTACAAGTGGGTGGAGTCAGGAAGGGAGTTGCCCTGCTCAGCGTTTAAGTTTGAGGGAACAAACAAAGTGAGCAGAGGGGCCTGGGAAGGCAAAAAGGCCAGGAACTCCAGAAAGGCCAGGAACTGCAGAGATGCAGGAGAGAGCAAACACAGCAGAACCAGCGACCATGAAAGAAACAGATAGAAAGTGAGTAGCAGCAGAGACAAGAGCAGCCAGCACTGCAGCCCAGGAAGCTACAGGGAAGGTTCCAGGCAAAGGACCAAACAGACTGCTACAGGGAGAAAGAGAGAAGGTTGGCTTTAAGGAAGCTAAGGCAAGAGTGCTTAGACTCACCGGAGGAAGGGTCTATCTGCAGGCAGCAGAAGCCCCAGGAAGGGAAGTGGAGAGCTTACCCTGAGTCACTGTCTAGCTCAGAGACAGAGGGAGTGCCAAGCCGGAGAAGCCTCAGCAAGGAAGGTGCTGCAACCAGACTCCAAGGTAGGAGAGATAAAGCCATAAAGCCTAAACCCTGTGTTACATGCTCTGATTCAGGTTAAAGCCTAGGAAAACCCGGAATAGGAGTAAGGGTTTTGCCAGGGACACTGAACAGGAAGAGCCCAGTGAAATCCTACCAAAGGGAGAAAGGGTCATTCAGTGGCACAGGCTATTTAATCTGCTAAAGAATATTAAGGATAAACTGCCAGAACGACTACAAGCATTGCCAAGTTACAGCTCAGTTGAAAGCATGGAAGTAGCAGGCCAAGAAAGTGACCTAACTTCAGTTTGTTCTGAGATGGACTGTAATGTGTGCATGAAGGCTGAGTAATGGAAGCCTGAGAAAGGAAAGAAGTGAAGCTTGTGTAAATATCTTTATTGCAACACTGGTTACAAGTGTTACCTTAAGAGGAGAAGAATAATCCTGTATTTTGCTTTGACCTGAATGTGTACATTTGCTTTGAAGATTTTGTCAACCATTTTTGACACGGATGCTAATAAAATTCCTGTGTGCTTTAAAACAACCACTCGGTTCATAATCTCCTTGGCACAACTACAATCCTTGGGAAAGAGGAATTGAGATGGCTTCCCGTCCCTACTAGGCAGCCGCCTGGTAGGGGCGCGACCGCCACAGGTGGCGTAGTTTTTCGGATACAGCATTCCAGTGGTCAAGTGGTGCGTCTACAAGCTGGTACCTCAGGATGAGGAAGATCCAGGAAGGACGGAGTGACCGGACCGAAAGAAAACACGGAGGAGAAATTCCGGAGTGGAGTCGGATCCAGAGCGCTGTTTTCTGGTGGTAAAGCGAAGACCTGCATCAGAATCAGGTAACCCGTAGGCTAGAGGGGGATAAGCCTAGGATTCTGATGTAAGGGGCCACCAGGTACTCACTAGGAGACAGTGAGGGAAAAAAAAAAAAGTGCTGCACTTTGTGTGTTTTTTTCTGTGTTTGTGTTCCAGAAACCGCAATCCAGGATGGAGACAGCGGACATATTGGCCTGGATGGCAGACCAGTTCGCCAAGCAGAGGGAGAGGGCAGCAGTGAGCCAGGAGCAAGCGGCGTCCATGCTTCGCGCTCAACAGCAACCCCTACTGGAGGCGATGGCGAAATGGATTCGGGCTCAGGAAGAAGCGACCAAGATGGCACAGTCTGTACAAAAGGCACAGGCCTTACCAGGTGCACCGGTTGTTTTTCCAGGAGGGGAAAGCCCTGGTACTGGAACTTTCTCATGTGGCCGCCTTTCTAAAGAGGACGATATTGATGTCTTTATTGAGTCCTTTGAAAGAATAGCTGTTTTAGCTCAATGGCCAAAGGAACAATGGGCCATGAGATTTGCTATTACCCTAAGTGGGGAGGCTTTAGCAGCCTACAGGGAAATGCCAGTTGCATTAGTAGCCGAGTATGAGCATGTAAAGAAAGCAGTAAGAGATCGGATGGGGTTAAGTCCCTCGGTCTATAGGAGACTTCTGAGAGCATGTGTACTGAAAGAAGGTGAAACACCCCAAGCTTTATACTATAGAATTAAAAGCTTAGTGTATAAATGGCTTGTACCTGAGAATGGCAATATAGATTCTGTTATCGATACTGTGATATTGGAACAGTTTACAGAAGCTGTACCCAAAGAGTTACAGAGTTTTCTGGTAATGCAGAGCTGTAAAAACACCCAGGAAGCCATTGCGTTGGCTGAGTGCTTTCTAGAGGCCAAGAAGTTAAGCCTCAAGAAAGAGGGCGTTTTTCAGAGGGCAGGTACAGAATTGCAGGAAAGGAAGGCAACCTTTACTAGCCATAAGATGGAAAGGAATAAATCCATAGAAGGCAGATATAACCTGCAGAGAAAATGTTTTTCCTGTGGTGAGCCAGGTCACCTTAAGAGAAAATGTCCAGTAAGGAAAGCTTTTGTAATCACACGTCCCAAGGAGGTAGGTGAGGGATTTCTCTTATCAGTAGAAGTAGAAGGAATACCCATAGAAGCTCTACTAGATTCAGGGGCCAGCCAGTCTATGATTTCCAGTAGGTTGTGGGAAAAGATAGAGGCCCAGAGACAGTGCTTACAAGAATCCTCAAGGGGACAGGTTAAGATTAAATGTGTCCATGGAGCAGCTTCCACCTATCCTCTCCAGAGTGTTAGGATCAAGGGGTTAGGTAGTGGAAGGCAGGTGGCAGTGGCAGTGATACCTAGACTCCCACATCATATGATATTGGGCCGTGACTGGTCCCAGTTCAGAAAGGGGGTGGAAAAACAGTTGCAGGAAGAAACAGGCATGATAACTACACGCACAGACACTAACCTTTCAGGGGAGAATAGGAAGGAAAGGGTTGTGCGCCCCAGGGTTGATACAGGGGGAATAATACCCGCTCCATTGTTCGGTAAGAGAGTAAACCCAGGGAAGTCAGTAGATACTCAGAGGGAAAAGCAAGTGCCAAAACAGAAATTTGTGATAAAGTTCTGTAGGACTACCCCTGAAGCAAGAATTCCCAAGCGGGCTACCGAACAAGCTGCTGGTATGGATCTCTGTAGCGCAGTAGCGGTGGTCATTCCAAAACAGGGGAGGGCCATAGTAAACACGGGACTTAGAGTAGAAATACCGCCCGGTTGTTACGGACGGATTGCGCCCAGATCTGGCCTCGCCTTTAAAAAGTTTATAGATGTAGGCGCGCGGGCGTTGTAGATCCGGATTAGGGGGAGAATTGAAAGTCCTCTTGCTTAATTTCTCGCAAGAAAACTTTAGAGTGGATGTAGGAGATAAGGTGGCACAATTAATTTGTGAAAGAGTTGGTTTTCCGCCCATAGAGGAGGTGGATGAACTATCCTCTACCACCAGGGACTCTAGAGGATTTGGTTCCACAGGCATAGCCGAAATAGAAGGGCTAACAGCCTGTTGCATAGAAAAAGAGGAAGACAATCCGGGACCCCAAATTGCAAGAGGTACTGTAGATCCTGTTTATAGGATTAGGAAAAATTTGAAAAGAAGGCAGAATAAACAGAATTCTTATCATGACCGGCGTGCAAGGTCACGTTTCTTAAAGGTCGGGGATAAGGTTATGGTAATGGTAGCTGTAGGAAACTCTAGGGTTGAGAATTCCTGGAAAGGCCCTTACAAAATAGCAAAATGGCTCGGACCAGTGTCTTATGCTGTGGATACTAGATGGGGAAAGCAACAGGTATACCATGTTAATCTGTTGAGGCTATGGAAGGAGCATATAGGGAATGCACAGCGAGCCTTAAGAGTTAGTGACACTTCGCAACCCACACCTTGTATTACGTGCTGTTCGCAGGTTAATGCGCCAGCCCGTAATAGTCTAAGGAGGGGGATATGTGGTGAGGAGGAGGCAGCCCAGCATGAAAATAATGGAGAAAGAAGAACTTTTTCTTCTGCTCGGGGGATGGGTTCACTAGAACACATACATCACAGCAGAATCCCTGAGAGAAACCAAGAGGGTAGTGCTAGGTTTAAGCCACTCCCAGACCTCATGACAACCTCAGGCAAGAGTAGGAGGTACAAGTGGGTGGAGTCAGGAAGGGAGTTGCCCTGCTCAGCGTTTACGTTTGAGGGAACAAACAAAGTGAGCAGAGGGGCCTGGGAAGGCAAAAAGGCCAGGAACTCCAGAAAGGCCAGGAACTCCAGAGAGGCCAGGAACTGCAGAGATGCAGGAGAGAGCAAACACAGCAGAACCAGGGACCATGAAAGAAACAGATACAAAGTGAGTAGCAGCAGAGACAAGAGCAGCCAGCACTGCAGCCCAGGAAGCTACAGGGAAGGTTCCAGGCAAAGGACCAAACAGACTGGCTACAGGGAGAAAGAGAGAAGGTTGGCTTTAAGGAAGCTAAGGCAAGAGTGCTTAGACTCACCGGAGGAAGGGTCTATCTGCAGGCAGCAGAAGCCCCAGGAAGGGAAGTGGAGAGCTTACCCTGAGTCACTGTCTAGCTCAGAGACAGAGGGAGTGCCAAGCCGGAGAAGCCTCAGCAAGGAAGGTGCTGCAACCAGACTCCAAGGTAGGAGAGATAAAGCCATAAAGCCTAAACCCTTTGTTACATGCTCTGATTCAGAAGAGAGGTTAAAGCCTAGGAAAACCCGGAATAGGAGTAAGGGTTTTGCCAGGGACACTGAACAGGAAGAGCCCAGTGAAATCCTACCAAAGGAAGAAATGGTCATTCAGTGGCACAGGCTATTTAATCTGCTAAAGAATATTAAGGATAAACTGCCAGAACGATTACAAGCATTGCCAAGTTACAGCTCAGTTGAAAGCATGGAAGTAGCAGGCCAAGAAAGTGACCTAGCTTCAGTTTGTTCTGAGATGGACTGTAATGTGTGCATGAAGGCTGAGTAATGGAAGCCTGAGAAAGGAAAGAAGTGAAGCTTGTGTAAATATCTTTATTGCAACACTGGTTACAAGTGTTACCTTAAGAGGAGAAGAATAATCCTGTATTTTGCTTTGACCTGAATGTGTACATTTGCTTTGAAGATTTTGTCAACCATTTTTGACACGGATGCTAATAAAATTCCTGTGTGCTTTAAAACAACCACTCGGTTCATAATCTCCTTGGCACAACTACAATCCTTGGGAAAGAGGAATTGAGATGGCTTCCCATCCCTACTAGGCAGCCGCCTGGTAGGGGCGCGACCGCCACACCTCTTATGCAATTGAGGCCCTGCACCGAGTCTCCGCACATGGCCCCGCACCCCCCTTGGGCCGTCCCTGGATGCCTGGGACAGCCTTCTGCGTTAGGCACACTGGGGACTCGAACCCATGCTGCCTGTAAGAGCAGTGAGTACACTAACCATTGTGCTACAGCTCTGTTTCTGTGATTTGTGTCTGTACGCCTTCATACGATTAACGCGCAGTAACGCGCCACGGCGCCCTGTAGCGCTCGTTAGTTTTTGGAACGCGCGTTAGTGGTTACGATGTCCCGCCCATGTCCTTTTTTGGTTTTCCTTTCACTAACGCGGCTCCTAACGCGATTTGCACTAACGCAGTTTAGTAAACATACCCCCAAATCTCAGCTGTCAAATTCTAGACCATTCTTCATTTCTTTTCACAGAAACACCTTTTTTTTGTAACTTAACATTTTATTGGCACGAACACACCGAAAAATACAGAGTGCAGTCAGTACATTCCTTTATCTCCACAGGCATGCGACCTCTTACATTTCCCCTTCATTAACTTCTGGATCCCTAACTGTCACTCGTGCAACTACTTATACAGATAACCAAACCCATTTCATTTATTTCCCCTTCTTCCCTTCCTCACCCCCCACCCCCTCCCCTGTTTCCCCCTTATACATTGGTCCCTTAAGCTTATATGCCTGTAAAACCCTAATATGCATAGTTATTAATAAATTGAAAACCATTTTGATATCCTTTACTTCCCCCTTCTATTATACCTCCACCCTCTCACCCTTTTCCCCTGTCTGCCACTCCCCCCTGTTGACCCATTTCCACACTCCCCACCACTGCCTCTCCACCTTCCCCACCTTCCCATTCTTTAACCCTGTTAATCGATGCATATGGTACAGTTCTGCCAGGCGCCTAACATAATTCTCCAAGGGTGGCAGTAAACGTTTCTTCCAGTGTAGTGCAATTTCACACCTTGCTGCAATAATACATTGCCGTACAATGCTCCAGTTGCCCCCTCCCTCCTCATTTTTCTTTAGTAAGAGACATGACTCTGGTGTGAGGGCCCCGCTTGCACCAGTAATTTCCCCAATAGCCTCACCAATTTTCTTCCAGTATTGCTGCACTATCGGGCATGACCACCACAAATGCCACCATGTTCCTTTCTCCCCACACCGCCTCCAACATTCATCCGATCTACCTACCCCCGCTTTATACAGCTGCTCCGGTGTCAGGTACCATCTGGACAATACCTTCCACCCATTCTCACGAAGGGATGTGGCAATAGAGACCTTTGCCGTGTTCTGCGCTATCCTCTCCCATTCCACTACCTCCCATGTCACCCCCATCTCCTTCTCCCATGCCTTCATATAACTTAATTTCTCCTCCTCTCTCTCCATTAACCCTTTATATATTTGTGAAATAATCCCCTTCCTACCCATCGATCCCAAACAGCTACCTTCAAACCACCCGGGTTTTTTATAATGTCTTTCCAGTGCTTCCTCTGTCTAAGCATAGATTCCATCTGTAGATAGTGATCTCTATCACTCTCCCTCAAGTGGTATAAATCCTGGATACCTTCAAAGTCACAGACCCCTTCCCCATGTATTATTTGAGACACTTGCTTTAACCCCTGTTGTGCCCACCTTTGTATGACTGCTACCTCCGGGCCCACCCCCTCTTCACAGCACGCCACCAACGACATCGCGCGCGCACAACTTTTCTCCCCTATCATCCCCTTCTTCTGTCGATGCCATACCTCCAAAGTATGTCCGACCATTGGGTTCTCCCCCTTGCTACCCTTTCCTCCCCACACCAACCTCTCCAATTCTCCTGGCCTAAATCCCGTTTCTTCCATTACCACCCAATGCTTGTGTTGTTCCCTCATCCAGGAGTACACCGCCTTCAACTGCGCCGCTATGTAATACTTTCTAAAGTTGGGGACCCCCAGTCCTCCCTTCCCCCTTGACACCTGCAAGGTCCTCGGCTCCACCCTAGGTCTCTTGTTTCCCCATATATACCCCTCAACCTGCTTTTGCAAATGTTGTAGCGCCTTCGCCGGTACTTCTATTGGTAGTACCTGGAAGTAGAAGAGAAACTGTGGGAGCAGCATCATTTTCAGCACTGTCATTCTCCCCAGCCAAGATAAGTATCCTCTACTCCATGCCCCCAGCTGTGCTTCAACCTGCCCAAATGCCTTCTTGTAGTTCAATTTATAGAGATCCTCCAAGTCCCTCCCCAAATGGACTCCTAGATATCGAATAGAGCTCTTTGCCCACCGAAACTGAAAAGCATCTTGTAGACTCCGCTGCAGCTCTTCACCTCTTGTTAAATTCAGAAATTCCGATTTGCTCCAATTTATCCTAAAGCCCGCCAACCTCCTATACTCCTGTAACTCCCTCATAATTGCAGGCAATGTCTCCCTTGGCTTAGTAATCATAAGTAAAATGTCGTCGGCAAACATGGCCATTTTATATTCCCTCCGCCCCACCACCGCCCCTTTGATCTCTAGCCCCTTCCTTATTTTCCCTGCTAAAGGCTCTAAGGACAAAGCAAATAAAAGCGGCGATAAGGGGCACCCCTGCCTTGTTCCCCTCCCCAATGCAAAAAACCTTGAATATCCCCCATTAACCCTCACACACGCTTTAGGACTCAAATAGAGCACTTTTGTCCAGTCCACAAAGCTTTCCCCAAACCCCATATTTTCCAACACTGAAAATAGGAATTTCCACGATACCTGGTCGACCGCTTTTTCTGCATCTAATGAGAGAAGCAGCATCTGATCCGATGTGCGTTTCGCTGACCAAATTACATTTAGGATTTTCCAGATATTATCCGATACTTGCCTCCCTGGTATAAAACCCGCCTGATCCTCATGGACTAACTTCCCCAAAATTCGGTTAAGTCTCCCCGCTAATACTTTTGCCAGTAATTTTGCATCCAGGTTTATCAGTGAAATCGGTCTGTACGACGCGCATTCCTGCGGATCTTTCCCTTCTTTATGAATTAATGTGATCCCTGCTCACCCCATCATCTCCGCTAGTCGTTCCCCTCCCTTCGGTAGGTTGAACAGTCTTGTAAGTGGCTTCACCAGCACTCCCTTAAATTTCTTATAAAAGCTAGCCGTCAGCCCGTCCACCCCTGGGGCTTTCCCTGGCTTCAAACCCTTAATTGCCCCCTCCACTTCCCCCACCTGTATGTCTCTGTCTAATGCATCCCTTTCCCCTTCATCCAAATGAGGTAGTCCTGCGGTCTCCAAATATTCCCATATCTCTCCCTCCGGCCTCTCTGGATTTGCCTCATACAGTCTCTGGTAATAGTTGACAAACTCTTCTCTAATCTTTTGTTCATCCCTTACAACCCCTCCCTTCCCCCTAATCTGCGTTATTAGTGCTTTATTTCGCTTTTGTTGTAATCTCCGCCCTATATACTTTCCCGCTCTATTCTCTCCTTCAAAAAATTCTTGTCTCAATAATTTTAACCTATATTTAATCCCCTCAGCTTCCAGTGCATTTAATTTGGCCCTAGTCTCCAATACCTCCCCCCTGAGCCTCCCACTCAGATCTTGGACGTCCGCCTCCTCCAGCCTTACCAACTGTCGTTTTAGCAGAAGTTCTTTTCCCTCCCTTTCCCTCTTTATTCTTGCACCCTACTTGATCAAGATGCCTCTCACCACTGCTTTAAACGCATCCCACACCACCCCCCTCCCCCTTACTTCTCCATTGTCATTATGCACAAAATATTCCGGTATCGCCTTCTCCAGCTCCTGCACCACTCTAGTGTCCTCGAGCAAGTCCTCATTTAACTTCCAGTATTGTACCCCCCTGTTCTCATCCCGACCTCGCAACCGCACAATCACTGGAGCATGATCTGACCAAGTGATCGGCTCTATTTCTCCCCCCCTAATCCTACCTGCTATCTCTTTCCCCACCCAAATGGTCCTGGAGTATGTGCTGTGCACCGCTGAAAAAAATGAATACTGGCGCCTGCCCGGGTTGAACAATCGCCACACGTCCACTAGGTCATTTTCTTTGACAAAGTTCTGATATCGCCTTCTATCTGCTCCTCTTCCCTCCCCCCTCCCAGTAGAATCTCTTCCTACCTCCCAGGTCATATTGAAGTCTCCTCCACAGATCCTCGCTCCCTTCCCCAATGTACCCATTTTCTTATCCACTTCTTCCCAAAAATCTTTTTGTGACCCGGTGGGTGCATACACATTTATCACACAATAACACTTTTCTCCAATCCGCCTTCGTACCATTAAATATCTCCCCCCCTTATCCCGGATAATGGTGTGTAGCTCTACTTTAAGCGTCCCGCTAATCAGCAATGCCACTCTACCTTCCTTCCGCTCCTTCAAATTTGATGCAAACAAGGTTTCAGAATATCCCTTAGGCTTCACTACAGACTCATGTCTCCGAAGTAAGTGTGTCTCTTGCAATAAAACAAGTGAGACTTTCTGCCTACTCAACTCCTTATACAGTTTTTGCCTCTTAAAGGGTGAGTTTAAACCTTTCACATTTATAGTGATGATTTTCAGTTCACCCATACTTTCCCCCCCCCTTGTCCTTCCTCTCTATCCCCTCCCAAACCTCCCCTCTCCCGTCTTCCCTATCCTCCCTTCCCTCCCCCTCCCCTAGCCCCTCCCCCTCTTGTTCCCCCTCCCCCTTCCTCCCCCCGTCCACCCTTCCACCCTCCCTCATCTTTTCTCCCTGCCAGGGAGAATCGACTTCCCTAATCGTGACTGACTGTCGGGCCGTGGCCTGACCCCTAACGTACCATCCTGCTTCACCCCACCTTCTCCTCCCCTCCTTCCCCCACTCTATTCTGCCCCCCTTATACTCCTCCCTGCCCCTCTCTCCCTCCCCACCCCCAATCATCTTACCCCTCACAATCGCTACTCTAGCCTACTTCTCCCCTTATCTCAGTTCCCCCTTATTACCCCTCCTCCCCCCAACATGACATAGGCATTAAAAGTCCAGTTTCACAGTGTCCTCCACTTCATCCGGCTCCTTGCTCCTCCACTCGCACTTCCTAGCCTTCTTTGCTCATTCTCGCCAGTCGTCTGCTTTCCGCTGGTACTCGGTGCCATCTCGTATGTCCCCTCCGGAAACTCTCGACTGTAGCATTCCTGGTCCCGGTCTGGTTCCTCCCCTCCTCGGGGAGATTAGCTAGCCCCAGCTCCTTAAGAGCTCTCCAAGCTTCCTCGCACGACTGCACTCTTCTTGACTTCCCCTTATATGTTATCAAGAGCCCAAATGGAAATAGCCACTTATATCTCATGTCCTCTTTCCGCAGGTAGCTCGTCACCTCCCTGAGATTCCTTCTGCGTTGAAGCGTTCCCATTGATAGATCTTGATACAAATCCAACCTGTGCTCTTCCCACGTAAACTGTCGCACAGCTCTGGCTGCCCGCAGCAATTTTTCTTTTGTTTTGTAAGAGCTTAAGCATACCACTATGTCAAGTGGTTGGTTTTCTCTTACTGGGCCCAAGCCCCTATGGGCTCGCTCTATTCACAGCTCCTCTTCTTCTTCACCTCC
Organism: Ichthyophis bannanicus; assembly: GCA_033557465.1. Taxonomy (NCBI): domain Eukaryota; kingdom Metazoa; phylum Chordata; class Amphibia; order Gymnophiona; family Ichthyophiidae; genus Ichthyophis; species Ichthyophis bannanicus. The sequence continues at coordinate 98,837,137 of CM066031.1, read as the reverse complement.
TGTTTGAACTGTTGTTGAAAATAAGGCTTGGAAAATTCTGATCGTCACCTCCTCACAGTTCTTGTATTGGGCTACTTCTGGCAGGCCGCGTATTCGCACATTGCAGCGCCTGGAGCGATCCTCCAGGTCCTCCACCTTTCTCTGTTGTTCTTCTTGTTCTTTTCCCACTTCCTCCCAGCCCTTCTGTAGTTCCTCTAGCATTGCTTCTTGCTGTTCCAGCTGGTTTTCCGTCTCTGCTACCCGGGTCCCCAATTCCACAATATCTTGTCTCAGAGATTGTATAGATTTTTTCAGTTCATTTTTAACTCCATTGATCTCTTTCTTAATTTCCTCTTTCATCTCCGACAGCCACAGCTTGAGCTGCTTAGCTATTCCTGGGCTGCTAGCCCACTCTAGCTCTTCCTCCTGCTCCTCAGGGCGGTCCATCCCTGCTCTATTCTCTTGTTTGCCCTCCTTCCCTCTTCTCATTGTTGCATATGAGGACTTGAACTCTGCCAACTTCTTCTTAGCAGGCTGCGCACCTTTGGATTTATCCATAGACTATGTTTTACCCTCTCAGGTGGGGCCCCCCCCCCCCTCTTTCTTGAATTGTAACTCCCCCATCGACTTTACTCTGTCTTTTAAAACTCCAGTCCAGGTTTCCTGGGCCAGCAATTCACTGTCTCTTGGCTTCTCCGTTCTGGGTGGCCCTCAGTTTACAGCCCAGTGCAGTACTCGAGCCCTTTCTATCGCAGGGCTTCTCTCCATGCCTTTACAGGCCTCCAGCTAGCTGCCCTCCTTTTCTGCCCCCTGAGGTTGCTGGGGCTTCAGCTTTGTCTCTCCACTTGTGGCAGCAGCCTTCTTCTTTTCACTGCCGCAGTTCCCCTGGCTTGGGCCCGCTATTTCTTACTTTTACTTTTGGCTCCAGATTCCTCCCATGCTGCCGCGCTCCTCCGTCGTCTCTTGCTCAGCTCCGCTACTGTAAACTGCCTCCTCTGCCTTCCTGGCGGTGTCTGTTGGCCGCTGTATGCGCCCACTGCCTCTCTCTGGTCTCCGTCTCTCCTCGGCCCCTCTCTATTCCCGCCGCCGCGGTCCTCCGACCCGGCGCTCCTGCCACTGTTCACCTCCGCTCCTCTTCTCCTCCTACTGGGAGTGTTCTGCCTTTGCCTCCTCCTGATTCCACCCCTCTTCTCTCACATAACGGGGTATTTTCCCCCTTTACACAGGCCGATGGCTGCGGAGCTTTTGGGCTTCACCGCCATGCTCCCCGATGACGTCACCGGAAGTCATCCACAGAAACACCTTTTAACAGGTAAGTATTCCATTCAATCAGAGTACTCTGTAGTTTGAAAAAGAAGTTAAATATCACGAGCTCACAATTTTTCCTCAGTCCAGGTGTTGGAGCACATGTGACTCATGCATCCTCGCCACTCTCTTGTGTTCGGGCCCAATGAATTCAGTGACTCCAGACTCCTGAGGATCGGATTCAGCTCTTCAGCTCCCCAGATTCAGTGAAACACTCTCCAGGTTTTCAGTTCCTACTCCCTATCTTTACCAAAATCAATAAAGCAAAACCCTATCTGTGTGGTGCTTCTCAGCAGCCTGGATAGTATTTAAGATCAGAGTGTTTAGAACAAGGCACTGTCCCTAACTAGATAGAAATAAACAGATAATTAAAATTCTCTATCTATTTCCACTCACCCTTATACTCATACTCACTCCAACACTCTTCAGGGAATTCTACCAATTCACCATTTCTAGAGGGAAGTCATTATCCCTAATATTTCCCTGTTAGGAAGCTATTATTTGATAGGTGCAGTCTGGCAAAAGCACCTGCTTTTAAATTCAAAGTTTCTGAGAATCCCACAGCAGTTCCAGCCAGTCATCTCCTCAACATTCCCTTTACCTCTGGCTTCTGCCTAGTCAGAGGTCAAACAGGATTTTTAAACTTATTTTGCTTTATTCAGAAAATACTCCTCCACTACCTGGAAGGGAGCTTTGTTTAAGGTCTTTTTACAATAAGTCCACAGCTCCAGGCCTCAACAAATCCCAACGAGCATGGAGGGCCTCTTCTATTTCTCTCCAACTTGCTTATTCAGACTTTCCAACCAGTTTTCTCCTTTGGATACTAGAATGTTGTGTCAGGATTTTCACCAGAAAAAAAAGTTAATCCTCTTTCCTTTGTCAAGGATCAGCCATTTTAAAGAACACAGAGTCTTTTTCTATTATCACAGACTCCTGTTAAAATCCGCAAAAGTTTCAGTTTTCCAACAATAAATCAAGTCAAAATATGCTCTCAAGGCTAAACCCAAGCACTCACCTCCAATGCCCAGTTAAATCAGGGTGAGTAAGATTGCTTTCCAGGCAGCAGTTCCTGTAACAGGCAGTTTAACCACAGCTTTCCTCAGCAAAGTCAATCTAAAGACAGCCAATGTCTTCTCAACTGTTTTCCTCTCTACATCAGTACTTTAAAACTTCAAATCAGGCTCACACATACACAGCCCTACTTTACACTTATGTTCTCCTTCACAGCTCATCTCCACTCTGCTTCTTTTGTTACACTTCCCTCTCTCTTAAGCTTCTGCAGTTTCCTTTTCCCAGCAAGGCTGCTCACTCCTAAGCTCCCTGCACCACCCCCACCTAAACACCTGGAGCCCAAAGCAAAACAAATTCAGCTGCTACAGATAACACTGTTCTCCAAGGACAAGCAGGATGAATCAGCCACACCTGGTGATGTCATCCGACAGCACAATACATGGAATCTACTCTTCTTAGCTCAGAAAGGCAAAGCCTTCTGAGCATGAGTCGGTTGGCCCAACCCACTGGTCTGCCTCTAGCCAGCCAGTTCTTCTTCTTCCACCTTGCCTACAAGATGGATCTCACTACTCAGGATATAGAAAAAAAACAAACAAACCCAAGAAGAAACTGAAGATCAGACTGACCTGCAATACCAGACAATAAATACCAGGTCCAGACAACCCCAGGGTTCGAAAAGACCCAGTTGCCACACCACTCCATCATGGTTGAGTCTGCCTTTAGAAGGCACAAGTCCTCCAGGAACGCCCACCTGCTGGGCCGCAACCTCAAGCTGCTGGATGATGTAGGCAAGAGGGTGTTCCAGGGAGCCATGCTAAGTGCTAGGATTGCCTCCCATCAACTACAGCATACCCTGTACCAAGATGTGCTCATCTAGGCTATCAAAAACAGCCTCTCAGAAATTTTGACAGTAGCAAGCGCTGCCACTGCCCTGGCCGACCTGGGAGAGTGCAAGCACCAGGTCTGGGCAGCCTTCTACACCTTTGACTCTGCCACCAGAACTGTGGGAACTGCCATCTCAGCTCGATACCTGGTGTGGCTGTGAGCATCAGGATTTTGTGAGGACACCCACGACCGCATAGCAGATGCTCCTTGCGTGGGAGATTCACTCTTGGGTGAGAAGGTCAAAAGACATGGTCGATAACCTCAAGGACAACTGCAACACCCTCAAGACCCTAGCGGAGGAGAGGATTAAACGCATCAATGCCAACTGGAAAAAGGACTACCACCAACCCACCCGCTAAGAGATACAACTCCTACCACAAGCGGTAGGCTCCAAAATACAAACATCAATCCTACCAACCGCACCAAGCCACGCCAGAAAAAGCATAAGCAACAGAAAGTGACCACCTCATCTGGGGGGATGCCTAACCCATCCTTCTGACAGACACATCCAGGCCAGTCTACCAGTAGGTGTCAGGCTCATGGTCTTCTCCACCTCCTGGAGCGCCATTACAATGAACAAGTGGGTCCTGCAAATCCTAGCACAAGGGTATCGAGTCCGTTTCTCCTCTTCCCCTTGGCAATGATCCTGACCCTCCAGCATCACCTCACCTCACATAATCTCTACCATCACCAAGGAGATCCTGACACTGCTGATGTCCCAGACAATAGAGCCGGTACCACCACCCCAAACCTGTGATGGCTTCTACTCCAGGTACTTCCTGATTCCCAAGAATTGAGGAGGGGTTAAACCCATCCTCGAACTCAGGAAGGTCAACAGATTCATCCACAGGGAGAAATTCAGGATATACTCCCTGGGATCCATCCTGCCTCTGCTACAGGCTGGAGAATGGTTAGCTTCCTTGGATCTGCAGGATGCCTATACACATGTGCCCATCCACTCAGAACACTAGACGTACCTGCACTTCCAAGTCCTGGGGAACCATTATCAGTACAGGGTCTTGTCTTTTGGCTTGTGCCAAGCCCCATGGGTGTTCATCAAGTGCATCACAGTGGTAGCAGTGCACTTTTGCAAGCAGAGGATCGCAGTATTCCCCTACCTCGATGACTGACTAATCTCTGCCCCATCCTGTCAATGCACCAAGGAAGTGGGACCAAGACCATTGACCTCCTCTCTTCACTGGGCTTCCTGGTGAACCAACAGAAGTCACACCTCTGACTTGCCCAGCGGCTCGAATTCATCAGGGCAAACATAGATATGACCACGGCAAGATTCTTCCTCCCAGAAACCTGGGAGTACTCCATCATAGCACTAACCAAGGCCATCTGCTCAACCCAAAAGACTCCAGCATATACTCTGCTGCGCCTCCTTGGCCACATGGCTGCACTGACAGAGGTGCTTTCTCTGGCAAAGCTCCACATGCGGCATATCCAATGGCACCTCCACAGTCACTAGAATCAACACTCACAACCGCTATCCACGTTGATCTCATTGGACGAGGGAGTTAATGTGTCCCTCCAGTGGTGAACCCACCACAGGAAACTGCTTCAGGGCAGGCCCCTGAAAACACCGCCACACCACCTAGTCATCACCACAGATACCTCACCGGTGGGCTGGGATGCTCACTGCAGAAAATTGTGCACCCAAAGGGCCTGGACAGGCAAGAATGCACTTGTCACATCACTTACTGGAGCTCCATGCGCTCAGAGCTTTCCACAACCACATCATAGCCAGGATGGTGTTAATCCAGACAACCAGGTTGCCATCTTCTACATCAACACACAAGGGGGAAAGGGTCCACGCTCCCTATGCAGGGAAGCAGTCAAGATCTGGGCCTTCGCTCTCTCCAAACAGTGTCTACTGCAGGCCTCCTACCTCCTGGGGGCACAGAACAAGCTAGTCGACTGGCTCAGTCACCAGCTACACCCTCACAAGTGGATACTTAATACAATGGAAACAACTTCCCTCTTCCTCCGGTGGGGGCACCTTTAGGTCGATCTATTCACAATTGAAGAGAATGCGAAGTGTCCTCGCTTCTGCACAAAGTACCCTCCGACCCATAGTCTGGCCAAGGATGCCTTTGATGTGTCATGGGGGGAGAGGTCACTTGTATATGTCTTTCCCCCCTCACTGCTCATCTCAAAGACACTGCAGTGGATTATCCAGGACAAAGCAGATGCCATCCTCTTCACCCCAAACTGGCCCAGGCAGATGTAGTTTCGGCTCCTCAGCCGCCTGGCCCTGGAGACTCCATATGCCTTCACCTGTGCCCAGACCGCATCACACAGGACGATGGGGTGACCCTGCACCCCAACCTTCCAGCCCTCATGCTGATGACATGGAAGTTGAAAGGTTAACCCTGGCATCCCTCAATCTGCCCACAGAGGTGCAAGACATCATGCTGGTGGCCAGATACCCATCCACCAGAAAGTCCTACAGCTTAAAATGGAAATGTTTTTGCATCTGGTGCATAGCTCATCAGCTGAGCCCCTTCTACTGCCTAGTGGCTCAGATCCTGCAATACCTCACCTCACTCTTCGACAGTGATTTAAAGACACAGTCCATATGGGTGCACCTATCAGCGATCACCACATTCCATGATCACACCAGGGGTGACTCCATTGCCATGCTCCCACTGGGCATGCACTTCATGAGGGGTCTGGGAAATCTATGGCCCACAACCCGACACTTAGAGCCCCGCTGGGACCAAACTACATCCTTTCTGAACACACTACTAAGATGCTTATCCACTCCTTAATCACCTCCCATCTTGACTACTGTAACCTACTCCTTGCTGGTCTCCCTTTGAATCATCTCTCTCCCCTTCAATCTGTTCAACACTCAGCTGCACGGCTAATCTCCCGCCAGCCTCATCATGCCCATATTACCCTTCTTCTCAAGTCACTTCATTGGCTCCCTATCCGTTTCCGCATCCAGTTCAAACTTCTCCTGCTGACATAAATGCATTCACTCTACAGCTCCTAACTACCTTTCTTCTCTTATCTCTCCTTACAGCCCCCCTCAGGAACTCTGCTCTTCTGGCAAATGCTTCTATCTGTGCCCTTCTCTTCCATTGCTAACTCCAGACTTTGCTCCTTTCACCTTGCTGCACCTTACGCCTGGAACAAACTCCCTGTGTCTGTATGCCAGGCACCTTCTCTGACCCTTTTCAAATCCAGGCTGAAAACTCACCTCTTCGCTGCTGCTTTTGGATCTTGACTCGCCTGATCTCCTTGTTTCTTTACCTTTCCTCTTTTTTTTATCCCTGTCTACACCACCTGTGTTGTCTGTCTTGACTAGATTGTAAGCTCTGATGAGCAGGGACTGTTTCTTACATGTCTGTGCAGTGCTGCATATGACTTGTAGCACTATACAAATGCTCAGCAGTAGTAGTAGTAGTAGTAACATCATCCTCAACCAGCTGACCGACGAGCCCTTCAAGCCACTGCACTCAGCGGATATGAAACACACGGCCTGGAAAACACTTCCTGGTGACCATCACCTCTGCCAGGAAGATCACCAAACTGCAGGCCCTAGTGACACATGCGCCCTATACACAACTCCACCAGGACCGAGCCACCCTCCGAACACACTCCAAGTTCGTCCCAAAGGTAGCTTCCAGTTTTCATCTCAACCAGACCATCAAGTTGCCATCCTTCCACCCAGTGCCTGATGCCTCCATGGAGGAAAGGAGGCTACACACTCTGGACTGCGTCAGAGTCCTGTGCATCTACCTGAACAGTACAGAACGTGACCAATGGGGGACCCAGCTTTTTGTCTCATACGATTCCAACAGACTGGGACATCCAGTCACTAAGCAGACCCTGTCCCTATGGATCTCCAAGTGCATTGCCTTCTGCCTAGACTGGGTGGAGGCCCATGACACACTGCAAGCAAATGAACACCAACTACAGGCATTGGCCTCAACCATTGCCAACCTGCGCTCTGTGCCAGTGACAGACATCTGTAAGGTGGCCACCTGGTCCTCCATCCACACATTCCAACGACGCTACTGCCTTGACCTTGAGGCATGGTCAGATGCTGCTTTTGGACGAGTGGTCCTGGACTTGACTCATAGCACAGTGATGCACCCATGCACACAACCGAGTCACCACCCATGTGCAATACCCGGCGGGATAAGGACCGCAAAGCCTGTTCAGTGACTCTGTTTAACCCTCTATTGCTGTCATAGACTAAGAGCCAAGGGTACAGGTGTTGTCTGCACATGTCTCTATGCACTATGGGTGCAGGGTTGTTTGCACGGTTTCTATGCACTATGTGACTTTGCACAATGTTTATTTATTTATTTAACCTGGTTTTTTATACCGCCTTATCAGTAAATCAAAGTGGTTTAAATTAGACTCAGAACATGAACAGGATACATTATAATTAAAACTTGAGGTAAACAGGGGAGAAACTATTTACAAATTGATCAACATATTTACACAATAACATGTGGTTGTGGTTGTTTGGAGAGATTATGTTGTTGATTTGCACATGTTATTGTTTTGCACAAGTTGACTGTTTTGCACAAGGTTCTTGCACAATGTTTCTATTACTTACACAATGTTACTGAGTTGCACAATGTGATTGGTTACAATATGCTACTGTTATACTGTAACACCACCAACATGGTAGTCATGACACTAGCTATTGTCTTTTTACCATTGCACTATACCATGTTGCAGTTTGTTCCTTGCACAATAAAGCCTTTTTAACAAAGCCAAGGCTCCCTACCTTCCATTCAAACGGAAGACAGCCCTCCACCTTCCACCGCAGCACACAAATGCAGCTGGGGAGACATAAGGTGTGGCTGACTCATCCTGCTTGTCCTTGGAGAAAGCGAGGTTACTTACCTGTAACAGGGGTTCTCCGTGGACAGCAGGATAAGTCAGCTACACCTGATGACGTCCTCCGGGCTGCGCCATACGGAAGTGCTCTCTAGAGTTTAGGACTCTCTGGCCATGCCCCCAGGTAGCCCACCTCCCCGACCTGCCCCTGGGCCGGTCAGTATGTTCCTAGCTATGTTTCCCCGGCAATGGGCGGGTCACTGTAGAAGACCTCCTCCAGGGAGGTGGGTGGGATTGTGTGGCTGACTTATCCTGCTGTCCACGGAGAACCCCTGTTACAGGTAAGTAACCTTGCTTTCTCCATGGACTGCAGGATTGCGTCAGCCACACCTGCTGCCTCCCTAGCAGGGCGGAGCGCCAGAGGTGGAGGAGGCAAATAAGGACAGGAGGCCAAGGAAGGGCATGGCTTTAATGAACAACCACAGGACATAACAGTGAGCAGGACTGACGCAGCAGCACTGCGGTACTGTGAGAAACATTCGATAAGGTAAACAGTGGGACAACCACAGTGCAGATAAAACCAGTGCAAAATGTAGGTAAACAGTGCAAACAGTGCAGGTAATACAGTGCAAAAACAGTATAGTGAGGTGCAGGATAGTGCAAGGTGCAGTAACCGTACAACAGGTGCTAAGTGTCAATTAACCGTCAGAGTGTGGCCAAGCCACTTGACAGGAGGCCTCTGGAGCTGCACCGGACACTTCCCCGATCACTGAGGCGAGAACTGCTGCGCCCAACGCACAGTCCTCTTTGGAACGCAGGTCCAGGCAGTAGTGTTTCTGGAAGGTGTGTGGCGTAGACCATGTGGCTGCCTTGCAGATGTCCGGGAGTGGAGCAGAACATAAGTTGGCTAGGGAGGTGGTCAACGCCTGGAGCTTGTGTGGTCCGACCGCCGGTGCTGCTGGGTTGGCTGAGGTATCAAGGCAGAAGGACACGCAGGAGGACACCCAGTTAGAAAGAGTCCTCTTAGAGACGGGCAGTCCCGGCCTGTTAGGGTCGAAAGAGATGAACAGCTGATCGGTCTTTCGGACCGGGAGTGTTCTCTGAAGGTAGATCCTGAGGGCCCGTAGGCAGTCCAAGGTATGCAGACGCTGTTCTTCCGTGGATGAGTGGGGCTCCGGGAAGAAGCAGGGGAGCTCGATGGATTGATTGACGTGGAACGATGAAGCGACTTTGGGGACGAACTTGGGGTTGGTCCGCAGGGATGCCCGGTCTTGAAGTAGCAGCGTGTAAGGAGGATGTGCCATCAGAGCCTGCAGTTCACTGATCCTCCTTGCGGAGGTTATGGCCACAAGGAACAGAGTTTTCCAGGAGACGAACTTCATTTCTGTTGATGGAAGTGGCTCAAAGGGTGCCTGTGTCAGCCGCAGCAGGACAGAGTTGAGGTCCCAGGGCGGTACTGGGGCACTGACCGGGGGTTTTAGGTTGCTGAGTCCTTTCATGAAGCGGGTGGTTATGGGCAGCGCTGAAATGGGGTTGTTTCCGTCCGCCGGCTCATGAAGGGCCGCTATGGCAGAGAGGTGTACCCGGATGGACTGTGTCTTTAGGCCACCGTCGGACAGTGCCTTGAGATATTGAAGGACCTGTGTGGCGGCGCAAGTGGTTGGCTCGAGGCCTTGCTTTGCGCACCAGATGCTGAACCTTCTCCATTTGAGGCCATAGGATTTCCTAGTGGATGGCCTCCGAGCTGCCAGGACGACATCTTGCACCTCCACTGGGAGGTTGAGGCTGGAGAGGCCTACCTGCTCAACTTCCAGGCAGTGAGCGAAAGGGCTCTGAGGTTGGGGTGGCGAGTGTTGCCCCCGTTCTGAGTCAGGAGGTCGGGCTCAGGGGGAAGGTGTACGGGACCCTCACGGGCGAGACGTTGCAGGAGTGTGAACCACATCTGGTGCGGCCCGTGGGGAACCACGAGGATGGCATGTGCTTTGTCCTGGATGATCCGTTGCAAGGTTGCTGGAATGAGGGGAGTAGGTGGGAAGGCATACACTAGAGACCACTCCCCCCATCACACGTCGAATGCATCCGCTGCCAGTCTGTTGGGTGAAGGCTGCCTGGAGCAGAACAGGCTGCACTTGGCATTCAACTCGGTCGCGAAGAGGTCTATCGGGGGTGTTCCCCATAGCTGGAAGAGGACATCGATCACCTTCTGGGAGAGCGACCACTCGTGAGGTCTCAGCTGTCTGCTGAGCTTGTCGGCAAGGGTGTTCATGTCCCCTGGTAGGTAGGTGGCCCGGATTTTGCAGTTGTTCTCCAAGGCTAGGTACCATAGCGTCCTCGCCTCGTTGCAGAGGGAGCGGGAGCCTGTCCCCCCTGCTTGTTCACGTAGAACATCGCTATATGATTGTCCATCTGAATGAGGATGGACTTGTTCGCCAGGTGCTGAATGAAGGCTAGGAGGGAGTACCTTATGGCTCGTAGCTCGAGGAAATTGATGTGCAGTCTTTGTTCCCTCAGTGACCATGCACCCTGTGTGCTGAGGTGCTGGAGGTGCGCGCCCCAACCAGAGTTGGACGCATCGGTGGTGAGAGTCACTTGGTGTGGCTGCTGATGCATGTCCTTGCCCTCGGACAAGTTGGGTTTGCTGGACCACCAGCGCAGGTGATCTCTTACACTCTGGGGCATTAGGACCGGAGTGGACAAGGTTTGGGAATACTGGTTCCAGGAGGTACGCAGGTGCCATTGGAGTGGCTGCATCATCAATCTTGCCATAGGAAGTACAGAGGTTGTAGCTGCCATGTGGCCCAGGAGGCGGAGGAGGACCCGAGCCGAGGAGACTTTCACCGTCGTGGCAGCGTCCGCAAGGGAGGCAATAGTGAGCTGCCGGCGTTCTGGCAGGTAGGCTCGTACTGTCCGTGTGTCGATCACTGCCCCGATGAACTCGAGTCGCTGAGATGGTTATAGCTGCGACTTGTCGTAGTTGATGATGATCCCCAGAGAGGTGATCACTGTGGTTGCCTTCTGGAGGGACATCCGCAGGTCCCGGGATGAGGGTGCTGTGAAGAGCCAGTCGTCCAGGTAGGGGAAGATGGATATTCCTATCCTGCGAAGGTGCGCTGCGACCACGGCTACACATTTTGTGAAAACTCGGGGCGCCGGGGACAGGCCAAAGGGAAGGACTCTGTATTGGTAGTGGCGACCCAGTACTTGGAAGCAGAGGTATTGTCTGTGAGCCTTGTGGATGAGGATGTGGGTGTAGGCCTCTTGCAGGTCCAGCGATGCCAAGAAATCGCCGGCTTGGATCAAGGGTAGGATGGCATTGAGGGAGTACATCCTGAATTTCTCCTTGACGAGGAATTTGTTGAGTCTGCGCAGGTCTAGGATAGGGTGCATACCGCCTGTCCTTTTCGGAATGAGGAAGTATCTGGAGTAGAATCCGGAGTTGATCTCGTGAGGCGGTACCTCTTCGATGGCTCGAGAGGTCAGGAGGTGTACTAATTCCATTGCCATGGGCAATTGTAGGTGGGGAGGGGTTCTGCTGGACGGTCTGTTGCTTTGGAATGGAGTTGAGTGAAATTGCAAGCAGAACCCGTGTTGAATGATACAAAGGACCCAGGAGTCGGAAGATATTTTCTCCCACTCCTCCAGGAAGCTAGACAGGCGGCCCCCTATCCGGGTAGGCGTCCATGAGGTAGCGTCAAAAAGAAGATGCACCTTTGGTGGCGGGTGCGGACGTGCCCTTCCTTTGTTTCCGGTCCCTCTGGGACTGGCGTTGGTTGGAGGGTCCCTGGTAGGAGTTACTCTTGTACCTCGGGGCTTGCCACTTGCGGTTGGAGGGGTACCTCTTGTTGGAACTGTAGCTGTTGGAGGAGTAGTAGCTCTTACGCTGGTAGCCACCCTTCTGAGGTGCACTGCGGCGCTCAAACCCTTCCTCAGCAAGGGTCTGTAGGGTGGTGCAATGCTCTTTCATGACGTTTACAGCGTCCGTGACTTTATCCCCAAAGACCGACTCGCCGGAGCAAGGGGCGTCCGCAATCTTGTCATGCGTGTCGTCACTGAGGCCAGAAGCTCTGAGACACGCCCACCGCTTGGCAGATATCGCAGTGCCCGCTATCCGCGCTGAGGTGTCAAAGGCATCGAAGGCTGTACTAGCCAGATGCTTGCCGCACTCAGAGATGTCGGCTAGGGGGCCAGCAAAGGATGTCTGTGCCTCTTTAGGGAGTGCTGCGACCGCATTTCTTATGGTGGCCACACAGGTGTCCTGGAATAGGATATGTTGTAACTGATGCGTCGCGATCTTGGCATTAAGCATGGCCCCCTGGAAGACCTTTTTGCCGATATCATCCAGGAGCTTGGGATCACGTCCAGGCGGGTGGTTAGCGTGGGAGTGTGAGGACCTGACCCTTTTTAGGGCTGAAGAGACCACGTTGGATTGATGTGGTAGCTGAGGTAGCGTGAATCCTGGCGAGGGTTGGATTTGGTATTTTGAATCCAACCTCCTGGGAAAGGGACGCCCTGAAAGTCTGCCATATCTTGAGGTAGTTGTCCCGCAGCTTACGATGCATGGGTAGAATGAAGGGTGTCTTGGGAGCTGAGAGATAGCTCAGGACCTCCGGGTCCTGCTCCTCCGTCTGTTCAGGCGAGGACAACGCAAGGGCGGTAGCCACCTTCTGTACAAATTTGCTGTAGGAACGGTCCTCAGGAGGGGGGGAGCCTCGGTTTCAGGGGGCGTCCCAGAGTCAGGAACGCTCTTGTCATTGGAGGTGGAGGCGGAGCCAACTACGGCCTCTATATCTCGCTCCTCTGCCGTGCTTTCTGGCGAGGGGTTGGCTGGGGCGCGAGGAGGGGAAGCAGCTGATAGCCTGGTGTCCGGGAAAGCTCCGGCCGGGGATCTGGAGGGAGACCGGGCAGAGGGAGCAGTAACAGGCTATGGCTTTGAGGGAGCGCTGATAGACTGAACTATCTGAGTCAACAATTGCAAGATCTCAGAGTTATTGATGGAATCAGCCGCATGGCTGCAAGATCTGACCTGGCGTTTCCTGGATCTGGTGGAGCTGCTTCCTCTTTGGTCTCCGTGGTGATGCTGCTTATGACGCCTCTTGCGCGAAGGAGCAGGGCTCGCAGAAGACGAAGAGGAGGAGGAGTGGCGCTGCCTGCGATGCCCGTGGTGTTTCCTGCGCCCGGGGCTCCGATAATGCTGCCGTGTGCGGTCCGGATGGAAGGGAACCCCAAGGGATGCAGAATGGAACATGGAGGCTCCGACTCCCGACGCAAGGCCTTGGAGGGGGCGGAGCTTACCGCCATGCTGGTTGCTGGGCCACAAGGGGAGGAGCTGGAGGACTCCCTGGTGCCATCGGAAGACTCGTGTCGGGCGCCATAACAGACCTCCACGTGGCCTCGGGGGGAAGAAGTGGAGGGCCCTGGTAAGTGCAGGTCAGGCTCCGGAGGATAAGCTGCCGTGCTGGGGAGGGCTAAGCACACCTCTGCGCCGCCGCGGGCAATGGAGCTGATTGCTGGCGTCATGGGTGCGAGGGCCCGATCCAGCAGCTCCCGCACAGCATGAGCGTCCTCGGTGTCAGCGGTGGCACAGCTGGGGATGGAGGCCCGTCGAGGCACATCCCGAGCCGGCAGAGGGTCAGCGACATTCAGGAGGCTGGGGATGGAGCCCGGAGTTGATCCATGCTGCCCTTTCTTCCTCTTGGTGCCGGCCCCGCAGAGCTTACAGCCTTTGATGGTGTAGGATCTGTTTCCACATAGTGGGCATTTTTTAGGGTTGGATTTAGGCATTTTAAAGGAAAATAAAGAAATAAACAAACAGAGAGAGCAGGGTCCGTCTTGCTGGCAAGGCGGAAGGATGAAGACTGACCGGCCCAGGGGCGGGTCGGGGAGGTGGGCTACCTGGGGGCATGGCCAGAGAGTCCTAAACTCTAGAGAGCACTTCCGTATGGCGCCGCCCGGTGGATGTCACCAGGTGTGGCTGACGCAATCCTGCAGTCCATGGAGAAAGTGAATTTACTTACCTGTAATTGGAGTTCTCCAAGGACAGCAGGATAAGTCAGCCACACATATCCGCCACCTCCCCTGAAAAGGGTCAGCTCTGCAGCCGCATGCCCACCACCTAGCAACAATATCTCAGCTAGGGATATACTGGCTGGCTAGAGGCAGGCCGGTGGGTTGAGCCAACCAACTCATGCTCAGAAAGGCTTTGCCTTTATGAGAAAAGGAGAGTAGCTTCTCTGTATGGGCCGTTGGATGACATCCCCAGGTGTGGCTGACTTATCCTGATGTAACTCCCATTGCAGGTAAGTTACCTTGCTGACAGCACTTCCGCAGCCTAGGAAGGCAAACATGTATTTTATTTTTATCCCTCCGGTTGCACTAGTTGAACTCCCCTCCCCCTGTCCGCTGCTGTCACCCCTCTCCAGGACTTGTAATGGCAGCAATGACATTAAAACAGCAACACAACTACCCAAGGTCTCCGATGCTGCGTGCTGTTGATTCTGTGCTTTGACCAGCCACTTCACCTCCTCACATGCAGACTTCCTGAATGCATAGGGCGGAAGCTCCTGGTCAAAGAGCAGCACCAGCTGCACACAGCATCAGAGGCTTGGGATAAGTGCTGTATTGCTGTTTTCATGTCACAGATGCTGCTGCAGATCCCGCAGAAGGAGGGCAGCAATGGGCCACTCTTGAAATGTTGATGCTGTAGGCAATTGCCTAGTTCACCTAATGATAACACCAGGCCTGCGGCATCCCTCTCCTATTATCCAGCATCTTCCTGTCCATCCTGCCACTGGTTCTGTACCTCCCCCCACCCCCTCTCTTATCCTTATCTCCTTTAGCTGTCTTCTGTTGCTGTGGCTTCAGTGCTGGGGCAGGTGAAACACCCACAGTTTAGCAGGTAAGCCTGCAGCTAAAAGAAAAACGAAGTGCAGGGCCTTAGCACCAGCGGGCACTGAAAGTTTGCCTTATTCCCACCCACGCTGTAATAAGAAGTCTGCAACTCAATGGACAGGGATGTGACAAGCAGTATTTTCTCTCTCTCTCTCTCTCCACATCTTCCTCCCTCCACTCCCCCGCTCTTGGTACACACTCTCTCCTCCTTATCTCTCCTAGGTGTGTTCTCTCTTGCCTGTCTCCCCTTCTCTCCCTTAAACTTCCATCCCTGCTGCAGCCTCTTCTTGAAATACAGGAAGTGGGGCCAAAGATGTGTGTTATAAATGCTATGCCCCTAATAAGGGTCAAATCCCCTTCCTTAAATGATCCATTAAAGGAATAGAGGATTGGACAAACTTGCCTACTATTTATGGCGCAAAGAAAGATGGATAGTTCTTTAGGGGAGTAGTGGGGAGGGGGAGAGGAGAAATGGGAACAGTCATTAAGGCTAACAATTTGGTAGACATTTGGAGAATTAAGAATCCGGCTACAAGACAATATACATTTTACTCAGCTGCCCACAGATTCTACTCAAGGATAGATTTGTTCTTGGTGAGCCCAATACTCTGCCCATTAGTAAAAGAATGTACTATAAGCAATATAGTGTGGACAGATTGTAGCAGCAAAGCGCAGACAAACCAATGATACCAGGAGTCTGTTCAGAAGGTCCAAATCATTTATTTGTGCACAAGTCTCGAACCAATCAATTTCAAAATGGCTGAGCAAAGTTTTCAAGCATTACAACAACTTTTATAGACTTCTGTTCCATTCTAGGTATAGAAAAACATTTCATTGGTCCCGGTAACCTCCCGTACCTCCCGTACCTCTTCTATTGGTCCCGGTACTGATAAGTTTATCCAGTTATGTCCCTCCAGTGGGCATGACACCTGCATACCCCCCTTCTAGTTCCAATTACAATGGTCAGTTCATCAACTTGTTACTTTCACACTCTCAAGGTTATAGAACCAATTTGTACGTGCAGAGGAGCTGGGCTCTGCAACTCATCTGTCAGCACTCCTAATTATTTCTTTGCAGATGTACTCTTTCTTATCAGTAACTTTTAAACATGTCTTTTCTGTATTTTTCCATCTTTCAATACTGCAGTTCTGCTTACCTAAGCTAATTCAATACTTCTACTGAGTTCTATCTTACAATAGCAGCATATTGGGGGATGTGCAATCCTATATGCCTCTCCACAGGCCTCATTTACAGGTCAAGCTAGCCATGCTGGCCTGCTTATGTTCGGACACTGTGGGTCACAGGCCTGCACCTGCCACATTCCCCCCTTTGATTAATCTCACCCTATTACTTAATAAGGTGTGAGAGTTAAATCACTTTCTGAAGAATCACATCCTGGCTAAAGGATTTCTACCAGGACTGGCTGTATATAAAGCCATGATTTTTGTTGCGGTCTTCCGCTCTACTGTACTATCAATAGTGTTATGAATGGAACGCATACAACATGGGATTAAACATGGTAATAAGAAGATAACAGCAACAAGGATTAGTACCAATACGATGAAAGTCTTAAATCCTCCCACCCATGAAAAGAGGTTAGCAAACCAATTAGGAAATTTCAATGAGTGCCACGTCTGTACTGGCACATAAGCATGTCTTTGCATATCTTTAGCAATTTCTTCAACTACTTGACCTTTATCATCTATTTTCAAACAGCAATTGGTTAAGTTCAGTTTACCACATACTCCTCCTTCAGCTGCTAACAAATAATCAAGTGCTAAGCGGTTCTGATATATCGCAGTGCGCATCTGTGTACTTTGTCTAGCTAAAAGCATAAGAGCATGACTAGTTTCGTTAGTTATTATTTCAACTACTGCTTGTAAGCGAATAATACGATTAATCATATAAATTGGGGTACGATAACCATACATACCATCATCATTCCAAGTGGCGGGTCCATAATATTCAATGATTCTTTCTGGTGGCCAATCATCACCTTGCCATTTCTCCCACTTGCCTATCTGTAAGGCCTCTCTCTTCTGTCTTAGTGCTCTTTTGTGTCGGTGGGTAGTGTATACTGGGTATCCTAATTGTTCTCCATGTTCAGTGTTTAAAAGAAAGAAAGAAGGTCTGATGGTTCCTAAGACACATGCTCCTCCCCATTGTGGTGGGAGTTGCGCATATGCTTGGTTTCCACAGATCCAATATAGGCCAGGTGGGGCTTGCCAGGCTTGGACTTTGGCAAGGTTAGTCCATAAACCTGCAAGTTCAGGAAATCTGGCTAATGGGTTAGGAGGTTCAGGATGTCCAATTCCTGACCACCATGCTATCTTCTTGGTCGTGGCATTATAGTACTTCTGGCTAAGACAGACCAGCTGTCCTACCTTTTGGGTGAACTGGGGTCCAGTTCTGGCATAGCAAAGACGTCCAACGATTGAGTGCGCTAACACCCATTCACTGGTAGTCTTGTGTAATTCAGTCTGATTGTAAATCATGGAATAATTCAATTCTTGGGCTTCCCATGGCCACTGATCTCCCATTTGGGTTCCGCCACAGAAATAACAATCTGTGATCTTAAGACTAGATACTACTGCTCCGGCTAATTCTAGAAATAAATTCTGTGAGGGGTGAGGGATCTCAAACTTATTTACATGCATGGCTTCATAAAAAGTATTATGAATATGATATTTAGATGACTTGTGGGCTTGGGTATTCAATCTGATATACACAATGGTCCCTGGATCTATTGCTCCTCCAGCAATACGTAAACCAAACTTATATCCTTGTTTCCATGCATGGGGATTGTGTATACGTAAGTGTAAGGGGTTACAAGCATCTTTCTGACATTTATCATTTGTGGTTGGCTTGGTTAAAGTAGCCATTCGTTTATCTATTTTCTCATCAGTTATACCAGTGTTCCAGGTAGCATAAAAAACACATCCCCAATACGGGCAATAGTAGTCTGCTGCTGGGGCAGTACTATAGCCTGGTTCCTTTTTACCTGTACACTTTCTCCATCCCGTGGCACCTTCTGGACACATATACTTATGGTCATTTCGATACGCTTTCTCCCATGTACCACAGGTGGAATAACTATCTCTATTAATAGCATTGCATGCATCAAAATTCAAAACAGCAGGTTTAGTAATGTCCTTAAGTGGTGGCGTTGCAGCTAATATAGGTCCATCTGCATCCTTCCATCTTATTTCCATCGTGTAATAGGATGGATTCTGATGCGGATTATAGCATGTTTTAATTTTTCCATGAGTGCAAACATTTAGTTCAGTGGTGTTATAGATACACCGAGTTACTGTCCCCTTGCAGGTATAGTAAGAATGAGAAAGCAAAGTCTGAGTTACTTTCAGTCCAATTCTAGTAGAAGTAATGCAGGCAGTGCATGGAGGTAAAGCATGAGTCTGTTCAAAACCTCCAAAGAAGGCAACCAAAGCAAAGCAAAAGTAAAGATGCATGTCGATGTTGATTGGAGTTCTTCTGAATCCTCAGCTTGCTGATCTTGATCACGACGGTCTTTTATTCTTCGTCCCGTTTGCTAATGAAGCAATTTAACGGGTGCTGAGTGTTGATTGAAGATCCTCAGGTTGTCCAGTACACATTAACCAACTTATTAGCAATTTCAGTTGGCTTGTGGAGTCTGGCTTAGTCAATGTAGTCTCAAAGTAGTGTGTCAAATCACACACAAATTGGGTTCGTTGAAACAAAGCTGTTGCTGCATGGAAAACAGCAATCCTCTTCGAAAGACTTGGCTGCTGCAAAGCACTTGTGATGAAGTGTCTAAGCTGCTGGTTGCCGTCTCAAAGTAACTCGCAAGGGTGCATCAAGATGCTGTGTTCTGCTGTCCACTGCTCAGGTTCAGGATCGGCGGCGGGCTTGACTCTGCTGTGGTGGATCCAGGCGTCGATCTCGGCTACCTTTACTGCAGTTGGGGTAGACAGGATGACGGTGTACGGTCCCTTCCAATGGGGTTCCAACGGTGTCTTCTTTCAATCTTTGATCCACACCGAAGTACCAGGCTGGTAGGGATGCAAGGGTTCCGTCAAGTTGATAGGCAACTGGTCTTGGATCCACGTATGGAGAGTCTGCAGAACAAAACTAAGAGCTAGAAGTTCTTGTCTGGTTATTTCTGAACCAATTTGGGCTAGACTTCCTTTGATTCCCTGCACTATTGGTGGGGGTTTACCATACAAAACTTCAAAAGGGGAAAATCCTGTTGACTTTACAGGAGCTGAGCGTATTCTGAATAAAGCTATGGGGAGCACTTGGGGCCACTTCAATTGTGTCTCCTGACAAAGCTTAGACATTTGGGCTTTCAAGGTACGATTCATTCGCTCAACTTTCCCTGAACTCTGGGGTCTGTATGCAGTGTGGAGTTTCCATTGTATCTGCAAAGCTTTTGCTAACTGCTGGGTAACTTGGGAGACAAATGAGGGTCCATTGTCTGACCCAATTACTGCTGGAATTCCGAATCTGGGGACAATCTCTCTCATTAAGACTTTGGTAACTTCTCGGGCTTTCTCAGTTCTGGTTGGGAATGCTTCTACCCACCCAGAGAAAGTACAAACTAATACTAATAGGTAATGATACCCATTGGCTTTTGGCATTTCGGTGAAATCAACTTGGAGGTTGTGCATGGGGGTCACACCTCTTGACTGAACTCGGGGTGCTGTAATAAGGCCTTGCTTGGCATTATTCTTGGCACAAGTTTGACATTGTCGTGCTACTGAAGCTGATATGGTTGTCATCAGAGGGATGTAGAAATGTGGTCTGAGTGCTTTTTCCATAGCACTTTTCCCATAGTGGGTGGCTTCGTGGAAAGCTTTGACAAAGGATGGTCCTAACAGTTCAGGGATTACTATTCGTCCAGGAGGTTGACTGCCCTCTTCTGGAGGCAGCTCAATCCATCCATCTTTCAGTACTCCATTTTCTCTGTCACAATAGTAATCCAATTCTTTGGTGGTATATCGTGGGGTCCATAGATTCAAAGGTACTGGAAACAATGCTGCTTGCATTGGCATAGCTTGTGGGGCAATTTGTCCTGTCATAGCTGCTTGTCGTGCTGAGGCATCTGCAAATCTATTCCCTCGGGCAACTTCTCCTTTTCCTGCTTGATGTCCTCTGCAATGCATAACAGCTACACGTGTTGGGGCCCATACTGCATCAAGTAACATCAATATTTCGGGACCATATTTGACTGATTTTCCTCCGGATGTGATGAGTCCTCTTTCTTTATAGAGAGCTCCATGGGCATGCAGGGTAGTGAAGGCATATTTGGAATCTGTATATACATTCAGTATAAGTTTTTCTCCTAACAACAATGCTCTGGTGAGTGCTATCAATTCGGCTTTCTGGGCTGATGTGCCTGAGGCTAGGGCTGATGATTCAACTACTACATGTTGAGTGACGACTGCATATCCGGCACAGCGTCGTCCATCAAGGATGAGACTGCTCCCATCAACATAATAGGTTTGGTCAGGATTGTCTATGGGCACATCTGTCAAGTCGGGTCGGCTGGAGAACACAGTCTCCATGACTTCGATACAGTCATGTTCTGGGAGTTCTTCACTGATGGGTATCAAGGTGGCTGGATTCAGGGCATGGCTCACTTCAAGTTGTATCTGTGGGTTTTCACATAACATGCTCTGGTACTTCAACATTCGGGAATTGGTGAGCCAATAATTTGCTTTCTGTTCCATAAGGGCAAGGACTGCATGTGGCACAGTGACTCGTATGCTCTGTCCTAGTGTGAGTTTGTCTGCTTCACTCACTAGTAGCGCTGTAGCTGCAACTGCTCTCAAGCAAGGTGGCCATCCTTTGGCCACAGGGTCCAATTGTTTCGATAGGTAGGCTACAGGTCGCTCCCAATTTCCCAATTTCTGAGTCAACATGCCCAAGGCATTTCCCTGTGCTTCATGTACAAACAAGTGGAAAGGTTTGTGGACATCTGGTAGTCCAAGTGCTGGTGATGACATCAATTCTTCTTTTAACTTTTGGAAGGCTGTATCCTGCTCAAGTCCCCACTCCAGTGGCGACTTTTCTTCTCCTTTTGTGACTTCATACAATGGTTTGGCAATTTGGGCAAAGTTGGGTATCCAAATTCGGCAATATCCTGCCGCTCCCAGAAAGGCTCTGACTTGCTTTCTGGTTGTTGGAGTTGGAATTCTACATACTGCTTCTTTTCTTTCTCTGCCTAATCTTCTGCTTCCTTGGGTGATACGAAAACCCAAGTATTTCACTTCTTTTTGGCATAGCTGTGCTTTGGCTCTGGAAACTTTGTATCCAGCTTCCTCTAGTAACTGCAAGAGATCTTTGGTGGCTAGTATACATTCACTTTCTGATACAGCAGCTATCAACAGATCATCCACGTATTGGAGAAGCACTCTCTTCCCCGGGGCTACTGGATAGCTTGAAAGGTCTTGATTCAGTGCGGCACTAAAGATGGTAGGCGAATTCTTGAATCCTTGGGGTAATCTTGTCCAGGTAAGTTGGCCCCCTCTTCCAGAGATGGGGTCCTGCCATTCGAATGCAAACAATATTTGGCTTACAGGGGCTAATCTTATGCAAAAGAATGCATCTTTCAAATCCAGTACAGTGAAATGGGTAGCTTCAGCAGGTATCAGTCCTAGGAGGGTGTAAGGATTGGGTACGACTGGATGTATGGTCTCAGCTGCATCATTTACTCTTCTCAAATCTTGCACTGGGCGATAATCATCTGTCCCAGGCTTCTTCACTGGCAAAAGTGGAGTGTTCCATGGGGATTGGCATACTTTTAGTAGGCCATACTCAAGCAATCTTTGTAGGTGGCGATGAATGCCTTCAATTGCGGCTCTTGGGAGAGGGTACTGTTTGACGTGCACTGGTGTAGCACTAGGCTTGAGGGTTACAATCACTGGAGCTATATGTTTGGCTAGGCCTGGGGGGCTGCCTTCTGCCCATACTCCAGGTGGTGCATCAATACTTTTCAAAGTTTGTTCAAAATAGGTATCTTGTATCGAATCATCAATGTAGTATCTCCATTCTTCTTCTCGGGGAACTGTCAGCAGCATCACTCCTGCTGGTTTGGTTTGGGGATTTACTGTCATTTGCATTTCTCCTTGCTCAGAGAAAGATATTTGTGCTTGAAGCTTGGCTAACATATCTCGTCCCAGTAGTGGCACTGGACATTCGGGCATGTAAAGGAATTGATGAGTTACTTGCTGTCCTCCCAGACTGCATATTCGGTTTTGAAGAAAAGACTTTGTGGCTTTGGCACCAGTTGCTCCTATGATGGTGACTGCTTTTGTAGTGAATGGGGCTATCTTTTTGTCTATTACTGAATGTTGTGCTCCAGTATCAACCATAAAGTCCATAATTTGGTCTCCTATTTGTATTCCGACCATAGGCTCCTGGAGACCTAAAGCAAACTTGGAGCCTGGTCTGTCCTAATCCACGTCATTCTCATCATGGGCTGGTGTGGCCAATGCTTGAATGGCTCCTCCTCTCTCTCGCTGGAATTGTTCTCGATTGGCTCCTCCTCGGCTTCGGGGATAGCTTCGTCTTTCTTCTCGCCACTGATGGCTGCTGTCGTCATCATGCTGGGCGTCTTCGAGTTGCGGGCACGTATCTCTCCAATGTCCTTCCTCTCTGCAATAGGCGCATTGGTTCACGCCTAGTCTCTGGGTCCGGCCTCCGCCTTGACCCCGCCCTCTTCCTCTGCTCCTTCGACTAGGGACACCTCCCCTTTTCTGTTCCACTATGGCCGCAGCCAAAAAATCAGCTTTCTTCTTCATCTTTCTATCACATTCTCTCTGTCTTTCAGTATCACGATTCACATACACTTTATGAGCGACTTCCAATAACTGTGTTGCATTCATGCCCGCAAACCCTTCTAACTTCTGTAATTTGCGTCTAATGTCTGGTTGAGACTGGTTTACAAAAGCAGAATTCACCATACATAAACTTCCTGGTGCCAAGGGATCATAGGGAGTATACATTCTGTAAGCTTCAGTTAATCTCTCATAAAAATCTGCTGGGCTCTCATCTATTCCTTGGATAACTCCTGCAACTTTGGAAAGGTTCATAGCTTTCTGGCCCCCCCTTTTCAGGCCTTGTAAAAAGCCTTGGCGAAAACGGGCTAGGGCTGTGGATCCTTCATCTGTATTTGGATCCCATTGGGGGTCTTCATTCGGGAATTCTCTCTGAGCTGCTTCTCGACGGTCTATTATGTTCTGCCCCTGTGCCGGAGCTACAGGGTTCTCTGCCATCCATTCAATAGCTGCTTTTCTAATTCTTGCTCGCTCTTCTGTCGTGAATAGGGTGGTCAGGAGCTGACGGCAATCTGGCCAAGTGGGTTGGTGAGTTTCCATAATACTAGTTACTAATTCTGTCAGCTCCTGGGGCTTACTAGTATAGGAGGCGTAATGCGACCTCCAATTTAATAAATCAGTTGTAGAGAAAGGGATATACACATAAGTTAGGGGTCCCGCTACCACTTCATCATTATCATTCTTTACGGGCACTCCCGGGACTTGCCGTAAGGGAAACAGTTTGGCTGCCATGGGTGTCTTTTGGGATCTAAGGGTTATCGTTGTTGCCTTTGCAGGAGTCACTTTCTTTTTCTCAACAGGTTTTGCTTTGGGTTTCTCTCTCACTGGCGTGCTAGTGCTAACACTAGCTTTCTCAATTATTTGTACACTTTCCTCCTTATCTGGGGGATTCTCTCTTTCTCCTTCTTCGGTCTCCACTTCTGACTCGCTTTTTAGGTCCTCCTCTTCTTTTCCCGCTAATTCTTCCTCTTTCTCTCCTCCGGGAGGGGGATCAGGGGTTGGGTCCCGCCTCGGCTCTGGCCGTCTCTGGGGTTCTGGGGCAGGACGCCGGGCTACTCTTACTGGACCTGGGGTTCGGGGCTGCCTGAAAGTTATTTCTGGGGAATCAGGATCTGCCAGGATGGGCTTCTTTCTGGCTTTCTTATCCTGCTCTTTCATTCTAGGCTGTTCCGTTTTCTGTCTAGAATCTGTTTTAGCTAACATTATTCTGCACTGTTCCTCATAACAGCGCTGCGCCCAGGGGGGCGGATCTTCACAAATACTTAACCAGGAATCTATATAGGGGTACTGGTCGGGGTGCGCTATCCGCACTCTACGGTGTATTGACTGAATAATCTCTACTTTGAACGTTCCCTCTCGGGGCCAGATGGGGTCTAGATCGGGCCACTCCCTAGTACACAAAATCTGCAAACGGGCTGCTGTCATTTTAATACCATAATCTCCTGAATATCCCTCTTTAAAATGTGCGATCATACATTCTAATGGAGTGTTTCTAGTAGACCCCGCCCCTCCCATTTCGATGTGTGCGCGCAACAACAGACAGAAGGGAAAAAGGAGGGCGGACCGTGGGTAAGGGGTCCTCACGGCCCTGGAAACGTATAAGGAGTACAAATAACAAGACAAGACGACAATCGCTTCCCCCTTTTCGCGACCTGAACGCGGTCGCCCGGTCAGGAAATGCGCTACTCAGGGGTCCGCCTTCACTTGGTCCGTGCTGCCAGACCTCTCATTCACACTTCGTTCACACAATCATGCTAGCAACGTATCCCAGAATGCATTCGTTTCTATCTGTTCTGACTAGTCTTTTCCAATTTCCCAATTACAAAAAGGATGGGGGTTTCACCCGGCGAATTCCCATGCGGGGTTACTCGGCCCTTCCTTGAGAGTTGATCATGCTCTCTTACCAATTCCCAATATCTCGAGATTACAAATTCCAAAGTTCCAAGTTCCAATGGCAGTACTGCGCTTTCTATTTCTGTCTAGACCCAAAATCAAAACTATACTCACCGGATCCGGTCCTCAAACTTCCCAAGCAGGCGCATGAGTTGGACCTCGGACTCCCCTCACTCGGGTTCGAGGCGTTGACTCCAGCCGGGCTCGTCACCCGCCGAGGTCCGACCAGCTCCCTCCGATACAAGGGACCGGTGGCGCCAGGGAGCAGCCCTCGTCGGAAGGGCGCGATCCCGGCAGGACCAAGCCTATAGAGGCGGAAAGTCGTGGTATATTGCCCTATATACACTTTGATTCCACAACTTCCCGGCCAACGCACCAAGGAATATGTAGCAGCAAAGCGCAGACAAACCAATGATACCAGGAGTCTGTTCAGAAGGTCCAAATCATTTATTTGTGCACAAGTCTCGAACCAATCAATTTCAAAATGGCTGAGCAAAGTTTTCAAGCATTACAACAACTTTTATAGACTTCTGTTCCATTCTAGGTATAGAAAAACATTTCATTGGTCCCGGTAACCTCCCGTACCTCCCGTACCTCTTCTATTGGTCCCGGTACTGATAAGTTTATCCAGTTATGTCCCTCCAGTGGGCATGACACCTGCATACCCCCCTTCTAGTTCCAATTACAATGGTCAGTTCATCAACTTGTTACTTTCACACTCTCAAGGTTATAGAACCAATTTGTACGTGCAGAGGAGCTGGGCTCTGCAACTCATCTGTCAGCACTCCTAATTATTTCTTTGCAGATGTACTCTTTCTTATCAGTAACTTTTAAACATGTCTTTTCTGTATTTTTCCATCTTTCAATACTGCAGTTCTGCTTACCTAAGCTAATTCAATACTTCTACTGAGTTCTATCTTACAATAGCAGCATATTGGGGGATGTGCAATCCTATATGCCTCTCCACAGGCCTCATTTACAGGTCAAGCTAGCCATGCTGGCCTGCTTATGTTCGGACACTGTGGGTCACAGGCCTGCACCTGCCACAAGATCACGCCCCAATCACTTTGTCACTGGAATCGGACTGGGGCAAGAAGATAGACAACAAGACTTGGAAGTTGAACACTGCGTTATTATTAGACCAAAAGGTAGTTAAGGAAGTGGATAAAAAGATATGGGAATATATAGCAGAAAACAGCATGGGCCAAACAACCTTAGGTATAGTATGAGACACATTAAAGGCAGAAAAAGACCATACAGTCTATCCACTCTGCTCTTCCACATGAACCACTAAGCTCTACAATCCCTTTATTTCTTTAGAGATCCTCTGTGTTTGCCCCATTCTTTCTTGAATTCAGATACTGTCCTCGTCTCTACTACCTCCACTGGGAGGCTATTCCAAACATCTACCTTTCTTTCCACAAAGAGCAGAGTGGAGGAGTAGCCTAGTGGTTTGAGGAACTGCCTAGTACCTGGAAGATGAAGGGTTTTATTGACACTGGCACCCCTTGTGACCCTGGGCAAGTCACTCCATTGCCTCAGAAGAAAAGGCCTAGCAATCTACTTCTGGTGATACATTGCCAAGAAAACCCAGAGGCAGCACTGACTTGATGGCACTAAAAAAAAAAAAAAATAATCCTGAGTCTATCACCTTCATCCTATGCCCCCTTGTTGCAGAGCTTTCTTTCAACTGAAAGAGGCTCTCCTGTGCATTTATGTTACAGAGGTATTTAAAAGTCTTTATCATATCTCTCCTCTCCCGTTTTTCTTCCAAAGTATACATACAGTATTGAGATCTTTAAGTCTGTCCCCATATACCTTATGACGATGCCCACTGACCATTTTGGTAGCCACCCTCTGCACCAACTTCATCCTATTTATATCCTTTTGAAGAAGTGGTCTCCAGAATTGCACACAATACTCTTAATTAGGTCTTATTAAAGACTTATACAAAGGCACTATCGTCTCCTGCTTCCTGCTGGCCATTCCTCTCCCTATGCACCCTTCTAGCTTTCGCCGTCATCTTTTCTACCTGTTTAGCCACCTTAAGCTCATCAGAAACAACATGTGGAATCTTATTTCCCATACTATAGGCATTAATATACACCACTTTCCAGATGTTACCCTTTTTACCCATGTCTGTTCATTTTAAACTAAATCTCTCTCCCCAGAACCTGCTGTGTGTTAAACTTTTTTCCTGTCCTAGCCTGCCTGAGTGAATCTCCCCCTCCCCCCCCTGCTGAGGTATTGTGTAGCCTTCTTCCTGTTTCCTCCACGTGTGCATAGTCTGTTTCAGTTTGCTTTTCTCTGATAGGAGAAGAGCAGTGCTTTTACAGAGCTCTGCTAGAGAGTGGATATTGCCTCCTGTGACACCTGTTGTGAGTTCTAGCTGTTTATTTAAATTATTTATTGTTTGTCTAACTGTTTATTTAATTATTTATTGTTTGTCTTAGTGGTGTGCTAGTTCAGCCTTGTCAGCTGTACTTACCTTGCCTCTCTCAACTAACTGGGCTTTGTGTGGTACCCCCCTCCCCCCTGCTGAGGGTTCAGGACAGGGTACCTTGTAACTGCCCTCTTTAATAGGACTTATCTCCCTCCCTCCCTCCCCAGCACCCACCCACCCCTGGGGTAAGTGTAGTTTTATAGGTACTTGCACATCTTAGGGGAAAGGGGCTGCTCTCAGGTGCAGCTCTTTATCCAAATCAGTCATACACGGAGGACCCGAGATTAATTAATTAAGCTTCAGGTACACAGGGTGTATTAGGGGTCTTAGATACACTTTTATTAGTATAAGCATCTACACCAATCCTTATTATATACAGAATTTAAAAGACCTAAACACAAGCTTTAAACTAAGATGCAGACAGAAGTCCAGCAACGAGATGGGGGTTCTCCAGCCTTTTGCATTGAGTGTCACATGTATGATTTTTTCCCAGTTGGTGAGAGGTCTTACGTATGCACTAAGTGCAAGGAGCTCTTTGCTCTCAGGGAACGAGTCCGTTCTCTAGAGGCTAGAGCAGCAGACCTGGAAGACATAAGAAAGACAGAGAAGTACATGGACGAGACCTACAGGGATATAGTCCTGAAGTCCCACCTCCAGTCTGGCAGCATCCCTGTTGCCATGGAGGAGAGAGGTCACGTGACAGGAGAGCATCACCCTGGTGTGGCAGGAAGTGATCCTGTAACTAGGACCTGTCCTCCAGGTGATGTAAAACCCTCTCGCACCGAGGACGTTTCTCCAGGGCCATGTCCCCATGAAGGGAGGGTCAGGACAGCTGTTATAGTTGGTGATTCAATCATTAGGAATGTAGATAGCTGGGTGGCTGGTGGACGTGAGGATTGCCTGGTAACATGCCTGCCTGGTGCGAAGGTAGCAGACCTCACGCACCACCTAGATAGGATCATAGATAGTGCTGGGGAGGAGTCTGCTGTCTTGGTACATGTTGGTACCAATGACATAGGGAAATGTGGTAGGGAAGTTCTGGAGGCTAAATTTAAGCTTTTAGGTAGGAAGTTGAAATCCAGAACTTTCAGGATAGCATTCTCCGAAATGCTTCCTGTTCCACGTGCAGGACCCAAAAGACAGGCAGAGCTCCGGAGTCTCAATGCATGGATGAGACAATGGTGCAAGGATGAGGGTTTTGGATTTGTTAGGAACTGGGGAACATTCTGGGGAAAGGGGGGGGGCTCTTCCGAAGGGATGGGCTTCACCTTAATCAGGATGGGACCAGACTGCTGGCATTAACCTTTAAAAAAGAGATAGAGAAGCTTTTAAACTAGAAAATAGGGGAAAGCCGACAGTCACCCAGGAGCACATGGTTCGGACAAAGGTATCCTTGAAGGATACTACCAAAAGCAGTGAGGTTCCAAAAGGGAGTATAGTAGCCCAAATGCCCTTGAGTAAGGAGCAGACAGAGCATAAAGATTCCAAATTACCCATGCCTACCAATAGCCAGATTAATATTAATAAAATACAGTCTCTAAAATGCTTGTATGCCAATGCTAGAAGTCTAAACAATAAGATGGGAGAGTTAGAATATATAGCACTAAATGAGAGGTTAGATATGATTGCACTCTCAGAGACATGGTGGAAGGAGGATAACCAGTGGGACACTGTGATACCTGGATACAAACTATATCGTAATGATAAAGCTGATCAAATTGGTGGAGGGGTTGCGCTCTATGTTAGAGAGGACATTGAGTCAGAAAGGATTAAAGTTTTGCAGGGAACAAAATTTGCTGTAGAATCTCTATGGATTGAAATTCCATTTATGAAGGGGAAGGTGATGGCAGTGGGAGTATACTATCGACCGCCTGGCCAGAATGAACAAATGGATGATGAAATGTTCAAAGAAATCAAGAAAGCTAACAAAAGTCACAACAGAGTAGTAATAATGGGTGATTTCAATTACCCCGGTATCGACTGGGTCAGTGTCACAGCAGGACAAGCTAAAGAGATAAAGTTTCTAGACGAAATAAATGACTGCTTCTTGGAGCAGCTGGTTCATGAACCGACCAGAGGGGAAGCCATACTGGACCTAGTCCTTAATGGAACGCCAGATCTGGTGCAAGAAATAAGGGTGTTGGGACCACTTGGCAATAGTGATCATAGTATGATCATGTTTGATTTAATTAGTGGAGGACAGATAGTAAAGGAATCCACAGTACTACCTTTTAACTTTCAAAAGGGAGACTATGATAGAATGAGGAATATAGTTAGGAAAAAACTAAAAGGAGCAGTTCCAAAGGTTAAAGACTTACAGCAAGCTTGGGTGTTATTTAAAAATACTATCCTAGAAGCCCAGACCAGCTGTATTCCACGCATTAAGAAAAGTGGAAGAAAATCCAAAAAACTGCCAGCATGGTTTAAAGGTGAGGTCAGAGAGGCTGTTGCTGCCAAAAAAGCAACCTTCAGGAAATGGAAAAAAGAGCCAAATGACGAAAACTGGAAACACCACAAGCACTGGCAAGTTAAATGCAAAGCATTGATAAGACAGGCAAAGCGGGAATTTGAGAAGAAACTTGCTACGGAAGCAAAAACACGAAATAAAGACTTTTTCAAGTACATTCATAGCAAAAGGCCTGTGAGAGAGTCAATTGGACCATTAGATGATAGAGGGGTAAAAGGGGCAGTAAGAGGAGACAAGGCTATAGCAGAGAGACTGAATGAATTCTTTGCTTTGGTCTTTACTGAGGAAGATGTAGGGATGTTACCCAAGACTGAAGTGGTATTTAAAGGTGATACTGCAGAGGAATTGCGAGAAATATCGCTACACCGGGAAGATATATTACAACTATTTGATAAACTGAATAGTAGCAAATCACCGGGACCGGATGGTATACATCCCAGAGTGTTGAAAGAACTGAAATATGAGATTGCAGACCTGCTATTGGTAATCTGTGAACTTTCATTAAAATAATCTGTAATACCTGAAGATTGGAGGGTCGCCAACGTAACACCAATTTTTATAAAGGGTTCCAGGGGTGACCCGGGAAATTACAGACCGGTGAGCCTGACGTCAGTACCAGGGAAAATGGCAGAAACCATCATAAAGAATAAAATTACACAGCATGTAGATAGTCATGGCCTAATGGGAGACAGCCGGGGGTCCAACAAGGGGCACGACACCACGTGCGAAGACAGTCCAACAAAAAATGTGGATAGCAAAGGGAGGACGTATAAAACCTTTTATTAATCAACAACAGCCATAGGCCCGACACAGGCCGTGTTTCGGAAATCCCTTCTTCAGGGGCTAAGTGGCTAAAACGGATCATAAATTAAAACAAAAAAATAAAAAACATTTAAAACAAATTGGCTCAAAGCAAACGGACGACATGAATGTATCATATAAATATCATTTAAAAACAATTAAATAATTACTTAATGAGGAACGAATAAGTACAGCTAACACAAGTACAGACGCTAAATTGGTACATGAAATGTAGTTAATTTAGATAATTTAAATAAAATGTATAAATGAATAAACATATAAATTGTCATGTTGTGAATATGTTAAATAAAGAAATTTACAAAGTATAATAATAAATAATTAAATAAATAAATATATGAAATAGACATACCTGAGTGAACAGACTGTGTAACTAATTGACACAAGACTTAAACAATGTGTATCCTCGAAAGTATGCTAATTTAAAATAAACATTAAAATAAAAATAAGAAAATAGGACAATAATGATTAAAACCATGTCAATAATATAAACACTCATAAAAACTCTTAAAAAATCATATACATATGTGTATCCATATATTTAAATAAATAAATAATAAAACAACCGTGTATATAATAAATGAATGAATAAACATTGTTAATTTTAACCAATGATACCACATATATAGAGATCAACCTAATTTAAAAGAGATGAAGGCAACTTATGTGTATAAATATTTAAAAAAATTATATTAACGGAAATAATAATGAAAAATGTAATAATAATTAAAAACGAACCTAATAAATATCAAATAAATAAAATAAAT
Source organism: Ichthyophis bannanicus (assembly GCA_033557465.1). NCBI lineage: Eukaryota > Metazoa > Chordata > Amphibia > Gymnophiona > Ichthyophiidae > Ichthyophis > Ichthyophis bannanicus. The sequence goes on along the minus strand of CM066031.1, from coordinate 98,806,051 downwards.
AATTAAATAAAAATACATTTTATTTAAATTATCTAAATTAACTACATTTCATGTACCAATTTAGCATCTGTACTTGTGTTAGCCGTACTTATTCGTTCCTCATTAAGTAATTATTTAATTGTTTTTAAATGATATTTATATGATACATTCATGTCGTCTGTTTGCTTTGAGCCAATTTGTTTTAAATGTTTTTTATTTTTTTGTTTTAATTTATGATCCGTTTTAGCCACTTAGCCCCTGAAGAAGGGACTTCCGAAACACGGCCTGTGTTGGGCCTATGGCTGTTGTTGATTAATAAAAGGTTTTATATGTCCTCCCTTTGCTATCCACGTTTTTTGTTGGACTGTCTTCGCACGTGGTGTCGTGCCCCTTGTTGGCCTAAAGGGAGACAGCCAACATAGCTTTAGACAAGGAAGATCTTGTCTTACTAATCTGATATGTTTTTTTGAAGGTGTGCATAAACAGGTAGACAAAGGTGAGTCGGTTGACTTTCAGAAAGCTTTTGACAAGGTCCCCCATCAGAGACTTTTGGCAAAGCTAAAATGTCATGGGATAGGAGGCAGTGTACTATTGTGGATCGGGAACTGGTTAAAAGATAGAAAGCAGAGGGTAGGGCTAAATGGCCAATATTCCCAATGGAAAAAGGTGAATAGTGGAGTACCCCAGGGATCTGTACTGGGTCCGCTACTTTTTGACATATTCATAAATGACCTGGAAAAGGGAATAACTAGTGAGGTTATCAAATTTGCAGATGACACAAAGCTGTTTAAAGTTGTTAAAACCCAAGAGGATTGTGGAAAACTGCAGGAGGATCTGGATAAATTGGAAAACTGGGCATCCAAATGGCAGATGAAATTTAATGTGGACAAGTGCAAAGTTATGCACCTAGGAAAGAACAACCCACACTATAGTTACATGATGCAAGGCTCCACATTAGAAACCACCACCCAGGAAAAAGATTTAGGAGTCATCGTGGATAACATGTTAAAACCCTCCGCCCAGTGTGCAGCAGCGGCCAAGAAAGCAAATAGAATGCTAGGTATCATAAGGAAAGGGATGGAGAATAAAACAAAGCATATTATAATGCCTCTGTATCGCTCCATGGTACGACCGCACCTTGAATATTGTGTGCAATTCTGGTCGCCGTATCTTAAAAAGGACATAGCGTTATTAGAAAAAGTACAGTACAGAAGAGCCACCAAATTGGTGAAGGGGATGGAAGGCTACTCCTTTGAAGAGAGGCTAAAAAGGTTAGGGCTCTTTAACCTGGAAAAGAGACGGCTGCGGGGAGATATGATAGAGGTCTATAAATTAATGAATGGAGTGGAACGGATAAACGTGGATCAATTGTTTACGCTATCAGAATATAGAAAGACTAGGGGACATGTAATGAAGCTACAGGGTAAACTATTTAAGACAAATAAGAGAAAATATTTCTTCACTCAACGTGTAATCAAACTCTGGAATCTGTTACCGGAGGATGTAGTAAGGGCTGTTAGTATAGCTGGGTTTAAAAAAGGTTTGGACAAGTTCTTGGAGGAAAGGTCCATAAACCACTATTAAAAAGGGACCCAGGATATCAATGCTTAACCCAGTACAAGCATTGTGGAACCTGTGTCTTTTGGGGAAACTGCTAGGTACGTATGACCTAGATTGACCACTGTTGGAAACAGGATACTGGGCTTGATGGACCTCGGTCTGACCCAGTATGGCATGTCTTATGTTCTTATGTTCTTATGTCTATAGAGGTAATGGTGTGGAGGAGTAGCCTAGTGGTTAGAACACTGGCTTGGTAACCAAGCAACCAGGGTTCAATTCCCACTAGCACTCCTTGTGGCCTTGGGCAAGTCACTTAACCCTCCATTGCCTTGGAAGAAAGGCCTGGCAATCTACTTCCAGTGACACTGCCAAGAAAACCCACAATCTTCTGGGTCACCAGGAGTCAGGACTGACTTGAAGGCACACATTGCATTGCATTATACACGGAACAGATACAGTATAACTATAATACAGTGATAAGTGGTACATTGTAACCATTATCAATACAGAGCAACTATAGTACATTGAGCCACGTTTCCTATTTACATGTAAACTCCATGATATTTGTGTTGGAATTAAGGGATTAATGGAATGGGATTGAGAGTGACTAATAATCCACTGCCATTAGTGTGAGCTGCAGCGTTTCGTTAGTAGATGAGGTGGTGTTAGGAGGATGGACCATAATGTTCAATAAATAGGTGAGTTTTTAGATTTTTCTTATATAGGCCTAACTGGCCTACTAATCAATTCTTTTCTAGCAAAAGGATCCCTCCTGCAGATCCACATTACAAAAAATGGGATAAGAGAAGAACTAAAAAAAAGAGGAAAAAAGAATAGAAGACGGAGTAGCATATCGATACCTTGTCTCTGCCACATGCCGCAGGACAGAGCTATGTTACAGGGTTACCCAGCCACGGGGTAGAGCCATATCTGTTCAGTCAAATCATGGTCTTATCCTCCTGCCTAAATCTTCTGGAAATTTAATTATCTCTATGTTTGTATGGGCCTGAGCAAACTTGCAACTAACTAGTCTTTTAAACAAACAAACAAAAAGAATAATAAAAATAAAAAATACATAAATAAAATAAATATAATAGGGGTCACATGTAAGTCCCCCCCCCCCCCCACCATACTATAAATCCATTCCAGAATATTTTTCCTTGTTATGTTTTAACACACCACCAATTCCAGCCACAGGAAATGGGCGGTGCAACCAAGTCTCCCCTTCTTGGGCCTGCACTCAAAGCCCTCCTGGCAGAACAGAGTTTGAGCCAGAGGGCACTCCATAACTGGAACTAGCTTCAACCTACCTCAGCTCAATTCCCCAGGTGCAATGGTGAATTCTCCCTAATCCAATTACACAACCCTTGCACCCTCAGCTTCAGACTCACCTATCTGTGTGACTGATTTATCCTGCAGTTCATGGAGAACCATCATTACAGGTAAGCAACCTTTTCTTCTTGTTTATGTTCCTTCGGGTTTGGAACTGTCATCCAAGCAGCATAGATGGTTAAACATCTGAGATTTTTCTAGCTGGGTACCCAATTGGGATGTACCCAAGGATGGAGATAGTTGACCTCCTTAGTCTAGTAAAGCTCCACTTTTAGAGGAAAAAGATCTTTTGTCACTTTTTCTGTGAGCCTGCACCAAGCTGACTGAGGCTTGTAAGGCAGGGCCCTGAGCACCGTCCAAGTCTCAGGATAAAGGAAAAGGGAACCGCTGAAGAGGGGGATTATCTTCCCTTTGGTGCCTTTTCTGCTGCCCGGTAGTAGTCTGTAGCCTTGTATGAGTTGGGCCCTGAGCTCCTCAGTAAAGTTTAAGTTTCAACTATACATCGCTGGGTGCTGTGAACCCCTTTCTGGATTGCACTTCACTGAGGTGTGACTGGGTTGAGAGGAGACCTACATAGAGGTATGCCTGGAAGGAGAGTTGAGTCAGGCTGTTCAGTTAGCTATAGATCCTGAATAGGAGACACTGGTTAGACCTCCCTAGTGGGTAGTGATGGAAGGTCTTAGAAAAATGTCTCTCTCCCCATCTCAAGACCCAAGAAATAGAAGAAATTGTTCTCTGCCCAGGAGATTCACCACGGACTCGGCTACATGTATCATAGTGTGTGGTTTTCACCAGCTTCTTTCAGGCCCTGAACTGTGATGGTCCTCTGGTCTGTCCCCGGCCATGTTTATATAGCTACTGACAGGTCAACATTCAAAAACTGCAGCTGTGGCATTTAAAATTCAACATGTATTCAGTGCCAGTCTCTGGACAATGAGTGGCAGTGAATATACATAGAGGGTATCTGTGAATTTTCAGTGCCAGCCTGGAGCATGGGTCTTCCACCTAAATCTAGATGTAATGGCAATGTTCAGCCACTAACCATACAGCTCTGTGGTTCAAATGACCCTAAAGAGACAGTTGTCAGAACAATCACTTGTCCATTATGGCATTCATGAAAATATATCTGGTGTATATGACCTTTGGCTTAAGTGCTTCGGATTGACTGGTGTCTTTTTAAAGACTACCTCCTCACAGGGTGCCCTTTATGTGTACCCCCTAAAGAAGGTGTGTTGCTGAAATGCATAGGGGTCTCTCTCAGTACTAAAAAGCAACTGTGACCTCATTTTGTCTCTCGCTAGTTGTGTTTCCTGCTTTGCTGTTGCGAGGGCTTTGCTCCCTCTGTGTTCCATCATCATTCACAAGTACATCAGTAAAGCATAGTTACTCACCTGTAACAGATGTTCTCCAGGGACAACAGGAATCAGTCCTCACATATGGATGACATTGGCACCGAAGGAGCCCATGCGAAGCATTCCTTCAGCTTTCAAAGAAAGCCTTTGGGAATGCCACCACACATGTGTGGTCCCATTCCCGCCCAAGGGTGCCATCTTGCTCATTCAGGTGCCATAATTAGAGCCCCACCAAGAAGATGGCAAAAATGGACAGCAACTCCAAGGGGAGGAGGGAGGGTTGTGAGGACTGATCCCTGCTGTCCCTGAAGAACACCTGCTACAGGTGAGTAACTATGCTTTCTCCAGGAACAAGCAGGAAGTCAGTCCTCACATATTGGACTCCCTAGCTACAGGCTACCGAGGATCTGTAGGAAAAACATGGCAGAGCTGTGAGCAGCTGCAAGTGAATCTGAGGACCGACCTGATGACCCAGAATCCATGGAGAGCCACGTCTCCAGTAACCTGAAAAAGAAGGGTCGGAGGGCAGGAGTTGCTTAAACCTCAAACAGATTATGGAGAACAGCCTGGCCAAAGGTGCTGTCCTAACAGGACTCCCTCTCCAGTAGTAGTGGACTGTGAAGGTTTGAGCGGGGGATCAGGTGGCAGCCTGGCAGATGTCTGCCAGGGGCACCAAGCAGAGGCTTATGACCAATGATGTCATCACTCAAATGTTGTGTGCCATGACTCAGCATTCTAGTGGCAGCTCAGCCTGGGCCTGGGCGAAAGCGATGCAGTCCGCCACCCAGATGGACAAGGTCTGCTTTGTGTCTGCCTGTCCCAGATGGCTGTGATTGTAGGAGACAAAGAGCTGCCCAACTTTGTGGTGGCCCTGAGTCTGCTGCAAGTAGAAGGGCAGGGTCCTCCTGCAGTTGAGGGTATGGAGAATGGCTGATGCTGTGTTTGTGTGAGCACTCGGGAAGAAAGTGGTCAACACCACCTCCTGGTTGACATGGAAGTCTGAAATGACCTTCCGAAGGAACTTGGGGTGGGTGCGAAGAACCACCCTGTTCTTGTAAAACCTGGTGTATGGCACTTCAGCCATCATGGCTTGGAGCTCGCTGACCCTGTGGGCAGAGGTGAGCACCACCAGGAAGGCAACCTTCCAGGACAAATGCCACAAGGAGCAGATAGAGGGCTTGGAGAGGGGCAAGCCCTGCATGAAATGAGAGACAAGGGGTTGCCCTGAGCAATGTTCCCTCTAATTTTCTGTAGGTTGTGTGCGCATAAAATATCAGCTGTGCAGCTTTTGCAGGAAGGTTAAATTTTTGTGCGCCACATAACGACACTCGGAGTTATATACTTTAAAATTTGACTACACATCAGAATACAGTATGTACACCACATTGATTGCACTAGAAAACGTTGTAGAATTTGTGAAAACCGTAAATACATAACAACTTCTAAATTTTAAGACGTCTGTGTTGTTTTCTATCAGAATCAGAACCGTAATTTTTGTGCGCTCTGTTGTAAAGTATGTGCGCTCGCTCGGCGAGGTGTGTGCGCGCGCACACATGCACAGCTTAGAGGGAACAGTGGCCCTGAGAGGGGTTTGCCCTCAATGGGATGATGGTTTGCCGAGATTGCACTCAGGTGAACCCTTACCGAGTTAGACTTAGCCCAGACTGTGAAAGATAGAGCAAGTATTGCAGGACCAAGTGTACCGAGCAGGAGAACAGATTCACGTGTTTCTCCAAGCACCACACTGAAAACCTGCACCACTTGAAGGCATAAGCCCATCTCATTGAGTTTTTGCGAGAGGCCAGAATGATGTCCTTGACTTCCCTTGAGAGGTGAAGAGGAGCTAAGGCAACCCATTCAGCAGCCAGGCTGTAAGGGACAGGAACCACAGATTGGGGTGGAGAAGCGAGCCTCCTTCCTGCGTTAGGAGTCCTGGAGACCTCTCAAGAGGGACCAGGGACTGCATCAAGAGGCGGAGCAGCAGGGGAAACTATGGCTGCCTGGGCCACCTCGAGGCCAGTAGGATCATCGAGGCCCTGTCCCGCTGGATCTTGAGAAGGGTTCATACTATCAGTGGCATGGGAGGGAAGGCGTAAAGCAGGCCCTTCTCCCACGAGAGGAGGAAAGCATCTGGAGCCACCTGAGCCGGGTGCAGTTAGGAGCTGCAGAACTGGGGAAGCTGAGTTTTGGCTGGGCTGACAAAGAGGTCCAGGCCTGTGGTGGAACAGCTGCTGTGCTATCTCGGGACACAGGTGCCATTCATATGGCTGGAAGACTCTGGTCAGTCAGTCTGCCAAGTCATTGTCCTGTCCTGGAAGCTAGATGGCCCAGGGGAAGATGTCCTGGCACATTGCAACCCTCTTTATGTAAATAGTGTATAAAGTTCACCTGTTATCCAAGTTGAAATTCCCTGTTATATGTAAGTTCAATGTCTGATTGTTCCACATTGTACAAACCTGTTCATTGTAAACCGCGCTGATTCCGAATAGTGCGGTATAGAAAAACTAATAAATAAATAAATAAAATAAATAAATTGCAAATGAGCAGAGGGCCACTGCCTCCTAGCAGTAGGAGCCAGTGCCTCCTTGTTTGTTGAGATAGAACATGGTGACTTGGTTATCCATCTGCAGGAGCATCACCTGGTGCTGCAACTAGTGCTGGAAGGCCTTCAGGGAGAGGAAGACAACTCTGAGCTTCAGCAGGTTGATCTTCTGCTGACTCTCCTTGGGAGACCACAGCCCCTTCAGATTGCAGTTCCTCACAGTGGGCCCCCCAGCTTGTGAGGGAGGCATCCATCATCAGGGCCTTCTGGGGGTCTAGAGTCTGGAAGGGCAGGCCCTAGAGCAGGTGACTGGCATCCTGCCACCACACCAAGGACTCTGCCAGCTGAGTTGAGACCGTAATGGAGGCCTGAAGTTGGTCCATGGCCTGAGCCCACTGTGAGCAGAGGCACCACTGTGCTGCCTGCATGTTGAGGCCAGCGTTTGGCACAACGTGGACCGTGGAGGCCATGTGACCCAGGAGACGGAGCATGGATCAACCCGAGACTGTGCAGTGACTCCGCATGTCGGATGCCATGGACATGAGGCGGTCTGCCCTGTCCTGGGGAAGGAAGGCCTTGGCCTATAGTATATCCAGGTGAGCTGCGATGAACTCCAAGGACTGCACCAGTGTGAGGTGGTTGGAAATGAACCCTAGGTGCTGCATGAGCTAGATGGTGTGGCCAGTGGCCTGCAGGGCCTTCGAGGCCATGTCTCCTTTTATGAACCAGTCATCTAGGTAAAGATAGATGAAGGAACTTTGGAGACGGAGGTGGGCCACCACCACTGCAAAACACTTTGTGAAAATCCATAGTGCAGAGGCCGAAGGGAGTAACCTGTTCTGGTAGTGTTCACCCCAGATCATGAACTGCAGGTACTGCCTGTGGTTGGGGTGGATGAAAATGTAGGTGTAAGCATGCTTTAGGTCCAAGGAGCATAGCCAATCACCCTGCTGGAGGAAGGGCAGCAGTGTTCCAAGGGAGAGCATTCTGAACTTCTCCCGCACCAGGAATTTGTTAGGTTCCTCAAGTTGAGGATGGGCCTCCTGTTCTTTTTGAGATGAGAAAATATCTCAAGTAGAACCCTCTTCCTCTTAGGTAGCGCACGTACTGCCCCATCCTGGAGGAGTCCTGTGAGCTCCTGATTAGAAGGCCTGGTGCAGGGGATGCCGTCGAGGCTCCCTGAGAAAGTAGGGTGGAGGCTTCTGGTCCATGTGCAGGAGGTAGCTCTCACAGACGACCTGGAGGACCCATGTGTCAGTGGTGATGGAGTCCTACTTGTGGGCAGTGGATCAGCCTTTCCCCATCCACAGCTGGCCATCCAGTGGTTGAGAGGCTATTCCGGAGTGTCAAAACCCCGAGCCCAGCTATGCTGGAGCTGGCAACTGGGTCTTCAGTTCTTTGGACCTGCGAGGCCCCTGGCCAGTGCCCTTGCTCTGACCACCCTGCATGGCTGGGTACGGGGGGGGGTATCCCCCATAGGGGTGGCCCTTCCTATGGAAGAAGGGCTTCTTCCCCTGCAGATTTTTCCTTGGTAGGGTTGAGGTCTTTCTGGACAGCAGAGTATGGGTGATATATTCTTTCTCAATTTTGGCCCCCTTGTCCTCCATAGGCTTGCCAAAGAGTCGCTCCCCAAGGCAAGGGGCATTGAGGAGCTTCTCCTGGACCCACTGCTCCGAGGACTGGAGCCAAGCCTGTCAGCAGGTGCCAATGTCAGCCACCACAACTCAGGCAGAGGACTCGAAGCTGTCATAAGCAGCTCGGGAGAGATATTTGGTGCACTCTCCGATGGACTTCAAGAGTGCCTGGAAGCACCATAGGTGATCCCCATCGAGGCTGGCCGCAAACCCTCCAAGCTCCTTCGTAAGGTCTCGGAGGAACATACCAATATAAAGTTGATAGACCTGGATGTGGCAGGCTAGCATGGAGCCCTGGTAACACTTGCGTCCAAGGGCATCGAGGATGAGAGACTCCCTGCCCGAGGGGACAGAGGTGTGAGTCTTCAGACTCTTCTGCTTACGCATGGCTGACTCAACAACCATGGAAGTGTGGGGAAGCTAAACTTTATGTGAACTCTGGACACTGTACTTCGAGTCCAAGCATCGGCTGATGATTGGAACAAAAGCTGGGGTCTCCCACATGTGGAGAAGGAGCCGGTTCAGAATGGAGGGTACCAGAACCGTAAGAGTTTCTGTCAGTGGTGCCTCTTATTGGAGGATGTTGAACTCCTCCACTCGAGGCTCCTCCTCCGATTCAGTGGAAAGCACAAGGGCCTGTGCTATATCCTGGACAAATTCTAGTAAAGAGGTGTCCTCGGGAGGGGATTTCCGCCTCTGGGATCGGATTCCTACTCAGAATAGTCCCTGGAGTACTCAAGGTCAGGCACATGGAGGACACATGGTTCAAGGTGGGTCAATGACCTGTGCTGAGCTCCCAAGGCTGGGGCTTGGCCAGAGCCGGAGGTACTTGCTTGAGATGGCCTCGCTCCCGAGGATTGAGACCCTCACCGAGGATCCTCATGAGGTGTCTGGTTCTTGGGGATCACTGTGGTAGCCTGGGGAGTCTTTGAGATCAAGGTCCTTGCGGTGTCATGGTGCATGTCGGGGGGGCCGAGCACCTACACCTACTGGGCAGCGATGAACACAGAAACACTGTGTTCCAAGGCCAGCATTCAGGCCTCCCACTCAGGAGTGGGACCCTGCAACACCGATGCTGGAGTGACCAGTTCAGGTGTCAAGGAAGAGAGAGAGTATTCGCAAGGACAACCCTCATAAGACCAGGTGCCATCGCCGGAGGCCACTGTATCTGTTCATGGTACCATTCTCGGCCGCTCCCTCTCTCACTCTTCAGACTGTCGCAGGGGGCTGAGGGACCATGTGCATGACTTCTCACACTTGTCTGACCCCCGCCCCCCAGATAATACCCGCGAGGCCTTCTTCTTCTTTCACTCACGCTCAAGGGACTCTTGGTCAGAGTGCCTGTGGGCCCAAGGGGTAGCCTTAGGCTGATCCGAGGGTTGCAGAGCCTTTGAGCGCGAGGTTAGATGGGATACCAGGATTGAGTCCGCCTTATGGAAGAGATTATCTTGCTTCTGCTAGCAACTCTGGATAGCCTTAGAAGACATCTTTTTACATAAAGAGCATTGCCCTGGGTCATGATCGGTGCCCAGACATCGGAGACAGCAGTCAGGGGTGTCTGTAAGTGACATGTTTTTAGAGTACCAATCACATTTTTTGAAAACGGTGGCCATCGGGGCAAAAAGGGCCCCTGTGAGGTCAAAGACCCTCGATATGGCTAGCGGTTAAAAAGGGCATGAAAGCACTAAGGTAGAGAGGAAGAGAAAATGGTTCTTGAGATCAACCACCAAAACAGTGATGCTCAGGAGGCAGGAAGGGAACCGGTGCTAGCTGGAAAAGCACAAAAATGTACTGAGTGAAGAAAACCTTTTTCTGGGGACGAGATGCAGGTCCAAAGGGCTCCACAGAAAAAGGGAAACTGAGCAAGATGACACTGTTGGGCAGGAAGGGCACCACGCATGCATGTTGGCATTCCCAAAGGCTTTCTTTGAAAGCTGAGGAAATGCTCTGCGCGGGCTCCATCAGTGCTGTCACCCATATGTGAGGACTGACTTTCTGCTTGTTCCTGGAGAAATTTCAGTTTTGGAACTAGCCCAAACTTTCTGGAAGTGTTTTCTTACTGGAAATGAAGTCCTAAGGGCCATGAAGGAGGTTTCATCCTGTGTCAAAAGGACCCAGGAGACCCACTGGATCTCTGATAGTCTTGCAGCTCCCTGCTCTGCCCCTGGGTCCCAGTCTGAAGTGGAAAGGAGTTTGCATATAGTAAGTGACTTGCTCATTCCTATGAGTGCTCTGCCCCTCTCTCTCCCTCTCTCTCTCTCAGTACAGGATCAAGAAAGTGAGTTATGCTCTTCACATTCACAGCGTCTAATCCCACCTGTGGGTTCATTGAAGCTTCATCTATTTCTTTGATATCATAAATTATATTTAAATCACTTTTAATATATTATATTGCTGTATATTGTGTTTAGAAATTTTGTCTAACTCTAGATTATCAGATGATTGCATATAATGTATTTATTTCTTTATTAAACTCATTTTAATCCTGCATTGTCCACCAGCTCACAAATAACACTCTTTGATCATTCTTATCACAAAGAGAAAAAATCAGCTCCCAGATTATATATCACAACCCACGAGCCCAGCTCCCTCATTGCCAGACTGGTACAGGCCGGATTCTCAGAGGTTCACTAGCATAGGTACTGAAAAAAGGCCGGAGTTTCCCAGTGAATGTGTGGGTGAAGGTGCAGAGATGAGATTTATCATCTGCACTGTAAAATGAGACTTTTCCTGACTCATAATCCAGGAGAATCCCCACTGCCCTGGGGCTCATGCTCAGGGGAAGTTGTGTCTCCGGGGAGGTGCAGACCAAGAATTCATCTCGTTCCCACAGTTTCACTGCCCAGTATCCCCTCCTAGGTGACACTGCTCTACACACCTTCCTGCTCACAGAATCTTTACAGACCCCCAAATACCAACCAGTCGCATCCCCCACCTCCACCTCCCAGTAATGTCTCCCCGAGGTGAAGCTCTCACGCCCCAGCACATAGAGATGATCACTGAATCTCCGGGGAGTGTCTGGCAGGTTCTGTTCTGTGTCTCCGAATATGACACTTTTCAGATCCTCAGACAGGACGAGCCAGGGATTAGCAGTTTCCGGATACAGTGTCACATCCGCTGCAGGGAGAAGATACATTAATAAACATGAGCAGATGCTTCTCATTGGCTCCTCACACTCCCACCTCTAACCCTCATAGGCAAGTTCAACAGTCAATCAGTTCTTTAATGAGAGAAGCTCTGGTATTGGCTATAATGCACTGACAGACCTGCAGAAGATCAGTCCTATTGGCTAATGCATCTTTAATTCACCCTATGACTTTACTCTACTGAGGGAGGGAATGAATGCAATAAATATTCTAATTGGCTCCCTCAATGACAGGCTGCATAAAACAAGCTTCCTCATTGGCCCCTCCTATGTCCCCATAGCACAGTGCAGTAAGCTCATCTCCCTCAAGGCATACTGATCCTTTTAGGGCTCCAGTACTGGGTCTTAGAGCTTCCAGAACAGATCAGTAATTAGTAACTGGCTCCACTGTGGGATTCATTAGTCAGGTTTATCCTTTCCCACAGCTGAATTACTAGAGACCCTGAAAGACAGAGATGGATCCATTCTACACAGTGAGGACGAGATTTCCCAAAGTGCAACATTGCATTACCTCCTGTTATTATTAAATGGATCCCACTGCACTAAATAGGACATAGGGCAAATAACGTACTTTATGGCATGCAGCAGCCTTTAGGAAATCTCTCCCTCAGTTACTGCGCAGTCTCAATAGAATACAAAGCTCAGGATGTGATTTTCTAGAACACCTGCACTGTCATAAATCTTCTGTGGCTCCCTAACCTCTGCAGAGTAGGCGGTGCGGACGTGGAAGAGGGAGCACTCACATCGCCAAAAGCATAGCTAGGGAAGCACCGAGAGCCCCGCCAGAGCTCAGGAATAGAGAAAGAGAAGGGACTGTGTACAATGTGTGTGCTGCATAAAGCAGGGTCCAGCTCTCCCTGCCCTACATGCTGCAGGTTACTTCCCACACTCAGGGACTCATGCTGGATCCAGGAGGCCTATGGGATTATACATATTTAAGAGCCTTGAGGTTTTTGTGAGGTGCAGGGAGCAGAGCCTGTCCGCTGGCCTGGATCCAAGTATCAGTGGTGCTTATTTCCATTGCTCATCTGATCACGTATGAAGGCACATCACTTGTGAAACTCTGTTCTACAGTTCATATGATCAATATATTATTAAAGATTAAGGTAAAATTAGACTTTACCTACTAATTTTCTTTCTTTGAGTCCCTCCAATCCAATCCAGACACATGGGTTATGCTCGCCAACCAGTAGATGGAGACTGAGAACCAATGACTTGATTTTGGCGTCACTGTATAAAGGGTCGTGTGAAGCCCAGCTCTCGCCAATATTCCTGTAACAAAGCAGACTCTGCAAACTAGAGATTATTAAATGTACAGTCAAAACCTACAAACATCTCGCAGGAAACTTACCGAAGAAGCTTTCCTGCTCCAAAGCCTGACAGAATCAGGAGATGTAAACCAACGCTCTCCAGAGGGCACCTCCAACCACATGCCCCAGTACAGCTCTGGAACCTACTGAAAACCCCAAAAATGATCAAGATGAATAGTGATCTTAGCGCTTCGTTTTATGGCCCCAGCAAACTGTCCGTCCAACAAGACCAGAAACGAACCAGACGGGTCCTGGACTGAACTGGAGGGACTCAGGAAAGAAAATTAGCAGGTAAGGTCAAATTTCACCTTCCTCATAGTCCCTCCAGTCCACTCCAAATGGCTGGGATGTATCAAAGCAGAACCCAAGTAATGGAGAGTGGACCGGGATAGAACAAGGTACTTCAGGCCGGAAGGTCGGGGGTTCAAATCCCACTAGAGGACAGCAACCTTGGGAAGGAAGGACTGGGGTTTCTAGTCCCACAGGTGCTCCTTGTGGTCTTGGGCAAGCCACTTAACCCTCCATAGCCCATGTTCCCTGTAAAATAGTTATCTCCAAGTTATAATGCCCTGTTCAATGTAATTTCAGTTTGTTCAATGTAAACCGCACTGATGCAGAATAGCGCGGTATATAAGAGAATGTATGTATGTATGTAAATGTAACAGCCCAGCCTGTCACTCCACAGAATCTCAACCCCATAACCGAGCTGTACAATGTCACAACTACATGATGAAAGTAGCTCCTACCAACTCTAGGAGAGTGATCCAGGAAAGCCCTCTAGCAACTGGCATTAGGCAGCATAAACAAGCCAAAAGAAGCCATTTTGTCATGTGTTGACGACCGGATTATTCCAGAACTCCACCGAATACAGTACAAGGGGATGCCCACCTGAAACTCTTCCATCTCCGAAAAAATTAGAAGATGGGATGGGGGAACACCGAAGCCCTATAAAAGCTGAGACTAGGTATGCCCCTGAGATACCCAAGGTAAAAGGTAAACACAGACTTGGAACACACATGAAAACACCAAGTGACTGTGACCCAAAAAAGAATGAGCGTGAAGCATCTTAAACATTTGAAAAACACATCCACAACCTGCTACACATGAAAACCAAGATAACTCCATGCCAACCTACCGGCACATCTTGACACGAAATGCTAATAGTTAATCAACCACCTTTTGGACTCAAAAAAGGTAATACAGGTTTCAGACCAAGAACCTTGACCTCTTTTTCTTTTTTTTTTTTTTTGCCAAACTAAGATTTAAAAACAGAACTTCAGAATAGAGGTTGGCACCCTGGAATTGACTTTTCCAGTAGAAAGCTATCAAAATGACACAGACTAATGCCGTCTAAAAGATACCAAACTCTGGTATTCTTGAGGCTAAGTACAGTATGCTTACCACAAGTAAAGACCAAAACCAGCCACCACAGCAGTGTACCTTCCTGTTAAAACTGGAGCAGCTCAGCCACACATCGGCATAGCTGAGCTGCTCCAGTGTTGGCAGTAGAGTTTGCCACTTTGTCCCAGGACCTGTAGTGACTGACTTGCACTGTTCAGAGACACACAGGGGAGATTGGCGATGCCCAAGGTGCTCGGGGGAGCAGCGTTTGGTCTACGACCACCCGTGGTGGAACAAGCTTTGCATCTGGGGGCATTTGCACAGAGTTGAGTAGGTTTGCCTTTCTCCTTTCAGTTCAGCACCCAGTGTGGAGAGACTTCTCGATCACACTGTAGATATTGACTAACTGTTGTCAATACATGGTTGCCACTAGACCGGCCCCCTGTGGTGAACAGAATTCTTTCTGCTGTAGGTAAAAATCAAATCAGTTCTTCCCTGAAGAGAATACTACTGAAGCCTGAAGAGCAGAAACAGCCTAAATGTTTCAACATTCACAATCTGACCATAACGAGCGAACCTGCTAGATTACGTTCCATTAATTACTGTGATTCAAAAACAGACACCAGAAAAGGAGAAACCAGTCACTCAGGAGCCTGAGAATCTAGAAATACCTGAGGGCACTAAAGACCAATAACCATCTCTACTACAGAGAAAAGTGCCCCCACTTACCATGCAATCCAAGACAACAACAGGTCCCTACCATCTAGCCCTAGCAGAGTGGGAACCTGAGGGAGCCAGTAGCACTCACTGAGAACCACAGAGTGACAGTAGAAACAGGTGAGAGTGGGCCTCGACACCCATGCCCAATTGAGACTATCAACCAAAGGCCAGTATGTACAAAATACCATTCTCTAACTTGGGTCACACAAGCCCATCAATGAAACTACCCATGTAAAATACCCAAGAGGTCCCTTTAGAGATCTTGCCTACCTTAACGCAAAACCAAACATCATTGACATATAGGGCCTAATATTGATTTGCGACATTTATGCACTGCTATGGCGCATAGGCATTGCTGCTGACCTTTAACATTGAAAATCCGGGGTTGCTGAATAGCCTCCTCAGTTTTTGTGCCTATCTTTTACCTGTGAGTCACAAACTGGGTAGCGGTGCAATATCACCACTGGTCTGTTAGCAACTGTTGCCGCCCTGTAACTCCCTCAACACGTCCCGCTGCTAAGCAGCTAGTGTTGCTGAATACCCCACTAAGTGGCATTTACATGGTCTGTAAACCATGTAAATGCCTTTGAATATCAGGCCCATAATTACTATCTAGAATAATTTGCTACCGTAGTAGGAATATCCAGGCCAACATCTGGTATAATGGAGGAGATTCATACTGCACTATGTTGACAGCTGAAAACTGTTCTGAAGAAAAGGTGAAAACAGGGAACAGCACTGATAGGATCCTGTATCTAGCTCTGGTAGTCCCTTATGAGGAAACCTTTGAGTACCATTTCCCAGGTGAGTGACGGTCCCCTTGCAACGGGCCTAGCCTGTATTGTGGAAACCATAGAGCTGAGATGCACTCCTAGACTCCAGGCAACTACCACCTCCAACATACCACTGGAAGCCTGTAGACCCCCCCCTATAGATGCTGCCCAGACCATGGGCAAATTGAGAAATACCAGATACAAAAAGTGGTGCCGAGGAAACTGCCTTCACCTAAGGATGAGTTCAAACCACAAGTACCAATGAACATAAAAATAATCAAAGTTACACATACATCATCCATACCATTGTCCAGGGGAAAAATTCCATAGATTACCCCTAAGACGATCTGCGTGGAAACTGATCACCTATTGGGAAACCGAGAGGTCTCCATGTTCTAGAATAACCCCTGGTGAAACTGAATGCAATGCCTGACTGACCCTCAGTCAGCCCCCATGGCACAACCGATGCTCTTAAATTCTAGTTCCATTAACTCAGGTAGAAACTTGTCCCCATCACAGCTGTTGTGGGGTAAAGGTTTCCAGTACAATCCTATCTGAAAGCTGACCGACTAAGCTGAAACTCTGTAGGCCCCAATGAGCACCAACACAAACTCAGCTACCCAGATTTAGAAAAAAGGAAGGAAGCTGAACCTCATACCACACGTCACAACAGGGACTTGTACTAAACACACTAACCCATGGCAAATCCAGAGAGTTATGGCACCAGAAACCACCAGGAAACTGCCCGCAGGGGGAAAACAACAACTGATCACTGCTGCACACCAAGAAGAATGCTTTTTCTTTCCCCCCAAAACTAAGAGCACTCAAAGGATCTTTATATTCCCTTTTTTTTCAGATTGCTACATTGTGCAACATTTCCTTAGAGAAGGGGTCTCCAACTCCAGTCCTGAATTTCATGCTATCCCTAATGAATATGCATGAGATAAATTTGAATACAATGAAGACAGTGCATATAAATATATCTCATGCATATTCATTAGGGACAGCCTGAAAAGCTGAATGTTTTGGTGCCCTCCAGGACGAGTCGAGACCTCTGCCATAGAGAAATCAAAACTCCCCTAGAGTGTCTGGAGAGAAGCAACCCCAAGCTACTCCAACAGAGGTTCCCCCAAAGGCACACAGCCAATGATCATGCCAAATCTCCTCACAGGCAGCATGCCCAAAAAAATAACTGCAAACTCACCCCATGGGTCGTTCTGCAAACCCCACAGAAGCACAGGCTTAATTTGGTGCCGCCAGCTCCTAAAGCTTCTTCCTCAGCACTGGAGCCCGCCCTGAAGACCCTAGTCCCGTAGATCATTGGTACTACTGCTACACTGCTCTCAAGGCCGTGCCTGCCGCCCTCCTGCTCCCAGAGGCTGTTTTTTCTGACAGCCCATTGTCCTCCAGATGCTTGCACATCACCAAGTATGGTTCCCCCCTTCTTGTTTATGTAGAACATGACTACCCTGCTGTCTGCACGAGCACCGACTTTCACCTCAGATGGTACTTGAAGGCCCGAGGCCCACTGGACAGCCCAAAGCTCAAGCAAATTGATCTGCTGCTGAGATTCTTTGATTGACCACTGTCCCTGGGTGCATAGGTCACCACAATGGGCTTCCCAACCCAGCAGGGAGGCATCCATCATCAGGACAACTCGTGCTGCGGGACCTGGAAAGGCATACCTCAAAGAAGGCTTCGGGGATCCTGCCACCAATCCAGGGAGCTGTAAAGACTGCGGGAGTCCCGGACAGGGTCCCTGAGGCGGCCGGAGGCCTAGCTCCATTGCACCCTAGCCACCACTGAGTCATTCGCATGTGCATGCGGGCGTGGGGAACAACATGGATAGACCTTGGCCGCCAGGGCACAGAGATGGTCTGCACGGTCCCGGGGCAGGAAGGCAGTAACTCGCTCCATGTCGAGGAGTGCGGCGATGAACTCCAGGGTCTGCACCGGTTCGAAGCGGGACTTGGAGTAATTGACCAGGAAGCTGAGGCATTCAAGGAGGAGGATCGTGCACGATGCTGCCAGGCGGGCTTCCCCGGCCAATGCCCCCGTGATGAGCCAGTCATCTAGGTAAGGGAAAACAGGTATGCCCTGCTGCCGGAGGTAGGCGGCGGCCACGGAAAGGCACTCGGTGAAGACCCGCGGGACAGATGCGAGCCCGAATGGGAGCACCCTACATTGGTAGTGTTCTCCCTGTACCCTGAAGCACTGGTACTGCCTGTGCTGGGGATGGACCAAAAAGTGGGCATAAGCGTCCCTGAAGTTCAAGGAGCATAGCCAATTGCCCTGCTGAAGGAAGTCAATGAAAAAATATATCTAAATTGCTCCACTCTAACTTACAGCTAAATCTTAGGTGTTCTTACTTGTATTTCCCATAGAACTTTCCTTGCCCAATATGTAGTCTCAGATTACCACGGCACTGATAGTCACTAGATTCAATGAAAATCGACGTGCCTTGAAAACATCAATGACTACTGGGTCAATTACTTTTTTCTTTTTTCTTCTTTATGGGTATATAAAATAACTTTTTTTGTGTGATGCTAATAACACCCCCTATATTTCTTTTCCCTTGTGACAAAAATATTTTCTTATTAATAAGCTTATCTTTTGATGTTTCCAAATCCACTACTGTTTAGTGGTGCTATTTCTTCTCCTTGATGAAATGAAATGTTTTGTCTTTTCTCAACGCCTCACATGGCGCCTATGCGTTTCACTCTCTTACGAGAGTTTCCTCAGGAGATCTGTGTATAGACAAAAATAGCATTGAAAATGCTTATCCACATAGGTTCTCATGCTGTCTTAGAAAACTAATCTGAACGTGCTACCATTAAAAGTGATAAAAACTGTGTTTTAAAAACAGCTGGTCAACAATTCAAACCTATTTTATCCTTATTCTGCTGGCTCTCTGTTAACTGCTGCCCACGTCTCTCTGTGATTTTCCTTGTCGAAAACGCCGTGCATGCGGACCTGTGCTCAACACCTCCTTTTAAAACTATCAGCTGATCTGTCCAGATTGGAAATCATTTACATACTTGCCATTCTATAGATGCATTTAGGCCTGATGGTTGAACAGTATTTAATAAAAATACTGCTGAAGGAAGGGCAGCAAGACACCAAGCGATAGCATTTTGAACTTCTCCCGCATTAGAAACTTGTTTAGGTTCCTGAGATCAAGGATGGGGGTGGAGGACCCCCATCTTCTTCAAACCCTCAACCTTGGAGGTGCAGCAGTACCTTTTTGACTGCCCACTGGCCGAGGAGGTTGGTCAGCTCCTGTTGCAAGCAAGCCTGATGCGAGGGAAGCCAAAAAGGCTCTGTTGGGGAGAAGGGTGCCCATCCAAGTGAAGACGATAACTGTCCCAGACCACCCGGAAGACCCAGCTGTCCGACGTGATCGACGCCCATTGTGGGACGAAAAGGGATAGGCATTCCCCCACAGGCGGAAGTACCTCTGGGGGGCGAGAGGCTATGCCTTCGGCGTCAAAACCCCTGAGCAGGTTGGGGAGGTGCCGGTGGTTGGGTTATGGGCCCTTTAGGCTTGCGGTGGCCGTGCACTCCCCGTTGTCCCTGCATGCCGGTGGTCAGTGCGGGGGTGGGTGGGTAGGACAGATATCTCTGGTAGGGGAGTACCTTTCTCTGGAAGAATGGCTTCTTTGTTTGCTGCTTCTTCTGTGGGAGAGAGGAGGTCTTATGTGAGAGGCAGGTTCGTGTCACGAACTCTGTTTCAATTTCGGCGGCTTTATCCTTCATGGGTTTGCCAAACAGTTGTTCACCTAGGCAGAGAACATCCAGGAGCTTCTCCTGGACCCACTGCTCCAGATCCAAAGACTAGAGCCATGCCTGGTGCCGGGCCCCGATGCCGGCCGCCGCCACTCGGGTGGAGGACTCAAATCCATCATACGTGGTGCAGGAGAGGTACTTTGAGCAATCCGCAACCAACCTCAGAAGGGTCTGGAACCTGAGAAAGTGTTCACCCCCAAGACCTGTGGAAAACCCGCTGAGCTCTTTGGCGAGGTTGTGCAGGAACATGCCCATATACAGTTGGTAGGCCTGAATGCAGCATGTCAGCATGGATCCCTGATAGGCCTTTCGTCCAAGTGCGTCAAGGGCTCTGGACTCCCTGCACAGCGGGACCGAAGAATGTGACTTCAGGCTCTTTTGCTTCTGCATCACCAATTCCACCACCATGCAGGTTTGTGGAAGCTGGGTCTTCCGGAACCCTGGGCCACACTGGACCCTATACATGGCATCAAGGTGTTTGTTCACAATGGGGACCTAGGCAGGTGCTTCCCACATGCAGAGGAGCAGCCTGAACAGAATGGGAGGCACTGGGATTGTAAGAGACTCCTGAGGCAGGGACTCATACTGTAAGATGTCAAGTTCCTCTGCCCTCAGTTCTTCCTCAACCTGCATGGCCAGATTGAGGGCCCGCACCATGTCCCACATGAACACCAGAAAAGACATGTCCTCAGGAGGCAAACTCCTCTGGGAGGTGGGTAGGGATGAGTCCAAAGGAAGGTCCCTGTGAGTGATGGTCTCTGGGGTAGTATCCCCATCCAACTCCCAGCCCGAGAAGTCTGAAAAGAAATCTGAATTGGGCTGGTCACACTGTCCAGAAGCCGAGGCCCGCTTGGAGCTGGAGGCACTGGCCTTGGAGGACCTCACCTCCGAGGAATGGGATGACGAGCAAGACCAGTGCCCAAGACCCTCATGAGGCCCACGGCTCTCTGGGGTTTCAGGGCAGGTTTAGGTACCCCTCTCAGGGGAACCTCGGTCTCGAGGTGCAGGCCAGCCTTGCTGGGCAGAAGTGCCTGCTGGGCAGCTAAGAAGGCAGAAACGCTGCACTCTAGTGCCAGCATTCAGGACTCCCAAGGGGGTGTGGGTCCCTGTGATGCCGACGCTGGGGTTACTGGGTCTGGTGTGGACGAGGAGAGGGGGTCCTCAATGGGACAACCCTCAGGAGACCGGGTGCCATCGCCGGAGGCCTCCGTGTATGTACAAGGTACCTTTCGAGGCCGCTTATTATCCAACTCTCAGGAATGCCGGAGAGGGCTGAGCGACCAAGCACGAAAGTGCTGGCGCTTGTCTGGAGCCCCCAACAGCTTCTTTGAGTTCTTCTTCTTCTTGTGCCTCTCCACCTTAGGGGACCCCTGATCGGAGTGCCGTCTTGAACACGGAAACAATGCGGGGGATCCTGCAAACGGAGGGATGACCGAAGATGCCACCAGGGATTCCGGGGCTGCCTTATGGAAAATGTCGTCGAACTTCTGCTTACAACTTAGCAGGGCCTTGGTGGACATTTTCTTACAGAAGAGCAGAGCTCTGGGTTTTGATCGCCCCCAGACACTGGAGACAGCAGTCATGGGTGTCTGTAAGCGACATATTTTTGGAGCATCTGTCACATTTTTTAAAACCAATGGCCATTTGGGGCAAAACTGGCCCCTGCTAGGTCGAAGACCCTCAAGTACAGCTGTTGAAAAGGGTGCAAAAAGGTCCAAGGAGAAAAATTTCTCCAAAAGAATGGAATAAAGGATGTCCCTTTCCTTGGGGAAAACAAGAGCAAAGGGGAGGACGGGAGAGGACCGTTTCTACCGGAAAAAACAGGGCCAGAGGCCGACAACAAAATACTTTTTCCGAGGGATGAGGACGTGTGTCCGAAGAGCTCCATGGAAAAAGGGAGACTGAGCAAGATGGCACCTTTGGGCGGGATGAGGACCACACATGCGTGGCAGCAATCCCAAAGGCTTTCTTTGAAAGCTGGGGAATTGCTCCGTGCGGGCTCTGTCAGTGCCGATGTCACCCATAAGTGAGAAAATGCAGTAACACCCATACCGCTCATTACCCGCCACCGATGTTCTCTTTAATCTGCGCCGGGTCCTCCGCCGGCATTCCTGGTGGTGGGGGGAGGTGCAGAGAGTCGATCGCTCTGCACCTCCCCCCACTGGCAGGAATGCCGGTGGAGGACCCAGCGCAGGTTAGCGGGAACATTGGTCTCCATGAAATCAAGCACTTCTTGACAATCAGAGAGAGCAGGTGGGAGGAGTAGGAGGGGCTGGACACCAGCAGGTTCTGTACCCCGGGGCCCTGTAGACAGCCTTAGCTATACTATGCCCATTGATCCACTGCCAATTCATCCACATTTCTTCCAGCTGAACACAGACTGCACATATTAAAACCAACCACCATCTGCTGCAGACTGAGAATACTGGCAAGAACTGGGCTGCACAGAATCCTTTATACAGTGATGTCATAATCAAGGCAGTGGTTCTCAGTCTCCATCTGCTGTTTGGCAGGCATAACTCACACGTCTGGACTGGACCAGAGGGGTAACGAGGAACATTAATTAAATAATCATTATCCAAATTTAGGATTATATAAACTATTGTACAAACACATCCTTAACTTTGTAGGCCATTTTCTCTGCTCATTCTAGAAAAAAGAATTTAACTCAACAATTAAGACTGTTTCACCTGTGACTAAAAACACAAACATAGGCAGAAAACATGAACAACCTAAATTTGTAAAAATCTTTCTTTTGCTGATGTGCTGTGGGGTCCTACATTAAAGAGACATGTCTTCTTACAACTGATGTTATCAGACCATTGATGTCATTGAACCACGCTGTGCACACCTTGTAGCACTATACAAATGATTAGTACTAGTGATTCTCATGCTATATGCTAACATCAGCTTGCTGGGGAACACACCCCTAGCTTTGTACGACATTTTCCCTGCTGCGTCTGACTGCGTAAAAGAAAGGGATTTAACAAACGAAACTGGGAGCTACAGTATATTATGATATAGACATACATATTGAAAGCTGAAATTGAGGTGGAATAATTCCCCTAGACGGGTAGTTCTGGCAGGCCTGGGATGCAGCAAATGCGGGAGGGGACAGAGGAGATTCCCCGCAGCCTGAACCAGGCCTTGGGAGGCCAGATCAGAGCTGGGCTGTGGGGAATGAAACTTCTTTTTGGCAGCTGGAGATCGCGGCTCCTGAATGGAGCCGTGCTGCCATGGCAACCGGACGTCATGGTGCTGTGGCTCCATTCAGAAACCCTGACTGAGTTAGCCGGGCAACGCCTGTACGTGCAGTCTGACCAAAATTGGGGTCCCAGTCTGCATGTACAGGCCAGGCCATGATTCTGATCACACAGGGCTAGACGTGTCCCGGGGGATCAGAATCCCAACTAACTGTGCGTCCAGTTCCGACCGGACGCACAGAGGATCGGGACATCCAGGACTGAATCAGGCCTTATGCAAATGACTTCTGCACAAAAAACCTGCACTAAACAAGGAGAGCAAGCCAGACACATGCACACAGGTCTGCATAAGCAGCACCTACTGTATATGTTGCACACAGAAAACCCCTGTTTGGCCCTTGTGCTGGACGCTATCTGACGCAGAAACATCAGGATCGTGCTGCACAGAATAATATCGATATTTCCGCAGCAGACAGCATTCCAGCAGATGCTCACAATATTGTTCCAGCACACTTCCTCCTCAACTCCTCATCCCCTTAGTAAAGCCAGAAAAAGGTTGCAGGTGCCGTACACTCAAGATAAAGAGAAGAAACAGGCATAAATTCCTCCCCAGCGCTGACAGGAGATCTTTGAACTAATCTTTTATGCCTCCCCAGACGTTGCATTAAAATCTCAGTGATGAGATCAGCCTCCTGGTCTTCTGCGCACTTCTCTGCATTTGTGCTGAACGGCTAATTGTTTCCTTTCCATGGATTTAATGCTCTGTGTGCTCAAGGCTTTGTGCACAGTTAGCTCATGTACAAAACTCATTTCTGCACTTTTAGTGCACAAAATTGTCCGTAAAGTCCAAGATAACCTGTGTGCAAACCCTACTAACCACAACCTTCACTTCTTTGGAACAAGTGGGAAAAGTAGGCAGAGCATGGTGCATGGAATTCTTTCCATCCCTTTCCATGTTGGTGTGTTTATCTGCAAGCCTGTCTGCAGCCTTCACTATAGAAAAGTACAAGTGGGGAGTGGAGGAGTCGCCTAGTGATTACAACAGCAGGAGCCAGGGCTTGCATCCCACTGATACTTCTCGTGACCTTGGTTCACTCAATCCTCACCGACTCAGTTACAAGCTTGTGGGCCGATGTAAAAAATTAGCATGGCCTTTAAGCACGGATAATGCTACTTTTAAGTACACCTAATGCTAACGCGCATAAGCAGTAAAGGAAAAACTAGTGCACAATTAATGCAAGAGTATTTAAATATATTTAAATTATAGGCAAATGAGCAGCATATAATCAAATTGTATGCAAATATTGGCTGTGCCCAATGCAGAGAAATGCGTAGAGGATTTTGCTACCAGCCTTAGTGCCACTATCTCTATGCCTGGTCTTGAGGTGACTTAAACATCTAGCGCATGCCCCCCTGACAGTATTTTGATGGCATTGGGTGCTTTGCCTGATGCCCGGATCATCTATGGACAAATGTCAAAGATGATCCAGGTATCGGGGAAAGCCTCCGATGCTGTCAAAATACTGTTGAGGGATGGTGCCACCGACAAAGCAAATCCCTGATGGCCCAGTGGCCACTTAACTAAAAATAAACCTGGTAGTCCAGTGGCCTCAAACTCCCCACTTAACTAAAAATCAACCTGATGGACCAGTGGCCCCGAACCCCCATCAACTAAAAATAACCCCACACAGTAAGGTAGAATATGTCTTTCATGGCAATCTGACCCCGCCCAGTGCTTGTTTCTAAAGGTACTGGGATGGGGGCCACCAGGGTTATTTTTGATTGGGAGGGATGGGGGGGGGAGGCGTTCAGGGCCGCTGGGCCACGAGGGATTCACTTTCTGTCAGGTGCATTGAACCCTGACAGTATTTTGATGGCATCGGTGGCTTTCCCAATGACTGGATCATCTGAGGGAAGTTTGACTCTTCACCCCAGACGATCCAGGCATCAGAGATCACCCCTGGTGGCATCAAAATACTGTCAGGACTCATATGCAAACTAGCCAGGCGGTGTCCCTATTTCTCTGGGAGAGCATGACAAACTAGCGCCTACTTCATTACGCATGTGTTCGGTTAACTTAATGCTGCCATTTTGTGCACAGTTGAACCATGGCTCATTTGCATATAAGGCCCTCTCTGCATGCCGGCACTACAGTCTCGTGCTATCGGTGCACTGCAAATAGGCGTAAAAAGTTGATAGAGCGTGACTTCAGCACCAGCTTTCTGCATCAGCCTGTCAGATTATGAGTCTTCTGGGGACAGGGAAATACCCACTATCCCTGAATGTAACTCACCTTCAACTACTACTGGAGAGGATGTGAACTAAATACTAATAAAACAAACGGGTCTTCAATCCAACGCAGGGATACACCATGAATGGGATTTTTAAACATTAATGAATAAGATGATAAAATCTTACCCAGTTCCGCAGAAAGCTTTCCTAAAAGAAAATATAATGAAATATAAGTAAGCTGAGAGATACAAAAGAATCCATAAACAATTTCTTTTATCAGTAGAGAGAGACAGAAAGTAGGATTTTAGAAAGGACGTCTAGGAAAAATCTAGGGAGTCCAGAGCAGAACATTCAAAAATGAGGGGAGAGGCAGAAGGGCCTTCTGAAATCGTTCCGTCTCCCCCCTGAAAAATGAACGTCCCTGTAACCGGTTCTGGAGGGGGCCCTGTGCAGGTTGCAAGGCCAGATACGTGCACGGGTGTAGGCCACTTCACAAAGGTGGATGGCCCCGACTTGCATGGATACTTGGACATGTTGGCAGGGATATTTCAGAAGAGGGGTGACTATCTTATGAGACTTTCCAACCATCATGAATTCCCAAACTGCATTACCCAGTACTGTTATTCCAATTGTAAACTCTTTTTGTCAGACTCTATTTTCTGAAAGCCGCTATCATTCAGCTGCCTTCATTAGATAGTCCATTTTATTTTTAAGCATTAAAAATCTTTTACCTCTGACAGCGTTCATATACTCATTGATCTGTTTATGCTCATTTGGTTACTTCAAAAATAGATATACATATTTCATTTGTTTCAAAATTCAAGAAGCTTGTGATACTATCCAATTAAATATCCACATACAGTACCCCACTACGATAACACTATTAATAGTGCACCATCAAAATTGTGTTTCGAAGTTTCAACTACAACTTCTGCATCAGGGAATCACCACTAAACTAAATCACAGCTAAAATCATAACTGTTCACTTATTTTCATTTGGCTTAATGGCCAACAGTGCGATACTTGCAAGCACAGTATAAAATGAAAATAAGTGATTTGAGCTAAAAAGGTTTACAAGGACACTGATGTGAAAATCTTATATCCTGAAGGTCATCCAGTTTGTTGAAGACTATGTTATGAGACTTGCATGTCCTGGCCTGCCATTTCAGATACTCAACGTGCAGCGGTGGGCCAGTAATAAGCGTGGAGTTTGGGTTTACGCTCAGGATCCTTTGGACAAGAAACAATAACTGTGGTGATGTAAGCATATTATGTGTTTTCCCCTGGAAGAGTGACATCCATGCAAGCACTTTTTTCCACCTTATTCGTGGTTAGGAGCAGGTATAGGGATGGATGCCTATGGCCGGACATTCTTGTGCCGTTCTGAGAATCGTATTGCAACATGCCTCTCTTGTGCTCCGCCCAGGTCACACCTCCACCATGCCCCCATACTACATGGATTTATTTAACTGTTTTTTTTCCCCATCTTTCTACAAGTCAAGACGGTTTACAAATAACTCAGTGTGGTAACAGGAAGCACATCAAACAGTGGTGCACATTATATCGAACGTATTGAATACATTATAACAGATGCTATTAACAAATTCTCATAAACGTTGACAAACTATGGACATATTATGATGTGGTGATATAAACTGCTTAATGCTAAAGGTGTGTCTTATGTGCGTGGAGATGCTGTGCAGGTTATTTGTCATTTGTTGCTGGGTTTTCAAGCATTTTCTGAAGTCTTGCAGGAGTTGAATGTCTCTTATTTGTGGAGGAAGTGAGTTCCAATGTTCTCGGGCTGGAGATACAGTACCTACATACCCAGGATTTTAATCGGCTCCAGGGATTCTCCAGTCTTTGCATGTCCAAGTGCCTGGTTTCAGACATCCAGCTCACAAATAGGGCTTCTAAAACACCCTCATATGTGTCCATCTTTCAGGAACATCTCTGCTAATGAATTACAGCTTTTAAGAATGGAATAGTTTACCTCGGTATTGTATGAACTGATTCCTCGGAATAAAATATCTGCGAAGGAAGCTCAGGTGAGAATATTCTCCCTTTTCAGCAGAAAGAGCCTCTGGTCTTGGAAACTTCGCTGTCTGACACCTGAGAGTAAGAGAGAAACTGGAGCTTTTAGAGTCCCTGGGGACAGAGAAGGGATAGAGAGATTGGGCTGGACCAACCACTAAGCAAGACAAGGCAGTCACCCAGGGCAGCAAATTCTGAGGGGTGGCAAAGATCAGGAAAAGTCACAGCAAACAACAGACAGCCACACAAAGTCATTTGCAGAGAGAGTGAGCACACATACCCTTACAAGCAAAGTTTAATATAAAAAAAAAAAAGACATCCAGCTCTAGATGTTTACAGAATTATTGTGAGAGGGTTAATATTATGATCATGATTGATAAACTTCTTTATCATCTTAGGGGTATGTTTACTAAAGGGCACTAATTGCACTGCTGTGACGTTATCGTGCGATAATGGCGCTTTACCGGGCGAAGACATCACGTATCGCGCGATAACGCACGCAGCGGCAAAAACGAGCGCTGAGGGCGGAGGAAGGCTCCCTGGAGAGCAGAGGAAGGCTCCCCAGGGGCGGAGAGACAGGGTGAATGGGCAGAGAGTAGGTGTGGAGTGGCTCCCTGCACACTAATGCCGTGAAATTCAGCTCAGAAAATTAGCGCAAGTGAAACCCTTGAGCTAGGCACATTTGCAGGAAAGAGAAACCATTTACGTCAGCAATGTACAGCAAAGTCAGGGAAACCTGAAAAAAGTGATAGTTGTGACACATGTGCATGGAACAAAAAGGCAAATAAACATGGAAAATGACCTGAACAAAATATAAAATCACCATAACCAAGCTGGCCAATAGTGATATTAATGGTAAAAATAAACAAACACTACTGAGAAAGCTAAAAAAAAAAAAAATATCAATTTTGGAAGGGTCTATGCCCTGTCCCCCTACAAGGTGAATAAACCCACATTGAAATAGCGCTGATCAGGGTTTCCCCTTTTTATTGGACAGCTTCCTTATGGCGTGCACATGTGCGGCAACAGCAGGGTGGGCATGTCGGAAAGGGCAACTGTACAGATGCTGGAAAATGGGATACAGAGGGCTGCAGGCGGCACATGCTGTGGTGCAGCTGGGGCACAGTGCGAACTAGGGAGATGCCCAGGTGGCACATAGGAATGCTGAAACTGTAGAGCAGCCAGACAGCAACTGATGAGGACCCAACATGGGCACGAGTGTGTCTCTCACAGTGTCACAGGGGATAGTACCCAGCAGGTACCCCCAAGGGCACAGAACATTGGCAGGCGGTGGTGGGGGGGGGGGGAAGCGTGGACGTCTATGCAGGCACCCCTACACCAGATGCCACACCATAGGCAGCCGCCTACCGGCACACTGGATGGCCTGAGACTGCATACCACCAGCATAAGGGCATGTCAGCATGGTGGCGGAGGGGTACTGGTGGTGGAGGGGGCAGTGGCATCTGCCCACAGCAGACCATGGCTTAGCCCCGTTTAGGTGGGTGCCGTGCACTGCATCAGACAGGGTCTGTCTGACAAACAGTCTTGGTATCCCCAGGGAATAAACTGTCCCTGTGGCAAGTTTGGTGCAGTACACACAGCCAGTGTATTCAGGAGCAGACAGTCACAGATTCAAGTCCCAGCTGCAGCTCCTGCCAACCCAGTCCCCATATTTTACCCAGTACTAAACCATGGTAATAAAGAGGGAACCTTTATTGCAGATAACAAACATGCCTGAAACGCCTATATTTTACCCTACAGAGCACAGACACCATAAACATGAGAAATCCCTAGAGCAGAGTTTCCCAACTGCAGTCCTGGAGGGCCAAACACCATTCAGGTTTCATGCTGTCTCCAATAAATATGCCTGTGCTGCATTTGTATGCGCCGTCCCCATGGTATGCAAATGTATCTCATGCATATTCATTAGGGACAGCATGAAAACCCAAACAGTGTTTGGCCCACCAGGACCGGAGTTGGAACCTCTGCCCTAGAGCAGCGGCCAACAGGGGCATAAACACCCACACCCACAGGCTCCACTATCCAAAGCCTCATGGAGAGGCAGGCTGTTGGGCCCTGCATGCAGCAGCATCTCCCAATACTAGCACTTGCATACCTTACCAATGCTGCCCTAAACCTGGGAATACGTTACACAAATATCAAAAGGCTGCTATGATTAATGGCAGATAGCAAGTCCTAAGTTAAGCACAATTTGCTGATTGAGCTGCATCATAGCAACCTTTCTGATGTCTGTGGAGTGTGTTTCAGGTCTGGTGTCTGACAGTGTTCAGCACCCTGGAGAGTGACCCCCCAACAGTATTGCGTACCATAGCCATGCCTGCACTGTGCCCAGGACTGTTGCGGTGGCCAGGGCTGCCAAAAGCCTCTATATTTGCACAATGCTGGCATAGGTGTGGGAGTGTGTGTGTCTGTCTATCCAGTGTGTGGTGGCTGCCAACACCTTACTCAGCCGACACTGCTGGCACTGTTTCCAGTGTCAGCCTGCCAATGTGCCTAATGAGAAGCAAGGTATTGTGGGTATAGCCTGGACAGGGTGGCCTGGGCAGGATGCATCTGCACAGGGCATAGGGCAATGGCTGGGACAATATAGTGCCGGGCCACCCGCTGCACGGACAGGGTGGCCACAGCATGTCCTGCTGAGAAGCCACTCTCACCCTGACTGAGCAGTGACCACGGCATGGCTAGGTTCCCCCATAGTGCAATTATAGCATTTCTCTCAAGTGATATTTGTAGGTTTTCTTTTCTGGGGCCCAATCACTGACATCTGCTTGGTGGGTGTGCTCACATCCCAGTTTTGGGTGCATACATCTTTTCCAGGAACATGCACTATGGACTAGCTAGCAGACTGTCTGCAGTTAATATGTGTATGGCTGCAATGCCTTGCAGGGTGCAGTGGCTGGAGACTGTCAGATAGTGGTGGGGGGCAGCTGAGCATTTCAAGGCCTACTGTCTATTTGCCATTGCCTTCTGGATGTGTACAGATCTGCACTGACTGCCCTGTAGGGTATCTGTCCCCCAGCAGAACTGGGGTTGATGGTCCCCTCTACTGCTACCAGGAGTGGAGGAGTGGCCTAGTGGTTGGGGCAAGGTACTTCAGGCCGGAAGTTCGGGGGTTCAAATCCCACTAGAGGACAGCAACCTTGGGCTGGAAGGACTGGGGTTTCTAGTCCCACAGGTGCTCCTTGTGGTCTTGGGCAAGCCACTTAACCCTCCATAGCCCATGTTCCCTGTAAAATAGTTATCTCCAAGTTATAATGCCCTGTTCAATGTAATTTCAGTTTGTTCAATGTAAACCGCACTGAAGCCGAATAGCGCGGTATATAAGAGAATGTAAATAAATAAATTACAGGGATGTAGAATGTGGATCTGTTGGTGGGACATCCTGTTCCCTACCCTGAGCATGGGTTGGCTGGTGGTACATAATCTGCCTATGGATCCAAACACCCCCCTTCACTTACATCATGTGACCATGGCACCCACACAGGATATGCATTATGCTGGGTGCATCATAGTCCATAAGGGCTAGACATGACTGACAAATACAGATGGACACAGGTGTATCCTAGGTGTATCTGCAGGAACTACCTATGACACACTGGCACTGATGGGGACCTGCAGCATGGCCTATCTCAGCTATAAAAGGTGCTGCGGACCTGGTGCTGGGCGCCCCACCTCACCCTCAGGGTGAGCACAGTACCCACACAATGTGACGGTCTGTAGCTACTCTGTACCAGTGACACACACGGTCAGTCTGCCCTACCAGGCCTAGATGCTGTGGGGGTGCATACCCCATCCTGTGATCATCTGTAGACTGCTGATTTGCATGTGCAGTGCATCATGGGTATGGGTGGCTTAACCCTATCCTGGTAACCACAGCAGACAGTTTGTGTGGTGACCTGCAGTCCTTCTGTAGCCAGCCAGGGGGGTGACAGCTGCTATGGAGATGTAGCCCACTGGTTACTTCACTGCCTGTGGAGGCAGAGGTCATGGGTTCAATCCCACAGTGGTGTTATTTGATAGGGCTGTCTGAGGCATTTTTTATATTTAAATTAGTGCTGCCAGCAAAAACACACTCACAGTGCTGTAACCTTAAGGTGCCTCATAGGGCGCCCCATAAAGCACCCTATAAGGCGCCCTATAAAACGCCTTATAAGGCGCCCTATAGGGAACATTATAGGGTGCCTTGGTGGACAGTGCACCTAATCATGTGCCCTCTGGAGTGCCTTATAGGGCACCTTATGCGACACCTTAGGTTACGGCACTGTGAGGGTGTGTTTGCTGGCAGAACTAATTTAAAGTTAAAAAGAAAATGCCTCAGACAGCACTGATTTAAAGTAAAGGGTAATGCCTCAGACAGCCTTATTCATTAAGCCCATTGGGGGATTGAACTCATGACCCCTGTTTCATCAGTCAATGTATTAACCATTGTGCTACTTCTCTGTAGCTGTATTTGTAGGTCAGCGCGCCTACTTAAGGTTACTGCGCGGTAACGTGCGCGGCTCCCTTGATCGCGCGATAATGAGCGCAGTGCAGTTTATCGCGCGATGATCCGCATGAGACCGGAACGCCCACTCCTTTTATGGCATCCTTCACATTATCGCCAGGCGCACGTTAAGATGTTTTAGTAAACATACCCCTTAGAGTGGGTGTAAGGCTGAAGGTTCGCATAGTGGCCC
This sequence comes from Ichthyophis bannanicus, assembly GCA_033557465.1. NCBI lineage: Eukaryota > Metazoa > Chordata > Amphibia > Gymnophiona > Ichthyophiidae > Ichthyophis > Ichthyophis bannanicus. The sequence continues at coordinate 98,774,411 of CM066031.1, read as the reverse complement.
CAATATCCTTGTGCCAGCCCAGCGGACAGGTGTAAGAAAAGAGAGATACTTCTGTTAGCTCACAGGTCTACAAACAGAAACTTCCAAGAGAAAAACATATTCTCAAATGAGGCTTAATTTAATTAATGCTGGTAATAATTTTTATTTTTATGTCTGTTCTCTACACATTTTTATATTTCCAAAATTATAAAGTGCAATACATCTGGGTGAAGTAAATAGGAAAAGGTGTGAGACCTCCAGCACAAGGAATAAGAGAGTGTCTTATACTGGTAAGGTCTCTATCCCATCACCCCTCAGTCACTGGAGAGCTGCAAGTCCCATAGTGACATTAAAGGGCTGCTATTTCATACAGAACAAAGAAGGCGGCAACGTGATTTGAAAATATGGACTTGGTAACAGAAATGAAGCTAGAGAAAGACTGATAGAATTCTGCAAGACCAAAGATGTATTCATTTCCAACACTTTCTTCCAGCAACACAAGCGGCGACTGTACACATGGACTTCACCCAATGGATTATAAAAATCAAATTGACTATATCTGTGGAAGTTAATGGAAAAGCTCTATAACATCAACAAAGACAAAACCTGGAACTGATTGTAGTACAGATCATCAACTACTAGTATGCAAACTCAAGCTAAATTTGAAAAAGAGCAAGCCACTCATGAATGTAACAAAATATGACCTTGCAAATATACCACTGGAATTTAAAGACCGCCTGCATAATTGATTTGCTGCTTTAGATACAAATGACAGAGCTCCAGAAGAGTTATGGAATGACATCAAGAAGGTTGTACTGGAAGAAAGCGAGAAGTCTCTACAAAAGGTGAAAAAGCAAAAACAGCCAAAAAGGATGACAGAAGAAACTTTGAAAATTGCCCAAAAATGCAGAGAAGCTAAAGCCATAGGTAAAACAAAGACAATTGCAGAACTTAACAGAGATTTCCAACGTGCAGCAAGACAGGATAAGGAAAAGTACTACACTGATGCAGGCAAGGAAATAGAAGCAGAAACTATTAGAGGAAGAACAAGATTGGCTTTGCTAAAGCTGCAAGAATTAAATAAAAAATTCCAGCCTCGAATTGGAATGTTACAAGATGCTCAAGGATCCATGTTGAATGATGGTGAGAAGATCAATAAAAGGTGGAAAGAATATATAGAGTCATATGATAAAGATCAAGTTGACCAACAGTCGTTTCAACCTGTACCTTATGATCTAGAGCCATAGGTGATGAAAGGAGAAGTCGAAGCAGGATTGAAAGCCTTATCAAAGAACAGAACACCAGGCATTGATGGCATTTCCATAGACGTATTACAGCAACCTGATGCAGTTGTTACCATACTTATCAGGCTCTGCCAGGAAATTTTGAAGACAACATCATAACCAACTGACTGCAAAATATCTGTGTTTATACCAATATTAAAGAAAGGTGATCCAACTGACTGTGAAAATTATTGCACAATAGCTCTGATCCCACATGCCAGCAGGATTCTATTCAAGATCATTCAGCAGAGACTACAACCATACTTGGAATGAGAACTACCTAAAGTGCAAGCAGGGCTCAGGAAAGGGCGAGGAACGAAAGACATCATCGCGGATGTGAGATGGATCCTTGAAAAGACTAAAGAATACCGAAAGGATATCTATATATGTTTTACTGACTACAGAAAAGCTTTTGACTATGTAAACTATGGGTCACATTAAGAAGCATGGGTATACCAGAACACCTGATCGTTCTCTTGCACAATCTGTACATTGATCAAGATGCAACAGTTTGAGCGGAACAAGGAGAAACAGAATGGTTTAAAATCATCAAAGGTGTATGACAAGGCTGCATACTTTCTCCCTACCTGTTTAATTTATATACAGAACAAATCATCAGTAAAGCAGGACTGTATAAAGACAACAGAGGTGTGAAGATTGGTGGGAGACTCATCAACAACCTTCGCTATGCTGATGATACCACATTACTGGCTGAAAGTGAAGATGATCTGAAACATTTGCTTCTCAAGATCAAGGACCATAGTCTTAAAATGGGCCTGAGTAGTATAATGGGTACAGTACTTGTCAAACTGATTGACAGGTGAGATAAGGATGGCAGGAGCCAATCAGCGTTCACTCCCAGTGTATGTCCCGCCTTAGGCCACACCCCCTCCCATAGAAGTGAATGGTGAGTTAGCCCCGCCCACTCCCACCCCCAAAATGTTGACAGGTACCAATCAGCGCCAATTCCGGTGTATGTCCTGCCTTAGGCCACGCCCCCTCCCATAGAAGTGAATGGTGAGTTAGCCCCGCCCACTCCCACCCCCAAAATGTTGACAGGTACCAATCAGCGCCCACCTCCGGTGTATGTCCCGCCTTAGGCCATGCCCCTCCCATAGAAGTGAATGGTAAGTTAGCCCCGCCCAGTCCCACCCCCAGGCATGGCCACCGCCCCCCACTTGACACACCCCTGACCCCGCCCCAAGGATGACATCTTCCAATCAGCATACACTTCCGGGGGGGTGTCACACCTATGCCACGCCCCACAATATGGTAGTAGCAAATCAGCACCCACTTCCGGGTATGTGCTACACCCACAGCCTCCCACCCTCCTCCACACCCCCTGCCTACATCATCAGAAATGACATCACCGGAAACAGGGCATCATCAGAAGAGGGACTGTCCCTTTTTTGCTGACATCAGCGGAAACAGTATGGCTGACTCCGGAAATGTGTTTTTGTTTCTGCTTAATACTGAAAAACAAAAATGCTTTTCTCTCTCTCTCTCTCTCCCACACAGACTCAGTTGTTTTTTTCTCACACAAAAACTGATTCTTAGCACAGAGAGACAGGCAGGCTAGAATCTTTTTATTTCCAAATGCAATTAGCACATCTTTGTTAGAGGGATCAGTGCGGCTTCTCACCCTCAACCACGCCCCTGCCTACATCATCGGAAATGGACTGTCCCTTTTTGCTGACATCAGCGGGGAGCAGTGTGACTTACTCCGGAAATGTGTTTTTGCTTCTGGTTAATGTTTACATCTGCAAAAAAGCAGGAACCCTGGAAAACAAAAAATGTTTTTCTCTCCCACTGCCCCAGTTCTTATTTCTCACAAAAGATTCATAGCACAGAGAGACACAGGCTTTTCACTGAGACACAGACAGGATAGAAAGCTTTTTCTTTACAAATGCAATTTTCTTTACAAATGCAATTGTTAGAGAAACCAGTGCTGTCCATGTGATAGAATTTTACTTTTAAGACCTCACTGTTAGAGAGAAGTATTCTGACAGGCCTGTAGAGTTCAGACTGAAATACAGAGAGACCTGAGTTCAAATCCCCCTAATACAGCTATTTTTTTTGAGAGAGCTGAGTTCAAATCCAAATACAGTCAAACCTCGGTTTTCATGATTAATCCGTTCGAAAAAGTCTGACTAAAACCGAAACGTATGAAAACTGAGGCAATATTTCCCATAAGAAATAATGTAAATCCAATTAATCCGTTCCAGACACCCAAAAATATTCACAAAAAATACATTTTATAGAGAATAACTATATTTTTACATACAGAAAAGAATGAGAAATAAATATAAATGACGAATGAAATGGATAAATGAACATTTAACATCACTGAAAGCAAGCTAAGTACAGTACAGTATGTTAACATCTGGCCTTAGCCACCCCTGACAAGCTGTTGTGCCCAGCTCTCTTCGGAATCACATTGGATTCAGCTCATTAAAATACCTTTACATTATCTGCTCAATGCTTCAGAATGGCAGAAAATCTTAATGATATAGCTTCAGACGTACCCTGCAAGAAAAAGAACTGCCTCCCACATTCATGCAACATCTCCTGCTTACGTTGACAGCTTTTCTTCCCTGCTACCTCCAAGCCTGAGGGGGCGCTCCAGAGAACGGGAAGGCGGTGGACGAGATTGGGGCCTTCCTCTCTGCGCAATCCTTGCCTCTCTGACTCTGACCAGGCTCGAGGATGTGTTTCATTTACGTGCTCAGCTGGCTTTCGCTTCTCATCACGCTGGCGATCGGTGAGTCCGGGGGGCAGTGCTGCCGGGACCGGGCGGGAGTTCCGGCAGTGTATACAGACCGGTGTGCAGCGTGAGGGTGTATGTATTTATAGTACTGTACTTTACGAAAACCGAGGCGATGTACGAGAACCGGGACAAAATCTCAGTCAAAAAAGACGTTGAAAACCGAAGCGATGTATGAGAACCGGGACAAAATCTCAGTCAAAAAAAGACGTTGAAAACCGAAGCGTATGAAAACCGGGGCGTATGAAAACCGAGGTTTGACTGTACTAATACAGCTATTTTTTAGTGGCTTTGAGAAAACCAATACAGAGAGACAAGCCTGGACATGTCTCTCTAGGGTGTGGTAACACGTGATTGGTTGAAACAAGAGGTCTCTTCTGAGCATGCTCCTGCTGTAAGGCTGTTTGTGTCCTGTGTGTAAGGGGAACATTTTAACACAGAGATTCAAAAATAAAAAAAATGGCTCTTTTTGGAACACCAAGCAGAATTTCCAGCTGGGCACACAACATTAATTACTTCCTTAAGGACCATGATGCCGTTGCAGAGGGGTATCCACCGATTGAAAATCCATTTGAACTACAGGAGAGTCCGGCAGAGACTGAACAAGAAATAACAGAGAATGTATATTATCCAGATGCCCCAAATATTTTTCAACTCTCAAGAACCCTGCGATTCTGGCACCGAACTTGACTTAACATCTGACAACACAATGGATCCGGAGGATATAGAATTATATCACGCCACGGTAGATGCAGAAACAAACTTTATTGGAAGAACTAGGATCAGCAGAGGTAAGAGAAGTATTAACAGTGGTAGACATCCTATCAAAATATGCATGGGCTACAAGTTTAAAATCGAAAACCGGTCATGAAGTTGCTAAAGCCTTTGAAAAAATATTTAATCTAGGTTGTATACCTGAACAAATACAGACAGAAGGGTAAAGAATTTTTAAACAGGTCCCTGAAGAATTTATTAAAACAAAGAGGGGTTCATCATTTTGTAACCAATAACGATGTTAAAATAGTGGTGGTAGAAAGGTTTAACAGGACTTTGAAATCCAAAATGTGGCGTTATTTTACTACACACAATACCTTTAGGTACCAAGACGTATTGCAGGCTTTTGTGCACAGTTAAAATCATAGTTTTCACAGAACAATAAAGACGAGGTCTGTAGATGTGACACACACACACACACACAAATTCTCTGCAGATCTGGAAAAGAGTCTACGGTGATAGCATCCATTGTGTCTTTTTAATACCACTAGAAATCCAGGACAACTGTTCAATATTTTGCTTAGATCTGCAAACTGTGATATGAAGGTTTAATCTGTGACAGAGATTATAGATCGTTCTTTAAAAAACACCAAGTTCTGTAAAAATTGACTTTTTATGAAAATGTATGTATTTCCAGAATCTATTAGTTGAACATACAGATGAACAAAAATTATATGTATACCTTTTATTTTTTTAAACTTGTAATGTGCAAATAAATCATATCACAAGATGAAAACATTTTATTTGAAATAAAACATTTCGAACCTACAGTTTTATGTGGTGTGTTTTAGGAATGCTTAGTTAATTAAACCTACAATGGTTTGTCTGGACAAAAAGAATGGGGCCTCTAGGTGTGTCCTAAACAATAGGCCATAAGATAAGAATGTGCAGAACTCTGTTGTAGAAGTAAAATCCACTTAAGACGTCTGGGAAATGGGTGGGAATGTGTATTAGCCACATACACAGATATATAGCATCTATTACAATGTACTGTCTGCGAAAAAAAAAAAAAAGGCATAGTGAATTAGCCAGGTCGTATGATAAGATTATGAGATCCAGAGATATTTCAGTTAATGAGTCTGGGTGCTGTAAGCCCCATCAAAGAATTTCATTTAAAAAGTTGCAGTACATTTCAACAGCCGGAAAAAACCACACAGTCTCTCTACAGTTTGCAACTTTTTCTTCAAACATGGTGAGTAGATATGAGTCTTACTTTTTAAAAAATATTGTTGGCTATGTAATGTTTCTGTCTCTTATGATTGTCTTTAAAAAAATAGGAGCAGAAAAAGGGGGCTACAAATAAACTTTCTCTTACAAAAAGAAGGCAGCAAAGAAATTTAATTTATTTATTTATTTTATGTATTTAGTAAACATTTGTATACCACTGCTTCCTACGATCAGCAGTGGTTTACTTTACAGAATCATTATGTATCGTATAATACAGTGATATTTAGATATACATTACGATTAGGCAATGATTTACATAAGACAGGAAAATCTGTTGGGTATGTCCTGGTAAAAGGTATGTCCTGTGGTGTTTTAATTTTCCAACAGCTATGCTCTTTATAATGTGTCTCACAGTGTTTCAGAGGACAGCCTCAACCTTTAATCTTTTTTATTTTAGACCAAGAAGATGCTACAAACAAGATGGCCAGTCTAACCAACAGACGGTACCTTACAGAAAGCCAAAAGACAAGCAGAATCGTGAGTATTCCAGTTTTATCCAGCACCTAGATTTTAAGGTCTCTGTAAAAGTATTAGCCCCTATGTTTTCTTTTTCAGACCGAGAAAATGTTAGAAAATCAGCGGCTATGGGAGAGAAGTCTAACAGAAAAAGATCACACAGCGATAGTTTTTCTGACGGTGAATCTACACACGACGGTACAGAAGAGCAAACAGCTCCATACCGAAAACCAAAGATAAGCAGAATAGTGAGTATTCCGGTTTTATCCAGCATATAGATTTTAAGGTCGCTGTAAAAGAAAAAAAGTATTAGCCCCTACGTTTTCTTTTTTCAGATCGAGAAAATGTTAGACTTCTCACCCACAGCCTCTGGATTTCTAACAGGAAAAGATCACGCAGCGAAAGTTTTTCTGACGGTGAATCTACATATGCCGGTACAGAATACAGAGGGCGTGGTGAAAGCCGTGTCTTTGATCACAGTGTTTCAGAGGACAGCGCAAATAATCATGCATTAGGCTCCGCTGCAGAATCAGAACCAGTTAGCTATGTTCAGTATGTGAAAAGGTGGGATCGTAAATTGGACAAGTTTAATGGTGTAATTTATTCAGAGGAATTTCGGTTTATTAATTTAGACAGGGTAACATCATTATCTGAGGCTCAATTCGCCATTCGGCAAGGTATGCAGCATATTCTGGATGAGGTTAGCAGCAGGGTTTCACCCGGTGATTAGAGGTGCATCTACACTCATCTCTTTTTCACAATTCCTTGTATTCTGGAAAGTTAAACCCAGAAGCATTAGACGCTGATGATTTCTTAAATCAGATCGCTAAACTCCTTCAGAGTCACAGAGAAATCCAGATTTGTGATATATTCCGTGTTGTTGTACTTGTCATAAGAAATCGGGGGTGGGGGAGCTCGTAGGGTCTTAAAGACTATACCATTTAGCCATATTATTCATAAGAAAAGGATGTATTTGATAGACTTGAACAACACTGATAATAACCTGTGTTTTGCAGATAGCCCTACAGCCCTTATGTCACAGGTAAAAATGACAGATGTCAAATTGTTAGAAGGTGCTAAAAAACTACATAATGAATTGGGGTGGCCGGTACATAGAAAAGTCATGCTCGATGATGTAGCAATATTTGAACAGCATTTAAAGATAAACATACGCGTTGCGCTTTACACAAATTCATGGGTTTGTTTTAAGACATCAGACAGACCTGTGTTCCCTAAGACTGTGTTCTTGTTGCTACACGATGACCATTTCTATGGTATAACCAATGTCAAAAAATTCTATGGGAAGCGCAACTTCTGTAGTTACTGTCAGAAACCGTACAGTCACGATCATAAATGCACATTATGGTGCCGTCTTTGTTTGACACTAACGTGTGCGAGTAATGTTGGTGTACAACAGAGATGCCCTAATTGCAAACTCTTTTGTCGTTCTAAAGAGTGTTTAGATAGACACGCGGATCTGGCTCTGAAAAAAGAAGTGTATCAAACAAAATCCAAACTGGGGTTTATAGAGCAATTCTATGAACCAATCTTTAGGAAAATTGCCCCAATACTAAATTACACTATTATAAAAAATCTTTTGTTTTTGGATAAGAGTCTCAGAATGAATGGGGATGGGTAGCTACATCCCACAATGCAGTAAAAGCCTGAGAAATCCCAACTCCTTCTTTACATCAAGGACTCTGCAAATCCTATTTTCCAAAGATTTTTAAAAAAATAGTGATTGAACTTGAAAAACAGATTTGATATATTCTTAGAGCTCTGCTGACTCTTCTTCAAAACAGAATGACAACAACACGGTTGCTCACTTTGTTGTCTGTAATAGCTTATAGGTAAAACTGGGAGAAGTTCGACTATAGATATAAGTAGTTTATCTTGAAAATCATCAACAGCGGAAATCTCCCATCACCCTCATGATTAAAACTGGGGTAAATCAGACGAATAATGCTAAGTAACAACTTATCTTGAAGATTTTTCAACATCGGAAATCTCCCATGCCCGACGCATAAGTTCAAGCACTGATGCGTTTCACCGCTGTCGAGGTTTCTTCGGGGGAAGTTTTCAACCTGCGGCGTATCGCATATAGTTTGCTTAATTCATTCTGAAAAGCTGAAAAAATGTTCACATCAGTGTAATGAACCCATAAAAATTTCTTAAAACATGCAAGGAGCTAAACATATTCTCCATACCTCATAGTCAAAGGTGAAGTGATTCAAATGATGTCAGAACAGCAAAAGACGCCGCGCATGCGTAAAAGTCCTAAAAGTGTGTGTGTTATAAAGGAATGTTGATGGCTACAAACTCTCCTTAGCCAATCAGCCTTGGGAATCAATCATGATTAGATCTAACAGATGCTCAAAATTTTTTTTTGTAATTATTAAGTCTTCATTCACGCGCTGTCCAGTCAGTCTATAAATTCAAACCTGACAGGTACTCCAATGAATTAAAGTTCTCATACACACGCTGTCCAGTCTATTTGTGAATTCAAACCACCGGGGTGTACTGATTGCAAACGGTAGATCCAGCGTTGTTCAGTGACTAATAAAGTTTGATCTCGAGATCTACCTGCTATACCTGTCTCAATGTAATCTATAAAAAAACAACGAAGTTGATCAAAACTGTGTTGAAAATTGAGGCAATGGGCTACTATTGGTGCTTCTACTTTGTGACAATGTAAACGACTCCGATGTTCATTAATTTGAGTCTTCAAGGCCCTTATGGTTTTGCCAATGTAAAGAAGCTCACAAGGACATTGTATTGCGTATACTACATAAGTAGAAGTGCAGTCTGTAAAATGTCGTAATTGATATGTCCGTTCATGATAGACAAACTGTGTAAGTTCTAAAGTAACTGCACAGATCGTGCAATCACCACATTTAACATGTCCCTTCAAAGAAGCTGTTGAAATCATTGTGGTATTAAGTGGACGCAATATTGTAGGACTCAAAAGTTCTTTAAGATTCCTGGATCTCTGCCAAACATAACGAATAGATTTATCTTCTAGGCCAGGCAGATGGCTTAAGATGTTGCTATGTCGCTTCAAAATTTTCTTAAGATGATGACTTAATGGGGAAAACTTGGAAATGAAATTAACATGAGTGTCCAGTGGGTCCGACGATGCTTTATCCTGCAAGAGCAATTCGCGATTGTTATAAAGTGCTCGAGAATAAGCTTGCCTGATCACTCCTGCTGGGTATCCCCTATCATAGAAATTTCGCCGCAATTCAGCTTTTAGAACTAACACAGTTTGTCTATCATGAACGGACATATCAATTACGACATTTTACAGACTGCACTTCTACTTATATAGTATTAGCAATACAATGTCCTTGTGAGCTTCTTTACATTGGCAAAACCATAAGGGCCTTGAAGACTCAAATTAATGAACATCGGAGTCGTTTACATTGTCACAAAGTAGAAGCACCAATAGTAGCCCATTGCCTCAATTTTCAACACAGTTTTGATCAACTTCGTTGTTTTTGTATAGATTACATTGAGACAGGTATAGCAGGTAGATCTCGAGATCAAACTTTATTAGTCACTGAACAACGCTGGATCTACCGTTTGCAATCAGTACACCCCGGTGGTTTGAATTCACAAATAGACTGGACAGCGTGTGTATGAGAACTTTAATTCATTGGAGTACCTGTCAGGTTTGAATTTATAGACTGACTGGACAGCGCGTGTATGAAGACTTAATAATTACAAAAAAGTTTTTTGAGCATCTGTTAGATCTAATCATGATCGATTCCCAAGGCTGATTGGCTAAGGAGAGTTTGTAGCCATCAACATTCCTTTATAACACACACACTTTTAGGACTTTTACGCATGCGCGGCATCTTTTGCTGTTCTGACATCATTTGAATCACTTCACCTTTGTCTATGAGGTATGGAGAATATGTTTAGCTCCTTGCATGTTTTAAGAAATTTTTATGGGTTCATTACACTGATGTGAACATTTTTTCAGCTTTTCAGAATGAATTAAGCAAACTATATGCGATACGCCGCAGGTTGAAAACGTCCCCCGAAGAAACCGCGACAGCGTTGAAACGCATCAGCGCTTGAACTTATGCGTCGGGCATGGGAGATTTCCGATGTTGAAAAATCTTCAAGATAAGTTGTTACTTAGCATTATTCGTCGGATTTACCCCAGTTATAATCATAAGGGTGATGGGAGATTTCCGCTGTTGAAGATTTTCAAGATAAACTACTTATATCTATAGTCGAACTTCTCCCAGTTTTACCTATAAGCTATTACAGACAACAAAGTGAGCAACCGTGTTGTTGTCATTCTGTTTTGAAGAAGAGTCAGCAGAGCTCTAAGAATATATCAAATCTGTTTTTCAAGTTCAATCACTATTTTTAAAAAAATCTTTGGAAAATAGGATTTGCAGAGTCCTTGATGTAAGGAAGGAGTTGGGATTTCTCAGGCTTTTACTGCATTGTGGCCTGTAGCTACCCATCCCCATTCATTCGAGACTCTTATCCAAAAATAAAAGATTTTTTATAATAGTGTAATTTAGTATTGGGGCAATTTTCCTAAAGATTGGTTCTGAAAAAAGAAGTGGCATGTTTATCTAAGATATTGTGCCAGAAATGTGAATCTTATGTGGACAAGAAACATAAGTGCAAGGGCCGTCATTGTAAACTATGTCGCGAGCCCCTAACCGGGGATGGCGTCCACTTATGTTTTATGACCCCTATTGCTAAAACTGAAATATCTGAAAAGTATATTTTTTATGATTGTGAATGTATGCAAGAAACAGGCTGGCATGTCCCTAATTACATATATGTGACGGACTTAAATGATGAAAGAAACTGGGAATTCAAGGGTCTCGAATGTATTTCTGCCTTTATGCAGATTTTTTGCGACAAAAAATTTAAAGGTTACACCTTCATAGCCCATAATTCCAAAGGTTATGACGGATATTTTGTTCTTAAACAACTGCTTAAGGAAAAGATGGACACGGGGCTGTTGGTTCAAGGTGCTAAACCTTTACAAATTACCGTTGAACCTCTGACTATCCGTTTTATAGACTCTCTAAATTTCCTGCCTATGAAACTTAGCAAACTTCCACAAGCCATGGGTTTTACAGGCAGCAAGGGGTACTTTCCACACTTTTTTAATAGGCTGGAAAATCAAAATTATGTGGGCCCCATGCCGGGTGTTGAACATTACAGTGTGAGTAACATGTTGCCTGAAGAAAAAGAGGAATTTTTACAATGGTACAAGGACAATCAGCATAAAACTTTTAATTTGCAAAAAGAGCTGGCTTATTACTGCCAGCAGGATGTATCTATTTTGCGGCAGGCCTGTGTTCTCTACCGAGCTGAAATCATGAAAAAGACAGAGAAAGAAGTGTTTGTAGAGCAGGGTGACATCTCAGAAATTCAAACAAGGTGTTTAGACCCTTTCCAATATATAACCCTTGCATCTGTATGTATGGCTATGTTCAGATTCATGTTTTTAGAACCCAAGACTGTGGCACTCATCCCACCAGATAACTATCACCGGCAGACAAAGAGATATACAACCCCCTCTATTCAATGGCTGATGTATGTGGAGGCCAAAGAAAATATACAGATCACACATGTTCTGAAAGGTGGCAAAAAAAAGGTGGGGGCTTATTTTCTTGATGGCTATGCCTTGATCGGTGGGGTAGAAACAGCTTTTGAATTTAATGGTTGTTTTCACAACGGCTGTCTGAGCTGTTATAACGATAAAGACCAGAATCCTGTAGCAGCCACGACCTATGGTTTTCTTTATTACAAAACACAGCTAAAAGCTGTTTCTACCCCACCGATCACGGCATAGCCATCAAGAAAATAAGCCCCCACCTTTTTTTCGCCTCCTTTCAGAGCATGTGTGATCTGTATATTTTCTTTGGCCTCCACATACATCAGCCATTGAATAGAGTGGGTTGTAGATCTCTTTGTCTGCCGGTGATAGTTATCTGGTGGGATGAGTGCCACAGTCTTGGGTTCTAAAAACATGAATCTGAACATAGCCATACATACAGATGCAAGGGTTATATATTGGAAAGGGTCTAAACACCTTGTTTGAATTTCTGAGATGTCACCCTGCTCTACAAACACTTCTTTCTCTGTCATTTTCATGATTTCAGCTCGGTAGAGAACACAGGCCTGCCGCAAACTAGATACATCCTGCTGGTAGTAATAAGCCAGCTCTTTTTGCAAATTAAAAGTTTTATGCTGATTGTCCTTGTACCATTGTAAAAATTCCTCTTTTTTTTCAGGCAACATGTTACTCACACCGTAATGTTCAACACCCGGCATGGGACCCACATAATTTTGATTTTCCAGCCTATTAAAAAAGTGTGGAAAGTACCCCTTGCTGCCTGTAAAACCCATGGCTTGTGGAAGTTTGCTAAGTTTCATAGGCAGGAAATTTAGAGAGTCTATAAAACGGATAGTCAGAGGTTCAACAGTAATTTGTAAAAGTTTAGCACCTTGAACCAACAGCCCCGTGTCCATCTTTTCCTTAAGCAGTTGTTTAAGAACAAAATATCCGTCATAACCTTTGGAATTATGGGCTATGAAGGTGTAACCTTTAAATTTTTTGTCGCAAAAAATCTGTATACAGGCAGAAATACATTTGAGACCCTTGAATTCCCAGTTTCTTTCATCATTTAAGTCCGTCGCATATATGTAATTAGGGACATGCCAGCCTGTTTCTTGCATACATTCACAATCATAACAAATAAACTTTTCAGATGTTTCAGTTTTACCAATAGGGGTCATAAAACATAAGTGGACGCCATCCCTGGTTAGGGGCTCGCGACATAGTTTACAATGACGGCCCTTGCACTTATGTTTCTTGTCCACATAAGACTCACATTTCTGGCACAGTATCTTAGATAAACATGCCACTTCTTTTTTCAGAGCCAGATCCGCGTGTCTATCTAAACACTCTTTAGAACGACAAAAGAGTTTGCAATTATGTGATCTCTGTTGTACACCAACATTATTTGCACACGTTAGTGTCAAACAAAGACGGCACCAAATGTGCAATTATGATCGTGACTGTACGGTTTCTGACAGTAACTACAGAAGTTGCGCTTCCCATAGAATTTTTTGACATCAGTTATACCATAGAAATGGTCATCATGTAGCAACAAGAACACAGTCTTAGGGAACATAGGTCTGTCTGATGTCTTAAAACAAACCCATGAATTTGTGTAAAGCACAACGCGTATGTTTATCTTTAAATACTGTTCAAATATTGCTACATCATCAAGCATGACTTTTCTATGTACCGGCCACCCCAATTCATTATGTAGTTTTTTAGCACCTTCTAACAATTCGACATCTGTCATTTTTACCTGTGACATAAGGGCTGTAAGGCTACCTGCAAAACACAGGTTATTATCAGTGTTGTTCAAGTCTATCAAATAAATCCTTTTCTTATGAATAATATGGCTAAATGGTATAGTCTTTAAGACCCTACGAGCTCCCCCACCCCCGATTTCTTATGACAAGTACAACAACACGGAATATATCACAAATCTGGATTTCTCTGTGACCCTGAAGGAGTTTAGCAATCTGATTTAAGAAATTGTCAGCGTCTAATGCTTCTGGGTTTAACTTTCCAGAATACAAGGAATTGTGAAAAAGAGATGAGTGTAGATGCACCTCTAATCACCGGGTGAAACCATGCTGCTAACCTCATCCAGAATATGCTGGATACCTTGCCGAATGGCGAATTGAGCCTCAGATAATGATGTTACCCTGTCTAAATTAATAAACCGAAATTCTTCTGAATAAATTACACCATTAAACTTGTCCAATTTACAATCCCAACTTTTCACAAACTGAACATAGCTAACTGGTTCTGATTCTGCAGCGGAGCCTAATGCATGATTATTTGCGCTGTCCTCTGAAACACTGTGATAAAAGACACGGCTTTCACCACGCCCTCAGTATTCTGTACCGGCGTATGTAGATTCACCGTCAGAAAAACTTTCACTGCGTGATCTTTTCCTGTTAGACTTCTCACCCACAGCCTCTGGATTTCTAACATTTTCTTGATCTGAAAAAAGAAAACGTAGGGGCTAATACTTTTTTTCTTTTACAGCGACCATAAAATCTATATGCTGGATAAAACCGGAATACTCACTATTCTGCTTATCTTTTGGTTTTCGGTATGGAGCTGTTTGCTCTTCTGTACCGTTGTGTGTAGATTCACCGTCAGAAAAACTATCGCTGTGTGATTTTTTCTGTTAGACTTCTCTCCCATAGCCGCTGATTTTCTAACATTTTCTCGGTCTGAAAAAGAAAACGTAGGGGCTAATATTTTTACAGAGACCTTAAAATCTAGGTGCTGGATAAAACTGGAATACTCACGATTCTGCTTGTCTTTTGGCTTTCTGTAAGGTACCGTCTGTTGGTTAGCCTGGCCATCTTGTTTTGTAGCATCTTCTTGGTCTAAAATAAAAAAGATTAAAGGTTGAGGCTGTCCTCTGAAACACTGTGAGACACATTATAAAGAGCATAGCTGTTGGAAAATTAAAACACCACAGGACATACCTTTTAAATTTCTTTTCTGCCTTCTTTTGTAAGAGAAAGTTTATTTGTAACCCCCTTTTTCTGCTCCTATTTTTTAAAGACAATCATAAGAGACAGAAACATTACATAGCCAACAATATTTTTTAAAAAGTAAGACTCATATCTACTCACCATGTCTGAAGAAAAAGTTGCAAACTGTAGAGAGACTGTGTGGTTTTTTCCGGCTGTTGAAATGTACTGCACCTTTTTAAATGAAATTCTTTGATGGGGCTTACAGCACCCAGACTCATTAACTGAAATATCTCTGGATCTCATAATCTTATCATATGACCTGGCTAATTCACAATGCCTTTTTTTTTTTTTCGCAGACAGTACATTGTAATAGATGCTATATATCTGTGTATGTGGCTAATACACATTCCCACCCATTTCCCAGACGTCTTAAGTGGATTTTACTTCTACAACAGAGTTCTGCACATTCTTATCTTATGGCCTATTGTTTAGGACACACCTAGAGGCCCCATTTTTTTTCCAGACAAACCATTTTAGGTTTAATTAACTAAGGGGCTTGTTTACAAAGCCGCGTTAGCGGTTTCCGCTCGTTATCGGAGCCGCGGCCCCATTGATTTCAATGGGGCTGTGGCTCCGATAACGAGCGGAAACTGCTACCGCGGCTTTGTAAACAAGCCCCTAAGCATTCCTAAAACACACCACACAAAACTGTAGGTTCGAAATGTTTTATTTCAAATAAAATGTTTTCATCTTGTGATATGATTTATTTGCGCATTACAAGTTTAAAAAAATAAAAGGTATACATATAATTTTTGTTCATCTGTATGTTCAACTAATAGATTCTGGAAATACATACATTTTCATAAAAAGTCAATTTTTACAGAACTTGGTGTTTTTTAAAGAACGATCTATAATCTCTGTCACAGATTAAACCTTCATATCACAGTTTGCAGATCTAAGCAAAATATTGAACAGTTGTCCTGGATTTCTAGTGGTATTAAAAAGACACAATCGATGCTATCACTGTAGACTCTTTTCCAGATCTGCAGAGAATATGTGTGTGAGAATGTGTGTGTGTGTGTGAGAATGTGTGTGTGTGTGTGTGTGTGTGTGCGTGTCACATCTACAGACCTCGTCTTTATTGTTCTGTGAAAACTATGATTATAACTGTGCACAAAAGCCTGCAATACATCTTGGTACCTGAAGGTATTGTGTGTAGTAAAATAACACCACATTTTGGATTTCAAAGTCCTGTTAAACCTTTCTACCACCGCTGCTTTAACATCGTTATTGGTTACAAAATGATGAACCCCTCTTTGTTTTAATAAATTCTTCAGGGACCTGTTTAAAAATTCTTTACCCTTGTCTGCCTGTATTTTTTCAGGTATACAACCTAGATTAAATATTTTTTCAAAGGTTTTAGCAACTTCATGACCGGTTTTCGATTTTAAACTTGCAGCCCATGCATATTTTGACAGGATGTCTACCACTGTTAATACTTCTCTTACCTCTGCTGATCCTAGTTCTTCCAATAAAGTTTGTTTCTGCATCTACAGCGGCGTGATATAATTCTATATCCTCCGGATCCATTGTGTTGTCAGATGTTAAGTCAAGTTCGGTGCCAGAATCGCAGGGTTCTTGAGAGTTGAAAAATATTTGGGGCATCTGGATAATATACATTCTCTGTTATTTCTTGTTCAGGCTCTGCCGGACTCTCCTGTAGTTTAAATGGATTTTCAATCGGTGGATACCCCTCTGCAACGGCATCATGGTCCTTAAGAAAGTAATTAATGTTGTGTGCCCTACTGGAAATTCTGCTTGGTGTTCCAAAAAGAGCCATTTTTTTTATTTTTGAATCTCTGTGTTAAAATGTTCCCCTTACACACAGGACACAAAGAGCCTTACACCAGGAGCATGCTCAGAACACCTGGAGCATGCTCAGAACAGACCTCTTGTTTCAACCAATCACGTGTTACCACACCCTAGAGAGACATGTCCAGGTTTGTCTCTCTGTATTGGTTTTCTCAAAGCCACTAAAAAATAGCTGTATTAGTATTTGGATTTGAACTCAGCTCTCTCAAAAAAATAGCTGTATTAGGGGGATTTGAACTCAGGTCTCTCTGTATTTCAGTCTGAACTCTACAGGCCTGTCAGAATACTTCTCTCTAACAGTGAGGTCTTAAAAGTAAAATTCTATCACATGGACAGCACTGGTTTCTCTAACAATTGCATTTGTAATTGCATTTGTAAAGAAAATTGCATTTGTAAAGAAAAAGCTTTCTATCCTGTCTGTGTCTCAGTGAAAAGCCTGTGTCTCTCTGTGCTATGAATCTTTTGTGAGAAATAAGAACTGGGGCAGTGGGAGAGAGAAAAACATTTTTTGTTTTCCAGGGTTCCTGCTTTTTTGCAGATGTAAATATTAACCAGAAGCAAAAACACATTTCCGGAGTAAGTCACACTGCTCCCCGCTGATGTCAGCAAAAAGGGACAGTCCATTTCCGATGATGTAGGCAGGGGCGTGGTTGAGGGTGAGAGGCCGCACTGATCCCTCTAACAAAGATGTGCTAATTGCATTTGGAAAGAAAAAGATTCTAGCCTGCCTGTCTCTCTGTGCTAAGAATCAGTTTTTGTGTGAGAAAAAAACAACTGAGTCTGTGTGGGAGAGAGAGAGAGAGAGAGAGAGAGAGAGAGAAAAGCATTTTTGTTTTTCAGTATTAAGCAGAAGCAAAAACACATTTCCGGAGTCAGCCATACTGTCATTTCCGGAGTCAGCCATACTGTTTCCACTGATGTCAGCAAAAAAGGGACAGTCCCTCTTCTGATGACGCCCTGTTTCCGGTGATGCCATTTCCGATGATGTAGGCAGGGGGCGTGGAGGAGGGTGGGAGGCTGTGGGTGTAGCACAAACCCGGAAGTGGGTGCTGATTGGCTAATGCCATATTGTGGGGCGTGGCGTGGGTGTGATACCCCCCGGAAGTGTATGCTGATTGGATGATGTCATCCTTGGGGCAGGGTCAGGGGTGTGTCAAGTGGGGGGCAGTGGCCATGCCTGGGGGTGGGACTGGGTGGGGCTAACTTACCATTCACTTCTATGGGAGGGGGTGTGGCCTAAGGCGGGACATACACCGGAAGTGGGCGCTGATTGGTACCTGTCAACATTTTGGGGGCGGGAGTGGGCGGGGCTGGGCAGGGCTAACTCACCATTCACTTCTATTGGAGGGGGTGTGGCCTAAGGCAGGACATACACCGGAAGTGGGCGCTGATTGGTACCTGTCAACATTTTGGGGGCGTGAGTGGGTGGGGCTAACTCACCATTCACTTCTATGGGAGGGGGCGTGGCCTAAGGCGGGACATACACCGGAAGTGAACACTGATTGGCTCCTGCCATCCTTATCTCACCTGTCAATCAGTTTGACAAGTAGTGTACCCATTATACTACTGGCCTGCACCTTAATGTAAAGAAGATATAGATCCTGACAACTGGTAAAATCAATAAGCTCATTGTAGATGGAGAAGAAATTGAAATAGTGGTCAACTTTAACCTACTTGGATCAACTATCAATAAAGAAGCAACAAGCAATCAAGAAATCTGATGCCGCATTGCTCTTGGCAGAATGGTTATGAAAGACCTAGATAAGATTCTCAAGAGCAGAGATGTCTCTCTCCATACAAAGATTCAGCTTGTTCGAGCCATGGCATTTTCAATAGCATCATATGCATGTGAAAGTTGAAAAATGAAAATGATAGACAGAAAGAAAATGGTGACAGATACTGAGTAAACCATGGACTGTCCGAAGAACAAACCAGTTTGCACTAGAGGAGATCAAACCTAAGCTTTCTTTTGAAGCTCAGTGACAAAACTTTGACTTTCATACTTTGGACACATCATGCAAAGAGAGAAATTATTAGAAAAAGACATCATGCTTGACAAGGTAGAAGGTCAGTGCAAAAAAGGAAGGCCAGCATTGAGATTTATCAATACAATAACAGCAGCTGGGTGCTGGTCTGTCAACAATGAGCTGCCTGACTGAAGATCGAACACAGTTTAGGACAACTATTCAGATGGTCGCCATGCGTCGACACAGACTCGATGGCACTTAACAACATTTCATACAGAAGGAAGGAAATCAGAAGAGAGTCGTACCTGCTCAGGGTGGCCTCTGCATCCTAAAGGGGGAATGAGAAAGAGATTATTACCATTTATATCATACAGATTGTACAGTTTCACTAGTTCTGATCCATGATCTTTAGCTCTCTATATTACAGGCGTACAGTTTCCTTCTCTATCTCTGGGAATACGTGATGAGTTTTGCTAATACCGGAGTCTTTAGTTCTTTATAATAAATGCCTTCAGTTTCCTACAGCAGATCAAGGAGAGGTTATGAAGGAAAGATTCGTTTGCACAATTTAACAAGTTTGTTTGCACAATTTAACAAGTTTATCTCTGGAGACAAGCAGGGGGATGCAGGCACACTGTAATGCTGATGTATGCGATGGAGTCTTAAGTGTCAGGCTCTTCCCTAGCCCAGAGAAGTCTTTTGGACTTCCAAGCATGCATACCTTCTCCCACCTTGCCGTTTCCGCTCTGTGCCTTTAGCTTTGTTTGACCATGGCAGCATGCTGCAGAGCTCGTTCCTCACTCCATACCTCAATGCCTTTGTTTTTGTTTCACTGATGATCAGACAAAGGAGAACAGATTGCTGTCACCTTAAATGCAGAAAAAAATGGATCGCTAATGATTTTAAGAAAAATCTCTGCAGTGGCACCTGATCCCTCTTGCCATGACCACCAGTGCCGCTGTCTAACTGCCACATCGACTCAATCATAAAAAGAAAAGAAAAAGTAAACCAAATTATTCTCTGAAACTCTCAGCTGCTAACAAGCACAGCCCCCTGCAGCCTACCAAATGCCATCTGACCAACGTTCTTCAGCTCTGCCCCCATCGGGCCCAGACAAGGCACAATCATGGGCAGGACAGCAAGCTGCTTCACTGGAGGCAGACTCCCTCCTGGTACTAGATCAATCAGGGGCAGCCCAGGACCTCTCCTCTCTGACCTGTTGCTTCATCCCTAATGGATCCACCGACTCTCCACTGGCTCCATGCTCCAGAGCCGCTAAGGAAGGGAAAGCAGCAGGAAAACCAAACACACTAAAAATAGTTCACTCTCTCATGCTGACAACTCTGCCTCCAACTCTGGTAAGATGGAAAGCACTCTCAAAATGCATAGATCAGAGGACCCACAAAAAGCTGGGTACCCCCTCAACAAATCCAAGAAATACCTAGAAACCTCCATGCCTTCTCTTTCCCCTGAAGAGCCCCTCCCACTAATGAGTGGGAACCTCAGCCTCATCTCCCTGCCCCATCATATTCATTCAGGACAGTGCCATCATCCTACATGGACCTCAGCTCCTGGAGGGACCTCCCCTCTACCCCATCCATCCCATTGCTTGCAGGACCCTTGGGGGCATTCTCCCACCCCCCCCCCCCTTAGCATTACCCTCCCTAATTGATTGGCGGCCACTCCTGCTTCTTGAGGAAGACGCATATTCATCACTCGGCACTTCTGGCCATCACTTCTGTGAAATGGCTTCTTCTCTCTCTGCCGAGGACCACCCCCACCTTCCACTAGAACAGGGAACCTCCAAAGAGCTACAGAGGACAATTCCTACCCAAAGGAACTTCAAAATATCTCCCAGGCACAGGCCCTCAATGAACCCAGACCCCCACTATTAAGTGGGACTTCTTATCTATCCTCTGGTCCTACAGTACCCTCAATGAGGTTTTGGCTGTCCCGGTGCACCAACTCCTCCAGGACCTCCAGTCCTCCATTTGGAAGAATCACAAGCAACTGTCACATCAGTCAATCGTCTTGGAGGCCATCCTGAAGAAATCCTAAAACATGCAAAATCAATAGTGCAAACATCACCTGGCAAGGAACAGAGGATCCTAAATGCCATTGGCAGGAAGACCTACCAGAGCTCCCTCCTGGCCACGAGGGTCTTGGCACATCAGCTGCAGATTCTGCATTACCACCATCATCTCATGCTACAACTGGATGATCCAGGGAGCTCTGCGGTCAAAGATCATGGGCAGCTTCAAGATAACTGATATAAGTCCTTATATCACTTCATCCACGCCACCCATGATGCATATGACTCAGTTGCCCAGGCCACAGCCACAGCCATCTCAGCTAGATGGACTGCCCGGCTGCAAGTCTCTGGCCTCTGGGAGGACTTACATGTCCAATTAGCAGATGCACCTTGCCAGGGAGACAGCTATTCAGCTGCAAAATGCAAGAAGCCATCTCTCTGTCTTTCTGTCACATTTTCTTAGTCTCTGCCTGTATTTCTTGATACTTGAAGATCTTCTCTCAAAACGATTCACAAAAAAGTCACTTGGGACTGACATCTTTATAATCCTGCTGTTCTGGTGTTCTTCTCCACTATGTTTGGCTTCCTTGCATCCCGCTTATTCTTGGTAGTATCCCAGGTGATCATAACATCATTATTCTCCATAATTTTTTTTAGGGTGGTGACCCAATACATTTCCAGTACAGTGATTTTCTAATGTTTACAGCGTGTCCAATGTATGAGATGTTCTACTTTGTTGTTGCTTTCTGTAAAGAAATTTTCTGCCATCAGAACTTTGCAGCCAACTATGAGGTGAATCATGTTTCCAACTCTTTCTTACAGAATCTACATATGTCTGTTTTGCCAGCTTTATAATGCTTACTGTAAACCATCACATCCGTAAGCCGCTGTCCTGTGCTGCAACTATCACTCATCTTTTGGTTTTAGTTCTCCTCTCCTTAACTATCCATGTGTCCATTCTTGATCGACAAACTATTACTCTACTACTGAAGATTTGTATAGCACTACAAGACAAAAACAAAAGGGAGCAGGTAGAGCCACACCACTGGTAGACAGAGCTTTTATTTGTAGTCGCAAGGGTCAGCCCTACATGTCTTTCAGCAGAAGCCTTCTTCAGGGGACTGTGACCATCGAATCAACACTGAATCAATTAGCAAATTTGCTGCTCAAGCTTTACTCCAGCATCCTAGTGGTGTGCCATCTAATTGATTCAGTGTTGATTCGGTGGTCACAGTCCTCCGAAGAAGACAGCAAAAACACATGTAAAAGACAGTTCCTGCTGATCAGAGCTTACAATCTAGTAAAGACAGACAACACAGTAGCTGTAGTCCAAAAGAGAGCACAACCACCCGTAGGCAAAAGCAGGAACAAACACAAAACAGGTGTGCCAAGACAGGGTAGATCAAGCAGTCTTTATTGAACCACCACAATGTGTTTCAGCTGAAACCTTCTTCAAGGGGAATACACTTAGTTGCTGCGATTACAGATGCTAAGCAAAGACCACCAATTGTAAAATCTTGTTAATACGTGACAGTGTCTTCCAAGCAGGCACAATGTCAGTGTTTTTTGTTTGTTCCAACACAGTAGCTGTAGACATGGGATACATCTAAGGGGAATGGTAAGGAAATTCAAAAGAGATTAAGGGGCATGTTTACTAAAAACCGCATAATTGCGCTCCGCACAATAGCGCACTAAAAGCAGCACTTAAGTGCTCTTAAGCGCCCCGCACACGTGCGATGAACCCCCGCGCAGGTGCGCGACACACTAACGGGCCCCGCACAAGTACGGGCCCGCAAATGTCCGATAGAGGCGTGGAAAGGCTAACGGAGGGCAGAGGAAGGCTCCCGTGGGGCGGAGAGACGGGGTTAATGGGCGGGGAAGGGGAGGGGAGAGGCTCCCCGCACATTAATCGGGGCCGAATGTACAAGCAAAAATACATTTAGGGGGGCGGAGCCTGATGTCCAGCGGGTTAGACACTTCGCGCTGAAGCTCCCGAGAGGCCTACTCAGAATCCTGACTTAATACCTACATAAACTTAATATTTTGCTCCGAACTCACCGGGGTACCTCGGGGGGGATGGCGGCCCACAAACCAGCGCGCTTAGACTTCGGGTCTCCCTCTTCTTCACACGGAAAACGCTCCAAAACAGAGTTGTCTTCCCCACAAAAGATGGTTCCACTTCGGGAAAACCCCGAAATGCAACAGGAGATCTTGGAGGAAATACACGGTGTGAAGGAACTGGTACAGTCCAACGGAGAAGCGCTCCGAGCCATGCGAGAAGATTTCGGTATGCTTCAGGACCGGCTTGAAGGTCTTTCACTACGGCAGGACAATATGGCGGGGGTCCTCGACTCGCACGCGGTGCGCTTGGTGAAACTGGACAAGGCTGAGCGTCAGATACAGAATCTTCAAAAAGAGTTAGAGGATAGCAATAATCGAGCCCGTCGCAACAATGTAAGGCTCATTGGAGTACCGGAGGGGGCGGAAGCAGGAGATATAAGAGAATTCCTGGTCAAAACTCTTCCCTCCTTGCTGAAGATCACTTTTCACAGAGATCTGGAAATTGACCGAGCACATCGTGTTCCTACCAACATGGCGCTCAATCGGACGACCCCCCGGCCTATCATCTTTCGATTACTGAGATATCAGCAAGTTGAGCAAATTCTAAATGCTGCCCGGGCGAATCATCATCTGGAGTTTGAAAGTCATAAAGTCTCCTTCTTCCCTGACTTGGCAAAGCCCACAGTTGACCGTCGGAAGAGACTCCTTGCTTTTCGCCCTAGACTTCAACAGCTACAGGCTCGCTTTGGCCTATTGTATCCAGCGAAGCTCAGAGTGACTCTCCATAACCAAACTAGAACCTTCGAAGATCCTGATCTACTAGCAATATTTTTAGATTCCAAAGAGGCAGACCAGATGCGCTAATCCAACAACTTGGATCTGTAATCCGCCGGATCTGCCCGCCATTTTGAATGGCCCGACGCGGTGATCACAGCCTGGAACAGTGACTGCCTGGACTTTTCTTTCTTTCTATATATAACTTTCTTGGTCTCCTTTCCCTCCATGATGTGCACCTCGGTTGGATTCGGAGCATGCACAGCTATACAGGTTATATGTTTCAATTTAGGCCTTCTCTGGGGTTTCTCCCCGCAGACATCTGGTCGCCAGTAATTTCTGGGGTTCTGCTTCTTCTCTAATGCACCTCGGTGCTTATTTTTTTATATGGGGCGCTTCATTGTTTTACATTAGCTTATTTTCTATCATGTCATGTGTACAGCCATATACAGTTAATATGAGGGACATTGTGAAATTATGTGCGTTATCATGTTCTTTCTCAGAATTTTTAACCCTTCTGAATGGCCTTATGTAAGATCTTATCACTGAACGTAAAAGGCATCAATAGTCCAATCAAAAGAAAGAAAATCCTTAGCTATCTTAATCATGAACAAGCTGATTTAGTGTTTCTTCAGGAAACGCATTTAAACTCCGTTGAAACACTGTAACTTAATGCTAAGCCTTACATGGTGGCTGCCTACTCTCCCGCCGTTTCCAAACGGTGTGGGGTAGCCATCTTGGTTAAGAAGTCTTTGCAAGCTACTGTAATGGATACTAGCTCTGATAAGGAGGGTAGATGGGCCCGTGCACACCTTAAGGTTGGAGATAGTGAATTCACGTGTATTTGTATTTATGCTCCGAATGTGGATAACCCTGCTTACTATGCAAGTATTGCGCAGTTGGCACAGGCCTCTGCCAATACTCCATTAATACTTGGCGGCGATTTCAACCATGTACTTGATCCTTTGATAGATAGACTGCCGCCTAGAACGAGTGGTCCACCCAAGAGTCTTGCTACCCTTACAGCTCTGATGAAAGATCTTGCGTTAGTAGATATATGGAGGCTGCTTCACCCCTCCGACTTAGAGTTCACTTTTTTCTCAGCCCCCCATCACTCACAATCTAGAATAGATTTTTTTTCTTATCTCCAAAGCACTGATATCCCAAGTGGACATGGCTAGGATTCATCCTCTCCATATTTCAGATCATGCTGCCATATCTTTCTCATTACATGTCACTACGCAAGGTGAACATCCCCGTGCTTGGTTTTTTGATAGATCCCTACTAGACCAAAAAGATTTTCAGGTTGACATAAAGGCCGCTATCCAAGACTACTTTCATTTTAATTCACCCCATGACACTGCGAGCTGGGCTTGGTGGGAAGGTTTCAAGGCGTCTATCCGTGCAACTCTAACTAGCTATCAAATTTGACAGGGGAAACAAAGAAAGCAACATTTACTGATTCTAGAACAACAGATACAAGCTGGAGAGCGTCTCCTCACGTCCCGTACTGACCCATGTATTTTACTTCGCTTACAACGCCTTCGTTTTCAATACAATCAGCTTTTATATACCGCTGCTGCTAAAAATATTGAATCACAATAAGGGATGTACTATCGGGAAAATAACCGTGCTGGCAAATTGTTACTTTATGTAATACTGTAAATAGAGGCACTCCTACAGCACAGAAATCCTGGGAGAGGGAAATGCATGTAACTTTGACCCCGGAGCAATGGAGCCTAGTCTGGAGCAAGGTGACACGGGTCTCTCGATCCGCCTCACTTACTCAGACACTTTTCTTTCTAGCCCACCGATGTTTCTATACTCCTGACAGGTTAGCCAAATGGAACGCCACCCAGAGCAATAGATGCTGGACATGCCAGGCGGCCATTGGTTCACTAACTCATGTTATGTATGAATGCCCCGCATTACAGTATTACTGGAGTCGGGTCTGGGGTCGTATTCAATCTATTTTGCACTTTCAGGAGCTCCTCTCTTGGAAGATAGTGGGACTCCGCTCAGCTGCGGGGATCCCCTCTCTTCCCAAATCGGCTTACTTCCTTTTAGACTTTATGCTGGGCATAGCTATTTCCCTAATTACGAAATACTGGAAAAATCGCTCCCATCTGAGCCCCAATGAATGGTGGAATCATGTCTGTCTCTACAGTAAATATGAGCAAATACCTCGTATGTTAGCCTCTTCCGCTCAGACCCCCCACCACTTGTCTAAATGGAAGATGCTCAACGACTATGTTCAAACTGCTAAATGCTCTCATCTGACTGTTTAAATCTGTGTTAATCTCTGTCACATGATCATTCTGTATCGCAGATACTATTTCTGTTTGTTTTGATGTACAATTACTGTTGTTTGTAAGCGCTTATATGATGATACTTATCAGCTTAGAGAAGAAGCATAGGGGTGGGGGGTAATTGGGGTTGCTTTTCCTTATTGTATGCTTGTATTTGTTTCCTTTGGTGTGTTGTTTTCTTTTTGCTTGTTGTAAAATGAAAATAAAAGTTTGAAAAAAAAAAAAAAAAAAAAACATTTAAAGGGAAGAGAAACCATTTCCGTCAGCAATGTACAGCAAAACCGGGGAAACCAAAAACACGTGAGCAGTGTGATACATATGCACAGAACAAAAGTGCAAATAAAACCCAAAATGACCACCACGAAAATGTTTAAAAATTATAATTCAGCTGGGCAATAGTGCTAGCAATGGGCAAAAATAAAAAACATACCCAGGAAAGCTACAAAAAGAGAGAAATGAATTTTGGAAGGGTCTACGGAGCGGAGACCCAAAAATCATTTCCTTTTTGTGGAGCTTTCCTGGGTGTGTTTTTTTATGTGTGCCCATTTAATATCACTGTTGGCCAGCTTGGTTATATGTTTCCCCCATTTTCCGTGGTCATTTGCGGGTTTTATTTGCACTTTTGTCGCCAGACACGGTGAATGAGCCCACAGTAAAAATGTGCAGAGCAGGGCTCCCTACTCTTTTGGTCAGGTTTCCTATCTCCAGGGACTGCACTGTCTTTGTGGCCACAGTGTGGTGCAGCAGACAGAAGCAGTACCTATAGGACCAGAGAGGCACAGGTTCAAATCCCAGCTGTGGCACCTACCAGCCCAGTCCCCACATTTTACCCACCACCAAACAGAGATAGTAAAGACACCCCTTTATTGCAGAGTACAGAAGCATGGTGCAAACACCCATATTTTACCCTACACCGCTCACACACCATGACAATGGGCATTACCTACAGCCAAGTCCCCCAAATGCAGTCCGGGAGTGCCACAACTCAATCAGGCCATATGCTTTTACCAAGATAAGGGCATGCCAGCATGTTGGCGTAAGGGGACAGGTGGTGGGGGGGCAGTGGCTGCTAGCCACCGAAGACAGTGGCCTATCCATGTGCAGGCTGGCACTGTCCACTGCAACAGACAGGCCCTGTCGGATGTACAGTCATGGACTTCCCAGGGAATCCAGTCAATCTGTGGCAACACAGTGGTGCAGTGCACACAGACAGTGTGTGCAACAACAGAAGATCAAAGGTTCAAGCCCAGCTGGGGCTACTGCCAATCCTGTCCACATATTTTTAACACAACTAAACCATGATAGTACGGACAAACCAGGATTGCTGGGGACATATGCATTGGTATTACGCCTATCTTTTCGCACACCGATCACAGACACCATGAACAGGGGCATTACTTAGAGCAGAGTCTCCCAAATGCAGTCCTGGAGGACCACACACCATTCAGGCTCCTTGCTGCCGCTAATACAAATGCCTGTGCTGCATATCTATGCACCACCCCCATGGCATGTAGATGTAGCTCATGCATACTGTCACTCACCTACTACCCCAGAGGCAGAAGGCCTGGGGCTTCAGCAAGGGTCCTCTTGTGTAGCAAGGACAGAAGTGCCCCCTGGGATTTTGAGTCCCAATAGCTAGTCAAAGAAGGTAGCTGTGGTCGAGTAGCTATGCTTAAAAGAGGTGTTTATTGCCCGTCCCGGGTGAATTCTTGCAACACTGGTTAAAAGAAATTAAACCGTCAAAACTGGTACAACACAAAAGGGAACTACAGATTGCAAACAAAAATGCTTCTTGTCAGCTTTAAACAAATCAAAAGGGAAAACAGGCTTTTTCTTCTACAAAAGCTTTTCAGTGAAATCTGTGTTCCCTCACAGATTTCTCTCTTAGGCAGGGCTTTTCTCAGGCTTCAACAAAAAGACGTTACACTGTCTGAAAATACCATTGTACAGTCCATCTTACAAATATCAGAATTTTCTTCATAGAAGTCACATTCCATGTCCTCCTGTGCTTCTTGTGAATTATATTCGTCAGGGCTGTAATGTGTAACAGTATTTAAAAGTTCCCTCTCTTCTTGGCTAGAGGTCCTCTCCCCTCTTCCCCTGCAGAAAGGCTGGTTACTGTGCACTATGGATTCTCTGCTTAGAGGGCCATATCCTTCAGGACCCAGGTAGTTAAAATCCAGTGCCCCTCTATTCAAGGTACTATACCTTTCTTCAGGCTGAGCTCTGACTCTCCGTCTAGCAACCGGGAAGTTGGAACTTTTCTCCCCTTTAATTCCCTTCAAGGGCTGTCTTTCTCTCAGGTAGGAATTCACTTCTGGATAATAGCTTTGGCTCCCCAGGTACCTGTTCCCGTGGGCCTTTCCACTCCCAGCTCCTCGTGGTTTGCGGCCTGGAGTTTCTCTCTGTCCCCAACCGGACCTCGGCTTAGTGTAGCCCTTCCTGCCAGCACTAACCTCTGAGAATTCCTCCTGGATCAACCCCTCTGAGGTGCAAATGGAATCCCCGTCAGAAGTTTGTAGGTAAGACTCCTGGCTCTCCTGAGCTCTGCTCTTATTTCTCCAGTGAATCCTGTCAGGGTCTCTTTCTCCGTTCTCTGCCTGGTTCCCTGCCCGATTCTGCCTTGCTTTGCTCAGGACTGACTTTTTATCTGCGTCATTCACTGAGACTCTTCCTAGCTCAAACTGCTGCAGGTGATTCTGCTTCCTTGATGAGCTATGACGTAACTCTCTCTCTGGGCGTTTACCCACAGCCTGTGCTGTTGTTTTGCTTTGTTGCTCATAGCAACCTGTAGCCATGTGTTTTTCACTGCCGGTTTTAAAACTGCCCTGTGTGTTTTCTTCTGCTTTTACAGGCACTCTCTGCCTTGCTCCATGACAATACTCATGAGGGACAGCAGAGAAACCCGAACAGTGGTAGGCACACCAGGACTGGAGTTGGGAAACTCTGCCATAAAGCAACATCCAACAGAGGCGAACATACCCACACCCACAGGCCCCATTGGCCAATGCCTCCTGGAGAGGCAGGACATTGGGCCCTGCGTGCATCTCCCAATACTAGCACCTGCATACCTTAGCAATGCCACCCTACACCTGGGTATGCGGTGGACAGCTCTCAAACGTTTGCTATGTGTACTGGCAGGTAGACTGTTCTACTTAAAGCACATTTGGCTCTTTGATCTCCAACATAAAAATCTGTCTGATGTCTGCGGTGCGTGCTTCAGGTCTGGTCTCTGACAGTGTTTACCACCCTGGGGAGTGACCCCCAACAGTACTGCGTAGCATATCCATGCCTGTACTGTGCCCAGGACTGGTGTGGTGGGCAAGGCTGATAAACCCCTCTATAGTGGCACAATGCTGACATACGTGTGGGAGTGTGTGTCTGTCTATACAGTGTGTGTTGGCTGCAAACACCTTCCACAGCCCACACTGCCAGCACTGTTGCCAGTATTGGCCTGACAATGTGCATAATGAGCAGCAAGGTACCATAGGTATAGCTCAGACAGGGTTGGCCGGCCAGCATGAATCTGCACAGGGCATAGGGCACTGGCAGGGACATTGTAGTGTCTGGCCACCACCTACACAGACAGGGTGACCTCTGTATGTGCTGCTGTGGTTTCACTCCACCCTGACTGTGCAGTGACGACAGCATGGCTAGGCACCCCCATAGTACTAGATAGTACTTCTCTCATGTGATATTTATGGGTTTTCTTTTGGGGCCCAGTCACTGACTTATCTGCTTGTGTGTGCTGCCATCCCAGTTCTGGGTGCATGCATGTCCATCAGGACTAACCAGCAGACTGTTTACAGCTGGTATGTGTCTTGATGGAGTGCCTTGCAGGGTGCAGTGGCTGAAGACTTGCTGCAGGAGAATATCAGATAGTGGTTGGGTGCAGCTTAGCATGTCCAGGCCTAATGTCTGTCTGATACTGTGTTATGGATGTGTATAGAGCTGCTTCGACTGCCCTGTAGGGTGACTGTTCTCCAGCAGGACCGGGGTTGATGGTCCACTATTTCTGCCACCATTGCAGTGAGGTAGAATGTGGACCTGTTGATAGGAGACCCTGTTTTTCAACCTTGGGGGGAGGGGGAAAGGAATGGTGGTACATAGCCCACCTAGGTGTCCATAAGGGGTTCTCCCTGACTACGACTGAAGGAGATATCCAAGATTAATACTGGTTTGGAGCTCTGGCATGGCCTCTTTCAGCCATGGAGGGTGTTGTGGACCTGGTCCTGTGCGCCTCATCGCACCCTCAGGGTGAGCACAGTCAACGCACAATGTGACGGCGTGTAGCTACTCTGTGCCAGTACAACACCCGGTCAGTACCCCCTACCAGGCCGAGGTGCCGTGTGGGTGCACACGGCCACTTCCCCCTACCAGGCTGGGGGGCTGTTGGGGTGCATTCCCCATCTTGTGTTCACCTGTGGACAGCTGATTTGCATGTGCATTGCATCATGGGTACGGGTGGCCTACCCCTATCCTGGTTACACCAGCAGACTGGGGTTTGCTGGCAGCTGTAGCCCAATGGTTACTTCACTGGCTGTGAAGTCAGAGGTCATGGGTTCAAACCCACAGTGGGGTTATTTGATAGGGTTGTCCAATGTTTTTTTTAAATTTACTGTACATATGTTGATGCCAGCAAAAACACCCTCAGCATACTGTACCCATAAGGTGCCTCTGAGGGTGCTTTATAGGGCGCCCTATAGGGCACCTTATGGTTCCCGTCCATGTAAGGTGCAGTATACAATATCCTGTGACGCAACATATATGGTGCCCTATGGGGGACATTCCAGGGTGCCTTGGCGGACAGTGAACTTTAACATGTGCCTTGTGGGCCGCCTTATGTTAACACGTTTTGAGAGTGCATTTGCTAGTACTGAGAACTAAAATATAACTACTATGCCTCCTACAGCACTCATCCCCATAATACATAATGCCTCAGCCAGCCTTGTTCACTGGGCACTGTGGGGGATTGAACCCCTGATCCCTGCACCATTAGCCAGTGTCTTAACCATTGTGCTGTGGCTCTGTTCCTGTGCTTGCACATCAGCGCACCGCCTTAGGGCTTTCAATATTTGCAGCGCAACGCCTTCTGCCGCAGAAACCTACAAGCGCAACGCCTTATAGCGCCCAAACCTAACAGCACGCCGCCTAATGCCGCCCAAAATTAACAGTGCGCCGCCTAATGCCGCCCAAAATTAACAGTGCGCCGCCGTATGCTGCCCAAAATTAACAGTGCGCCGCCGTATGCCGCCCAAAACTAATATGCCTCCAAAAACAATTCTACCCATTAATGTTCATGCCTCAGCCAGCCTTTTTCCTTGTGCACAATGGGGGATTGAACCCATGGCCCCTGCACCACTGGTCAGTGTCTTCTCTGTTGTACTATGGCTCAGTTCTTTTGTGTGCCCAGCAGCGCGCCACTTAGCCTTCCCACGCACTAATGTGGACCCCGCACATTTGCGCGGCGCGCACAAATACGGTCGCTGGCTCCTGTTTTTTTTTCTATTTACTGACAGAACCGCCCACTCCTTATATGGCACACGCACACTAATGGGGACCCGCACAATTTCGGAGTTTAGTAAACAGACCCCTAAGTGAATCAAGATTCAAAAGCAGCAGCGAAGAGGTGAGTTTTCAACCTGGATTTGAATAGGGCCAGAGGTGAAGCCTGACATACAGATTCAGATAGTTTGTTCCAGGCATAGGGAGCAGCAAGGTGAAAGGATCAATGTCTAGAGTTAGCAATAGCAGAGAAGGGCACAGATAGAAGCATTTCCCAGAAGAGCGGAGTTCCCAAGGAGGTATATAGGGAGAGATAAGAGAGGGAAGGTAGTGAGGAGCTGCAGAGTGAATGCACTTATAGGTCAGCAGGAGAAGTTTGAACTGGATGCGGAAATGGATAGGGAGCCAATAAAATGACATGTGAAGAGGGGCAGTGTGAGCATGACAAGGCTGGTGGAAGATTAACTGCACAACATACTGTTGAACAGATTGAAGGAGAAAGTGTAGTTACTCATCTGTAACAGGTGTTCTCCACGGACAGCAGGAATCAGTCCTCAAATATGGGTGACGTCGATGCTGATGGAACCCTTGTGGAAGCATCTCCCCAGCTTTCAAGGAAAGCCTTTGGGAGATGCTACCATATATGTGTGGTCCCCTTCCCACCCAAGAGTGCCATCTTGCTCAGTCCAGTGAGATAGCTAGAGCCCAACCAAGAAGATGGCAAAAAGAAACTGCAACTCCAAGGGGAGGAGGGAGGGTCATGAGGACTGATTCCTGCTTTCCCTAGAGACACATAATACAGGTGAGTAGCTACACTTTCTCCAGGAACAAGCAGAAAGTCAGTCCTCATATATGGGACTCCCTAGCTCCAGGCTACCAAGGACCAGTAGAAATGCATAGCCCAGCCATGAGCAGCCGCAAGTGAATCTGAGGACAGACTCTGAGAACCCCCAGTAATAAGGGAGAACCGTGGCTCCGGTAGCCTGAACAAGAAGGGTCAGAGGGCAGGAGTTGTCTAAATCCCGAAGAGGTTACAGAGTTCAGCCTGGCCAAAGGCATTGAGGGAGGGAGCAGTGGCCTAGTGGTTGGGGCAAGGTACTACAGGCCGGAAGGTCGGTGGTTCAAATCCCACTAGAGGACAGCAACCTTGGGCCGGAAGGACTGGGGTTTCTAGTCCCACAGGTGCTCCTTGTGGTCTTGGGCAAGCCACTTAACCCTCCATTGCCCATGTTCCCTGTATTAGTGTATTAGTGTATGTGTCTCATATCCCTTTGTGTTAAATGTATCCCCCAACCGCTTTGACCCGGTGAAAAGTGGGATATAAATGCAGCTAAATAAATAAATAAAATAAAATTCCCTCCCAGGCAGTAATGGGCTGTGAAAGTCTGGACGGAAGACCAGGTGGCAGCCCGGCAGATGTTGGCTATAGGTACTGACCGGAGGTTCATGACTAAGACCTGACACTGTGTGCCATGACCCAGTGCTCCAGGGGAACTTTGATTTGACTGTGTGTGAAAGTGATGCAATCCACCACCCAGATGGACAGAGTTCACTTGGTGACAGCTTCCCCCAGACGACTGGGGTCATATGAATCAAAAAGCTGCAAAGCTTTGCGATGGACCTGGGTGTGCTGCAGGTAGGACAGGGCCCTCTTGCAGTCCAGATTATGGAAGACAGCTGATGCCCTATTGGTGTGGGGCCACGGGAAGAAGGTAGGAAGTACTACCTCCTGGTTGAGGTGGAAGTCAGACACTACCTTCAGCAGAAACTTTGGGTGAGTGTGGAGCACGACCCTGTTCCTGTAGAATCTGGTGTAGGGTGGCTCTGCCACCAGGGTCTGAAGCTCACTGACTCTGCAGGCAGAGATGAGTGCACGAGGAAGGCCACCTTCCAGGAAAGGTATTGTAGGTGGCAGGTCACCAAGGGCTCAAAGGGTGGCTTGGTGAGCTGTGCCAGAACCACATTGAGGTCCTATTCCGGTGGGGGCAGACGGATGGGAGGCTTAGATAGCAGTAAACCCTGCATGAAACAGGTAATGAGGGGCTGCACAGATAGAAGCTTGCCCTCTATTGAGTAGTGGTTCGTGGAGAGGGCACTCAGGTGCACCCTGACGGAGTTTGACTTAAGTCCAGATTGTGAGAGATGAATCAAGTATTGGGGCACCACAGGCATTGGGCAAGAGAACGGGCTCACTCATTGCTTTGTGCACCACACAGAGAATCTGAATCACTTGAAGGTGTAGGCCCATCTCATGGAAGCCTTGTGAGAGGCCAGGAGGACTTTTTCCACCTCCCTCAGACGGTTGAGGGGTGCTAGGGTGACCCATTCAGCAGCCATGTTGTAAGAGATAAGGAGCCAGGTTGGGATGGAGGACCGAGCCCTCCTCCTGGGTCCAAAGTTCCAGAGACTGGAGACACTGTTGAGAGGTGGAGCAACAGAGGGAACCACGGCTGCCTGGGCCACCTCAGGGCCACCAGAAGGAGGGAAGCCTCATCACACTGGACCTTGAGCAGGATCCATGCTATCAGTGATGTGGAAGGGAAAGCATACAGCAGATCCTCCGACCAAGGGAGCAGGAATGCATCCACAGCTATTCAGGCCGAATACAGGTGAGGGCTGCAGAAACAGTGTAGCTGAGTGTTGGTTGAGTTGGCAGAGGTCCAAACTCTGTGTGCCCCCCAGCCGGAACAGCTGCTGTGCCACCTTGGGATCTAGGCGCCACTTGTACGGCTGAAGGACCCTGCTCAGCCTGTCTACTAGAGTTGTCCTGGCCCAGAAGATATACCACTCTGAGGAGCATGCCCTGTCTGATCATATACAAGCAGAGGGCCACTGCCTCCTGGTACAAGTGGTAGGAACCTGTGTTTGTTCAGTTAGCATATTGTGACCTGGTTGTCTGTCTGACGAACACCAACTGATGCTGCAGGCGGTGCTGGAAGGCCTTCAGTGCAAGGAAGACAACCCTGAGTTCCAACAGATTGACCTGCTGTTGGCTTTCCTCTGGGGATCAGAGCCCTTGGGTGTGCAGTACCTCGCAGTGAGCTCCCCAGCCCAGCAGAGAAGCACCTGTCATGAACACCCTCTGGGAGTTTGGGGGCTGGAAATGCATGCCCTGTCCCAGGTATTGTGGATCCTGCCACCAGTTAAGTGCCAGCCGACAGGACACCGATACTCTGTCCCAGAGTCGGCTAGTGGCCTGGATCCACTATGAGCAGAGACAACACTGAGCTGCCTGCATGTGGAGGCAGGCGTTGGGGACCACATGGACTGTGGAGGCCATGTGGCTGAGGAGGCGAAGCATGGACCGTGCTGACACAGTGTGGTGGCGTTGCACTTCTGCTGCTAGGGCCGTGAGGCGATCCGCCCTGTCCTGGGGCAGGAAAGCCCTGGCCTTGAGAGTGTCTAAGGGAGCCCCTATGAACTCCGTCCTGTGTTGGGGTGAGGTGGGATTTTGGGTGATTTACCATGAATCCAAGGTATTGTAGGATCGAATCATTTAGCCTGTGGCCTGCAGTGCTTCTAAGGCTGTGTCCCCTCTTACTAGCCAGTCATCGAGGTAGGGGAAGACAAAGGCTCCCTGGAGACAAAGATGTGTGACCACCACTGCTAGGCTTTGGTGAAGACCCTAGGTGTGGAGGCTAGGCCAAAGGGAAGTATCTTGTATTGGTGGTGCTCGCCCCCGACCATAAACCTGAGTACTGTCTGTGACTAGGATGGATAAGGATATAGGTATAAGCATCCTTTAGATCCAAGGAGCATAGCCAATCTCCCTGCTGGAAGTAGGGGTTGAGCCACCCGCCACGACATCCTCCAGCCGCCCAATCGGGGCATCCCGCGCTAAACAAAAGGGAGCGCCATCGGGCGCCTGCCTGCAGGACACCTCCAGCCTTCCCGACCGGGGTTGAGCCATCCACCGCGATGTCCTCCAGCCGCCCAATCAGGGCATCCCGCACAAAACAAAAGGGAGCACCATCGGGCGTGCCCGCGCCTGGCAGGCCCATGCCAGAGGGCCTCTCCAGAGGGCCCTTTGGCATGGCCCTTAGGCGGGATCATTAGAGAGAAGAATCAAAGCGGAAAAAGGAACCCACACACTGAGCCGCACCACACTCTGGCCCCCACTGACGCATAACAAACAAGGAACAAGGAACAGAGAAGAACAGCAACAAACAGAACACCACAACATGGAAGACGAGGCAATGCACAGAAGCAAGAACTTCTCTTGCTCACTCCCCTCTGGGGTAAGACTATAAACCACCAAAATGCATTCCCGCTACTATTATATTATAGCCTATGTAATAATAATACTTATCCTAGCACAGCAAACCAGATGCTTAGCACCCCCTACTCACCCCCATGCTCACACACCCTATACCACCAATCACCTCTATATTCTGCCAGCGAACCATGCGATCAGCAAGAAAACCTTACAACTACAATCTTACTCTCCCACCACAAGCATAGCTCAAAAGCCACATGCACACAAATCCCATCACTGAATCCCCTATCAAGTGCACACTACTCAACGCAAGATAAGTCAGAAAAAAAATGAATACAATCTTGGAATACGTACAAGACAACAAGATAGATATCATGTGTATCACAGAAACATGGCTCACAGACAAAGATCAAGTCATACTCAACCAAATTACACTTTCGGAATACACAGCCTAAAACTGCACAAGAACGCGCAAAAAAGGTGGAGGTGTGCTAATCCTGGCTAAAAGCCACTACAAATTCAAGACCACAACATCTACTCAGATGATGGAAATGAACACAATCACCATCTCCAATAACTACCTAACCATCTGCCTCACATATAGAGAACCAAATACTAAGTCCACTGACGTCTCGGCAATATTGGAGATCATCTGCTCACACAGCTAGCAGCATAAACCAATCACTGCGCTGGGAGACTACAATCCTAGTTCCACACCCACCAAAGAAACCAGAGCGTTCCTCACAGCAATGCAATCTCTCCAGCTCACGCAGATTGTGAATGCTCCAACACATCAGCATGGAACCAGTCCAGACCTCATCTTCTTTCCAAAACAGATTATGGAAAACAACCAACCCACAGACTTGACAATCACGCCAGTCCCATGGGCAGACCACTATGCAATAACCTTCTCAGTACTGATGAAAAGCCCAGCTGATGGCAAGAAGGAGGAGCAACTCAAAAGGAGATTCAAAGCATATTAAAGGGACCAATTCCTACAGGAAATAACTCCTAAACTACAACTACACCAGAATAACACAAATCTGGACAGTATAATTGAAAACTGGGACAAAATAATTACCGCAGCCTCCTCAACAACCTCAGGAACATACCCACTCACATACAAAAGGATCAGTGCACCCTGATACTCCAATACCATAAGAGAAGCAAAGAGGGAATTGAGACGATTGGAAAGGAGGTGGAGAAGAAACAAGACGCAGCATACCCTAAAGCAATACAAAACCAAGCAGATGGAATACAATGACCTAATCTCCAATTGCAAACAACAATACCACACCAATACCATCATGAAGGCAGTGAATAAACCCAGGGAGCTCTTCAACATCGTAAAGAGACTCACCAAGGACACTGCACAGCATGACCATGGAAGCATAGACCCACAACTATTTGCGAACTCCATAATCTGCAAACTCAGGAGTCTAGACACAAATCCCTCCATTAATGGAAACAACGCACCAAACCCAGAAACCCAAAATACCTGGGAAGAATTCACCACCCCCTCAGTGCTCTAGATCAAACAAATAACCGAGGCCTTAAACACTACAACATCAGCCACGGATCCCTGCCCAGTGGCATGGATCAAAGACACCAAGGATCAGATAAGCCAGCACATCCAAAAAATAGTAGAAATCTCCCTCCAACAAGGATATATGCCGATACACCTCAATCAATCCATCATTCGCCCAGTCCTAAAGAATACTGCTTCAAACCACATGGATCCCAGTTCCTACCGCCCAATCTCCAGCCTCCCTGTACTGGCAAAAATAATCAAAAAATCAGTACAAAAGCAGCTACAAGAGCATATTGACTTGAATGCACCTATGGACATACACCAATATGGATTCAAGCCTCACCATAACGTAGAAACTCTGCTAACTTCCTTAATGGACAACCTCATAAGGGGAGTAGACAACACAAAAAAAGGATTTCTCCTAGTCTTTATGGACCTATCTGCTGCCTTCAACTCAGTCTCCCACAACAAAATGATCCAATGACTGTATGATATTGGCCTACGCAACAAAACAATAAAATGGTTCGAATCCTACCTCACCAACCGAACACAACAGGTGAAATGTGGTGACAAGATATCAGCACACTTTGACATGTTACAGGGCGTGCCCCAGGGATCCGCAGTATCATCTATCCTCTTCAACCTGTACATTCAACCCATATGCAACATACTCAAAAGTCACGGGATGCTCTACCACATTTATGCGGACATCATGGTGTATATACACCAATAAGCATACAAACACTGGACCTCACCCCAATAACCAACCGCCTAGATGAAATAATCATGTGACTCACAAACAACAACCTGTCAGTAAACTACAGCAAAACGGAAGCCATGTTCGTAACAAGAGGAACCAACTTCAACTTACCACCTACAATCAGCATCAGAGACAAAGCCATCAAGGTGAAGGATGAGGTGAAATACCTCGGAATCACCCTGGACAGCAAATTAAACCTCCACTTGCATATCAAAAAAAACGCGGCAAAGGCATACTACAAACTAAAAATCATAAGAAGACTCAAACCAATCCTAAACCAAGACCACTTCAGAACAGTTTGTCAGGTACTCATCACACCCATCCTAGACTATGGTAACCCATTATATATCGGTCTCCCCAAACAAACCATGCACCCACTTCAACTGGTGCAGAATACAGCAGCTAGAATCATCACCAACACATCAAGAAATGAACACATCACTCCAGTACTCCAGAACCTCCATTGGCTGACTATACTAGCTCACGCAAGATTCAAATCAACTTTAAACATTTTCAAAATCCTCAACAACATGTCAGCGAATGTCCTAGAGAACCTAATAACCAGACACACCAGCACAAGAGCACTGAGAAGAAGCATGGATAACAAGATAGCCACCCCACCTGAATACCAAAGGACTACTCACACAACATCCAGAAGGGCACCATCCCTCTACAAACCAGAATTGTGGAACACCCTGCCTGACAGCATGAGATCCATGATTGACATAAAGGACTTCAAATCTATGCTCAAAACCACACTATTTATACAATACTATGCACCCTCCCAGAACCTACAAACCGACATATAAGCACAATCGCAACCAAGCAACTCATGGCACCCCCACAGGCTGCAAACTTCCTTCCCAAGTGCCCACCCCAATAACCTTTCCTCACCTATCCTCACCTAACCCAAACACACACTTAGCAACATGTAAACCAATTTTATATCCCACCTTTTCCTTCAATCAAACTGGCTAAATAAATAAATAGGGCAGTAATATTCCAAGGGAGAACATCTTGAATTTCTCCCACACCAGGAATTTGTTGAGGTTTCTCAGGTCCAGGATGGGCCTTTGTCCTCCTATTCTTTTTGGGACCAGAAAGTACCTGGAGTAAAACCACTTTCCTCTTAGGTGCAGAGGAATGGGCTCCACAGTTCTGTCCCTGAGAAGACCTACCAGTTCTTGCTCCAGCAGGGCCTGGTGCAGGGGAGAGTGAGGTGGCTGGTCTAGGTGGAGGAGGTAGCCCTCCCTTACCACCTGAAGTGCCCATGAGTTGGGGGTGATGGAATAGAGAAATAAACAGTAAATAGGGAATAGAGAAATAAACAGTAAAAAATTGAAGAATTCACAGCACTGCAGAAAGCACTTTAAGTCATGAATTTAACTTGCTGAGGAATCAGCAGCATTGTTGTGGGCACTTTAAGATAAGAATCTAGCTTCAAAGTAAAGTATCAAGATAATCGAGCTTTAAAGAAAAGCGTTATGACAACTAAAACAACGAAAGACTTAAGACATTGTTAATGGCACTTTAAAACATCAAAGCAAGTTGACAAGTAGGAAAGTCATATGCTCTAATTGCAGTGCAGTTTTAATTAAAAAATATAAGAAAAACTAATAAAAAGTAAAAATACCTTTAAAAAGTAGCGATATGACAGATCATTGATGTATTGAAGGCAGTTCACTGCATCATAAAAATGAATGCAGTGTGTAGCCCTATTCGATTCTGAGATCTGATCGCTATCATTAAAATAATGTGATTGTAGATTAAGAAGTTGGTCTATGGTGAATGAGTGGAGCTTATCACATAACAAATCTTGGCTTTACTCCATAGACATGGGACATCGAGGAGTTTCTCCTGTACCCATTACTTGATGATGAAGGTCTGGAGCAAGGCCTGGCATCAAGTGCCGATGCCTTCAGCAGCCACTCTCGTGTGGGTCTTGAAGCCATCGTAGGCGGCTCGGGTCAAGTACTTACAGCATTCGCAAACAGACCTGTTGAGTGTCTGGAGCATTGGAAGTGGTCTCCATCGAGGTGAGCCGCAAAGCCCCTGAGTTTCTTCATGAGGCTCCAGAGGAACATGCCGATA
Source organism: Ichthyophis bannanicus (assembly GCA_033557465.1). NCBI lineage: Eukaryota > Metazoa > Chordata > Amphibia > Gymnophiona > Ichthyophiidae > Ichthyophis > Ichthyophis bannanicus. Next base: position 98,734,254 of record CM066031.1, on the reverse strand, counting down.
TAGAGTTGGTATGTCTGAAGGGGCATGCCAGCATCGAGCCCTGGTAACATTTCCGCCCAAGGGTGTCGAGGACTCGAGACTCCCTGCCCCGGGGCACTGACGAGTGCATCTTTGGGCTCTTCTGGTGGTGCATGGCTGACTTGACCGCCATGGAAGTGTGAGAGTTGCACCTTCCAGAATCCCAGGCCACGTTGGACTTGGTACATTCTGTCCAAGCAGTGGATAACAATGGGCACCGATGCCGGGGTTTCCCACATTTGGAGGAAGAGCTGGTTGAGGATGGAAGGGATTGGGACCATCAAGATCTCCTTAGGTAGTGCCTTGTACTGGAGGATATCTAACTCCTCCATATGGGGGTCCTCCTCTGACTCTGTCATGAGAGAGAGGGCCCGCGCCATGTCCCGAACAAACTCGAGGAATGAGGTATCATTGGTGAGGACTGGCGCTTGGGAGGTCTCGATGGACCCGAGACTCCGGGGACATCTCAACATTGGACTCACAATCTGAGTAGTCCAAAGAGGGCTCGAGGCTCAACAGCTCCATGAGCATTGCTGGCTCTGGTCTTCGGAGCTTCGAGGCCGAGGCATGGCCGGAGCCAGAGGGACTCGCCTGCGAAGACCTCAGCCCCAAGGAATGGGAGTGGGATCGAGACCCTCACTGAGATCTACCTGAGGCATCTGACTCTCGGGGATTGCATCAATGGCCTGGGGACTCCTCGGTGCCAAGGTCCCTATGGTCTTGGCGTGAACACTGGTGGAGCCAGGCATCGGTGCCTACTGAGATGCGATGAACGCAGAAATGCTGTGTTTGAGGGCCAACATACAGGCTTCCCTTTCTGGGGCAGCCATGGACACAAACGCTGGGGTCACCGGGTCTGGTGTCAAGGAGTACAGGGGGTCCTCAATGGGACGGCCTTCGGGGGACCATGAGCCATCGCTGGAGGCCTCAGGTTCAGTCTGAGGTATCTTTCGAGGCCACTCCCACTCCAAGTCTTCGGAAACCCACTGAGAGCTGAGGACCGCGCGTTAATTTATCAACCTCGTGACAAGTCTACTTCTACCTTCCTCACTGACTTTGATTTGTGGCTTTCCTTCTTTCTGGATTCCTCTTCCCCAACTCTTATTCTCTGGGATTTTAACATTCATGTTGATAACCCCTCTGATCCTTATGCTTTATAGCTCCTCTCCCTTTTTCTTTCCGGACTTCACCAAAAGCACCGTAGATCGGCAGAGGAGTTTCCTGTCACTGAGGCCTCGTCTACAACAGCTCCAAGCAAGATTCAGACTCCTGTACCCTGCTCGTATGCAAGTTACACTCCACAATCAGACGAGAACATTTGATGATCCTGAGGCACTTCATCTATACCTGGAAGACAAAGAGAGATCACAGATGCGCTGATACTCTTTCAGATCAGTGGACTTATATTTGGTTCTGGTAAGGTCGGTGCCAGTCTCCCTCCTGGTATCTAAGCATTTACAGTTAACGAACAGCAGATTCTATTTATAGCGCTTTATCTTCATGGTCATAAATTTGTAACAGTTGTACTACTATTGTTCATAGCCATATTATTATGTATGAAAAAGGAAACAGAGATAAGGGGAAATTAAAAAAAAAAGAAAAAAAAGAAGAAGACATAATGGAATCGATTGATAGATACGTGGTAATACCTCAGCCAGAGATTGGGGGTGAATAATCACATTAATGTGGTACAATCCACAGGAGAGGAGTCACAGCAGTTTCCCTTATTTTCTTTTCTTTCTTCCTATAAATATGGCGTGCCCCTCTGTGCCACCGCTGTTCTTCGCAGGCTCGCCCATTAAGTCTGTGGGAGGTAATCTTCCTCTGGGGCTCGATGGGGAAATAATGGTATTAATGTCTGCACTGTCAGATAAACAATTAAAGGATACTTTTTATAAGCTTGAGCACACGTGGATCCTACTAGTTAATTCTTGGAACTGGAGAGAGAAAAGACTCCCAAATATTAGACTCAGTAACTGGCCTAAAAGCTTGATATTAATGTGTCAGATCTATACAAGATGGTCGGATAGAGAAAATGGGCACTCTTAAAATACTTTCACTGAATGTGAAAGGTATAAACAATCCCATAAAGAGGAAAAAAATAATCACATATGAGCGTCAAGAGAAATCAGACATTCTACTCCTTCAGGAGACTCATTTTAATATGAAAGAGTCGCTTAAACTCAGTATCAAACCTTTTACGCTGGTGGCTTACTCCACAGCAGTCAATAAACGAAACGGGGTGGCTATCCTGATCAAAAAATCCCTCATGCCAACCGTCATGCAGACTCGCTCGGACAATCAAGGCAGATGGGTCAAAGCAGTTATTAAAGTAGGTGCTTTGGAGTTGGCCCTCATTAATATATATGCTCCCAACGCTGACCATCCAGAATTCTTTCGCTCCCTAGCAAAAGAGTCTCTTATGGGTGGTGGAGAACCTATAATCCTTGGAGGAGATTTCAATCTGGTCTTAGATCCTTTTATAGATAAAAAGCCTCCCAAGACTATCAAGCCTTCTAAGGCGCAAATAGTGATTACCTCTCTGATTCGAGAGATCAGTCTGGTGGATATTTGGAGGTTACAACATCCTACTGATTAAGACTTTACTTTTTTCTTGAACCCCCATCTATCCTCATCGCGTGTAGACTTTTTCTTAATCTCCAAGTCTTTGGTTCCCAGCATTATAAGGTCATGTATACATGTGACACACATATCAGATCTTGCAGCTATCTCTATGGAACTGCAGGATATAAAAGTAAGTTTCAGGTCTTCAAAATGGTTCTTTGATTGGTCCCTCTTAGGAGACGCGGACTTTTGGATAAAAGTTCAAGCTGCAATTGCAGACTATTTCCAGTTTAATTCCCCACTGGCTACTGCAGGTTGGGCCTGGTGGGAGGGCTTCAAGACCTCCATTAGAGCTATTATTACTAGCTTTGGTATCCAGCAGGCAAGACAACGAAAAGAACAAATAGTTACTGTCGAAACGCAGATCAAAGCTGGTGAACGCATTCTAGCTCAACATTCTGATCTTTGTATCCTATTACGCCTACAGAGATTGAGATTTACATACAATCAATTGATCACAGACGAAGCTTCGCAGAACATAAAAGCGCAGAAAGGTGCCTACTACTGGGAGGGTAATAAGGCTGGGCGTCTACTAGCAAATACACTGAAGGTCCACAGGGAAGCTGGCCGCGTTGCAGGGCTGCAGGATCCATGCGGACAAAACCTGTTAACCAAAGATGCAGAAATTGCAGCGGCATTCAGGTCTTTTTATGCCCAGTTATATACATCGGAGGTAGAGTTTTCACAGGATGCTTTTGATAAACTGGTATCCGAGATTCAAAGACCGACCCTTGACAAAGAAACATCGGAGTCACTGGAAAATCCAATTTCTCTTACAGAAACATGCCAAGCCATAGACTCGTTAGCCGCTGGCAAAGCTGCCGGCCCAGATGGTCTCCCTGCAGAATTTTAGAAGGCTTTCTCCAAGGAACTTGGTCCTCACTTACAACAATATTTCCAGTCATTATCGCAGGAAACTCCTCATTTAGGCGCTTTTGCATCAGCAAATGTGATTGTCCTGGAAAAGAAAGGAAGAGACCCTCAAATGGTGGGCAACTATCGCCCAATATCCCTACTAAATGTAGATTACAAAATCTATGCTACGATCTTATCCCGCCGACTATCAACAGTAATCCCTTTGCTGATTCAACCTGATCAGTGCGGGTTTGTGGAGGGACGATCGACAGCTGACAATGCCAGACTCCTATGCCATATATTATCGAGAGGAGAGAATATAGACAGTCCTCTTGTTGGACTATCTTTAGATGCTGAAAAGGCGTTTGATCGCTTAGAATGGCCCTTCATGTTTTCTGCCCTCAGATGGTTTGGCGTAGGGAAAGGCTTCATTAAGTTGCTAACAATTATGTATACTCAACCCTCAGCCAATGTCTGGATTAACACAACTCAATCCCAAGAAATAGCACTGTGTTGGGGCACGCTTCAAGGATGCCCTCTATCTCCAATGCTATTTAACCTAGCACTAGAGCCACTAACACTCATTCTGCGACAAAGCCCAAAGATTGAGGGCGTATCAATTGCTGGCAAAGAAATCACGCTGTTGGCATATGCTGATGACCTCCTTTTGTTCACTTCTCCGGACTCGATATTGTCAGTCTTGGAACAGATTGACCAGTACTCCCAGCTCTCCGGTTATAAAATCAACTGGTCAAAATCGATAGCTTTCCCCCTAAATTCACATGTACGTAAAGAAGACATGGGACAATTTCCATTTGTATGGGAACCAAAGATGATCAAATATCTTGGAGTGCATTATTGTTATCCTTTAGAGGAAACAGTGTGATATAATGCTAGTGCTCTACAAGTTAAAGTTCGCAATATGACCACCAAATGGTCCCCCCTGGCTTTATCCTGGTGGGGCCGACTGGAAACAATTAAAATGATGATGGTCCCAAAGGTCAACTATATACTTGAAATGATACCCTGCAACATGCCGTTACATGTCTACCAGCAAATAGAGAGACTGTTAACGCAATTCTAATGGAATAATAAAACTCCCCGAATAGCTCTCAAAAAGCTCAAATCCTGTAGGGAAGGGGTGGGGGAGTAAAATTTCCAGACTTCTTGCATTACCACAAAGCGTTCATGTTGAAACAGGGCTAAATGGATTGAACATGATTCAACACAGAGACTGACCTGGCTGGAAATAGAGGAGGCAATCATGGCCCCTTTCCCATTAAAATTCTTACCGAACATGTTAGTACCTGAAAGCAGGGGATGTCCCCCAATGATAATCGACACACAAAAAGCCTTTGCAACTTTAGCGCATACCGATGGCTCTCTTAGCAAATTATCGGTCCATCTCCCGTTGTGGTATAATCCCCTCTTTAAGATACAGCAGAAAACATTTGCCTGGATTCAATGGTACTTAGGGTTGCCAACTGGCTCCAGATGCGCCCGACAGGCTTGTTCCAGTCCTGGGTTTACTCCACTGCATGCAGTTACTTGTAGTTTTCCTTTTCTTATGGAGTGCAATGGAGAAATCAGAACTACATATCCCTGCATGCAATGAGGGAAACCCAGAACTGGATCAAACCTGTCGGGCGCATCTGGAGCCAGTTGGCAACCCTAATGGTACTCTAAAGGAATTTGGTCCATTGGACAATTGTTAGAAAATGGAGATTGGAAGAGCTTCGACAGACTACAACAGGAGTACAGCTTCCCGGGATCTCTCTATTTTCAATGGAGGCAGCATTGCATCACAAGATCCACAGTCGATATCAAGCTCCTGTATGGAGCTGAGAGAATTGAGGAGAACACAAACGTATCATGTCGGGCCTCCCACTTTTACAAATTGTTATGTCAAAAAAATCAATGTCCGATGATGAGCATCCAAAAGGTGTGGGAACACGACACAGGTATTACTCTCTCTCCACAGCAATGGGAGAAGTTCTGGGCAAGACAGGTGAGGGTTTCAAACTCGGCCTCAATCACTCAGATCCTATTTTTCCTCACTCACAGAGCTTACTACACTCCAGTTAGGGTAGCCAAATGGGATCAAACTGCCAATAACCAATGCTGGTCCTGCCAAAGGCACACTGGCGTTTTCACCCACATAATTTACGAGTGCCCTTGTGTACGGCCTTTTTGGTCCCAGATATGGGAGCGGATCCAAATAATCTTAGGTTTTAGAACGCCTCTCACATGGGAGATTGTAAGCTTCCACTCGGCAGTTGCTATTCCCTCTCTGCGAAAGGAGCATCATTTCCTTCTAGACTTCATGATAGGAATAGCGTTACATCTCATAGTACTCCACTGGAAACATACTTATGATCTTAACTGCCAGACATGGAGTAAATATGCTTATACAGTAAATTTGAACAAATACCCAGGAAAGAGCTGTTAAGGAAGATCTCCGGTTCACTGAAATGGAAAGCTTTGAATGATTTTGTGAATGTAACATAATATATTGCAGAGAGTAATTAATGCATGGTCTAACATAAGTTATCCTGGTGCTCATAATCAAGCTTACAAGCAGGCGATTTACCCGCGGCTCTGCCACATAACCTCCCACTGGCCTCCAGAGGATAGGGGGGGAGGGGGAAGAGTTGTTCTTGTCTTTTGTTTTTGTGTTTTTTGCAGTTATGTAGTTGCAATGTTCATGGAATACTGTATGGTTATCTTTGTATGTACTTTTAAATGTTCCATCAAAAAAAAGAAGAAAATAAAGATTTTAAAAAAAAAAAAGCTCCTCTCCCTTACCTCCTCATTTGACCACCAATTTTGCTCTACTGCCCCCACTCACCAGCCTTGACCTTGTATTTTTCTCTAATTGCTTACCCTCAAACTTCTGTACCTCAGTTCTTCCCTTATCTGAACATCATCTGCTAAGCTTCACTCTTCATCACCCACCGTCTCAACCTCATCCTGTCTCTTCCAACCTATTTAGAAATCTTCATGCTGCTGATTCTTTGGTTCTCTCCTCCACTGTTTCATCATCTCTTTCCTCCACTATGTCATCTGAGTCTGTTGACGAGGCAGTAGCTTCCGATAACACTGCACTCTCCTCTGCTCTGGATGCTCTTGTTTCACCCATGCCATGTCCTGTGAGGCGTACTGCATGACAGCCCTAGCTTTCATCCACTACCCGCTATCTATGTTCCTGTGCCCATTCAGCTAAGTGTCCTTGGCTCAAATCTCACTCCACTGCAGACTTTCTACACTTCAAATTCATGTTCGTCTCTTTCCAGTCAGCCATAACACTTGCCAAACAAGACTATTATGTCCATCTGACTCTCTTGCCTCAGACCCTCTCCGTCTCTTTACTACCCTCAGCTCTCTCCTCAAGGTGCCTCCGCCTCTGACACCTCCCTCCTTTTCTGCCCAAACCCTGGCTATTTCAATGACAGAATCCACAAGATCACCCTCCAATTCCCTCAAAGTCAGCTACTTCCCCTCCTCCCCCTTTTCACTCCCAACTTTTTCCCTCTACTTCTGCTACCCTCTCTTCCTTTTCTGTGATCTCTGAAGAGGAAACTGCACACCTTCTTTCTTCCTCCAAACTCACTATCTGCTCCTCTGATGCTATCCGCACCCATCTCCTTAGTCCCATCTCCTTCACTGTTGTCCCTTCCATCTCTCATATTCTCAACCTATCACTCTCTACTGCAACTGTCCCTGCAGCCTTCAAGCATGATCTGTTATACCCAGGGGCGGCCCAAGGGGGCTGCGGGGCCACGTGCGGAGACTTGGTGTGGGGCCTCATTTGCATAAGGGACCTCATTTGCATAAATATATGCATAGTGTTAACATCCACTAACTCTTAGAAAACATGCCTCTTAATGAGTGTATGGATAAAGAAAGACTACCAGATTTCTACATTACGATATTTCAGTGCCAACCGCCAAGCACATTAGGAAGTACTACAAACACTGCCTATTTAGAACCCATCATTAGTAAATAAACACCCCTGGGAACCAACCCCCTAAACTCTATAAATATTTGATTCCCCTATCTACCTACTAAAGAACTACACCCACACCCCAAAAGAAAAATATTTTTTTGTCGGATCGCTCACCATGACAAGAAACCTTTCATGTCTCGAAGTGAGCCCTCCTTTTTAATCAATTTAAAAGACCGGATACCTCGGTCATGTTTAGACAGAACAACACCCGTTGCCGTCAATTATTACTCCACTCGTAGCAACAGGAAAACAAATCCCTTGGCTGATTCCGTGTAGGCTAAAATCTGACGAAATACTCCACAACGTCATTGAATGCCCAACCTCAAACAGCAACAAGGAAACAAATCACTTAGCTGATTATCCCCGTAGAGCAACTTTTATTCACAGTCCATGCTTCAATGGGCCAGCTCACAGAATACATCCCCGGCAGGATTCTCGCGACACTGACAGTGTTTCAAGCCGCTTCACAGCTCTTACAGCTCTTCCTCAGCTCTTCCCCCTCCCCATGAGCTATTTCCAGTCATAGCTCCCCACACTCAGCCCATTTCCAACCCAAGCCCCCCATCAGCCCATTTCCAGTCTTATCCTAGCCCCTCCATCAGCCCATTTCCAGTCTTATCCTAGCCCCTCCATCAGCCCATTTCCAGTCCAAGCCCCCCCACTCAGCCCATTTCCAGACCAATCCCCCCTCCCCATGAGCTATTTCCAGTCATAGCTCCCCACACTCAGCCCATTTCCAATCCAAGCCCTCCATCAGTCCATTTCCAATCCTAGCCCCCCATCAGCCCATTTCCAGTCTTATCCTAGCCCCTCCATCAGCCCATTTCCAGTCTTATCCTAGCCCCTCCATCAGCCCATTTCCTTTCCAAGCCCCCCCACTCAGCCCATTTCCAGACCACGGCCCCCTCCCCATCAGCTATTTCCAGTCCAAGCCCCCTCTCCACTCAGCCCATTTCCAGTCCTAGCTCCCCCCCAAAAAATTTGCAGTCCAAGCCCCCCCAACTCAGCCCATTTCCAGATCAAGCCCCCCCTCCACTCAGCCCATTTATAGTCCTAGTTCCCCCCACAGCCCATTTCCAGTCCAAGCCCCCCTCCCCATCAGCTATTTCCATTTCAAGCCCCCCCTCCACTCAGCCCATTTCCAGTCCTAGCTCCCCCCCCCCCCACAGCCCATTTCCAGTCAAAGCCCGCCCCTCCCCTCCGAAGAGTCCTGCGGTTGTTTAAGATGCTTTAGAGGGAGCCGGAGAGGCCCTGGCTCACCTCTACAGCTGCCGAAGTAAAGCACATCTATTTCCTTCACTTCGGCAGCTGTACTGACATTTAGAATGCTGCCACGCTGAGGTCAAGGGGATCTTCCTGTTTCCCACCCTCAGTGCAGCAGTATTTTAAATGTCAGTACAGCTGCCGAAGTGAAAGAAATATACGTGCTTCACTTCGGCAGCCGTAGAGGTGAGCTGGGGCCTCTCCGGCTCCCTCTAAAGCCACCCTGCCTGCCGGTGTTCAGGATGTTGTTTGCGTGGGGCCCCCTGAAACACGGGGCTCTGTGCAATCAACATTCTTGCTCAATGGACGGGCCAGCCCTGGTTACACCTTTCCTCAAGAAACCCTGACTTGATCCTACCTGTACAATACAAGCATTGTGGAACCTGTGTCTTTTGGGGAGACTGCTAGGTATTTATGACCTAGATTGGCCACTGTTGGAAACAGGATACTGGGCTTGATGGACCTTGGTCTGACCCAGTATGGCATATCTTATGTTCTTATGTCCTTCAAATTACTGACCCATCTTCCTCCTCCCCTTCATTTCTAAACTACCTGACCGTGCATTTCACAGCTGCTGCCTTGACTTTCTCTCCTCTCATGCCCTCCTGGATCCTTTGCAATCTGGCTTTTGTCCTTTACAATCTACTGAAACTGCTCTTGCCAAAGTCTCCAGTAACTTCTTCCTGGCAAAATCCAAGGGCCTTTACTCTGTCCTCATCCTTCTTGACCTCTCTGCTGCTTTTGACACTGTTGACCATAACCTTCTCCTTGATACCCTGTTCTCGCTTGGTTTTAAGGGCTCTGTACTATCCTGGTTCTCCTCTTATTTCTCCCATCACTTTTTCAGTGTTTGTTCTGGTGGATCCTCTGCTAATATCCCATTCTCAGTTGGTGTAAACCAAGGATCTGTCGGGTCCACTCCTCTTCTCTCTCTTTACTCAGTCCCTTGATGTGCTCATCTCTTCCTATGGCTTTCAGTACCATCTTTATGCTGATGACTTCCAGATCTACCTTTCTACACCTGAAATCTCTCTGGCAATCCAGACCCAGATCTCTGCCTGCCTTTCTGACATTGCTGCTTGGATGTCTCACCGCCACTTGAAATTGAACATGGACAAAACTGAGCTTCTTATTTTCCCCCTAAAACCTTCTCTCCTCTTTCTTCTTTCTCTGTGGATAACTCTCTACTCCTCCGTTTCCTCTGCTCGCAACCTTGGGATCATCTTTGACTCCTTTCTCTCCTTCTCCACACACATCTATCTGATAGCTGAGATGTACCATTTTTTTTCTCTATAATATCAATAAAATCCACCCATTCCTTTCTGAACACACTACTAAGACACTTATCCACTCATTAATCACCTCCTGTCTAGACTACTGTAACCTACTCCTTGCTGGTCTCCCTTTGAATCAACTCTCTCCCCTTCAATCTGTTCAACACTGCTGCGCGACTAATCTTCCACCAGCCTCATCATGCATGTATCACCCCTCTTCTCAAGTCACTTCATTGGCTCCCTATTCGTTTCCGCATCCATTTCAAACTTCTCCTACTGACCTTTAAGTGCAATCACTATGCAGCTCCTCACTACCGTTCCTCTCTTATCTCTCCCTACACCCCCCCCTCGGGAACTCTGGTCTTCTGGCAAATCGCTTCTATCTGTGCCCTTCTCTTCTACTGCTAACTCCAGACTTTGCTCCTTTCACCTTCCTGCACCTTACACCTGGAACAAACTACCTGAGTCTGTACATCAGGCACTTTCTCTGACCCTTTTCAAATCCAGGCTGAAAACTCACCTCTTCACTGCCGCTTTCGGATCTTGACTCACCTGATCTCTTTGTGTTTCCCTTGTGTTGTCTGTCTTGACTAGATTGTAAACTCTGCTTAGCAGGGACTGTCTCTTACATGTCTGTGCAGTGCTGCATATGTCTTGTAGCGTTATACAAATGCTCAGTAGTAGTAGTAGTAGTAGTGGAAGACCCTCGGCATGGCCAGAGATTGGAAAAAGGCATGAAAGCACTGGAGTAACCTAACAAAAAAAAGAATAAAACTAAGTTCCGAGACCCGATACTGGGGCAGCAGGTCTCGAAGATGGGAAAGGAGCCAGTGCATGCCGGGAAAAAATGTACAGCTGTACAGAAAATCAACTTTTTTCCAGGGGGACCAGACGAACGTCCGAAGAGCTCCGCAGAAAAAGGGAGCAAGATGACACTCTTGGATGGGAAGGGGACCACACATGCATGGTAGCTCCTAAAGGCTTTCTTTGAAAGCTGGGTAGATGCTTCTGTGAGGACTTCATCAGCATCAACATCACCTATATGTGAGGACTAACTTCCTGCTTGTTCCTGGAGAAAGAGATGATTCAGAGGGAGACCAGCAAGGAGTAGGTTACAATAGTCAAGATGGGAGGTGACAAAGGGTTCCTGGTGTAACATCTTGTGTTTCCTGCTGTATTTCCTCCTTGTTATACCTCATTTGCTGATCTAATTTTTGAAGTTTTTATCTTCTTTTGCCAATTCTGTTGCTTCCTTCCCTGTGTCTTCTTGTGGATTCTCACTCATTCCTTCTAAACTTGTCCACGTTCGATAATGGAAACTTATTCTGAACGTTTACTTTCATATTTCAGCACTTTTTGCATATTTGGATCTGATGATGCTGTTAGGCAGGCCTGGAGGCCTATGATAGTAGCTCTGTAAGTAGAATCAAATTTTATGAGGCCCAGTATGCCTTCGGATCTAGGGATCTACAGTCTTGGCATACAGTGTTTCTTATATATTATCTTATGAGCATAGAAGTGTTTTCTTGTTCATACATCCAATTTTTAAAGATCTTTAAGAAGCCATTATACAGTCCTAAAGCTGTATGAGAGTACAGGAATTGGCAGATGATTAATAGCTTGCATCTTATTCAGTAATGTTAAAGTACTTTCAGTAATTTTTATCTTCTCTAATATTCCTTACTGATCTTTTCTCTCCGTAATTACTGCTTGATTCTCACACTTTCCTATACTCCTATATATATATATATGCCTTCCCATTCAAGTCCTCATTCAGGGAGATATTTTCCGGTTCTCTCAATTTTCCTCTAAGGAAGGTCACCTTAGCACATTTGTCAAGGTCAAAAATCATCCTGATATCATCAGAGAAGCTTTTCACTACAGGAAGTTGTTCTGCTAACTGTTGGTTGCTTCCGTATGTGATCTCTCATCTCATCTTTCATAATGTTACCTTCTCTCTCTTTTAATACTACTAAAAATAATTTGTATAGCATTAAGAAGGCTCCTAATCCCTCACAGCAATCCTTTCCTATCCTTCCCTCTCCCGTTTTGTGTCTTGTCTCTTTCCTTTAATTCCTTTTCACAGTGTGTCTTCTTCTTTTCCCTCTCTCTCATCACCTTACCTCATCTCCTCCACTATGTCTTAACTTCTCCTTTCTACACAGTACCCGAGTCTTCCTTCCACTGCTGCATCTGCAAATGTTCACCCCTAGTGATATCTACAGCAGTGTGGTTCTCTTTACTAACTTGGAGCTGTGGATGTAGGATGACAAGAGAGGAAGCAGGAACAGCAGGAAGAATTTAGGGACTGTGCAGACTGGGATATGGTAGATCTAGTGCAAAGGGAAGAATGTGGAGTAAAGAGAGAGAAAAACTCAACAGGAGAGATATGGGGAGGAAGAGAATCTATGGTTCAGTGAGATGGGAGAGAGCACAGTCAGCTGGGAGATGCAGAAAGGACAAAATATATACTTTTGAGAGATTAGTAAGGGAGACAGCAGCATCTCCAGAGAAATTGTAGGAAAAGAGGGCAGAACACACAGGGAGAAGGGGAGAGTCATGATAAAGTAGAGGAGACTGGTAAATAAAGCAGAAGGTACAAATTGATTCAACTCCTCAAGCAAAATTCAAAATGCTCCAGCATTATTCATAATCAAGCAAACTGAGAGCTCAGTCTATAGTGGAGTTTGTGATTTATAATCCAGTCTCACCTCCAGTAACTCAGTCACTGACTGCTGACACTTCTCCTCTATCTCAGAGATCAGTTTCTGGAGGGAGGAACTTTGATCTTCTAGATGGGTCACATTATCCCTGATTTTCTTTAGAATCTTCTTCTCTTCCTCTTCCAACCTTGAGAGAAGGATCCACTGCTCCTCTTTCAGAAAGTGGTGCAGCTTCTCAAACTCAAACATGATTTTCTCTCTCTTGATCTCGGTCTTACGCTACATTCAACAGATCAAAGAGAAGAAATATCAGAGGCACTGTCAATATTTGTATTACCTGAACAGTGGAGTTTCTACACAAGAACAGAGTCTGGACCATTACTTTCATTATTCTGAGCTTTATGACATGAGAAGTTGGAAATCACAATATAGGAGGTGACTTTAGAAATGGTCAATAAAATGAATGCGGCCGGTATACATGTAAAGGAATTAATTGGCTATGTACCAACAAAAATTGCTGTTTTTTCTTAAATCATTTTTTATAAATTTTTTTTAATAAAAACTCTTATTCCAGGTGTATATCTTCTTGAGGTCTCAGACTTAAACCAGCGCTGGCTACAACGGACTCAGTCCTTAGCCTCAGCGTGAAGTTGCATCAACGACCTCTAGAGAGTGGTGTAATGTTGATATAACTGTTTATCCACCATTTGACAGTCTTATCTACTTAAGCATATTCATATTGAAATTCAGTGCGATGCTTATAATAAGGAAATGTGCTTATCTGATTTTCAAAAATACCCCCAAAAAATCAGATAAGCACATTTCCTTATTATAAGCATCGCACTGAATTTCAACATGAATATGCTTAAGTAGATAAGACTGTCAAATGGTGGATAAACAGTTATATCAACATTACACCACTCTCTAGAGGTCGTTGATGCAACTTCACGCTGAGGCTAAGGACTGAGTCCGTTGTAGCCAGTGCTGGTTTAAGTCTGAGACCTCAAGAAGATATACACCTGGAATAAGAGTTTTTATAAAAAATTTTTTATAAAAAATTATTTAAGAAAAAACAGCAATTTTTGTTGGTACATAGCCAATTAATTTATTGGAGGGACATTTTCAATTTTCCTGTGGATAACTACCTCTGTTAAATTGACTACATATTAGAGGTACATGTAAAAGAAAGTAGTGGTTTTTAGAAAATTCACACATGCTTTCCCCTTCTAAACATTGCTGCCTATATGTATAACTGGTGGCGGCAGGCACGTGTGTATACTTACGTCTGCTCCAGAGTAGGTGTGAATGTCTGCCAGGTTACACACATACACTCTGCATTTTGCAACGTATACGCATGGGCAAATGCTACACCAAAGGTGCACAACCTCAGTCCACAAAGGCCGCAACCCAGTCAGGATTTAGGATTCCCAGAATGAGATCTATTCCTACAATGGAGGCAGTGCATGCAAACAGATCTCATGCATAGTCATCGTCAGTATCTTGAAAACTCCAACCAGGCTGCTGCTCTTGAGGATAGAGGTTGTGCACCCCCTGCCCTACAAGTATCCATAGGACGGTTCCTTTAACTTCCCTACAAATACTTTCATATATATACACATGTATATATGGTAACAAATTTTGCATTGTCCTCTTGCTATGTATAAAATTCAGTTATATAAGTAGAAAGTCTTCCTAAAATTATTCTCCAATGGCCTGTGGATCTCTCAGGACCCAGAGAAACATCAGAAATGATAAAATAAGGTGAATTGGCTGTGGACATCTCAACCATCATGTCAGGAGGTGGCAGGGGCAGTGCTGCAGGGAGGGGAGGGGGCAGGAAGAAGTGGAAGGATCAACCCATCCAGCCAGAAGGAACAGTGGTCCATGTAGCTTGGGGGAAGTCAGAATTGCTTCCGGAACTGGTCAAAGAGGAGATCAGAAGAACAATGCTGGAGGTCTGCAGTGTGGGGAAGGAGAACAGTCCTGTGTTGGGCTTGGGGAAAGCTCTAGTGTCAGGCATCACCTTACTGTGGAAGTGTGGTGTGCCGGGATCATGTCTGTGGAAAGGGAAGAGGAAAAGGGGATAGAACAGTGGTTGGGCTTTGGTAGGAGTGGTAAAGAGGTTAGCTTTTGGTTTGGGCTGATTGCGGGTCCTTTTTCCTGATTGAATTTGTTATGTCCTTCTGTGTCTTGAGATCCCAAGATAAGGCTTTTTTGATGGTGCCGACCCCATTCGGTCTTCTGGTTCTTTGTTGTGGAACCAATTACAGCCTATACTTTGCTTGAGACCCATTTACTAAACTTTAAAAAGAGATGAAAGCTGACTTATTTAATCAGGCTTTTCATTACTTTCTCATCTGGTTATGAGATGCCTGCTTCACTATTTTATTTGTTCATATTGGTACTGTTTGAAGTTGTCACTCTCTGTCTTATGTCTGTTAAATCAGATTTTTTCATGTGTTTTTGTAAACCATTAAGAATTACTTAAGATTAGCAGAATATATTTTTTTTTTATAATTTATTGGTTTTTGTTAATACAAAAGATCACAGAGAGAGGAAGACAGGCATCTGTATTTGGAAAAACTTAGAGAAGCTAGCAAAGTAGTCAAGAAGGCAAAGATTCAAAAGGAGGAGGAAATAGCCAATGCAATAAAATGGGGGGATAAGCCATTTTTCATATATATTAGTGAGAAGAGGAAGGGCAAAAGTGGTATTGTCAGACTCAAGGGTGCAGGAGAGGAATATGTAGAAGCTGATAAGGATAAAGTGGAATTGCTTAACAAATATTTTTGTTCTGTGTCCACAGATGAAGAACCAGGAGCAGGACCTCAGAAAACACCCACAAATAGGAACAGAAGCAAAGGACATCTTGAACAATTTTCAAAAGACTGTGTTCGTGAGAAACTATCTCAACTTAAAGTAGACAAAGCGATGGGACCGGATGGGATACACCCGAGAATACTGAGGGAACTTGGGGACGTTCTAGCAGCTCCACTGATGACCTTTTCAATGCCTCGTTGGAGTCGGGAGTGGTGCCAAAGGACTGGAGAGAGGCTCATGTGGTGCCTTTACACAAAAGCGGAAGTAAGGATGTGGTTGAAAACTACAGGCCGGTTAGTTTAACTTCGGTGGTGAATAAATTATTGGAAACGCTGCTGAAAGAGAAAATAGTGAGGTTTCTGGAGTCCAGCGGATTGCAGGATCCGAGGCAGCATGAATTCACCAGAGGCAGGTCTTGTCAGACAAATCTGATTGAGTTCTTTGACTGGGTGACCAGGGAGTTAGACCGAGGGAGAGCCCTAGATGTGGTGTATTTAGATTTCAGTAAAGCCTTTGACACTGTTCCTCACAGGCGACTTATAAACAAACTGAGCACCCTAGGGATGGACCCTAAAGTTACTGCTTGGGTTAGAAATTGGTTGGGTGGGAGGCGACAAAGAGTACAAGTAAATGGAGCTCACTCTGAGGAGAAGGATGTTATCAGTGGTGTGCCCCAGGGATCTGTCCTTGGTCCGATTCTTTTTAACATCTTTGTTAGTGATATAGCGGAAGGGCTTTCAGGTAAGGTTTGCCTCTTTGCGTATGATACCAAAATCTGCAATAGACACCCAGGAAGGTGTAGATAATATGAGGAGGGATCTAGCTAAACTTGAAGAATGGTCTAGAATTTGGCAGCTGGGATTTAATGTTAAAAATATAAGGTCATGCATTTGGGCTGCAGCAATCCAAGGGAGCAATATAGTATAGGGGGTGAAGTACTTTTGTCCACTAAAGAAGAATGGGACCTAGGTGTGGTTGTGTCTGATGATCTTAAAGTAGCTAAACAGGTAGAAAAGGCGACGGCAAAAGCTAGAAGGATGCTTGGGTGCATACGGAGAGGAATGGCTAGCAGAAGGGAGGTGATAATGCCTCTGTATAGGTCTTTGGTGCAACCTCATTTGGAGTATGGTGTGCAATTTTGGAGACCGCACC
Source organism: Ichthyophis bannanicus (assembly GCA_033557465.1). Taxonomy (NCBI): domain Eukaryota; kingdom Metazoa; phylum Chordata; class Amphibia; order Gymnophiona; family Ichthyophiidae; genus Ichthyophis; species Ichthyophis bannanicus. The sequence continues at coordinate 98,717,578 of CM066031.1, read as the reverse complement.
TTCAAAAGGATGTGAACAGGATGGAGTCGGTGCAGAGGGTGGCTACTCAAATGATTAGTGGTCTTCATTATAAAGCATATGAGGACAGACTGAAGGATCTTAATATGTACACCTTAGAGGAAAGGCGGGATAGAGGTGATATGATTGAGATGTTTAAATACCTCCGTGGCATAAATGTTCAGGGAGAGAGCCTCTTTCAATTGAAAGCAAGTTCTGCTGCGAGGGGACATGGGATGAGAGTGAAGGGAGATAGATTCAGGAGTGATATGCGGAAATATTTCTTTATGGAAAGAGTAGTGGATCCGTGGAATAGTCTCCCAGTGGAGGTGGTAGAGATGAGGACAGTAACTGAATTCAAAAAAGCATGGGACAAACACAGAGGAACTCTAAAGGTAAAACGGGGACTGTTGTAGTTGTTGTTATGGAAGGACAGACTAGATAGGCCATGTGTTCTTTTTCTGTCATCATATTTCTATGTTTATTCATTTTTGAACATAGTTTTACAACTTCTTTCAAACCTTCATCAGTTTGTCATAGCAATTTACAGTAAAATATTTCAGAACTTATTTTCCTTATACCCCACTTTTTCCCTCCCCTCCTGCTATCTTTCCCCTTGACCTCCCTTTAGTCAATTTGTACCTTTTTATTTATTTATGTATTTTTCTTAGTTTTGTGATCTTTTCCCTTTTCTTCCTCCCTCCCGTCTTTCCCCATTTTCTTCCCCATCACTCTTTTTACCCCTTCCATCCTCCATTCTTCATACCAATGCCAAGTATCTGTATATTTTCTTATGTTGTGGTTTCTGTAGGCTGCTATTGCACAGTCTCCACACTTGTTTCAATTTTCCTACTACGTCTGCTAAAGATGGTATTTCTGTATTCTTCCACTGCTTAAGAAGGGTCATGTGTACAGTTATTATACAGTATCCTAAAAACATTGTTAAACCCTCCTTTCCTTCTCATATTTCCTTGTTTAAGGCTAACATGTCTGGAGTTAATGTAACCTATACTTTGGTAATTTCCACATATAACCCCTTTACCTCTCTCCAGTATCCTTCTATTTTTGTACATCTCCAGATCATCTGTAGCAAGTCTCCTCTCTTTCCACATCCTTTCCAGCACTCATTAGAGCTTTCAGGATAGATAGCATGTATTTTAACTGGGGTCCAATATATCTGTAACTGTACTTTTAGGCTATTTTCTAGAAATGGTGTCCCTTGTACTAACTTGTATGCTCTCTCGTATATACCCTCCCAACTATTTAAATCCCAGGGTCCTGGTATTTCTTCTTCCCATCTCTTTGACGTTTCTTCCCCTTTTGCAGTCAACATTTTTTATAGTTTGGATATTAACCTTTTTGTGAATTCTGGTGTGAGTTCAGCTTGTAAATTTAATCGTATCTCTTTTTGTTATAGGAATTACCAAATTTGCTCATAGGTGAAGTAATCTGTCTTGTCTAGTTGATATATCTGTTGCAACTCTTTGAATGTTCTAATTTCTCCCCCTTTTCCCACCATTTGGCCTATCCTTCTCAGCCCTTTACTTGCCCATCCCTCGTAAGCTTTAGTTAGTTTCCCGGGTATGAATTCTCCTATTCCTTGAATAAATGTATGCCTGGAATATCTCCCCCCCCCCCCATAAGGTGTTTGTTCCATTTTTTCCATACCTGAAGGGAAAGTTCTTTGTGAGGATTTTTCTCTTCCTCCCCTTTTGTACGTTCTGTGGGATCCCAAATCTTTGCTTCCATTTTTTCTTTCCCCCTCCACTTCCATATGCACCCAGCTTTGGTGTCCCCCCCTCCCTCCAGACGAATAATGCTCTAAGTTGTGCCGCAGCATAAAAATTAGCCACGCATGGTACCCCCAGCCCCCCTCTTCCCTCTGCTTGTACATAGTATTTCTTGCTACCTTTGGGAATTTCCCTTCCCAAATAAATTGCATAATTATATTTTGCAGCTTTTTTAGTTCCCCCTTGGGTACCTTACATGGTAGGGACATAAACATAAATAGTATCCTTAGTAGCACATTCATTTTCACTACTGCTATACGTCCCAACCATGTTAAGTGTAACTGTCCATTTAGAAAGGTCTTTTCTTATATTTTCTGTCAGTGCTTTATAGTTCCATTGTCATTTAATATTCCCTAGGGGTTTTCATCATTGTATGCCTAAGTACCTAAAATGTTGGTTTACCCATTTGAACTTAAAGTGTTTTCTTAAACTCTCTTCTCAGTTCTGTGGTAAATTGAACCCTAGAACCTCAGTCTTGCTGTGGTTTATTTTATACCGTGCTATTCTGCTTAATCTCTTTTTTACTCCCATCAGTATTAGTAATGTGGTTAGGGGTTGTCTCAGAGTGAAAATGATATCATCTGCAAAGAGGGCAATTTTTGCTTCCTGTCCCATCACCTGGACCCCTTTTATATCTGTTTCCTGTCTGATAAACTCTGCCAGTGGCTCAGTCGCTAGAGCAAATAGGAGTGGGAACAATGGGCAGCTTGTCTTGTTCCCCTTGCTAAATCAAAACTTTCAGAATATCCTCCATTTACTCGATCCCTAGCTCTTGGATGTACATAGAGTGCTTTTATCCACTTAAAAAGTTCTCTCTGAGGCCCATTCATTCCAGCACTTGAAACATGTATCGCCATTCCACTTGATCAAATGCTTTTTCCGTATCCACCGTTACTAATATTGCCTGTTCTTTTGACTTCTGGAGGTACCAAATAATATTTGATATTTTTCTAATATTGTCACTCCCTTTCTCACCTTCACAACCCCGTTTGATCTTTAGGAACCAGTTTTGGTATCACATCCTGGATATGGTGCACTAGAACCTTTGCCAATACTTTTGCATCTAATCAGTGATATGGGCCTATAAGAGCCACATATCAGTCTGTCCTTGCCTGATTTGGATAGGATTGTAATGCCTGACTCTTCCATGGACTTCAGGATCCCCTCTCCCTGGAGTATCTTTTTGAAAACCTGTGTTAGGATCGGTGTTACTTGGTCCATCATTGTTCTATAGAATTTCACCGTAAAGCTGTCTAGTCCTAGGGCTTTTCCTAATTTCTTAATGGTTCTTTTAACTTCCTCCTCCTTAATTTCCTACCCCTATTTTTCTTTGTCTTGAGTCTAATTTTTTCAGGTTGCACTTGTTTAAAAAACTTGTTTCTTCCACCTGTCCACTTTGTAATTTTTATAGTATTCTTTAAATACTTTGCTAATTTCCGACGTGTGATGGACCACTTCCTCTTTATTATTTCTGATCCCATCTATATATGCCACTTGTCTTTTAGCCTTCAAGTGACTAGCTAAAATCCTGCCTGCTTTGTTGCCCCCTTCAAAGTGTGTTTGACGCAGCACTGCTAGTCTATATGTTATTTCTTGGGCTCTTGTTCTGCTTAGTTCACCTGTTGCTTTGATTAATTCCCCAGTTATGGATGGGTCATAGTCACTTTGATGTTTCCCCTCTAACTCTCCTATCCACCTCAGGAGTTCTGTTTCTGATTTCCTTTTCTGCCTCTTATGCCTTGCAGCTAAGCTAATTAGCTTGCCTTGAACCACTGCCTTCAACCCATCCCACACCATGTCCAATGCCATTTCCTCATTTAGGTTGAAGAATAGATATTCGTGCATGTCTTTACAGAACTTATCTACTTGTTTGTCTTCCTCTAATAGTGAATCATTGAGTTTCCAAAATTTTATTCCCTCCTCTTTCTCATCTAGTTCAAATACCACACTGACCGGAGCATGATCTGACTAGGTTATCATGTCTTGTTCTGCTTCCTGGGCCTTTGATAACAGAAGCCATGTTTATAACCAGAGACAAAGAATTCACACCACCTCCACATATACACCTTGGAGAAACAGCAATTGCAGTGAAGGAGGAGATAAAATACCTAGGGATTACCCTAGATTAATCACGGGATCTTACAACCCACATAAATAAATCCACCCAAGCCATTTATAGAAAGATTAAGATGCTATAACGACTATTAGAACCATCAGACCTCAGAACAGTTATCCAGGCAGTAGTCAATCCACATTTAGACTACTGTAATAGCATACTACAAGGCATACCAAAGCAAGCCCTAACACACCTCCAGCTTGCACAAAACACAGTAGCACATGTAATAATGCAAGCATCTGGTTCAGTTCACATCACAGCAATCTTAAACAGTCTGCACTGGCTCCCTATTGCCAGTAGAAGTAAATACAAGAACCTGGTCATCATATTTAAGTTAATACATGACATAAGTTAATACACCTCCATCCCCTGCACTCCGGCGGCCATCAGCTCTCCTCCTCCTGCAGAGGATCGAGCCCGCCGGAGCACCGGACTGTCTCCTCACCACGTGCTGCCCAATCGGGGCAGCCTGATCTTCGTATTAAAGGAGCGCTACTCGAGCGCAGCAGCCTCTTCATCCCCTGCACTCCGGCGGCCATCAGCTCTCCTCCTCCTGCAGAGGATCGAGCCCGCCGGAGCACCGGACCGCCTCCTCACCGCATGCTGCCCAATCGGGGCAGTCTGATCTTCGGATTAAAGGAGCGCTACTCGAGCGCAGCAGCCTCTCCATCCCCTGCACTCCGGCGGCCATCAGCTCTCCTCCTCCTGCAGAGGATCGAGCCCGCCGGAGCACCGGACTGTCTCCTCACCACGTGCTGCCCAATCGGGGCAGCCTGATCTTCGGATTAAAGGAGCGCTACTCGAGCGCAGCAGCCTCTTCATCCCCTGCACTCCGGCGGCCATCAGCTCTCCTCCTCATGCAGAGGATCGAGCCTGCCGGAGCACCGGACCACCTCCTCACCGCGTGCTGCCCAATCGGGGCAGCCTGATCTTCAGATTAAAGGAGCGCTACTCGAGCGCAGCAGCCTCTCCATCCCCTGCACTCCGGCGGCCATCAGCTCTCCTCCTCCTGCAGAGGATCGAGCCCGCCGGAGCACCGGACTGCCTCCTCACCACGTGCTGCCCAATCGGGGCAGCCTGATCTTCGGATTAAAGGAGCGCTACTCGAGCGCAGCAGCCTCTCCATCCCCTGCACTCCGGCGGCCATCAGCTCTCCTCCTCCTGCAGAGGATCGAGCCTGCCGGAGCACCGGACCGCCTCCTCACCGCATGCTGCCCAATCGGGGCAGCCTGATCTTCGGATTAAAGCAGCGCTACTCGAGTGCAGCAGCCTCTCCATCCCCTGCACTCCGGCGGCCATCAGCTCTCCTCCTCTTGCAGAGGATCGAGCCCGCCGGAGCACCAGACCGCCTCTTCACCGCATGCTGCCCAATCGGGGCAGCCTGATCTTCGGATTAAAGGAGCGCTACTCGAGCGCAGCAGCCTCTCCATCCCCTGCACTCCGGCGGCCATCAGCTCTCCTCCTCTTGCAGAGGATCGAGCCCGCCGGAGCACCGGACCGCCTCCTCAACGCATGCTGCCCAATCGGGGCAGCCGAACTCTCAGCTAAAAAGAACGCCGGTAAGGCGTGCCCACGCCTGTCGGGCCCGCGCCTGACGGCCTCGCCAGAGGGCCCTTTGGCATGGCCCTTAGGCAGTGGCCTTCTCTGAAACGCCTGAAAAAACATCCAAGTACGCATCACCTCCACCGACCAGCTGCTTGAGCTCCCCCAGGGTTGAGCTCGCTATCATCACCAGCAAGAACTTTCCTGTCATCAGTACTGTTCCCAGTAGTTGACATCTACCTTCACGGTAACCAGCATCTGTTTCCAACCAGCCACTTGTACTGTATCCAGCGCCTGAACTCTTTCTTTACTGTTGTCAGTAACTTGCAATCTTACAAGTCCCGCCAGCCAGCATTAATTACACAGTCAGCATTCTACTTTTACTTGTTTGTTCACCTTACAGATTAGTAGTGTCAGTAACGTTTTGCCAGTAGCTTTACTCCTTGGCTACCTTATAGATTACTGTGATCAATTAACTTGTTGCCAGTAGCTTCACCGTTGTCCGTAGCTCACATCCTTGCCTTCACTCCTGCCTTTACTTTTACCAGTACTTGCTTCAGTAGCTTCACTGCCATCATCGACTGTTACCATTAACCTGCTGCTAGTAACTAACCGCCAGCAACCTCTCTCAGCAGTTTTAGTATGCTCGCCGGTTCGCTTAACTAGCCAACCTATGCTTATCACAGTGGTTGCCAACTGATACAGCTGACATAGAATTACAGATGTTACAGGCTCAATTATGCTAGAAATCTGTACCCCTGATTCTTTGTGAAATTGTGATATTGTTACATTACGCTGACACTGCTCCTTCCAACAAGCTACTGAAAAGCACTAATAGCTATCTAGTGCCTTACCCTATTGGCTCAATAGCACTAGGAACGCACTCATACCACTCACTGACCTAAACTGTCCCTACCAAAAGGCTCAACCTGAACTCCCTACCATCTACTGACGCCATGGCGCCTCCCGCCACGGCCGCACTATCACACACATTTATCAGCTGCTACATATTACTCGCACTGACACAAGTCTCCCAATCCCTCACTTCCACCCATAGCTCCATCCCAATCCTTCACAACTCCTGGAAAAGATACCATGACCGCACCAACCACCACACAGTCAGACCCATCCACACAACACACCCTCACCTCATCTACGTAGCCCTTCTCCAGGCTAGACCCTCTCAGCACAACCACGACACCCCCTCTTGCGACCTGAAATGTGCCCTAATAAACGCCTGCTCTATCAGAAAGAAATGGCCTGCCATATCTGACATCCTAGCCTCCCCTGACATCGACATACTATGCATCACAGAGACATGGATGTCAGAGGCAGACGCGGCAATCCTCCACCAGTTTGTCCTCCCCAACTTCACCACCCACTCGTGCCCCAGAACTGACAGAAGGGGTGGAGGTGTACTCATACTAAGCAAGACAAGTCTACAATTCCAGACCATTACATCAAGCAGCACTCCCCACCTAGACCACATCGCTATAGCGAACAAACATCTCAGCATCAACCTACTATATCGGGCACCCTCACCATCACCAGATGAACTCTCCTCGATTATTAACCTCGCCTGTAACCCCATCAAGACACATACCTCAAACTGGATACTAGGAGATTTCAACCTCCCCTCACTCCAAGACACTCAAGCCAGAGCTTTCCTAGATGCTCTCGAGACGGTGGGCTACACCCAGCTGATCAACTCCCCTACCCACATCAAGGGAAACACACTTGATCTCATATTTGCACCACAATCAGCTCTCTGTCCCACATCCAAGATCAACCTCTCACTATGCTCAGTACCGTGGTCGGACCATAGTCTAATCAGATTCGCGATGCCCACACATACATCACTCTCTAACCCTCATTCCTCAAACAAACCACCAGAACCAGTTTCAATACGATATCGCCAGTTCAACAGAGAAGAGATCTTAGAGAGAACACAACCTCTCCACAACACACAGGGACTGAATCTTGATGACATGGTTTCCACATGGAACTCATGCCTCAATGCTGCATTGGACCCTCCCGCCATCAATGCTTCTCATAACAAAAGAAAGAAGGCACCGTGGTACTCGCCCGAGTTCAAGACCACCCTCCGACAACTCCGACAGCTAGAGAGACGCTGGCAACGTTCCAGATCGACCGAAAACCAAGAAGCCTACTCTGCCCAGCTGTGCACCCATCGATCAGCAGTTTCGAGGAGAATGAGGCAATACCACGCTGAGGTTCTACAACGATCCCTGAATAAGCCACATGAGCTGTTCAACATTGTCAAATTCTTAGCTAAGGAACCCTCCACTGATCAGGCAAACCTACCAGACCCACAGAAATATGCAGACTACCTGCAAACCAAAACAAACTAGACCACCCTACCCGCTAGCTCCGGGTCGCCAGACATTATGCTGGCCCTTTCCCCCCCACCCTCACCCATACAAGTATTGCCAATTCCCAAAGTACCATCTCCACCTTTGCTACCCCAACTGACAGAGAAATACAAGACATCATTATGAATATAAACACCACCACAGCACCAAGCGACCCATGTCCAGCATTCTGGATAAAAACCCTACGTACTGAGCTCAGTACCTTCCTGGCTAAACTGATTGGAACCTCATTCCAGACAGGCGTCTTCCCCCGAAGCCTAAAACAAGCCTCAATTAGACCGCTGCTCAAGAACAATAAACTTGACCCCACAAAGATGGACTCATACAGACCCATCTCCAGCATACCGCTTCTAGCTAAAATCTCAGAGAAAATAGTCCACCGTCAACTGAGCCAACATATCGAGGATAACTCACCCCTCGATCCCTGCCAGCACGGGTTTCGTGAGCAACATGGCGTGGAAACCTTGTTAACAATCCTATTCAGCACTCTGATAACAGGGCTAGATAACGTCAAACAGGGTTTCGCCCTCATCTTTCTCGACATTGCGGCGGCTTTTGACTCCATCAGCCATGATCTACTGCTGTCCCGCCTTGCCGAGAAGGGAATCCACGGCACCACCCTCGCATGGTGTACCTCATACCTAAATGATAGATGGCAGCACGTCCGATCCGGTACCTCAACCTCCACCCCATTCCCACTAACGAAGGGCGTCCCTCAAGGTTCCTCACTCTCTGCCCTATTCTTCAACGTCTATATGCAGCCTATCTGCTCTATCATCAGGTCTTTCGGTGTAAACTGCCTAATTTATGCCGACGATGTTCTCATGTTCACCCCATTTCATACTGATCACCCAGACGTATCCCGATTATCCTCATGCTTCAACGCAGTCACAGACTGGCTACACTCTCAGAAGCTCAAAATCAACCTCAAAAAGACGGAGGTACTTTTCATCAGCAGAGACCAAGCATTCACCCCGCCATCTTCATTGAAAGTACGTGATGCTGAACTTCTCACGAAGACAACGAACCGTTACCTTGGAGTAACGATCGACCAACATCTCAACTTAAACGCCCAGATAAGCAACATCTCAAAAGGGAGGAGTGGCCTAGTGGTTAGGACAAGGTACCGTATTTTCTGCACCATAAGACGCACCGGACCATAAGACGCACCTGGTTTTTAGAGGAGAAAAATAGGAAAAAAAATATTCTGCACCAAATAGTGTAATAAAATATTTTACCTCAGAAGCCGATGACTGGAGTGAGGGGCATGCGCACTGCTGTGTACTGTAACACCGCCTACTACATGCTATCCTCCAATAGCATACGGCGGTGACACAGCACAGCAGCAGCATCGCACCTCCTGCACAGATCGGCTTCCCAAGGACAAGGTAAGGTGAGGGGGGACCCGCTGCCGCTCTGCCACTAATGCCTGCGCAAGGTGACACGGGGGGGGGGGACCCGCTGCCGCTCTGCCAATAACACTCCCTGAGAAGCCTGGACACGGGGTGGGGGAGGGATGATGCAGTCCCCAGGGACACGGAAGGTCCCGGGGGACCCGCTGCCACTCTGCAACTTCTTCTATTCGCACCATAAGACGCAGGCACTTTTCCTCCCACTTTTTGGTGAAGAAAAAGTGCGTCTTATGGTCCGAAAAATACGGTACTTCAGGCCGGAGGGCCGGGGGTTCAAGTCCCACCTGGGGACAGCAATCTCAGGCCGGAGGGACTGGGATTTCTAGTCCTATAGGCACTCCTTGTGGTCTTGGGCAAGCCACTTAACCCTCCATTGCCCATGTTCCCTGTACGTATTAGCGTATGTGTGTCATATCCCCTCGTGTTAAATGTATCTCCCAATTGACTGCTTTGACCTGGTGAAAAGCGGGATATAAATACAGCTAAATAAATAAATAAACAATTTACTACAAAATCTGGCTGCTACGTCACATCAGACCGTTACTTGAGCCAGAGGACTTTCGAACAGTCTTTCAGTCACTGGTGATGCCCCACTTCGACTATGTGAACTCCATTCTCCATGGCCTTCCAAAGTGTACTCTACAACCTTTGCAGCTAGCAATGAACACTGCAGCCCGAACCCTTCACCAAGCATCTAGAAGGGAGCACATCACCCCTATCCTGAAAACGCTACATTGGCTCCCAGTACGCTACAGGATCACCTTCAAAATCCTAACAATAACATTCAAAGCCATTAATAAATGCACGGCCAGTGCCCTCTCTGAACTTATCCAACTCACCCCCCCCCCAACAGACTGAGAAGATCTGTCGCCACCAACTCCCTGATACTCCCGAAAACCATTACCAAATGCAACGAAGCCTCTTGAAACCGCGCCTTTGCTCTATCCGCACCTTCATGCTGGAACAACCTACCAACCAACATCCGTGCCATAACCAACCTTCACCAATTCAGAAAGGCTTTGAAACACTACCTTTTCCTTCAATGCTTTCCCAACTCTGAAGACATCACGTAGCCACATCTCATTCATACCCTCCCGACCAACCTCGATTCTACACACCAAAGCGACCATTAAATAACATGCATAGATATACTGAAGAGTTGTGTACATAGTTTTCCTGTTTTCTCCAAGTTTAAATTCCTTGTTTTACTGTAAGTCCAGTGTATACCCCACACTGGACATTTACGTTACTTGTGAACCACGCTGATGTTAAATAGAGCGGTATATAAACAATGTTAAATAAATAAATAAATAAATCTTATCATCTCACCTTACCACTCTAATATCCAAAACCCCAGACACCAGACAGAGAAGAGGTCGTGCACAAAATTCCCTATCTACACCATCTAACTTCCGAAATACAAACAAAACAATAAGCAACAGAGCATTTTCATGTTATGCCCCAACGTTATGGAATTCCCTTCCACCTACAATAAGAGAAATAAAAGATCATTCTGTCTTCAGAAAAAGATTAAAAACACTACTATTCAAGGAACACTATGGTCAGCTCCTCTCAGAATCTCTAACTCCCTAACAAAGGATAATTTAATGCCACACTGTAAATCATTCTCTGACCATGCCTCAAACCCCCAACATTGCAAGTATCCATCTAACCTGATATCAGTCAATCATTGATATATACCACTTATAGACCATCAAAATGGCCTTCTAACCCACATGATCTCATGCCAGTTACACTGTAAATAGTTTATTGCTGTTATTCAATATTTACTATTTTATATATATATATATATATATATATATATATATATGCTGTTATATTGTACAAAGTTAACCATGTTTGATGTAATGTTCAAGGTCTGTTCATTGTAAACCGCCTTGATTGCAGAAACTGCTGATGTTCTGGATGGATGGGAACATGCAGATACGCCTCTGTGAGATCGGGAGTTGCCAAAAATCTCTGCTTCCTACCAACATTATTACTGTGAAAATGTGGTAACCGGAGGCCATAGTTCATGCCCACGAAGTCTAGAATTGGGAAACAGGAACCTTCCTTTTGGGCACCACGAAATACATGAAGCATCGACCGCAGATGTACTGGTCTCACGGAACCAGTTCCACGGCTCTCAGCTGCAGGAGACAAGTCAAGGTCTCTTCTACTGCTGCCAACACCGCTGCACCCACTTTGGGTGATCAAAGGAGCTCTTCTTGCTCCGGCAGCGGGTATAGGCACGTCATGGATTGCACCCCTTTAAGGCCAACTTCCGGCAGATCCCACTCATGCTGGATCATCTGTCCTACTACTCCATGTACTGGTAAGACTGTCTGTGATTTCCGTACCACCTGGAACAGCGGATCCTACAGCGCCTCATCCTCTGCCGGGAGGTTAGCAGGCATATTCAGGGCCTTGAGGGTCTCCAAGGTACACATAGAATATGAGGCCTTTGGGGATGAGGAATTGTATCAGTATCCACTTTCAGTGATTGTAAACTGTCCTGATGGCCTTCGGCCTGGGCGGTATATCGAGAAATTGCATAAACATAAACATAAGCATAAAGATGAGCACTGGTAGCTCCTCCCAGTAGAAAACCGAAACAATCCAGGCCTGATCCTCCTGTTCGGGGCTCTCTTCTTCTTCCAACTCCTCCTGCAGATCCAGCCCCTCCAACAACAGTGATTGCTGCCACTCCTCTAAGCCTCTAGCCCGCTTAGATGCCACTGCTCTTGACTCGTGCTCTTTTGCATCTGACATCCTCTTAGCCCTGTGTTCCGGGGATGAGGAGCCACTTGGTAGGCTTATGCAAAAGTAAGACAAACTCCGGTGAGAACTCCCCCGGGAGCCCTATTGCTCCCTGGGCTTAAGGGATGGATGGTCAAGGCATCATGCAGGGACCGGGAGCTGGATCCGTTGAAGGTAACATGGCGCCCCCTTCTCCCAGGGTCTCTTGCAAGCAGGAGGGACTCTCCTGCCTCATCTCATCCTGCAGGTCCTGCTCCCATGACAGCCTCTTGTGTGCAATTTAGGCAGATGCCTGCCTCCAAGACCACACCACATCGGGGACCGCATATCTTGAGGATTTTTAGATTGTGCTGCAGTGTTGTATCTTAAAGATATGAAATAGACCTTGCCCTAATCCAATCAAACTGACACGTTCTCTGAGTAAAGTTTACGTTTTTATTCTAATACTGCAAAGGGCTATAAGGGAGTACAGCTTCCCTTACAAGCAATGTTACAGATTTAATAGGCACATAATCTGGGCTAAGAGACAAGAGATGATCATGTCAGGTTACTCACTGACCATAGACAGATGGAAGTATTTCATTTGCTTCCTATCCACTGACTATCTTTCAAATTACATACATTGCTTGTATGCAGGTACTTTCTGTTTTCCACAGAGCTGTAGCTGCTACAAACCTATATGCAGCACCTCTTTTTTTTCCACTTATCTTTATTTCTGCCTCTGACTTTTTATCTAACCCTTCTCATGAGAAAGTAACAATGTCTCAATCAACTGCCACTTTCATCACCTGACCAGGCACAACAGCACTCTGAAATCCGCCCAGCAACAATGATTAGGCTTTTCCCACATGTCTGCATCAAGCTATTGTGCACTGAATAAGTTATGAGCTGTATAACACAAGGAATGCTTAAGGAATAAGTGGGTTTCACACCCCTTGATACCATCCTGTACCAGGCACTGCGGTCTGGCCAGCATGGTGGTAAGGACTGGGGGCACTCCCCAGGAATGCCCTCAATCTGTACCCGGGTAAGTGAAAGGATTCCAAGCACAGTGCACCTCCACAGCCTCAGGCACAGAGCACTAGAGTACTTGAACTAAAATAAAATAAAATAAAACCAAGTCAAAATCTAATTAACTGAAACTGAAATTAAAAAGAAACTGCAAATGGCCCCCTAGGAAGAGGCTGCTCTGTCCTGCTTTATTCTCTGGTGGCTGCCTCTCCCGGGCACCCAAAACACAGCAGGGGGTTAAACACATGTGGGTCCGAATAAGAAGAAATCACGCCTAAATGCAGCGGGGGGGGGGGGGGAGTTTCCCACACCACTGCAGGCTCCCAAACATGCGGCTGCAGGCCTCTCTTTGTCTCCTCATGTTCTGGCGGTTGCTAGAGGTTTCTGCTTTCCTCCCCCCCACCCCCCCTGCCACTCTTACCTTGGAGCCTCTTTGCCACATGGCTTTTCTACCCCTCGCGCTCAGCCTTCCTTCCTGGCTTCGGTGCTGAGGGGGGTGACTTGGGGTTGTCAGCTTTCACTCCTGTCAAGCAACTGCAGACCCTTCAGCGGCTCCTCACCCGATAATGGGTTCGGGAGCAGCCAGAAGTCTCGGACTGAGGAAGCTCCCACAGAACCCTCCCCCCAAAATCCTGGGGGGAGAAGGGGAAGAAGGAATATCCTCCCCTCAGCCCTGTTGTCCCTTGGGTTCTCTCTATTCCTTCTGATTGTTTTTTTTTTTTTTACTTTTGCCTTTAAAAACAAAGAAACCTACACCTTAACAGGGGAAATAAAAGCAAACTCTAACTAAACCTATCTCCTTAGTTATCTCTTTTGTGAGCCAAGTACCCTGGCTCTCAACCTCCTCCAGCTGCTTGGAGACTGAGCATACTGGGGCTGGTAGGCAGTGCCAGCTGCATATGTACACTAGTGTCATCAAAATGATGACATGCTCAGTCTCCAAGCTGCTGGAAGAGGTACATTACCCAGAGGTGTGGGACTGAACTGGAGGGACGATAAGGAATAAGCATTTCAGGGACACACAGCAGTTGAAGAAGGATAATTAATGGGCATACTGAATTGGTGGAGGGGTGGCGCTAGGATTATGTTATAGTCTTGCCTAGTTAATGTGCATTTTTGCACGTGTATTTTATGTTTATTTAATAAAGTCAAGATGTGAATTCTATAATCAACACGCATACTTGTGTGATCCATATATACTACAACGAAACTCCACCCATATGCAGACCAACAATGAAGTATACGCAATGCAAATGTGTATACTTTAATGCTAGTCAGTGTGTTATAAAAGGTGACTTTTGTGCATAAATGATTAAAATAACAATATTTAGCTTCATTGGTGACACCTAAAAAAAGTGGCTTCTTTATTCTATTACTCCCTATCAGGCTCATTCTGATCAGGACGTAGATCCCCTCTGTATGTCAGGTCTGAGCTGGACATACAGAGGGGATAGCAATTCTGATCTTGCGGGGCACGTCTAGCCCCTAGGATCATAATCACGAACAGACATGTACATGCATGCTAATTCAGTCAGGGCTTTTAAATGGAGCCACAGCACCATGGTGTCCAGTTGTCATGGCACCGCGGCTCCATTTAAAAGCCACGGTGCCAGCCGCCAGATAAAAGTGGTTATTCCCCACAGCCCGACCCCCGATCTGGCCTCCTAAGGCCAGGGTTGGGCTGCAGGGAATGTACCCTGACCCCCTCTGCCCCATCTGCATCCCGGCAGCGATGAAAATAAACATCCAGGGAAGTTATTCCACCTCGGAGGTGAAATAATTTCCCTGCACATGTCGCCGGCCCTGGATGTACAGGGCTGACATTAGAATCGGCCCTGTACATCCAGAGCTGGCAACCGCCCACTGCCTTTCAAGACCACGCCCCTAAGCTGCCCCTTCCCCGCACCCATCTAACTTTCCTGCACAACTGGAGGAGAAGATATTTGCGGCTGGGAGAAGGCACAAATAGCGGGGATGGACATCCCATTGGGACGTCCATCCCCGCTATTCATGGCTCAGAATATCCCCTTATATGTTAAGGATGGAATATTGAAATGTGATAAAATTCCTGCAGGAAACAGAATGCAAAGTGGAACCTTTATGGCTAGAAATTCCATGTTGATGAGGAAAAGTATAGCATTGGGAGTACTCTATTCTCCACCTCACCAAGATGAAATGTTAACAAAAATGAAAAAAGCTTAAAAAGATGGCAATGCAGGAATAATGGGAGAATTCAATTATCCTCATATAGACTGGGTAAATATCTCATTGAAACATGCTAATGAGGGAAAGGTTCTGGATGCCACAAAGGACTGCTTCATGGAGCATTTGTACCTAGAACTGATGTCAGCAAGAACTATTCAAGATTGATTCCTCATTACAACTCGCGATCTGTTGCAAGTGACAAGGGTGGTATCGTATTTATTTTCCATATAATATTTATTTATTTATTTTAGAAAAACGCCTCAGTATGTGTGCACAGCAATTGGAAGTGCTCTTGCCCAACAGCTACACAAACAAGTGGGCAGATGTTCAAAGATTATCTTCCATTTCATGTGCAGAAGAAAAATGCTAAATACTTATTTCTTGGGCCATAATGAATGCAACTAATTAGCAACCTTCAAAACATGCACCTATGTGTTAAGTCTGCAGCTATTTCAGATTTTATATCAATTTTCAAGAGGTAACGTTTCCCTTCTATTTGCCTTGACGGAAAAGCAACTGCATAGATTTTTAGAAGTTATTCATGTGGGTATTTCCCCTGAAATCTTCCGTGCAGACTTTTGGAAATGTAAAAAGCTGTGAATAAATTGACTCTCTGCCCTACTCCCAGCCCCCAGGAACAGGACCCTGACAAACTCACTCTTCCATGCATATTGGATACAGGGGTATATTCTCATATGTGTTGTCAATCTTTTCAAGTTCCATTTCTGCACATAAAACTCTGAAAACTGCCCAACACATAAGCTTCATCTTACTCAGGCCATTTATAGCTTGACTGGAACCAGGACCCTGCAGAAAGCAGCTCAGAGGGAGATGCAGACACCTACCACCAGATCCTTGACTTTTCGCTTTTCACTGGATTTTAATTCCTGAATCTCTTTCAGCTCCTTCCTCAAGGACTCCAGGTGAATTTTATATTTTTTCTGTGAACAGTGACATATCTAATTTAGAAAATGAATGTTACTATATTATATTATTCAAGTGCATTTATACTAGGACTTGACAAATCCCAGGTGCCAGGCCGCCATGGTGACCAGTAATTTGCACCTGGCACCTGTGATTTTCTTGCCTCTCCCCATCTTAAAAAATGTAGGGCAGAAAAAACCCTTCTGTCTGTCTGTGGAATCCAATTTCTCACAGGCAGAATGGAAAGGGAAGGCGACTGTAGCTTCAAGGCAGCTGGCTGCCCATGGGGATGCCATCGCCTGTAGCAGAAGACAAGAAGAGAGCCGTGATCACTGCTAAGGACCCTTGTGTCTGCCAGTGGGAGGTCAGATCCCCATCAACAGAACCGGAGGGGAAAGCCATGCCAGGAAGACAACAGGCTGTCCCTGGGGATCCCATGCAGAGGACAGCAGGATCAGGCCTACAGAAAAAAAAATAGAAAACATTAGATGGGGAGGAGATGAGGCAGCAAATGTTTAAAAGGGGCAGTAGTCTAAAAAATACAGGAGGAGGAGGATAGGGGTGGAATGGAGGGCAGGGGGTAGGAGTGATAGGGAGTAGGGGGAAGGGGAGAGATTGGGGAGGGGTTGATGGGGAGAGGGAAGAATGAAAGAGCTGAAGGCTAAAAGGATGAATGCATGGAGACAAAAAACAAATCTGTATATGCCAAAAGATGCATTCCCCCCCCCCCAACTCATCCAAAACACATACAAGCACCCCACCCACACATGCGAACTCACAAACAGGCGCTCCACCTCTGTACAACAGACACGGGTAGGCACCCCACATGCATGCAGACACACAGGCACCCCACCTCTACCCCACACGCACACACAAACACACACACCCCACCTCCGCACCACACATAGGTATAGCTTAAAGGGTCAGTGATAATCTGTTGAGATAAGCCACTGTCATGGAACTGTCAGATAGAACTCGAACTGCTCAGTTCTGGAGTCGAGGCTGACAGCATTGCAGAGCAAGCCTGACTACCTGCGCTTGGAGGAGATTGATTGTCCAGATGGCCTCTCGATGGGTCTAAGCTCCCTTTGCTGTCTGCCCCAGGCAATGCACTCCCCAGCCAGACAAAGTGACATCTGAGCATTAAGTTTACTTTTTCCACTTATTTATTTTTGCCTTTGTTACTATTAATTTCTCTATCTGTTCCTTTTTATACTCATTGTTCCATGTAACTTGCTACTTTACGATATTATGTTCTATGTAAACCACTTTGATTGTATGATAAGGTGGTATATAAAACCCACAAATAAATAAATAAATCTGAAGTTCAGAGAATCCAATGGAGAAGGTCAGGGACATAAGAGGTGGTGTGTAGAAAGCTACCACTGGAGACTTCGGCGCACGAACAGTGGGAGACGGAAGCTGGACTTGGTAATCTTGGGAGCAAGAAGACCAGCACAAAAGAAGGAAGTGATGAAGGGGACACATATGCACTTGAGCCCAGAAAAAAATGTCCATGGACCCTAGATTCTGAAAATAATCCCATGCCGTGGGAGCTGTTGTTGAAACTTCTGGAGCTGTGCACACAGTGTGTCACATGACCTGTCCTCATGTCGAAGCATGCTCCTAGGAATTCCAGAGACTGAGTAGGATATAGACAACTCCTAGAGTGAGTGATCATCCAATTGAGGCACTCTAAAAAGTGAATAGTGCAAGACACTGCCATGACAGCTTCTTTGTATGACTTGACTCCGATCAACCAATCATCTAGATAGGGATGCACTTGAATGCCCTGTCAGGACAAGTACACGGTGACTACCACCATGACCTTGGAAAAGGTACAAGAAGCCGTGGCAAGCCCAAACAGAAGAGTATGAAACTGATAGTGTTGACCCAGGATAGCAAAATGCAAGTAACGCTGATGATCCTCACGGATTGGGATATGGAAGTATGACTCTGTGAGATTCAGAGATGTCAGGAACTCGCCTGGCTGAACCACTAGAATGACCAATCTCAAGGTCTCTATTCGGAAGCGAGGTACCCAAAGATAACAATCCACCCCCCTGAGATCCAGAATGGGCCAAAAGGAACTATACTTTTTGGAAATCACAAAATAAATGGAATAACGGCTGGATCTCCTCTCTAATAATGGCACTAGATAGATCACCCAAAGCTGGAGGAGGTGTTGAAGAGTCATCTGAACCGCCATTCTTTTGGACATCAACCCACAAGGCATCCCAGATGAGTCTGGTGAGATCGAGAACATAACCTTGCAAAATAATGTCCAGAACCCATTTGTCGGAGGTTATGTGGGTCCACTCTCAGGAAAAAAGGTGCAACTGCCCACCAAATGTAGCATCCCGGAATGCATCCACAACCTGCAAGTGGGAAGAGAACCCAGCTCCAGAAAACTTGTTTGAGGGAGTGAAGTTGTCTCTTGGACAATGGGATCCTTGAATGGACTGAGGCTTCAAACTGGACTTGGAGGAAGAAAAGCCAAATTTTCCAGATCAAAAATGATGAGAATCCTTGAAGCGACCCTTATAAGAAGAAGAGGACACTCGGGCCAAGGAATGTTGAAAACCGGATTTGGGTTTATCTTCCAGAAATCTCTGAGATTTAACTTCACCCAAATCCTTTACAAGTTGGTCCAAATCCTCTGAACTTGGAAGCCACATCAGCATTCCAGTTGCAAAGCCAGAGCCGCCTTCTGACAACTGTAACAGCCGCAACCGAATGAGCCACCAGACAAAAAATCGCAGAAGGAGTCCACCACATAAGCATTAATGAACTCCAAATGAGCCAATGCAGGATCCTCTGGCAAAAGCGGGAACCAATGTAACAGATTGCGAGTCACTAAAGCTCCATAGACAAAGCCTTTAACACTAAGGGGTATGTTTACTAAACGGCGCACAAGTGCGCAGCGCACAATAGCGTGCGCTAAGGTACCTTAGTGCATGCTAATGATGCGTTTTTGTGCCCCGCACATGTGCATGCCGCACTAACGGGCCCGCTCATGTGCGTGGCGCGCTACTGTGCGATAGAGGTGTGGAAAGGCTCCGGGAGGGCGGAGGAAGGCTCCCCAGGGGCGGAGGGAAGGGGTCAATGGGTGGAGAGTGGGAGGGGAGCGGGGCTGAAATTCAGGTAACAAAATACCGCGAGTGAAAACCTCGCGGTAGAGCCGATTTAAAGGGAAGAGAAACCATTTCTGTCAGCAATGTACAGCAAAACCAGGGAAACCTACAAAAAGTGAGCAGTGTGATACATGTGCACGGAACAAAAGGGCAAATAAACAGTAAAAATGACCCCAACAAAATATAAAAAAATTATAATCAAGCTGGGCAATAGTGATAGTAATGGAGAACATTAAAAAACACTCCCAAAAAAGCCCCAAAAAATAAATATGAATTTTAGAAGGGTCTACGCTCCGTCCCCATACAAGGTGAATGATCCCACAGTGAAATAGCACTGATCAGGGTTTCCCTCTCCATTGGACAGGTTACCTATGGCATGCACATTTCCACAACAGCAGGGCGGGCAGGTCGGAATGGGCAATTGGACAGATGCTGGGAAAGGGGATACAGAGGGCTGCAGGCGGCACATGCTGTGGTGCAGCTGGGGCACAGTGCGGACTAGGCAGATGCCTAGATGGCACCTAGGAATGCTGAAACTGAACAGCAGCCAGACAGCAACTGATGAGTGCCCAACATGGGCACGAGAGTGTTTAGCACAGTGTCACAGGGGATAGTACCCAGCAGGTACCCCCAAGGGCACGGAACATTGGCAGGCGATGATTGGGGGACGTGCGGACAGATATGCAGGCACCCCTACCCCAGAACCTGCACCATAGGCAGCCGCCTACCCGCACACAGGATGGCCTGAGACTGCGTACCACCAGCACCACCAGCAGAAGGGCATGTCAGCATGGTGGCACAGGGGTACTGGAGGTGGAGTGGGGCAGTGGCAGCTGCCCAGAGCAGACCATGGCCTAGCCCTGTGTAGGTGGGTGCAATGCACTGCAACAGACAGGCCCTGCTGGACAAACAGTCATGGTATCATCAGGGAATGCACTGTCTCTGTGGCAACACAGTGGTGCAGTGCACACAAGCAGTGTGTTTGGAGACAGAAGGTCACAGGTTCAAGCCCCAGCTGGGGCTCCTGCCAATCCAGTTCATATATTTTTCCCACAACTAAACCGTGATAGTAAGGACAACCCTTTATTGCAGAGAACATACGCATGGTTAATACACCTATATTTTACCCCACCGAGCACAGACACCATAAAAAGGCGCATTACCTAGAGCAGAGTCTCCCAAATGCAGTCCTGGAGGGCCCCACACCATTCAGGTTCCATGCTGCCTCTAATAAAGATGCCTGTGCTGCATATCTATGCACCACCCCCATGGTATGCAGATGTATCTCATGCGTATTCATGAGGGACAGCATGAAAACCCGAACCAGGACTGGAGTTGGGAACCTCTGCCGTAAAGCAGCAGCCAACAGGGGCAGACACACCCATACCCACACCCACACCCACAGGCCCCATTGGCCAATGCCTCCTGGAGAGGCAGGACATTGGGCCCTGCGTGCATCTCCCAATACTAGCACTTGCATACCTTAGCAATGCCACCCTACACCTGGGTATATGGTACACAGCTATCAAACGTTTCCTATGATTACTGGCAGATAGCAAGTCCTACGTTAAGCACAGTTTGCTGATTGAGCTCCATCATAACAATCTTTCTGATGTCTGTGGTGTGTGCTTCAGGTCTGGTCTCTGACAGTGTTTACCACCCTGGGGAGTGACCCCCAACAGTATTGCGTACCATATCCATGCCTGTACTGTGCCCAGGACTGGTGTGATGGGCAGGGCTGCTAAACTCCTCTATAGTAGCACAATGCTGGCATAGGTGTGGGAGTGTGTGTCTGTCTATACCAGGGGTGGGGAACCCTGGTCCTGCAGAGCCGCAGACCAGTCAGGTTTTCGGGATATCCCTAATGAATATGCATGAGATATATATGCATTAGAGATATCCTGCCAACCTGACTGGTTTGTGGCCCTCCAGGGCTGGATTTGGAGACCCCTGCCTTACACCTCTGTCATTTAAAATTGTGAATGGGCAAGGTGCAGATGTCCAAGACATCAAAAAGGTTAGATAGAATGTGTCACATTCCTCCTCACTTCTCACCACCACCAAAATATTGTCTATTAGACAACTTTTTGGTGGTGGTGAGAATCGAAGAGGAATGTGACACATTCTATATACCCTTTTGATGTCTAGGACATCTGCACCTTGCCCACTCACAATCTTAAATAACAGAGGTGTAAGGCAGGGGCACTGTTTGCAGCTGGT
This sequence comes from Ichthyophis bannanicus, assembly GCA_033557465.1. NCBI lineage: Eukaryota > Metazoa > Chordata > Amphibia > Gymnophiona > Ichthyophiidae > Ichthyophis > Ichthyophis bannanicus. The sequence continues at coordinate 98,696,074 of CM066031.1, read as the reverse complement.
ATGTGTCTTGATGGAGCGCCTTGCAGGGTGCAGTGGCTGAAGGCTTGCTGCAGGAGAATATCAGATAGTGGTGGGGTGCAGCTTAGCATATCCAGGCCTGATGTCTGTCTGCTATTGTGGTATGGATGTGTACAGAGCTGCATTGACTGCCCTGTAGCATGTCTGTTCCCCAGCAGGACTGGGGTTGATGGTCCCCTCTACTGCCACCATTGCAGGGAGGTAGAATGTGGATCTGTTGATGGGAGACCCTGTTTGCCACCCTTGGCTCTGGAGGAGGAGGAGGAGGAGGGTGGTGGTGGTGGTGCATGATCCTCCTGGGGGTCACACCTGACTGAGACAGACAGATATATCCAAGGTGATTCTGCAGAAACTACCTATCTCACACATTAACACTGCTTTGGACCTCCAGCATGGCCTATTTCTGCCATAGAAGGTGCTGTGGACCTGGTGCTGAGCGCCTCATCGCACCCTCAGGGTGAGCATAGTACCTGCACAATGTGACGGTGTGTAGCTACTCTGTGCCAGTAAAACACATGGTCAGTACCCCCTACCAGGCCGAGGTGCTGTGGGGGTGCACATGGTCAGGTCCCCCTACCAGGCCGAGGTGCATACCCCATATTGTGTTTATCTGTGGACAGCTGATTTGCATGTGCAGTGCATCATGGGTATGGGTGTGCTAACCCTATCCTGGTGACCACAGCAGACTGTCTGTGTGGTGACGTGCACTCCCTCTGCAGCCAGCCAGGGGTTTGCTAGTAGCTATAGAGCTATAGCACAATGGTTACTTCACTGCCTGTGGAGCCAGAGGTCATGGGTTCAAACCCACAGTGGGGTTATTTGATAGGGCTGCCCAAAGCATTGTCTATTTTTAATGTACATTATTGCTGCAAGCAAAAACACCCTCATCGTACTGTACCCATAAGGTGCCTCAGAGGGCGCTTTATAGGGCACCCTAAAGGTCACCTTATGGTTACCGTCCATATAAGGTGCACTATACGTTATCCTGTGGAGCAACTTATAGGGTGCCCTATAGGGGACATTTTAGGGTGCCGTGGCGGACAGTGCACTTTAAAATGTGCCCTCTGGGGTACCCTATGAGGCGCCTTATGCAGCACCTTATGTTACAATACTTTGAGGGTGTGTTTGCTGGCAGCACTAATTAAAATAAAAATAAAATGCCCCCTACAGCAATATTACCTACAACAGGTAATGCCTCAGCCAGCCTTCTTCATTAGGCACAGTGGGGGATTGAACTGATGACTCCTGCATCATTGGGCAGTGTCTTAACCATTATGCTACACTGCTGCTCTTCCTTGCATGTCAGCGCACCTACTTATGCTTTTCATTCCTTAAACTGCACAGTGCTGCCATCAAAAACAGTGCTGTGACCTTGCGGTACCTCATACGGCACCCTATAAAGCACCCTATAAGCAACATTCTAGGGTGCCTTGGCGGACAGTGCACTTTAAAATGTGCCTTATGGGGCGCCTTATGTTAACACGCTTTGAGAGTGCGTTTGCTAGTAGTAGTAATTAAAATAAAAATAAAATGCCTCCTAAAGCAATCTTCCCCATAATAGGTAATGCCTCAGCCAGCCTTCTTCATTGGGCACAGTGGGGGATTGAACCCATGATCCCTGCATCATTGATCAGTGTTTTAACCATTGTACTGTGGCTCTGCTCCTATGCTTGTGCATCAGCGCGCCACTTCTGCTTCCTGCGCAACTTTCTCATGCGCTAATGTGCGGGGCGCACTTGAGCGCCGTGCACATTAGCGCATGATTAATCCCGGTTTTGCTTCCCACTCCTTATATGGCATCCGCACACTAGCGCGGCACGCACCATAACGGTGTTTTAGTAAACATACCCCTAAGGCTTTGAAGAAAAAGCAGTCTTAAGAAGGCCCTCTACCTTACGCTCAATCTGATTTCAGAGAACCACTCCGCCCTCTACTGGAATGGTTGTATGCTTTGTAACCGCCATCACCAGAGGATCCACCTTTGTAAAATGCAACCACTTGTCCAGGTCCTCAGGAGGCCAAAGATAAAAATGGCCAAGGTGCCTGATGCACTGTAAAGAAGCATCTGGAAAATCTCACTCAAAAGAAACAATTTGCTGGAGCTCAGAAGGAAAAGGAAAAACACGAGAGGGCTTCCGGATCCCCACAATGATAGGATCCACCTAAGGATTGTTAGAGTTTGGAGTGGGTTGATAAGAATCAGCAGCCAGATGTAAAGAATCCACAATTTGAGCAATAAGAGCTGGGAGCTCCTCTATGTGGAAAAGATGAACATCCATGCCCTCATTGTAGACATCATGATCCAGCTCCAGTGATGACAGTTCACCTTCCTCATGGACTGAACCACTGCCAAAAGACTGATCTTCAGAAAGTCCATCTCTGTCATCTTCAACAGGTGCCAAGTCACCTCTGGTTGCCAAAGGAGCTGTAGCTTGAACCTTATCCAATCGTGGTAGAACAGGTCTGGATCACTTTCAGGAGGACAGCACTGCTCTGCTTGACCTAGCCAAGGGAGGTGTAGTGTCACAGATCTCATGTTTGCCTGAAAAGCTGCAGAAACTGTCCATCAATGTCCACAAGGAGGTTGCGATTGAGGCAATTTGCTGTTCTGGGAGAAGAACAGGAGGCAACTGGTCAGCCGGGTGCATAGAAAACATGGGAACCCCCAGGACTTCCACTGAGGATCCCAATGGGGTGAGACCTACAGAGTCAGTGAAAGAAAGACCAGAAACTGAAGAAGGACCCCCTTGGTCTGCAATACAGGTAGTGCAAAGATCCTTCTCTAAATGGCACTGTTTCCTGCCACAGCTCAAGCATCTCTGCAGAGAGGAAGGTGTAATAAGAGGAAGAAATTGAAGTGAAAATGTTACCCAAGACAGGCAGAGCTGCAAAGAAGGCTGCAGACAACTGACAGTTTTCCTGCTGAAACAAAATGGAGGTGGTAAACAGTAAAAAAAACAAGCTGAAGTGTAGGAAAAATCCCGGGGCCAAAAGCACTGATGAATACAGCCAGAATAAGCAGAAAAAAAAAACAACTTCTGCAATAAAAAAAGTCAGCCACGAACAGAAACAGCGGGGCGGAAACAAATAGTCAGCGGCAGAGAAAAAGAACTGTTGGGGGGGGGGGGAGGGGGATGGCTGCAGAAAGGAAATGTTACCACTGGAAGAAAACAAACACCACTGAAGGCATAAAAAAACCCGACTGAGGAAAAACCGCGGCAAGGAGGAAAGGAAGGGGGAGGGGGGTGGACTACTGACTGGCCGAAGAAAAGAAACTGAGAGCCTGTCAAGATGTCGGACACTCTGGAGACTATGCCTCCCTGAAAAGGTTGCTAATAGCAAAGTCTCTCTTTTTTTTTCTCTCTTTTTGTTGGGAAAAAAGTTAATAAAATAACAAAAAGGGCTGGTAAGGCTATTCCTAGTAGGTAGACTGTCCTCTGGCAAAAATGGCAGGCTGGCTGTGCCTCCTGAGGAGTCCGTCCCTTCACAGGCGCTCTAGGGATCCTCTGGACCACAAGCACCTCTGGAAAAAAAGGGGTGACTTGGAGAAGTCAGACACACCTCCTGTCTGTGAGCTCTGAACAGGACCACAGAAGGAAGCTAATCCATCAGAAAGTGGAACAGAGACTGCAGGAGCTCAATTGAAGTCCACATCTGCTGAAGCTGCTCTTAGAGGCTCTGAGTTATGTTCCCGTGATGGTCACAAAGCTTCTGCGCTCTCTCTGTCTCAACATTTGATGCCAGGGGGACATAGTCTGGACTGGTCTAGCAGGATGTTATTGGAAAACATGGTTATACTTTGTATTCCTGCACAGCTCTCTCCATAGGGAAAACTTTGATAATAAAGATACTGACAATCACCTTGTATTCTTACACGGCCTCCTTTATGGGTATCACAGAGTGAGATCTGTGATCCTGGGACACCCTGTGAAAATAAAGATACTGCACTTACCTTGTATTCCTGCACAGTCTCCTCTATGGGAATCATTTTGTGAGATCTGTGACCCTGGGAACTGTGTCCTGGTCTCTGATCCTCTGTGCAGAATCGCTTCGGTTTCTGTTCGTGCTTCTCACACTGACTCTCCTCTTGTTTTCTCTTTGACTGATTTTTTAACATTTCCATGATATTCGCCAGCTGCCGGTTGGACCCGAGGTTCCTCTGCTGAGATGTTTCTCTGCACTTGGGACAGAGAAAGTTTGTATCTAAACCCTCCCAGGCCTGAGTGATACAGGAGCGGCAGAAGTTGTGTCCACAGGCTATAGACACAGGGTCTGTAAAATAAGCCAGACAGATGGGACAAGAAATTTCCTCCAGCACACTCTCAGCAGTGTTCCCTGCAGCCATGATCCTGAGAAATGGAGAATAGCCTTTTAGATTTAGTTTCATTTCCTTTACATATGAGTCAGCAGGGTGTGACCCTCCCTAGACTGTCTTCCCTTAGAAATTTTCAGATTGTATAAGAAATTTCAGAAAACTGAGCTCATAGTTGAGGTTACCAGATGGATCAGTCCTGGTTTTGCCTCACTGCATGCAACTCCTTTCAAATGTCTCCCATCTGCCCAGGCTACCCAATGCTGCCCTGCCAAGCAAAACTAACAAATGCTGCTATGGCTCAGCTGTTCCCACAGCCTGGTCAGCCTACAAAAAACACCCTCGCTGCCATGGTGCCACCCACCTGCAGCAATCACGGGACCCCGACAGCTTCCCCCTCAGGTGATTGTAATTTATTATATAGTTTTATTTCCCCATCAGGTTACATGTTGTAGGTGCTGAGGGATATAAGCTTAATCCAAATTAGCCCACCAAAATAAGTCTTACCCCTGAAAAAAGCGTAGTTACTCACTTGTAACAGATGTTCTCCAGGGACAGCAGGAATCAGTCCTCACATATGGGTGATGTTGATGCTGATGGAACCCTCATGGAAGCATCTCCCCAGCTTTCAAAGAAGGCCTTTGGGAGATGCCACCACACATGCATGGTCCCCTTTCCACCCAAGGGTGCCATCTTGTTCAGTCAGATGACATAGCTAGAGCCGTCAAAAGAAGATCGCCAAAACTGAACAGCAACTCCAAGGGGAAGAGGGTTGTGAGGACTGATTCCTGCTGTCCCTGGAGAACACCTGTTACAGGTGAGTAACTACGCTTTCTCCAGGAACAAGCAGGAAGTCAGTCCTCACATATGGGACTCCCTAGCTACAGGCTACCAAGGACCTGTAGAAAAATCATGGCCAAGCCACGAGCAGCTGCAAGTGAATCTGAGGACAGACTCAAAGGACTCCATTGTCCAGGGAGAACCATGGCTCTGGTAGCCTGAACAAGAAGCGTCAGAGGGCAGGAGTTACCTAAACCCTGAACAGATTACGGAGTACAGCCTGGCTGAAAGCAATGTCCCATCAGGACTCCTTCTCCAGGCAGTAGTGAGCTGCAAAAGTGTGAATGGAAGACCAGTTGGCAGCGTGACAGAGGGTAGGCTTGCTACTGAAGTTGCCATCGCCTGGACATTGTGCACTGTGACCCGATGCTCCAACAGTAGCCCAGCCTGATTATGGGTGAAGGCGATGCAGTCTGCCACCCAGATAGACAGAGTCTGCTTAGTGACAGCCTCCCCCAGATGATTGGGGTCATAGTAAATGAAGAGTTGTGGGGCTTTGTGGTGGCCCCGAGTCTGCTGCAAGTAGAAGGACTGGGTACTTTTTGAGGTTGCTCTCACTCTGACTCCTTGGATGCTTGTAGGAGGCTGAGGGACCGTGCACAGGACTTGCCATGCTTGTCCACCTTCCAGGATGAGGCCCTCGAGGTCATCTTCTTCTTTTTATGCTTCTGCTCTGGGGACCCTTGGTCAGAGTGTCTGTGAGCCCGTTGGGTACCACTTGGGCTTTACATGACTCTGAGGATCCATGCGGGGCCTTAGAGCATGAAGCTACCGGGGATACCGGGGTTGAGTCTGCCCTGTGGAAGATGTCATCCTGCTTCTGCCAGCGACTCTGGATGGCCTTGGCAGACATCTTTTTACACAGGGAACACTCTTCCGGGTCATGGTTGGCACCCAGACACCAGAGGCAACAATCGTGTGTGTCGGTGAGGGACATGTTTTTGGAGCACCGATCACACTTCTTGAAACCAGTGGCCATTGGGGCAAAAAGAACCCCAGTGAGGTCAAAGACCTTTGATGCATCCAGATGTTGAAAAATGCATGAAAGTGCTGGGAAGGAAAAGGAACCTAACAACAAGGAGTCGAGACTCGCTCGAAGATGGGAAAGGGACCGGCGCTAGCCCTAGAACATACAAAAATGGATGATAAGATCAACTTTTTTCTGGGGGAACAAAACGAACGTCTGAAGGGCTCTGCGGAAAAAGGAGACTGAGCAATATGGCACCCTTGGGCAGGAAGGGGACCACACATGCATGGTTGTATCTCCCAAAGGCTTTCTTTGAAAGCTTGGGAGATGCTTCTACGAGGGCTCCGTCAGCATCAACATCACCCATATGTGAGGACTGACTTCCTGCTTGTTCCCGGAGAATGTTTCTTTCTCTCTCTCCTTCTTGTCATGAGTAAGCTCAGAGACTGACCAGAAAGCCGTCTTCTCTTTATGGGTTTATTATAGACAATTAGAAGACAGTTACAAACTATTACAAGACTACTACAGGCAATTGCTTCAGAGAGATGGACTCTGCCCTTTCCCCAAACAGCCCAGGCAATCTGGACAGTTAAAGGCAGCTTCCAACTCTGCACGCCAAAAACCAGACTCTTTCTTTTATATTAAGATAGACAAAGAAAACTGCTTTTGCCAACCAGGTACAGCTACACATTGCCCCTGTCATTTTCTTATCAAGATCAAGCTCATCTTTCATGACTTTATACTAGCAGAGTCACCTTTCCATAGTACAGCAGAGGCACATAGTCAAGGAGGACTTACCAGCCCCCCTTTCTTAGTCACATGGAACAGGCAGCCTTCCCAAGTGTAGTTCCTAATCCACAATTTTCCCCTTTTGATCATACCCTCCAAGGGGTATAGACCAACAAATCTAATATAAGGAGACTAGGAGTAGTATTGCCTGGAGACAAGCAATTTCTGCAGCTAACAAGGATTCAACTTCATCTCTGTAGAGTGTAGCTCTATTTAAATCTATGAAACAATGGGAATGAGAATCCTGATTTGTGTGTACATTAATCACATGGAGGCTTAAAGGCTTGGCAAGGCAGCATGACAGGATAGGCATTAAAGTACCTGCGCATTGGAACAAGCAACAACATACTACTCCTATAACTAAACCAATGGCCAAATATAGTAAAAGTATCTTGGCCCAAGCCTCAAGCCCCAAAAACCAGGAGGTAAAGAGTGGCCAATCAATATCTCATTTATAGTTATCTAATCCCCACATGATGAGTCTTCCACCAATCTTCACACCTTTGTTGTCTTCAGACAATCCTGCTTCTCATATGATTTATTCTGCATATAAATTAAACAGGTAGGGGAAAGTATGCAGCCTTGTCTTACACCTTTGCTTATTTTAAACCATTCTGTTTCTCCTTGTTCCATTTGAACTGTTGCTTCTTGATCAATGTACATATTGTGCAAGAGAACAATCAGGTATTCTGGTATACCCATGCTTCTTAATGTGGCATAGAGTTTCTCATGGTTTACACAGTCAAAAACCTTGCTATAGTCGATAAAGCACAACTAGATATCCTTTTGGTATTCTTTAGTCTTTTCAAGGATCCATCTCACACCCACAATGGTGTCTCTCATTCCTCGCCCTTTCCTGAACCCTGCTTGCACTTCATGTAGTCTTGTTCCAAGTATGGTTGTAGTCATAGAAACATAGAAAAATGACAACAGAAAAAGACCACATGGCCTATCTAGTCTGTCCTTCCATATCAACAACCATAACAGTCTCCTTTTTTCCTTTAGAGATCCTCTGTGTTTGTCCCATGCTTTTTTGAATTCAGATAATGTCCTCATCTCTACCAACCTCCACTGGGAGACTATTCCATGGATCCAACACTCTTTCCATACAGAAATATTTTTGCATATCACTCCTGAATCTATCCCCTTCCACCCTCATCCCTTGTCCGCTCATAGCAGAACTTGCTTTCAATTGAAAGAGGCTCTCCCCCTATGCATTTATGCCACGGAGGTATTTAAACATCTCAATCATATCACCTCTATCCCACCTTTCCTCTAAGTTGTACATATTAAGATCCTTAAGTCTGTCCTCATATTCTTTATAATGAAGACCAGTAACCATTTTAGTAGCCACCCTCTGTACTAACTCCATCCTGTTTATATCCTTTTGAAGGTGTGGTCTCCAAAACTGCACACAATACTCCAAATGAGGTCGCACCAAAGACCTATACAGAGACACTATCACCCCCCTTTTTCTGCTAGCCATTCCTCTCCGTATGCATCCAAGCAACTTCTAGCTTTTGCAGTCACCGTTTCTACCTGTTTAGCTACTTTGAGATCATCAGACACAACCACGCCTAGGTCCCGCTCTTCTTTAGTGGACAAAAGTACTTCATCCCCTATACTATATCGCTCCCTTGAATTGCTGCAGCCCAAACGCATGACCTTGCATTTTTTAACATTAAATCCTAGCTGCCAAATTCTAGACCATTCTTCAAGCTTAGCTAGATCCCTCCTCATGTTATCTACACCTTCCTGAGTGTCTACTCTATTGCAGATTTTGGTATCATCCGCAAAGAGGCAAACCTTACCCAACAGCCCTTCCACTATTTTACTAACAAAGGCATTAAAAAGAATCGGACCAAGGACAGATCCCTGGGGCACACCACTGGTAACTTCCTTCTCCTCAGAGTGAGCTCCATTTACCTGTGTGGCTACTAAAATGATTAGTGGTCTTCATTATAAAGCATATGAGGACAGACTGAAGGATCTTAATATGTACACCTTAGAGGAAAGGCGGGATAGAGGTGATAAGATTGAGATGTTTAAATACCTCTGTGGCATAAATGTTCAGGGGGAGAGCCTCTTTCAATTGAAAGCAAGTTCTGCTATGAGGGGACATGGGATGAGGGTGAAGGGAGATAGATTCAGGAGTGATTTGCAGAAATATTTCTTTACAGAAAGAGTGGTGGATCCGTGGAATAGTCTCCCAGTGGAGGTGGTAGAGATGAGGACAATGATTGAATGCTGTCTATTGCATAATCCAGCCAAGCACACCATAGGAAGGCATGGAAGTCTGCACTCTGAGCCAAAACTGCATGATCCAACACCGCCTGTGGGTGGAAATTTATAGTACAAATGAATTAAAAATTGACTATTGATCATGCCTAAGTAAGGGGTAAAAGAAACTGTTGAAATAGGGGTATTTATTTATTTAACAGTATTTCTATACCGTCTTATCCTACAATCAAGGCGGTATCACAACAAGACAATCAAAAGTAGTGAACGTGTATTTCATGCAGTGAAAGATATGTCATGATTTGTGTGTAAGATGTTATAGTGTGTTAGATTAGGTTGAACTATGTACATTGTGCGCTATGATACAGCATGTGCTATAATACATTCTTCTATACAATGAGGGTTTAAGATACATTGTGTGCCGTTATACATTTTCTTATCAGGGGGTCGGAAGGGGGTATGTCGGTAGTTCCTGGTAGTTAGATCAGGTGACGTGTCCATAGTGTTCTATGAACAGCTTGTCTTCAGCTGTTTGTGAAAGTCTTTGAGGTCCGTCGTCGATCTCAGTTCGCCTGGGAGGAAGTTCCAGATTGTTGGGGCAGCCAGGGAGAGTGCTCTTTCTGTGGTGTCTTTACGTGTTTTTATGAAGTCTCTAGGGGTGTTAACTCGTTTGGAGGTTCCTTTTCTTCTTGGGCGTGTGCTGGTGTCTGGTTGTATGAGGGTGTGCAGGCTGTTGGCTGAAGTGTGTTGTTTGATCTTAAATATGTTTATGATTGTTTTGTATTTGATGCGTGAACTGATTGGGAGCCAGTGTAGGGTAGTTGAAACTGTTTACATAACTGCAGAAAGATACTGGGAAAGAAAATGTTGAAACTGTTTACATAACTACAGAAAGATACTGGGAGATCAGGGAGGAGTTCTTCTTCTAGCAAATGAATGGAGATCCATTAGAGAGGACAAAAAGAACAATTCACCTAGCCTCCAAACAATCCTCTTGTCATCAATTTTAATTGTAGAGTTCTGAGCTTCTAAAACTATGGGAGGGGGGGGAAAGGGGTGTGTCCCTTGAGCATTGTCAAACACCTGGCCAGTGTCTTGAATGTGCTTAATGGATAACTGACCCTATACTACGTGTATGTCACATGATAGGAAATAACTAGTTGCCCTTGCAACTGGATAAAATGGGTACCTGTTTTTAGCTAGACAGAGAAACAGATGGATCTCATCTAGGGATGCATGCGTCGCCTAGAGAAACTCCTGAATGAGAAGTCTCTCTTGTCTGGTTGAATCAGAGATCCATTCAATCAAAGTGTGACAGGAGATGAAGTTCAGAACTCTTTCGGTGAAGTATTATTCTTCTGTAATTAGCTTTCTAGTTATTTTTTTCTTCTGTAATTAAGTGCTTTTACTTATCATTATTCTAATAGCTTTCTAGGTATCTTTTTAACTAATAATAGGTAGATAAATGAATTACTTGCCTTTCTAAATAAGTATGAATTAAGGAGTCAAATAAGTGAACTTCAAGTTATCCCTGCTTTGTTTTATAAATAAAGTGCTCATCTTCATTACAAGGTGTGTTAGCCTTTGTTGTAGCAAGACATTTTGGTACCAGAAGTGGGGTACAAAAAAAAAATGGCTTGGATAATGTTGAAAAGAAGAGGAAATAGTGTAAATACTGTAAAGGGGGGTAAAGATGTGAATATTGTAAATATTCCCAGCTGGCATCAGGCATCTTATGAAATGTTATCTAGAGAGTGGTCCTGCGGATCAGGCCTAAGTGAGAATTGGGATTCTGTTTTAAAAGATGCTGAACCTGTGAATGTTTTTACATGCTTGCAAAAGATATCTGTTGAAAAAGGGACAGAATTTAGTGTGTTAGGGAGAAGGAGATGGCTTTTGTTGTCTGCATATTGTAAGATGCATCAGACAAATTCTAGCAAATTAGATTTGATTGCTATTACAATGTTACAATGCCAAACCCGTTTGTTGACAGATAAAGTAGACGCTTATCAGCAAGTTGCTGAGAGGGCTGCTGTTCAAATGGCTCAGTATAAATACCGTTAGAGACGGGTAAAAAGAAAGAAAAAGAAAGTGCCCATGTCTATTGCTAACCAATTTATAGGAGGAAAGTACAGAGTATTCCCCAAAATCCTGGAGGAGTTATTCTAGAAGATACTGTGGAGGATTTTAATCAACAAGAGATTAATGATAGATCATGGTGATGCTCAGAAATTCTGTTTGATTAGTTCTGACCCTGTAATACAAGAGCAGTTTCATCATGTTATTATGACTTTACAAATTCAAGATCAAATTGATAAGGGAAAATGACTGCAGCTGGATTCTGCAGCCAAGGAAAAAGAGCTCTAAAAATTAAAAAAAAAACCTGTTTAGGAAAATATGTAACCTTGTGATGCAAAGATGTCTAGTTCAGTAAGAAGGGTGAAATTTCACAAGAAAAAATCCTTATTGTGATCAGATAGGCTGCTGTACTTAAAAGACTAATAGATGCCTGGGCATAAAGCACTTGTAAGTTTTGATTTGTCTTGTGTTTAAATGTTTTAGTCTACAGTAAATATTGTTTTTCTTTCATTGCTGGCTGCTCAAGTGCCCCTGGATGCTGAAGTGACTAGATCAAACAAACAAGGCATGAAACTAAGGAAACTGTTTTTGTTTTCCTTTGACCTTCAAAGTAGGGGTTGAGAGCTGTCAGGACAATGGGGCATTCTGAGCCAGTAGTTACCAGATTTCAACTTGAAAATGATTTAAATCCTGAGTGAATAAAAAGGTAATCCAGCTTGAATTTTATCTCTTGTATATGTTCTTTTTGACTGCGTATGCTATCAAGCAAAATTAAAAGTTAAAAGGGGATTTTATATATTGTGGCAAGCACCTCATAGAGGACATAATTATTGTTCATATATTACAGAAAGATCCAGTATGGCTGCATTGTTTTCAGATCAGGTTGATAGCAGTCTCAGGTATTATGTATAGGGTTTTAATTTGCTGTCTGTGTTGAAGATAACATCATGTTTGGATATAACTCTGAGTAATTTACTTTAAAATAACTATCTCCAGGAACAAGCAGGAATGAGTCTTCACATATGGGTATGTCAGCACCGACGGAGTCCGCGCGGGAACGCCTCCCAGCGTCCAATCAGAAATCCTTTGGAAGCATCCCAACACGCCTGCGTGCTGCCTTCCCACCTTCCCAACTGTCTCTCCTCAGTTTTCGTTTTTTCGAGGAGCTGGCAGGACATCCTCCTGTCACCGCAGAAAATTCTTATTTTATTTTTTAGTTTTCTTGTGGTCGCGACTGCCTTCCCCGACGCCACCGGTACCGCTGGTGTTTCTTTTTTCTTTTCTTGTAAAATTTTTCCTTTTTAGGGAATATTTTTCCTCCTCAGTGTCTCACGGTTTCTCAGGCCTGTTAGGCCTCTCCTTTTTCTTTAATGGAACCGCCAGCCACTATCCCCAAGAAATGTACAAACTGTGGCAGTACAAACTTATTTTTAGACACTCACAACTGGTGTCTAACCTGCTTGGGTCCTGACCATTTTCCTCCGGAGCCCTCTGGCACTAGTATTGTGGGAAGAAGTTTTCAACATCGAGTTCCCCTCGACACACGGTCCCCATCCAACTTCAGGGCACTGACCATATCTTCTTCTACACAGGATCAGGTAACCCAAAAACAGTCTGTTAAGACTAGCCAGTCCACGAGCGGCAGTTCTCATGCACAGCATAGAGATGCCTACGGACTTGCCCTCGAGAACCCACTGGCTTCAAAACCCTGGTGGGAGTCTTCGGCCTCCAAAGCCTGTGTGGGGTTTCAGGTTGTTCCTCCTAGATATGGAGAACATACCTGAGCCATGCCCAGTGGTGGCATCCGCTTAGAGCGGTACCTATACCCCGGCATCGGCAATGGTGTTGGATGAAACATTCCTCACCAGGGATCGTTGTCTGGCGTCCTCGGTACCTACAGGACCGTTGGATACACTCCAGACCAACCTTCCAGTATCGGTACCGGTACCGATACTAGTACCGATGTCGGTACCCTCCAGATGTGCATCGATAGACTCGCTTCCTTCAATGCCGAGTCTGGAATCGATCTCTAGTCTGGAGGACTGGATACCGACTCGCCTTGGTACCGACACCAGACGGTACCGAAGGCTCGGTTCCGATAATTTGGATCTGCAACTCTCGGTTTCTTCGATACCATTAGAGTTGCCACCGGCTGGCCTTCATCCACCGGTATCGGATACGGTACCGAAGTCGGTACCGTTATCCACATTACCATTGCTGTCGTTGCCTTCCATGCTTCTCTCGTCAGGCTCACTTCCCTCGATACCGAGTTTGGAATCGATCCCTAGCATGGACGATGTGCTACCGACTGGCGCTGGTCCCGACCTCCCGCAGTACCAGCGACCATCCTATAAGGATTCCGTACTGCACCATCCAGGATCTTCTATTCCTATAAGCTTGGATAGATCCCTCGGTGCCAACGCTAGTTCTTCATCAGATCTAGCCTATCCAAAGGAAGTTCCCTCTGGGGATCTTTCTTTTCAGGTTTTCCTCGTAGATATGGCAAAATCCCTTGCCATTTCTATTCCTGGACAAGGTCCTACACAAGGCAATACAGGATCCCTCTATATTCCTGAGAGAGCAAAGGAAAACATTATGCTACCTTTGCATCATTCCTTGCAGGATCTCCTTCTACGAATGTGGGAATCTCCTTTAAAGGTATCCCCACTTTCCAGAGCAACTGATCTTCTATATCAGGTGCCCCCTTCTCCAGGATTTCAAAAGACTCAACTTCCTCATCATTCCATTGTTGTAGAATCAGCAATGAGGTGGGTGAAGAGTACTAAAACGCACTCTTCTTATCCGCCTGGTCATGAGTCTAAGACCATGGCTTGAACAAGTCGAGAGACATCTCTGCTCTTGAGAATCTTATCTAGGTCTTTCATAGCCATTCTGCCAAGAGCAATGCGTCGTCTGATTTCTTGACTGCTTGTTGCTTCTTTATTGATAGTTGATCCAAGTAGGTTAAAGTTGTTCATGATTTCAATTTCTTCTCCTTCAATGATGAACCTGTTGATTATGCCTTATAAGGTGCCTTGTCATGTGCCTTATAAGGCGCCTTCTATGGTGCCTTGTAACTTGTGTTACCTGACACGGCTTGCCGTAACGATGCACTGCCCACATACACGGAAGTGGGTAGCCATGCTGTTGATGAGAGAATGCAGACACGGGCAGCATTGTTTTTAAAAACACGGGAACGGATCTCCTGATGAAATTGAGTTTATGAAACGCCTATGCGGTGCCAGAGCAGTGCGTCGGGATCCGCTGTGCAGGCTGGTGAAGATTTGGTGGAATGACAGAGTTAAGTCCTTGTCTATCCAGTAGGAGTTTAAGCAATTTGCACAGTAGTGAAAGTGTATTAACTAAGAAGGTCATTGATGCAAATACAGCACTATATGAATAGACGCGAGTCTAGGTTACGTGCATTATAAGTCTGAGACCTTACTGTACACACTGAGCAAAATTGCAATTGCCGCTGCTTGTTACATAATTGTTTTAATTGAACGCACTGGGAACTGAGCTACTAAGAAATTTTGAAGACATCATGACCAACTGACTGGAAAAGATCTGTGTTTATACCAATACTAAAGATAGGTGATCCAACTGACTGTGGAAATTATCGCACAATCACTCTGATCCCACATGCCAGCAAGATTCCACTGAAGATTATTCAACAGAGACTAACATTCCTAACAGAGGCTATACATTTAAAACAAAGGTAAGAATTTTTTTTTTAATTGCTAGCTCTCTAACTGGAGCTCTTAAAAGGGTTTTGATACATTTTTAAAACAAAGTTACATTTATTTGGTGCTTTAGTTTAAAAGGAGAAATATTTTCTTTAGTGGGGTAGGTTTAAAACTCTTCATTAGTAACTCTGCATTAGTAACTTTCTCGGCTCAGTAACTTTCTCAGGGATGTAGAAAAATAGTGGGCAAAACTGAAAGGGGATATTTTAATGGCAACCAACCTTTTTGTTAAAATGGTAAATAAAGGTAAAGGTAAAAGGAAAAGGAGACCACTATGGCTATCGAAAGAAGTAGCTGAAATGGTGAAGAAAAAGAGGGAGGCCTTAATGAAATACAAGAGATCACAGGGAGAGGAAGACAGGCATCTATATTTTGAAAAACTTAGAGAAGCTAGCAAAGTAGTCAGGAAAGCAAAGATTCAAAAAGAGGAGGAAATAGCCAATGCAATAAAATGGGGGGATAAGACATTTTTCAGATATGTTAGTGAGAAGAGGAAGGGCAAAAGTGGTATTGTCAGACTCAAGGGTGAAGGGGAGGAATATGTAGAAGCTGATGAGTATAAAGCTGAATTGCTTAACAAATATTTCTGTTCTGTGTTCACAGATGAAGAAACAGAAACAGGACCTCAGAAAACACCCACAAACAGGAACAGAAGTGAGGGATATCTTGAACAATTTTCAGAAGACTGTGTTTGTGAGAAACTAGCTAAACTTAAAGTAGACAAAGCAATGGGACAGGATGGGATACACCCTAGAATACTGAGGGAACTTGGGGATGTTCTAGCAGCTCTACTGAGTGACCTTTTCAATGCCTCATTGGAGTTGGGAGTGCTGCCAAAGGACTGGAGAGAGACTCATGTGGTGCCTTTACACAAAAGCGGAAGTAAGGATGTGGTTGAAAACTACAGGCCAGTTAGTTTAACTTCGGTGGTGAGTAAATTATTGGAAACGCTGCTGAAAGAGAAAATAGTGAGGTTTCTGGAGTCCAACAGATTACAGGATCTGAGACAGCATGGATTCACCAGAGGCAGGTCTTGTCAGACAAATCTGTTTGATTTCTTTGACTGCGTGACCAGGGAGTTAGACTGAGGGAGAGCCCTAGATGTGGTGTATTTAGATTTCAGTAAAGCCTTTGACACCATTCCTCACAGGCGACTTATAAACATAGAAACATAGAAACATGATAACAGAAAAAGACCACATGGCCTATCTAGTCTGTCCTTCCATATCAACAACTACAACACTTTTTACCTTTAGAGATCCTCTGTGTTGGTCCCATGCTTTTTTGAATTCAGTTACTGTCCTCATCTCTACCACCTCCACTGGGAGACTATTCCATGGATCCACTACTCTTTCCGTAAAGAAATATTTCCACATATCACTCCTGAATCTATCTCCCTTCACCCTCATCCCATGTCCCCTCATAGCAGAACTTGCTTTCAATTGAAAGAGGCTCTCTCCCTGAACATTTATACCACGGAGGTATTTAAATATCTCAATCATATCACCTCTATCCCGCTTTTCCTCTAAGGTGTACATATTAAGATCCTTAAGTCTGTCCTCATATGCTTTATAATGAAGCCCACTAATCATTTTAGTAGCCACCCTCTGCACCAACTCCACCCCATGACCTTACATTTTTTAACATTAAATCCCAGCTGCCAAATTCTAGACCATTCTTCAAGCTTAGCTAGATCCCTCCTCATGTTATCTACACCTTCCTGGTTGTCTACTCTATTGCAGATTTTGGTATAAACCTCAAAGAGGCAAACATTACCTGACAGCCCTTCCGCTATATCACTAACAAAGATGTTAAAAAGAATCAGACCAAGGACAGATCCCTGGGGTACACCACTGGTAACATCCTTCTCCTCAGAATGAGCCCCATTTACCTGTACTCTTTGTCGCCTCCCACCCAACCAATTTCTAACTCAAGCAGTAACTTTAGGGTCCATCCCTAGGGTGCTCAGTTTGTTTATAAGTTGCCTGTGAGGAACAGTGACAAAGGCTTTACTGAAATCTAAATACACCACATCTAGGGCTCTCCCTCGGTCCAACTCCCTGGTCATCCAGTCAAAGAAATCAATCAGATTTGTCTGACAAGACCTGCCTCTGGTGTATCCATGTTGCCTCGGATCCTGTAATTAGCTGGACACCAGAAACCTCACTATTTTCTCTTTCAGCAGCGTTTCCAATAATTTTCTCACCACTGAAGTTAAACTAACCGGCCTGTAGTTTTCAATCACATCCTTACTTCCGCTTTTGTGTAAAGGCACCACATGAGCCTCTCTCCAGTTCTTTGGCACCACTCCCTACTCCAACGATGCATTGAAAATTTGACCTTGAGATAGAGAGAGGTTGACTATTTTTTGTATACATGGTGTGAGTTCTGATTTTCTTGATTTGATCCAGCTGACAGGAAAAGGATCTATGACTGAGGTTGTGGTATTCACACAGCTAAGCTTTCAGCCTTCTATCTTTTGCCTGTTTTGTTTGATAAAATAGAATTTTAACTGTTGGATATACATTCATTTTGGGGAATATTCTGTCTACATTCTTTGCATTGCCCTTAAATCAGATGCCTGAGTGTGCCCTCTGTTCATGTAAGGCCTACTGGCCAGGGACACTTGTGATATAAAGCTACTCAGAATAGAAATACTTAGATTTGCAGGGACCTGAGTCTCCCACTTACTTTAGTAGCAAAGGTATCATTTAAAGTTACAGGGACCTTTGCATAGTAGGCAGATATATAGAAGTAAAAAGTTCAGTTTGACTATTTCTGCTTCCATTGTTGGAATTGTCTGTTGCAAGCCTACTCAAGGGGTGGTGTTAATTAAATTATCTTACAGCCTGTCCACAAGTACCTGATCAACTCTAGTCTTCACACAGAGCCTCCACACAGCTAAGCTTTCAGCCTTCTATTTTTTGCCTGTTTTGTTTGTTAATATAGAATTTTAACTGTTGGATATACATTCATATTTGGGATTATTCTGAAAGCCTACATTCCTTGCGTAGCCCTTAAATCAGATACCTGAGTGTGCCCTCTGTTCATGTAAAGCCTACTGGCCAGGGACACTTAGATCCCCACCCACCCTACCCCTCACCCCAGCCACCCCAGGGCTGCATTGCCTATATAGTGGTCGCATGCATTGACATCTATCCTTTTAATTTGGTGTTGAGCCTACCTTTTCTTCTTCTCCTTCTATCACCACATAGGGGCATGTTTACCAAAACCCCGGTAAAGTGCGGGCCGCGATAGTGTGCGGGTGCCATATAAGGAGTGGGCGTTTCGTTGTGAAAAAGAAAAAACGGGATTTACATATGCGCTAAGGTGCGTGGCGCCCATGTGCGCCCCGCACATTAGCACATGAGAAAGCTGCGCGGGAGGCATAAGTGGCACGCAGACATATAAGCAGAAGAGCAGAGCCACAGCACAACAGTTAAGACTCTGACCAATGGTGCAGGGATCAGGGGTTCAATCCCCCACAGTGCCCAGTGAACAAGGCTAGCTAAGGCATTGCATATTATGGGGATGATTGCTTTAGGAGGCATTTTAATTTTATGTTATTTATCACTACTAGCAAACACACTCTCAAAGCATGTTAACATAAGGGGAGATATGATAGAGGTGTATAAATTAATGAACGGAGTGGAACGGGTAAACGTAGATTGATTGTTTACGCTATCAGAATATAGAAAGACTAGGGGACATGTAATGAAGCTACAGGGTAAACTATTTAAGACAAATAAGAGAAAATATTTTTTCACTCAACGTGTAATCAAACTCTGGAATTTGTTACCGGAGGATGTAGTAAAGACTGTTAGTGTAGCTGGGTTTAAAAAAGGTTTGGACAAGTTCCTGGAGGAAAGGTCCATAAACCATTATTAAGAAGGGACCCAGGATATCAATGCTTGACCCAGTACAAGCATTGCGGAACCTGTGTCTTTTGGGGAAACTGCTAGGTACGTATGACCTAGAAACAGGATACTGGGCTTGATGGACCGTGGTCTGACCCAGTATGGCATATCTTATGTTCTTATGTTTCCATGCATATTCATTAGGGACAGCATGAAAACCTGAACCGTGTTTGGCCCAGCAGGACCGGAGTTGGGAACCTCTGCCCTAGAGCAGTGGTCAACAGGGGCAGAAACACAAGCACCCACAGGCTCCACTATCCAACGGCTCATGGAGAATCAGACTGTTGGGCCCTGCGCGGAGCAGCAATATCATCTTAAACTTGGAAACACGTTCCACATATATCAAAAGGTTGCTATTATTAATGTCAGATAACAAATCCTAACTTAAACACAATTTGTTGACAGAGATTCATCATAGGAACCTCTCGGATATCTGTGGAGTGTGTTTCAGTGTTTGCCTCTGACAGTGTTTACCACCCCAGAGAGTGACCCTAACAGTATTGCATACCATAGCCATGCCTGCACTGTGCCCAGGATTTCTGTGGTGGCCTGGGCTGCCAGAAACCTTTATAATTGCACAATGCTGGCATAGGTGTGGAAGTGTTTGTATGTCTATCCAGTGTGTTGTGATTTCCTACACCTTACTAAGCCCACAGGGCTTGTACTGTCTCCAGTGTTAGGCTGCCAAAGTGCATAATGAGGAGTAAGGTACTGTGGGTAGGGCCCGGACAGGGTGGCCTGGGCAGGATGCATCTGCACAGGGCATAGGGCAATGGCTAGGACATTGTAGTGCTCGACCACCACCTGCACGGACAGGGTGGCCACAGCATGTCCTGCTGGAGGTCACTCTCACCCTGACTGAGCAGTGACCATGGCGTGGCTAGGTTCTCCCATAGTACTATATAGCATACTTTTCAAGTGATATGTATGGGTTTTCCTTTTGTGGGTCTGAATCACTGACATATCTCCTTGGTGTGTATGCCAAATCCCACACCTGGGTGCACAGTGTTTCTTTTGGAACATGCGTTATGTATGTGCCACCAGACTGTCTTCAACTAGCATGTGAATGGCTGCAACACCCTGCAGGATGCAGCAGGTGCACACTGACTGCCCTCTGCTAGCGCATGTCAGAATGTAGTAGTCGGGGGGGGGGGGGGTGTCTTAGTTGACCAGCTGCACTGCTAGTGGTCCAGTTCCATGGTCAGATATACATCAGCTCTCTGTCTGTTAGTGGTCTGGGGGTTGATGGTCCCACAGTCTGCCATCATTTTGCTCAACTGGCCCTATTTGCAACAATGGTAGTGTGTGTCTTGTGTTCCCAGATCATGTTCCCTACCCTGACTCACAGAGGGTGGGCTTGCTCTGTATATCTTCATAATGTGAGTCCAGACACACCCCTCCTCCAAAAAACAGGTGTCCATGGCAATCCCACTCAATATGCATTATGTTGCAGCATCATGGTCCACATGGGTTACGCATCAATGGCATAGAGAAACGGACCTTAAAAACCTCCAAGGCTGTCTGCAAAGAATACCCCATACCATGGCAGTGATGGTGAATTGCAGCAAAACCTACTGCAAACAACCAGGGTACTGTGAACCTGGTGCTGTCCCCATGACTTTACTCTCAGGGTGATCACAGAACACACACAATGGCATGGTCAGTAGGCACACTGTATCAGTAACATGCATGCTTGGTCCCCCTACCCAGTTGACGTGCTGCAGAGTTGCAAACCCCATCTGTTGAGCAGATGTTGACTGCTGATCTGCATGTGAATTGCATCATGAGTACTCTTGGTGCTAACCTATCCTGGTAGCCACACCAGACAGTATGTCTGATGACCTGCACTGGTTGAGTAGCTAGCCATAGTTTAGTTACATAGTAACATAGTAAATGACGGCAGATAAAGACCAACATGGTCCATCTAGTCTGCCCATTAGTTACAACCAATATTGTTGCAGGGCAATGGTGAATATACTGACCTCAGTGGGAGAGGTCATGGGTTCAATATCCCAGTGGGCCTGTATACTGATGTATCTGGATGGATGGTTTATAGTGTATTATCATCACATCAGAGCGTGTTACCACATGAAAATATGTCCAAAAGTGTGGCCAGTTGCATGCAGTGGGTATGTTGCAAGAGTGGCGTAGGCTGCAGGTTGCTAGATTAGCTGGTGAGCTGTATTGTCATGAGGTGGAGCAGTCAGAGCCCATGCAGATAGGAAACTCTGAGCAAAACAGAGCTAACACTGACAGCTCAGCTCTGCACATGGCCCAAGGTTGCTATAAGCAACGTACACAAGCTGCTTCACGAGGTGTGAGGGAACGCCCAAACACTAGGCTAGCTCAGAGCTCATTAGGGAATGAGGGGCAGCTGGGAAGGGGTGGAGCCCAAACAAACACCAGAGCATACGCACTTAAAAATCACTTACCAGAGAGTAGTGAGCAGAGACCACCAGGGAATTCAAGAGCTGTTGGTAACAGAGAGAGACTACCAGGGAAGTACAGAGCTGTTGAATCCACGAGGGACTGCTTTGGAAAGCAGTGCACAGCTGACCAGTATCCCAGGGAACCTTGCTACAGAGGGAGCAGAGGAGGTAGTCCGGGAACCAGGCTGAGGAAAGCCAAGTTGCCCAGCATCAGGTACCAAGAGGGAGAGAGTCTCTATCCTGAAGATAGTTTTGTGCCAAGAGGAAAGCTGAAAGGGAAACCTAGTAAAAGGCTTTCATATGGGCAAAGCTTTGCTCGGCTGAGAAACTCTGAAGAGAGAGTGCTGGAAGGTAGGCTTATTGATCCTAATAGAAGAGGAATAGAGTATAACGAATTGCCCTGCACTTATCAAGAATTGTGTGGCTCTCCTGAAAGAAACTACAGAGAATATGGTAGTTACCCATTCCACTCTAGTCGGGAGGAGGAAGGGAACTCTCTGAGCTATAGCTAGGAACTCTGCAACAATAACAGAAGTTTCAGTCCAAGGGAAACTTACTCAGGTGTTGAAGAAATGCAATGTGATTCCTACGAGGAACCTGCTTATGATAACTGCATGGACTGTACATATACCATGGCTGATGCCATCACTTCTTTATGTTGAAGTGTTGTAAATAGTGTTTGGAAAGAAAACAGCAAGAAAGGTATTTGATTTGAAAGAGACTGTTTTCTTTTTCCTTTTTGTCCATTGTAAAGCTGAAGTTAAGCAGAGTTTTTTGTTTCCAGTGTTTCTTTAATTTAGTACCAGACAAATGGTCTTTATGTTACCTTGGTTCAATGTGCTTGAAATCCAACCCTGGGAAGGGGAATAAAAAGTCCTGTCTTTAAGCCTTACCACTTGACTGCAACTACAATTCTTTTGATAGTTTGTGGAACCACAAGTCCCAGGTGGCATTGCAACGCCTTAAATAACACTCCACAGCTACTGAAGAACATGCCCCGCTGAATTACCCATGCTTCTGGCCTCTGGGGACCTTCACGGGTGACAGTATACAAAGTGCATCCGTCAGTATAACTGTCAGAGGATACGGCTATCTATGCATTTAGCAGTCTGACATAGATCTGAAATCCGTGTGCACATCCCAAAACACCCTCAGCTCAGTTGGCTAAACTAAGGTGCCCTGTAAAGTGCCCTAGCTGTGTGCTTACACTAGCCTGGTAAGCAGAGTAGAAAGTGTATGTAGATGACCTGGTGTAGCTGTGCAGCCAGCCATTGCTATGTTAAAAGGCATAGTGCACCAGTTAATACATTGTCTTCACAGGCAGTGGTGATGGGTTTGAGACCCCAGTGTGGCAACACCAAGATAAATGCATAATAAGCAAATTGTGGTAAGAAATGTCAGACACATCACTGCAATGTGTGTCTGCAGCATAAATCTTTATATATATTGACGGCGCCACCGTTTGCTGTGTACCGGCCATGGCACGGGCACATAGCTAGTGTGCCTTAATGATGCGCAGCGGCACGCATGCGCACATATGCGACATGCATGCGTGCATCAGCAAGGCATCAGTGAAAATGGCGACGCGATCAGGAAGCCTGCCTTCACCCGTAGGGAGCTGCGCCACCTTGCTGGACTTATCTGCACTAGGCAGCAGAAGTTATTCCCTGGCTCCTCCAAACGTCAGGACCTCGGGCGCGTTAGAAGGGCATGAGACTGTGTCATGAGGCGGTACAATCGTCTTGCTGAATACCCACGTGAGGTAAGTGTATGGGGACAGGTCACACAATGCAAGGTGTTCAACACATTACCCAGCAATAAGCACACATCATACATGTACAACATGGTATAGTGTCACAACGCCCCCTGCTGGCAGATTGTTGTGCATTTTAATTATTTTGTAGAAGTAGACAACTTTTTTGGACCAGAGGGATCATGGTTCTTGTAGTCCTTCTTCTTAAAGAAATGAGTTGTGTACGCCTTGTGTATGGTCAAACAAAAGGTTTTTATTCCCCTTTAGCACTAAGGTTTGCTAAGAAACCAAAAAGTAGAATTTACCTTATTTTCAGGTTTATGCCAAAGTAAATACAGAGCAAGAAAACTGTTATGAGAGCTTCACAGTTCCTTGTAAAAATACAAAGGGTTTTCAACACTGTAGTAAAACAAATAAACAAGCTCTTCTTTAGCTCATCACAGGCAAAAGATGTTGTTAAAGCATGTTCTGGTAATTACAGCTCTGGGAGAGACTCTAGACTTCCAGCAATACACATCAAACAGTCCATTAGTTCTTCATGCATCAATGGCTCTGGTTCCCCAAGCTCAATCTGCATGGGTTCTAGCTCAGCCATGCTTTCTTCTATACCTGAGCTTTCCCTGGCTGAAATAGTTTGCAGTTCAGAGGTTCTCTTCCCTAGTTTCCAGCCTGGCAGTTCTGGGTTTTGCAAACAAGTGGTATGGCTTGTTCCTATGCCTCTTTGTAGTGGCTTCCAAAACTTCTGCCAGCTTTCTTTCCTCTCAGTATTGCTATCTGAGTTATAAGTCTTTCTAGGACTTGGCTTCTTTGTGAGAAATAAAGTATCACTGTACCTTGGCTCCCTGAAGTCTGTGCCACTGGTATTCCCCCTACCAGGCACTCTCCTTCTGATACCGTCTTCTCTGAAGACTGTTTCTTGGAGCTCTCTGGGCTGGGCTTGTCCTCCCTGGAGCTTAGCTCTGCCCCGTAAGGATTCCAAGCTCCTCTGCTTTGCAGTATAGGCGGTTCCTCTATCAGGTCCTTTCTTCCCAGTATCCTTGGGTTCTTTTCCAGATCCTTTCTCAGAGCTTCGCTCTATGCATAGGCCTTTCTCTAAGCATGGCTCTCTCTCTAGGCATGGCTCTCTCTTTAGGCGTGGCTCTCTCTGCTGCCGTGGCTCTCCCTGCTTCCTTCCTGCAGAGCCCTGCTTATAAAGCTATTTTTCCCTTGAGTTTCTTGACCTTCTCCTCAGGTGCACCTGATTAGCTTCTGCTTCATCAGTACCTGGGTGTGTCAGCTCAGCATCTGCAGGCTCGTGCCTGCTCCCTATAGCTGTACTGCTAGGTAATTGCACCCTCTGCAAGTCAGTTGCTTTATGAAAAACAGTGTTTTTTCCTAAGTTCATAGCTTCACTAGCTTCAGCTCTATCACATTATCCAACCCATTTAAGATATTACGGGCTGGCTTTTCATCATTTGCACAGCACGTAATCCATGACATGGCGTCTGCACTGTAGTGTAGCTTTCCTGCTCTATGCTCGATCTTGTACTCATAGGGTTGTAATTTCTCTTTTCTCGACACTACTCCTGCTAAAGTATCTAGGGCCATCCTTTCATGCCATTGTCTGAGGACATTAATGTGATATACTTGCTTACGACCTCTTTTATTTTGTACCATGTATGACACTGGACCCAGTGGTTTGACCACTGTATATGGTCCCCTCCATTGAGCTTCAAATTTGGGGGTAGCCCCGGACACTAGGACTATCACCTTCTCTCCTATGGATAACTGTCTAGGTTTCGTGTCTCTATCATAGTATTTTTTTTTGTTTTCTTTGACTATCTTTTAATTTTTCCTCTGCAAAATGGGAGGTTCTCTGTAGACTCCTTAAGTCTTGCAAAAACTGGGGTATTCCTATCTCCTTTTCCACAGGCTCTACCCATTGTTCGCGGAGTATGTCTAGAATCCCTCATGGTGTACATCCGTACATAAGCTCGTAGTGTGCAGTGCCCAACAAAACCTGCGTTCGTTCTCGGCAAGCATACAGTATAAATGGGAGCATGGTATCCCATTCAGCCATCTCACCATCTAAAGCATGCCTTAACATTTGCTTTATGGTTTGATTCATCCTTTCGACTAAACCGTTACATTGCAGATGATAGGCGGCTGTCTTGAGGTGTCGAATGCCAAATGCGTCCAATACCTGGGCTAAGTACCTAGACATAAAGTTACTGCCCCTATCGGTCAATACTTCCTGTGGGAACCCTACTTCACAGAATAGTTTTATTATTTCTGAGGCTACAGTCTTGGCCGCTACATTCCTTAAGGGAATAGCCCATGGAAATCGTATGGCCTGGTCCATCAAGACCAGCATATATTGAAAATCTCTAGGTGTTTTCACTAGGGGTCCTACTATATCCATTGCTATTCTTCTAATTGGTTCCGATATCACTGGCAACGGAAGCAAGGGTACCTCGGGTGGTCGGACAGAGGTTACTCTCTGGCAGGAGGAACAGGACTCACAAAAACGTGAGGTCTTTTTAAAGATGCCTGGCCAGTAAAACCGGGCTAGTATTTGGTCTAGGGTCCCCTGGACCCCTTTGTGACTGCCTACTGGGTGGTCATGAGCTAACCTCAAGACTAGGAACTTAAAGGCATTCAGCACTACTAGTTGCTTACGGACTGATCCAGACTGGGGGTCCAGACTTTCCCTGTATAGCACCTCTTTATCCACGATGAACCTTGGAAAGGTGTCCTTTTCCACTTGGGCATACTCGAACGCGCGAGCAAGCGCGGGGTCAGCTCTCTGCTCTTTTATGAAAGATGGGAACCTCGCTACTAACTCTGAGGGAACCCAGGACAATCCCCATCCTGCCTCTAACTCTGCTCTTCCTTGAGAGCGACATCTTCTCTCCTTACGCTTTTCTGCCTTAGCCTTCCTATTTCTTTCAGTCGGGGCAGTGATTAAGTCCTCGTGAGAGGGCAATTCAGCTAGAGTTGCATCTTGTGATTCAGAGGGTTTTTCTGAAACTTTGGATTGGGTGCGGGTAGAAACAAAAGCTTCCTGAGGAGATAGGCCCTTTTTCAACCCCTTCCTAAATTGGGGCCAGTCCCTGCCTAGCACCAAATCCTGAGGTAATTTTGGGACTACTGCAACTAGCATGTCTTTCTCTATCCCTAAACCTCTTACTACTAAGTTATACACAGGATAGAATGAAGATGCACCATGAACACATTTAATCTTCATTTTCCCTTCTGCTCGGCTTGGTGCAGACTCAGCCCGCTCTACAATCATGCGCCAGAGCTTCTTGGATATCATGCTCTGATCTGCACCAGAGTTGAGAAGAGCATTCACAGTTATGCCCTGCACTGTTACCTCCAACAAAAATCTTTCACGTAACATTTTTGTATTTTCGCTCATCAGTGCGGTACGTGATTTGCACTCACTCTGTACATGTCCTATTTTTCCACATAGAAAACATCTCTTAGAGTGATTTCCTGATATAGGCATAGCATTTCTCAAACCCCTTGGTTTATACCGTGAGAGACTTCCTGATGACTTCATCATTGCCTCAGCTGCCGTCTGAAGTTTCATCACTTATTTGGGTAGACAATTCTGCCTCAACATATCGTTCTGTTAATATAATTGCTTCCTTGGTGGTGTGGCAGTTTTGTAGTATAAGGAAACTCTGCATGTCCTTGGGTACAGCAGACATGAATTGCTCTAACACAATAACATCTATTATAGAGTTAATGTTTTTTTCCTCAGGCCTTAACCATTTTAACGCTAAACTTTTAAGCCTATGTCCCAAAGCTTTTGCTGTTTCACCGGGTTTAAGCTGGGTAGCTCGTAGCATGCGATTATACACCAAAGGGGTTAAGCCAAGGCGATCCCTTATGGCCTTTGTCACCTCTGTGTAATCGTTTGCTAGGGCTGTGGGCATAGCTCGATAGGCTGACAACGCTTCTCCTGTGAGCGTGGTTGCGAGGCATATGGCCCACTGTTCTTTTGGCCAGCCTACTGAATGGGCTATCCTATCAAAAGAATCTAAAAAAATCGCCTATGTCATCTGTAGCTGACAACTTTCCAAAAGCCAATGTCTCATAAGACAATTGTCCTACCACACTGCTACTGAATCCAGCATTCTGTCCTTGAGACGCAGAAGCTGCTTCCTGTGATGTCTTCTGTTGGGCTAACCAAGCCTCTATCATTTGAAGTACAGGCTTTTGCTGTTTCCTGCATGGTCGTTACTGCCTGTTGCTGCGTTTGGCACGCCATTTCCCTTTGCCTATCAAATTGCATGGCCATCCATGGGAGGATCTCCTTTGGGTCCATGGTGAACGTCTTCCTAGGGAAATAGAGAGAGAAAAACCGTGTGGCACTGGCAACAAGTCAGTCCCCCTTTCTTTTCCCTTTTCCTTTTTTTTTTTTTCAGAACCTCACACCCAAATCCAGCACAGGTTATGCCTATTTACATTTCACCTGCTTCGGGTGTTGAGTCAAGCTTTGAACAAAAGATCTGTCGCTCCGTCCTATAGCACTGCACCAATGTTGACCGCAACACTTCCGTCTTCCACTCCGTGTTTTCCTTTGAACATTGGCAGGCTTCTTTCTTAGTGGGTAGACTCTTCTGTGGTTCTTAGCAAAAATCCAAAAACTACGTCATTCTGTCTCAACGTCCCCTGCTGGCAGCTTGTTGAAGGGACACATTGTGCATTTTAATTATTTTGTAGAAGTAGGCAACCTTTTTGGACCAGAGGGATCTTGGTCCTTGTAGTCCTTCTTCTTAAAGAAATGAGTTGTGTACGCCTTGTGTAGGGTCAAACAAAAGGTTTTTATTCCCCTTTAGCACTAAGGTTCGCTAAGAAACCAAAAAGTAGAATTTACCTTATTTTCAGGTTTATGCCAAAGTAAACACAGAGCAAGAAAACTGTTATGAGAGCTTCACAGTTCCTTGTAAAAATACAAAGGGTTTTCAACACTGTAGTAAAACAAATAAACAAGCTCTTCTTTAGCTCAACACAGGCAAAAGATATTGTTAAAGCATGTTCTGGTAATTACATGCATCAACGGCTCTGGTTCCCCAAGCTCAGTCTGCATGGGTTCCAGCTCAGCCATGCTTTCTTCTATACCTGAGCTTTCCCTGGCTGAAATAGTTTGCAGTTCAGAAGTTCTCTTCCCTAGTTTCCAGCCTGGCAGTTCTGGGTTTTGCAAACAAGTGGTATGGCTTGTTCCTATGCCTCTTTGTAGTGGCTTCCTAAACGTCTGCCAGCTTTCTTTCCTCTCAGTATTGCTATCTGAGTTATAAGTCTTTCTAGGACCTGGCTTCTTTGTGAGAAATAAAGTATCACTGTACCTTGGCTCCCTGAAGTCTGTGCCACTGGTATTCCCCCTACCAGGCACTCTCCTTCTGATACTGTCTTCTCTGAAGACTGTTTCTTGGAGCTCTCTGGGCTGGGCTTGTCCTCCCTGGAGCTTAGCTCTGCCCCGTAAGGATTCCAAGCTCCTCTGCTTTGCAGTATAGGCGGTTCCTCTATCAGGTCCTTTCTTCCCAGTATCCTTGGGTTCTTTTCCAGATCCTTTCTCAGAGCTTCGCTCTATGTGTAGGCCAGTGATGGCTAACCTTTTTGAGCCCGAGTGCCCAAACTGCCGCACAAAACCAAAGAATTTCCTCAAAGTGCCAGCACGTCAATTAAAGCCCCATTTGCATAAGGTGCTTCATTTGCATAAATATTTGCATAATGTTACCATACACTAACTTTTAGTAAACATGCCTCTTAATGAGTATATGGATAAAGAAAGACTAAAAGGTTTCTACATTACTATAATCCAGTACCAACCGCCAGGCACATTAGGAACTACTACAAACGCTGCCCATTTAGAACCCATAGCAAACCCGCCGTATCCTAACAGCACTACCAGGACTCACAAAGCACCATACTCTACCTATCAAAAGGCAACACTGCAAATATTAAACCAATACATCTCAGAGAACAATACATGACCTACTGGGGAAAGAACAAGTGGCAATGTCAAATAGGAATTATATAAACAGAATACCTCAGCTCAGTTACACATGCAGAACAGACCATCACCAAACAAGGAATCACAATTTAGAAACAGGAAGACAATAATTAAACTGGGAACCCCAAAAGCCAAACTTGGAATATACAACAACACTGTAGAAATAAAACTATATATTAATTTCCTCTTGTACTAAACAAAGCGCAAAAATTAATGATGCACATTTCCCAGAGCTGACATATTCCAATTAATAAATTCAAAATAAAGAGATATTTTTCTACCTTTTGTGCATTTTTTTTCAGTTGCAATTGTTCCAGCCACTTTCTTCTGGTTTCTTCGTGTCTTCTGCTAACTCTCCATCTGCTGTCCATTTGTCCTTTCTTCTGTCTTCTTGGTTTTTTTTTCCATTCTCTCTCTACATCTGCTTTAACATACTAATCTTTCTCCTTTTGCTCTTTCCTCATTCCTATTTCATCTACTCAAAATTTACCCCTCCATCCTCAATCCCCACTTACTCTCCCAATACCCGGCCAATTGTAGATTTTTATCCCTCCCACACAAAATATTTTTCCCCTCTCCATTTTACTCTCCCAGCCCCATCCCATTCTAATCCTCCCCCAACACCAGCTCCCTTCTAGTTCCAGCCTCACCCAGCATCCATTCCCTTCTAGTCCCTGCATCAGCCCATTTCCAGTCCTAGCAGCCCCCCAACCCATTTCCAGTCCTAGCAACCCCCCAACCCAATACCAGTCCTATCCCCCCCTCATCAACCCACTTCCAGTCCTAACCCCCCATCACCCCATTTTCAGTTTAAGCCCCCCCCCTATAACCCATTACCAGTCCTAACCCCATCATCCCACTTCCAGTCCTAACCCCCCATCAGCCCACTTCCAGTCAGCCCCCCATAGCCCATTGCCAGTCCTAACCCCCCCCATCAGCCCACAGTCCATTACCAGTCCTAACCCCATCAGCCCACCTCAAGTCCTAACCCCTCCCCATCAGCCCATTTCTTGTCCCAGCCCCCCATAGCCCATTATCAGTCCTAAACCCCCCCATAGCCCATTACCAGTCCTAACCCCATCAGACCACCTCCAGTGTTAACCCCCCATCAGCCCATTTCCAGTCCTAACCCCACCCAACAGCCCACCTCAAGTCCTAACCCCTCCCATCAGCAGTCCTAACACCCCCTAGCCCATTAGCAGTCCTAACCCCCCCTCTCTAGCCCATTAGCAGTCCTAACCCCCCCCCATAGCGCATTACCTGTCCTATCCCCCCATCCCCCCTTTTCCACACAGCCCCCATCAGCCCACAGCCCATTAGCATTCCAACCCCCCCCAGCCCATTAGCAGTCCTAACCCCCCCCCTAGCCCATTAGCAGTCCTAACCCCCCCCAGCCCATTAGCAGTCCTAACCCCCCCCCCCTCGCCCATTAGCAGTCCTAACCCCCCCCCCCTGGCAAATTTAAAAAAAAAAAAAAGCAGCTGGCTCTGGCTTCTGCCGCGGCAGCGGCAGAATGCAATGTCCCGCGGGGCCCCCTCCGCCCGCTAAGCCCCTCTGCAAGGGCTTTCAGATTCGCGAGGGAGAGCGTCTCCCTCGCGTCTCTGTTAAGCCCGCAGGGGCTAATGGGAAATTTCCCATCAGTCCCTCGCGTCTAAAGGGGCTGATGGGAAATTTCCCATTAGCCCCTGCGGGCTTAACAGAGACGCGAGGGAGACGCTGTCTCCCTCGCGAATCTGAAAGCCCTTGCAGAGGGGCTTAGCGGGCGGAGGGGGCCCCGCGGGACACTGCATGCTGCCGCGTCCGCGGCAGCAGCCAGAGCCCGCTTTTTCTTTTTCTGCGGACCTTCACGCGTGCCAGCTGCAAGGCCTTCGCATGCCACAGCTGGCACGCGTGCCATAGGTTCGCCATCGCTGGTGTAGGCCTTTTTCTAGGCATGGCTCTCTCTCTAGGCATGGCTCTCTCTTTAGGCGTGGCTCTCTCTTTAGGCATGGCTCTCTCTGCTGCTGTGGCTCTCCCTGCTTCCTTCCTGCAGAGCCCTGCTTATAAAGCCATTTTTCCCTTGAGTTTCCTGACTTTCTCCTCAGGTGCACCTGATTAGCTTCTGCTTCATCAGTACCTGGGTGTGTCAGCTCAGCATCTGCAGGCTCATGTCTGCTCCCTATAGCTGTACTGCTAGGTAATTGCACCCTCTGCAAGTCAGTTGCTTTATGAAAAACAGCGTTTTTTCCTAAGTTCATAGCTTCACTAGCTTCAGCTCTATCACAATAGACACCAGTCTGTGGTATATCCGTGTTGCAGGGTCACACATCTGCCCTACCCCTAGGGGTCCTGAGACCTTTTCAAAGTGGTCTGTCAATCACCCTGGTGATATGGTTGTGTGTGCATTTGCAAGTTAAAACATCTGCCCTACCCTCAGGAGGCCTGAGACTTCATCAAAGTGGTCTGTCAGTCACCCTGGTGATATGGTTGTGTGTGCATTTGCAGGTTAATACATTTGCTCTACCCCCAGGAGCCTTGAGACCTCATCAAAGTGGTCTGTCAGTCACCCTGGTGATATGATTTATGTTGCTGTTGATGTGTTATAATCCACCCTATCCCCAGGAGTCCTGAGACCTTTTCAAAATGGTCTGTCAATCACCCTGGTGATATGGTTGCGTACGCATTTGCAGGTTAAAACATCTGCCCTACCCCCAAGAGTCCAGAGACCTGTCCAAAGTGGTCTGTCAGTCACCCTGGTGATATGGTTTATGTTGCTGAAGAAGTGTGCTAAGATACCCTACCTCCAGGAGTCCTGAGACCTGATTGTAAAGGTGGGTATGACATCCAGAGATTGTGTTAGGTTATGCAGGGTCAGGTCACACATTTTCCCTATTCCCAGGAGGCCAGACCTCATTACACACATCTGTAATGGATCCTGATGGTATGGTAGGTGCAGCTGTGGATGTACTCGAATCC
Organism: Ichthyophis bannanicus; assembly: GCA_033557465.1. Lineage (NCBI taxonomy): Eukaryota > Metazoa > Chordata > Amphibia > Gymnophiona > Ichthyophiidae > Ichthyophis > Ichthyophis bannanicus. The sequence goes on along the minus strand of CM066031.1, from coordinate 98,664,027 downwards.
ACCTCACCTCCAGGAGCCCTGAAACCTGATTACAAAGGTCTGTAACAAATCTAGATATCATGGATGTGTACACAGTTTCAGGTCACACATCTTCCCACTCCCCAGGAGTCCCGTACCTGATCGCAGAGGAACATTATAGATGCTGGTGTAAGGGTACGTGGACCATTTGGGGTTTCAAAGCTCTGCCCCCACCCCAGACAAGATCACAGATGTTAATAGGCCAGCTAGGTGTGGTGGGCCATGCTCCTGTTGTAGTCGGCCACAACTGCCCTAATCACAGGAGGCCTTAGTCATGACCATAGAGGTATAGTAGAAAGCCAAGTGTCATGGTATTGCTGCCTGGCAATGTGTACAGGGTCACCCACCTGCTGCTCTAGCTCAGAACACATCACCCATGCATTTTAGGATATCATGGTGCCATGGTGGTTGTGTCGGATGATGTGTGTAGGTCAGGCAAACACACGTGAACAAGCCCTACAGTGCCATTCCATATAGAGGAGGAGGGGCCAGAGGGTGAAGAAGAAGAGAACAACATGGAGGGGGTGGAGTGTGGGGTGGTGCGGGAGGGAGGGGAGGAGGAGCTTTATGTGGCAGGGGGTGAGGAGGGCAAGGGGGAGGCTGAGGAGGTTGAGGAGGAGGAGGAGAGTGTGGAGGGGTGATAGAGAGGGTGGGTGGGAGGGGTCAGGGGTGAAGGAGGGGTGTGTGGATGGGGGTGAGGGTGTCTCAATGGGTGGCAGGGGACACAGGACAGCACAGGGCACTGTGGGTCCCTGCCAGCTACCACATGTTTGCAGTGATGGTGTCCACCTGGGAGTTGCATCCCCACCCATTGCCAAAGACAGGATCCACACTCATGCTACCACCCAAACACCGGCCACCTGGTGTGGATGTGGTGGCAGGTGTGTGTGTGACCTGTATGTGGCAGTGGGTGGCATGCCGCAACAACTGCGGACCCAGGACCGCACCATTCGGTGGCTGGCAGGCGTCATTCAGTGGTTGACTGCCGAGATGCACATGCAACGTGCAGCTGTTATGGCTGGTGCATCTCGGCAGCCATCCCCTGATGGGCGTCCCTGGATCATTTAAGGGGCACAGGGGCGCCCACACACGTGCCCTTTGCTGTCCTGTCTACTGGCACAGAACCTGGGTTGTTTTAAGGGTTTTTAGTATATGGTCACATAGGTGTTTGGCACCTTTTCCTCCAATCAAGGATGTCACCTCACATTAAAATTGGAGGATTTCATTTAACATCTGGGTACGTGTAAACATTTATACAGTACAATTAATTACCATTGTGTAGACACTACAATGGAGGTAACATTTAACATAACAGTATTTTAGAACATCGTATGATAGATATGTGTGTGTGGATGGGATGGGTGTGTGTTTCGTTGGCGGAGGTAGTAGTGTTAATGTTTGGGTAGAGGATGTTGCCTGAATGCTCATATGTTTCTACAAATAACAATGTCTTGAGGTATTTGCACATGGCACCCACCCCCACTACATACAGAACTATGTGCTATGGTGTCCTAAGATTAGGGGGCACATGGAATCTCATTGTGGATGTTCCGTCAGTCCCCAGGGGGCTTGTTGTGTATTCTGTTACCCACCTTCCGCATCGTGCTTTGCAGAGGCAGTATGAGCCCGCAGCTCTGCAAGGATGATATCCATGCTGGTGTGTTGCATGCATGATGTTCCTGGTGCCTGTATCATGTGGGGACTCCCCTTCGACTCTGCGTCCTCCACAGCCTGTGTGCTGCTGTTACTGGCCCCCACTTGTGCGTTGGCATCCTCCGCCCAATCCTCTGCCTTGGGCAGCACAACATTTCCTGGGGTCTCCACGCCAGTGCTGTCTGCGTCTCCGGACTCAGCGGCCTCTGGCCCCTCGGCATCCCCTGGCACCGGCACATCCCCCTCCTCATATGCCTCCATGGCCTGGATGTCACCTGGGGGATAGAACAAGGTACACAGCAAGGATGAGTTAGTGCAAGTCACATATCTACACCTGTGTAGTACATCCCTGCCAACAGCAATGTGGTGTCCGCCTGTACCTGCTGTTACTGCACCTGCAATGGTGACAGCACATGTACGTACAGTGTGCTGTACCTGATGGGGGGGGGGGAGGGGCAGCCTCTCACACTGGTGGAGCTGTGTCACTTTTGCTATTATGTTGGGGGGGGAATGGGGTTTAGACTGGCGGACCCACTATATGCAGCACTAGGTATGCTCTGTGTGTGTGTCCTTGGATGCGGGCTCAGCGTTACATGTGGCCAGTGTGCGTGTGTGAACCATGAGTGGGATTGTGGCCTGGCATATTCTGTGTGAGCAACCTCAGGATCCAACACAAGAAAACGGAGGTGTTGTTCATTACAAGGAACCGAAACTTCACCGCTCCATCCTCCGTAAAAGTGAAGGAAGCAGACCTCCAGACAAAGCCCACTATCAGATACATAAGAACATAAGAAATGCCATACTGGGTCAGACCGAGGTCCATCAAGCCCAGTATCCTGTTTCCAACAGTGGCCAATCTAGGTCATACGTACCTAGCAGTTTCCCCAAAAGACACAGGTTCTGCAGTGCTTGTACTAGGCCAAGCATTGATATCCTGGGTCCCTTTTTAATAGTGGTTTATGGACCTTTCCTCCAGGAACTTGTCCAAACCTTTTTTAAACCCAGCTATACTAACAGCCCTTACTACATCCTCCGGTAACAGATTCCAGAGTTTGATTACACGTTGAGAGAAGAAATATTTTCTCCTATTTGTCTTAAATAGTTTACCCTGTAGCTTCATTACATGCCCCCTAGTCCTTCTATATTCTGATAGCGTAAACAATTTATCCACGTTTATCCGTTCCACTCCATTCATTAATTTATACACCTCTATCATATCTCCCCTCAGCCGCCTCTTTTCTAGGTTAAAGAGCCCTAACCTTTTTAGCCTCTCTTCATAGGAGTAGCCTTCCATCCCCTTCACCAATTTGGTGGCTCTTCTCTGTACTTTTTCTAATAACTCTATGTCCTTTTTAAGATACGGTGACCAGAATTGCACACAATATTCAAGGTGCGGTCGTACCATGGAGCGATACAGAGGCATTATAATATCCTTTGTTTTATTCTCCATCCCTTTCCTTAGGATACCTAGCATTCTATTTGCTTTCTTGGCCGCCGCTGCACACTGGGCGGAGGGTTTTAACATGTTATCCACGATGACTCCTAAATCTTTTTCCTGGGTGGTGGTTTCTAATGTGGAGCCTTGCATCTTGTAACTATAGTGTGGGTTGTTCTTTCCTAGGTGCATAACTTTGCACTTGTCCACATTAAATTTCATCTGCCATTTGGATGCCCAGTCTTCCAATTTATCCAGATCCTCCTGCAGTTTTCCACAATCCTCTTGGGTTTTAACAACTTTAAACAGTTTTGTGTCATCTGCAAATTTGATTACCTCACTAGTTATTCCCTTTTCCAGGTCATTTATGAATATGTCAAAAAGTAGCGGACCCAGTACAGATCCCTGGGGTACTCCACTATTCACCTTTTTCCATTGGGAATATTGGCCATTTAGCCCTACCCTCTGCTTTCTATCTTTTAACCAGTTCCCGATCCACAATAGTACACTGCCTCCTATCCCATGACTTTTTAGCTTCGCCAAAAGTCTTTGATGGGGGACCTTGTCAAAAGCTTTCTGAAAGTCCAGATACACTATATCAACCGACTCACCTTTGTCTACCTGTTTATGCACACCTTCAAAAAAACAGATCAGATTAGTAAGACAAGATCTGCCTTGTCTAAAGCCATGTTGGCTGTCTCCCATTAGGCCATGACTATCTACATGCTGTGTAATTTTGTTCTTTATGATGGCTTCTACCATTTTCCCTGGTACTGACGTCAGGCTCACCGGTCTGTAATTTCCCGGGTCACCCCTGGAACCCTTTTTAAAAATTGGTGTTACGTTGGCGACCCTCCAATCTTCAGGTATTACAGATGATTTTAATGAAAGTTCACAGATTACCAATAACAGGTCTGCAATCTCATATTTCAGTTCTTTCAACACTCTGGGATGTATACCATCCGGTCCAGGTGATTTGCTACTATTCAGTTTATCAAATAGTTGTAATATATCTTCCCGGTGTAGCGATATTTCTCTCAATTCCTCTGCAGTATCACCTTTAAATACCACTTCAGTCTTGGGTAACACCCCTACATCTTCCTCAGTAAAGACCGAAGCAAAGAATTCATTCAGTCTCTCTGCTATAGCCTTGTCTCCTCTTACTGCCCCTTTTACCCCTCTATCATCTAATGGTCCAATTGACTCTCTCACAGGCCTTTTGCTACGAATGTACTTGAAAAAGTCTTTATTTCGTGTTTTTTGCTTCCGTAGCAAGTTTCTTCTCAAATTCCCGCTTTGCCTGCCTTATCAATGCTTTGCATTTAACTTGCCAGTGCTTGTGCTGTTTCCAGTTTTCATCATTTGGCTCTTTTTTCCATTTTCTGAAGGTTGCTCTTTTGGCAGCAACAGCCTCTCTGACCTCACCTTTAAACCATGCTGGCAGTTTTTTGGACTTTCTTCCACTTTTCTTAATGCGTGGAATACAGCTGGTCTGGGCTTCGAGGATAGTATTTTTAAATAACACCCAAGCTTGCTGTAAGTCTTTAACCTTTGGAACCGCTCCTTTTAGTTTTTTCCGAACTATATTCCTCATTCTATCATAGTCTCCCTTTTGAAAGTTAAAAGGTAGTACTGTGGATTCCTTTACTATCTGTCCTCCACTGATTAAATCAAACATGATCATACTATGATCACTATTGCCAAGTGGTCCCAACACCCTTATTTCTTGCACCAGATCTGGCGTTCCACTAAGGACTAGGTCCAGTATGGCTTCCCCTCTGGTCGGTTCATGAACCAGCTGCTCCAAGAAGCAGTCATTTATTTCATCTAGAAACTTTATCTCTTTAGCTTGTCCTGCTGTGACACTGTCCCAGTCGATACCGGGGTAATTGAAATCACCCATTATTACTACTCTGTTGTGGCTTTTGTTAGCTTCCTTGATTTCTTTGAGCATTTCATCATCCATTTGTTCATTCTGGCCAGGTGGTCGATAGTATACTCCCACTGCCATCACCTTCCCCTTCATAAATGGAATTTCAATCCATAGAGATTCTACAGCATATTTTGTTCCCTGCAAAACTTTAATCCTTTCTGACTCAATGCCCTCTCTAACATAGAGCGCAACCCCTCCACCAATTTGTTCAGCTCTATCATTACGATATAGTTTGTATCCAGGTATCACAGTGTCCCACTGGTTATCCTCCTTCCACCATGTCTCTGAGAGTGCAATCATATCTAACCTCTCATTTAATGCTATATATTCTAATTCTCCCATCTTATTGTTTAGACTTCTAGCATTGGCATACAAGCATTTTAGAGACTGCATTTTATTAATATTAATCTGGCTATTGGTAGGCATGGGTAATTGGGAATCTTTATGCTCTGTCTGCTCCTTACTCAAGGGCATTTGGGCTACTATACTCCCTTTTGGAACCTCACTGCTTTTGGTAGTATCCTTCAAGGATACCTTTGTCCGAACCGTGCGCTCCTGGGTGACTGTCGGCTTTCCCCTATTTTCTAGTTTAAAAGCTTCTCTATCTCTTTTTTAAAGGTTAATGCCAGCAGTCTGGTCCCATCCTGATTAAGGTGAAGCCCATCCCTTCGGAAGAGCCCCCCCTTTCCCCAGAATGTTCCCCAGTTCCTAACAAATCCAAAACCCTCATCCTTGCACCATTGTCTCATCCACGCATTGAGACTCCGGAGCTCTGCCTGTCTTTTGGGTCCTGCACGTGGAACAGGAAGCATTTCGGAGAACGCTATCCTGGAAGTTCTGGATTTCAACTTCCTACCTAAAAGCTTAAATTTAGCCTCCAGAACTTCCCTACCACATTTTCCTATGTCATTGGTACCAACATGTACCAAGACAGCAGACTCCCCCCCAGCACTATCTACGATCCTATCTAGGCGGTGCGTGAGATCTGCTACCTTCGCACCAGGCAGGCATGTTACCAGGCGATCCTCACGTCCACCAGCCACCCAGCTATCTACATTCCTAATGATTGAATCACCAACTATAACAGCTGTCCTGACCCTCCCCTCATGGGGACATGGCCCTGGAGAAACGTCCTCGGTGCGAGAGGGTTTTACATCACCTGGAGGACAGGTCCTAGTTACAGGATCACTTCCTGCCACACCAGGGTGATGCTCTCCTGTCACGTGACCTCTCTCCTCCATGGCAACAGGGATGCTGCCAGACTGGAGGTGGGACTTCAGGACTATATCCCTGTAGGTCTCGTCCATGTACTTCTCTGTCTTTCTTATGTCTTCCAGGTCTGCTACTCTAGCCTCTAGAGAACGGACTCGTTCCCTGAGAGCAAAGAGCTCCCTGCACTTAGTGCATATGTAGGACCTCTCACCAACTGGGAGATAATCATACATGTGACACTCGATGCAAAAGACTGGAGAACCCCCATCTCGTTGCTGGACCTCTGACTGCATCTTAGTTTAAAGCTTGTGTTTAGGTCTTTTAAATCGGTATATAATAAGGATTGGTGTAGATGCTTATACTAATAAAAGTGTATCTAATACCCCTAATACACCCTGTGTACCTGAAGCTAATTAATCACAGGTCCTCTGTGTATGACTGATTTGGATTAAGAGCTGCACCTGAGAGCAGCCCCTTTCCTCTAAGATGTCCAAGTACCTATAAAACTACAATTTCCCCAGGGGTGGGTGGGTGCTGGGGAGGGAGGGGGGGAGATAAGTCCTATTAAAGAGGGCAGTTACAAGGTACCCTGTCCTGAACCCTCAGCAGGGGGATGGGGGTACCACACAAGGCCCAGTTAATTGAGAGAGGCAAGGTAAGTACAGCTGAGAAGGCTGAAACTTGCACACCACTAAGACAAACACTAAATAATTAAACAAACAACAGTTAGACAAACAGTAAATAATTAAATAAACAGCTAGAACTCACAGTAAGATGTCCCAGGAGGCAAAAATCCACTCACTAGCAGAGCTCTGTAAAAGTTCAGCCTTTCTCTGATCAGAGAAAAGCAAACTAAAACAGCCTATGCACACGTGGAGAAAACAGGTGTCACCTTAGACCAGCACTTGGATATGAAAGCGCACATAGGAAACATTGTAAGAGTGGTATACCACAAAATCCGATCCCTCAGACACCTACGATCCCTGCTGGAGCTGGACGATTTCAGGACCATCTATCAGGCACTAATCATACCACATTTGATTATGCAAACTCAATCCTGCAAGGTCTCCCTCAAGCCACCTTGAATCCACTGCAACTGGCAATGAACGCCACAGCAAGAGTCCTACACGGAGCATCCAGGAAAGACCATGTCTCACCCATCCTAAAACAACTCCACTGGCTCCCGATACAAAGTAGACTCACATACAAGACCCTACTATTTACATTCAAGGCCATCAAAGGACTCTCGTCTGCTTCACTAACAGAACTAATCCAGACGACACCACACAATAGGAACAGACGGTCAGTGGCTCTCAACACCCTGATAGTCCCAAAATCAATAACACAATGCACTAAAGCAACAGCAGGCAGGGCCTACCAATTCTATGCACCAAGGTGCTGGAACAGCCTCCTTCATGGCATTCGAGCGATCCCAGACTTATTTCAGTTCAGAAAGGCCTTGAAGCACCACCTCTTCCTCCTGTATTACCCAGTAACCAACGCAGACATAGCACCAACCACACAAGCCACCCAAAACCCCCATGACTGAAACTAAAAAGGAGGTCACGATAATGTTGTAAGTTGTAAATAGTTACCCCTGTTATCCAAGTTGTATTACCTGTTCAACTGTAAACACAAAGTACCATCGGAAATGTGTAAATTATTGTTCATTGTAAACCACACTGATGCTGAATAGCGCGGTATAGAAGAGACTATAAATAAATAAATAAATAAATAAAATAAATAAATGTTTATGCATTGGCCTGAGTGGTATGGATGGCAGGTGTTGCTTAATTTGTCCAGGTCAGCCAGACGTGTGTGGGGACTGCTGCATTGGTAAGCACTGTGCTGTGTGTGTGGACAGCTATCACATAATCGGTGTGTGGGGTGGGTTATCTCAGGGGATGGGTGGTGTGTTGCTGGGCATGTGTTTACACAGTGGGTGGGGGTCATGGGAATGTTTTTGTGGCACTGCAGTATCTGTATAGATGATGGACCCAGGTGGTGTGTGGTCTTGGCTAGGTGCAGTTGGTACGGCTGTGGCAATGTGCACCCCAATGTCTTCTGAGGGTGTGTGGGGAATCCACACTATATGTTGGACAATGACAGAGTGTGATGTGGTCATTGGGGTTTGTTTGTGTCTACCTCGCCATCACAGTGTGATAGGTCTTCCTCTGTCTCTGGTCTGGGATATGTCTCTGGACATGTAATCTCATACACACGTCATAGCTGTTATACGTGGTGTGTGTGGGTCCCCCCAGGTCAATGTTTTCTGCCCTATTTGTCCCTCCTGTCTGCGTCCCCCTGTCATATAGTGGTGTGTGCCTGGCTGCAGATGTATGCTGTTCTGTGTGACCTATATGCCATGTACGGATAGCTGCTGCATGTTCTGGGTTCATGGGGTGGAAGGTGTTTGGGCCCCCTGTATGTACGGTCATCCGCCCCACTCATTTGCAGTCCAGGGGGGGTGGCACTCCGTCTGGCTGGGGGACTGCCCCCCCAACCAGTTTTGGACACCTGTGCAGTGCTCTACGACGTCCAGGACTGTAGCTGTTGTGCAAACAGACCCAGGTACCTGTCACACCCACCCTGTACCTACATAGACATGTTTTGCTGGATATGTGGACCCCAGTTGCCTGTGTTAGGGCACACGTGTTCTCAGGACATAGGCCCCCACCTTCCCGTCCATGGCAGGCATGTACTGGGCCATGAGTTTTACATGTGTAGCATATCTCTGACCTACCTGCCTGTGGATTGGCAGTGTCCAGCACTTCAGGCAGTCCTTGCAGGTAGATGGGGCCCAGACAGTCTGCCAGTTCCTGCTCTATGGGTGTCAGAGTTGGGGCAAAGGGACCACCCCCTCCGGTGCCCAGGACATGTTGCCTCTCTGCCACCATGTGTGCACGGACACCCTGCTTAATATCATTAAACCTTTTTCTAAGGCTATCCAGGTCCCTGGATGGCCCCCCTGCCTGGGCTACGGCCTCCCGGATCTCCTCCCACACTTGTATCCGTGTGCCCACAGTGGTGCTTGTGCTCAGGCGGCTGTACAGCACCTCATACCTCTCCAAAACACTGGCCAGCAGGATGTTATTTTCCTGCTGGCTGAACCTAACAGCCCTCCTCCGTTCCTCAACTGGCACCAGTATACTCCTTCGTTTGGTGCTGGGTGGCCCCTGCCGGCTCTGGGTTCTGCTGAACAGGTGCCCCCCCCCTCCTCCACTCCTGCCATGTCCTGTTGCTCCATCTCTGTGCCCTCTCCCTCCCTGTTACACATTCCTGCTCCTTTGCTCCTCAGCTCCACCTCATACCTGCTTCTGGCCCCCTCCTCTCCCTGCTGTCTGCTCCTCAACTCAGCTCCTGTCTCTCTCGCCTGCTCCTCGCCTCCCCTCCTCACTCTCTCCCCTGCTTTGTCACACACCTCTCCACAACAAACCTGCCTCTGACACTCTCCACCACCACTCACGAACCCAACCACTCTCCATGACACACCTGCTTCTGACACTCTCCTTGCTTCACCGACAACGCACGCCTTCTCTCCCTCGCCTACCCGAACCCCTCAACATGATCCAGGTGTGCAGGTGTATTTATAGGGTTCTTTACATTGCACGCGCTGCGCATGCGCAGTGGCGCGAGCGCGGCGGCTGCGCACACTGCACATGCACTGTGGTGCAAGCACGGTGGCAGCACATGTTGCGCATGTGCCACAGAGACACGGAAGGTGCATGGGCAGGACACCATGTTACACATGCGCTGTGCATGCGCGTGAGGCGTGGTGCATGCACGTAACATGACGCAGCACATGCGCATGTCTCAGGCTCATGCACAGTGCATGTGTAATATGGTGTCCCATGCACGCACTTTCTGCGGTGCATGCGCAATGTGTGCAGCTGCCGCGCTCACACCACTGCACATGCGCAATGCGCGCAATGTAAAGAACCCTATAAATACACCTGCACACCTGGATCACATTGAGGGGTTTGTGTAGGCGAGGGAGAGAAGGCGTGCGCTGTTGGTTGTTGGTGAAGCAAGGAGGGTGTCAGAGGCAGGTATGTAGTGGGGAGTGGCTGGGTTTGTGAGTGGTGGTTGGATTGTGTGGCTGGGTTTGTGTGTGGTGGGGAAGGTGTGTGGCTTGGTTGGTGAGGTGAGTGTCTGTGTTTGAGTGAGTTAGAGGAATTGGACGAGTGGAGTTTATGGTGGCCTTTGTGGTTGCTGCATGTGCAGTGGGAGGTGAGGAGGGGCTGTGGTTGCCTGACGGGGAGATGGTGTCCATGGGGCTGAGGCACAGGGCATAGGCGTAGTCCCACTGCAACACAGACCTGCAGCTGTGGGGGCAGGCCAGGCAGGGGCTGTTCCGGCAAGGCGCAGAAGGCATGCTGAGGTGCAGGCTCACCAGCCTCACCTCTACAGGCCCAGGGCCCAGCTCCAGGGCGTGCGTGAGGACCAGGTCATCTCCCTCTACCGCCTGAGCATGGGGCTATTAGGGAGCTCTATGAGGATCTAAGACCTGACCTTGAGCCCCTGACTGGTCAGTCACATGCCATACCGGGTATGGTCAAGCTCCTTGGTGCCCTACATTTCTTTGCCTCTGGCTGTTTCCAATCATCTGTGGCCACAGTGGGTGGCATGAGCTGCCCCACCTTCTCACGCTGTCTCCACCAGGTACTGCGTGCCATGATCAGCCGGGTGGGGAATTACATTGCCATTCCCAACACTAGGCAACAGTGGGGGACCCTGAACCAGGCCTTTGAGGCGTTTACCGGGATACCACACGTGATGGGAGCTATTGATTATACATATGTTGCCCTGGTCCCGCCTAGAGACAGGGAGGTAGTGTTCCGCAACCGCAAACACTATCATTCCCTGAATGCTCAGGCTGTATGTGATGCAAATATGCATATTCTGAATGTGGTCCCTAGGTTTGCAGGGTCCACCCATGACTCCTATATCCTGCATCACTCAGCACTATTCAGACAATTTGAAGCAAGACAGTATGAGGAATGTATATTGCTGGGTGTGTATTTCTCATCTCTGACATGCACATGGTGATCATGTGACTAACCATATGTGCACATGTCTGTCTTGGAGGTGTATCCCTAGTTGTGTGTGTGTCTCATCTGTCTGTGTGTGATCTAACGTTAGGGGGGGGGGGGGGGTTGGTGCCCTCCAGCTCTACCTTGCTATGGTGCTGTGTGATGATGGTAGAATGGACACTAGCATTTGTGTCGTGGTTACAGATTATGTTGATTGCAATCCGTACACCTACCCCTTGTTTTTTGTGTCATAACATCACATGCTGATGCATAGTTCTGGTGTCCCATCATGTGCTGTTACATATTTATATCAGGATGTGTTATGCATTTGGTTTGCACGTAAATTCCTGTGTCCATTTGGGTGGACATCAGCTCCTGCTTTAACATTCAACATTTCTTTCTGCAGGTGATGCAGGATATAGGTTGTCATGCTGCCGCCCCAGAGGCCAAGGTTGGTATGGGCAAGTCAGATGGACATGAGAGTTTTTTTTATATATTTGAATTTGGTCCTTCTGTAAGAGGTCTGGGTAATGTTCCCAGGACCTACCGGGGATCAAAGTTCAAGAGAACACAATAGCCAGAATGTAGGGAAAGTAAGGCTTTATTTCCCTTTAAGCACAATGGTTCAAGTTATGGGAGACTACTTCAACAAAATGAAAGAAACCTTGCTTCAGGCAACAAAAAGAAAATATATTCACACTTGCTTTGTCTAACTGTTGCTTCACAGTACTTGGCATAAACAAACTTTACAGGCATTCGTTACTGTTCACTGTTTTATGTTTCTTGCACAGACCTTAGGCTACCTGCCTGACAGTAGCTACAGTCCATCGGGGTTTCAGGTGGCTCTTCGTTGAATTCCACCTGCATGGGCTGAGTATCAGACAGCTGTGAATCAGTGTCAGTAAACTCTTGAGGAGTGTACTGAGGTTTCTCATATAACACATTTACTAGCTTCCAATGTTCAGCATTCAAGTCAGGGCCGCGCCCATGTGAATGTTTGTTATGGCAGTTACTTCCTCTTGCAGGCTGCCTTATATTATACAGTCTTTTCACCAAGGGCTTGTGCCCTGTTTCACAAACAGCTTGATAGGGAGGATATACTCCAGTATCTTGTGTTTCCTGTCTTCTTAACTTATATTGCTTATCAGAATAAAAAGGTATTTTACCTTGTTTAGTTGAGTCCCACGGCCTGGTCCCGCTGTAGTTCAGCCTTTCTTGAGCAGTAGGCTTTTCACACTCCAGCTGGCCTTCATGCAGAGTCACCACTCTCTCACATTCACACCTTTTACCATTTGAGTAAGGAGTATTACCTCTTGCAGCACAGACTTCATCCTTGCTCAGATAATGCTCACTGTGTCTTGCATTTACTGCTGCCGGTTCTCCACACCACTCCCTGGGGTTTATTTCTCCCCTTGTGCCTTTCTTTCCAGTACCTCTCAACCAAGGGCTCCTGGCACTCTGCAGCGCCGGATTCGCTATGCCTTCCTGCCAGGAACTCCTTCTTCTGTGGTGCTCTGGACACTCCTTGTGGTGCTCTCCTTCCTGGTTCCTTTCCAGAAGCTCTCCGTGGTCTGCTTTTCCTTGATAAGCCTCTTCTTGGTATACCTCCCCTTGGTATGCCTTCCCTGGTATACCTCTCCTTGGTCTGCCTTTCCTTGGTCTCTCTCCCTCTGGTCTCTCTCTAACTTGTCCTAGTTCCTCCTTTTCAAGTTCCCAGCCTTTCTTCAGGGGAACTCCCCCTTTTCTGGATTGGCTGTTAGGTTGCATTACCTCATCAGCTCTGAGGTGCAGTTCTCTGGGCCTTGGAAGGTCACTCCTGCTCCCTCTATTGGGCTCCTCATAGCATTGCAGCTGATGATAAAATCTTTTTTCAGGATTTAAAACCCTTTTTCCTCCACGAATAGGCTCTGCGGTACCACAAGGTGTCGCCCCTGGTTGCTGACCCCTGTGCATCAACCATGGACACGTGCAAAGAGGAGTTACAATGAGGCCCATGCCTCCAGCCGCTCTGTCATAGAGCGCACCTTTGGCGTTTTAAAGAGTCGCTTCAGGTGTCTGGATAGGACAGGCGGGGCCTTACAATACAAACCACAGACTGTAGCAGAGATCATTATAGCCTGTTGCATCCTGCACAACATTGCTCTCAGGCACCATATCCCTGTCCAAATTAATGAGGATCTAGAGAATGATCTTACGTGCCCTCCTGTATGTGCCCGTGGTGACACACGTGAGGGCACAGCAATCAGGCGGCAGGTGATTGCACAGCTCTTCTCATGTACGTACTGCATATGTTCCCACATTTGTTGCTATATGTGTGTAGTGCTAATACAGGTTAACATTTGTAGACCAATATCAGTAGGATGCAACACTGCACTGACATGTAACAGACACTGCCTGACCATCCCAGCTTACAATCTAGTCATGACTGAAACACAGAAGATGTGAGCAGGCCACAACAGCGGGTGGAGGTGGATTATGTGTGTCTGGATTTTTAGGCTTGTGGGAGGTGTTAAGCTGACATACCTGATTTGTTGCTGATTGGGATAGGGGCTGTTGTACAGTCACAGGTAGTTAGTTTGATGCTTTGGGTGCAGCAAGGTGAAAGGCATGTAGTATGGAGTAAACAGTAGGAGAGCAGACCATAGATGGGGCCATTTGTCTAGATGTGTGTGTTTAATATTTTGTAATTTGAGCTGATTGTGTGGTTGGTATGCTCTGATGAGCAGGGACTGTGTGTTAGTTGTTTTTGTATAGCGCTACATGTGATATGTAGCACTATATACATGTTCAGTAGTAGTTGGATTACTGGTATTTGAGATCAGTAAGGGAAGTTACTGCAACACCACAGTGTGCCTGAATGCATAGGTCAGCATGTAGCCCTGACATGGATGCGGAGAAGGATAGGGAACCTGTGAGGTGTCCTGCCAGGGGGAGTATCATTGCCATTATGTGTGTGGCTGTAGAATAGCCATGCAGTGCAGTGTTGCATATTTTCAGACAGACAGAGATGATTCAAGGCCAGATCAGCAAGGTGTAGGTTACAGTAGGCATGCCGGGAGCTGAATATGGGGGGGGGGGAGGGGGGGATTGGGTTTTAGTTGTGTTTTCAGGGAGGACAGGGGAAATATAACTGATGACATCTAGATATAAACCAAAATACTCAACTACAAGTTGGGTAAGTGTGTAGAGGAGGAGAGTGCAGTCCAAGACAACACCTACATTGCGGACCCTAGAGAAAGATAGTTATGGTCACACACACAAATATGCTCTGATGGGAGGGGAGGGTTTAGATGCACATATAGGCTATCCATGCTTTGCCATTATCAATTTCACACAGTGGGGTGACATGCAGCCATCAAGGTCAGGTTGCAAGCAGACATCGGGGTGTGGTTTAGCAGACATAACTCAGCCGTTGAGAGATATATTTGCAAATAAGCACACAGCTGTTAATGTAAGTCAAGGTATGAGATATACACACCAAGGAAATATATATGGACAGAGGATAAGGAAGGAGCCCCTGCATATTTCCCTGTGTTACAGGAATTGACAGCGGGGTAGCAGATGACATTGAGACACCAGAACACACACTGATGGGGCATTGGGAGCGATATGGGGGACACAGGATAGTACTGCAGCCTTGGAGCCAAGCAGGGGCACGGTAGCACTTCTGTTCACCACTTTTATGGCAACAGAGAGGTGAGGGAGGGGACAGACAGAGTACAGACCCTTGTTGTTTGCTAAACACATTTCAGTGATAACTCTCACATGAAAGACATCTGTACAGTGTGATGGGGAACAGTCAGTCTGTAAAGGATCTTGGGGCGTGTGGGAGCTGAGGACATGAAGGTGCAGTGTGTGTTGCACAGCTACAACATGACATATGTATGTTTCTCTTGTGTTTCTCAATCCACAGGACATACTTGGTGACCCTCCTGGTGCTGTGGTGCATTGGCAGGTGACTGTACGTCATCCAACATGCAGTAGTCTGGGGTAGGTGGACCAACAGCTATTTTGTCTGTGACGACAGCCAGGGAGAACACATGTCTGCAGTGATCTGTTATATTGTACATATGTTGTTGTTCACCTCTTTTCCCTGCACCCCCATACCCCATATCTTGCTGTTGGCACACATATCCACATGTGTTCCTGTCCAGTTTGTCTACTGCAACACTGTCTCTGGCACACGTTCAACAGAACTGCATGTGTGTGCAGGTCCTAGGTGTTTGGGTGGTGGACTACACGTACACCCTTCCCTGACATTGTACCATCAGCCAACAGCAGTATATCATTGCATTTAACAGGCCTTTATGTCCACTAATTTCCAATTGTGCACATACAGGCCATATGTTACTGCTGGCACACTCACCTTAGCATACTGTGTGGGTGTGTGTTTTTGGGTTGGCTGTGTGATGATACAGTGGCAGACATTTTGCATTATCATGTGGTGTGAGGGGTCTGTACACCTGGGGAATGGTGGTGACTGTGCTATCTCTACCTTACTGCTCTTTACCGTGTGAACATTGTGGACATGTGTTGTGTGTTGTGAGCAGACCTATCTCTTGTGTTATGACAGACCAATGTGCAACAGCATTTTTGTATCACGGATATTGCCATAATGTGAACATGCATCAACAGTGGCTGGACATGGTGACATAGTGATTCTACACATTTTGATGACACCTTCTCCCTTCACTGTGACGTGTTGTGGCCTTTGAGAGCCTCAGGGGATCCAAAACATACACTTGATGCAAACACACGGTAGGTTGCACCTTTGGACTTTTGTGAATGACATCAGCCTTTACATGTTAATGATTTACTGTTTGTTTCATAGACATTTAATGTTGGCTTTCTGTACACAAATGCTGATGCACATGGGGTGGAGCTGTGAAACACCTGTGTAACATGGGCATGGACATGACCATAGCCATGTGACACCCTCGTCTGCAGTTCCAATTCAAAATGTCCCCAACATGCAGTGTGTTCTGTGTTGTGATCATGCCTGTGTGGTGTTTTATTACATGCATATTAATGTTTGACTGTGCAATTTGGGCTGATGTTGCAAGCAACATACCAATACATTGTTTATCCTCTTCTGACACAGGGCAGAGAACAAACAAGGCAGTTCTACTACAATGCATCCAGCATCACCATCACCCACCTGTTGGAGGACACAACAACACCATGGAACTATCCCTGGGAAATGGTGCCATAGGATGTTTGACCTCTGCGAGTGGGACACATGCCTAGGATGGACAGTATTATTGTTGGACTACTACTTTGGGCATGACAGACCTGTCCAACACACCATTGCTGCCATGCTCTGGCTGGGTGTCGTGTTCATTACAGGAGACACACATGACCCTTCCAGTACTGTGGCATATTGGGATGTCACACTTGACTATGCATGCCCAGGGTTTCAAGGACAGTCTTAACCTGACTTGTTGGATTGCAGACACACTTTGCACGTTGGACACTGTACTGGTCCCCATGTGTGCAGCAGAGACTGACATTGTCGCTGTATGTTGTACTTCCTTCTAACGTTGTGTTGTTGTGTTTTGGCCATGTGTGTGACATGGAACGCAGGATACGCTCATCTGTTTGGTTCAACACAAGCATACAGCCATGCGTGTGGCACAGGGAGAGCAATGGAGAGGTCCTCTTGTCCATGTCCACCTAGCCTCCACTTGGACATGAAACATTTTTGCCACGACACCACTTTATTGCACACCAACATCTTGGATTGATGTTTGCACTCACCAGTGGTGTTACTGTGCATGTGTGGCATCACTGTATCATGTTTCAACGTACACAGTGCATGTGCATGTGACTGACTATGTTGGTGCAACACAGCAGGTTGCAATATAGCTTCTGTGTGGGTTACTGTAACATGTTTGACCTTTCTTTCCATCTCTATATACAGGTTATTGCGTCTGTTTACTGTACAGACGTGACGCTCTGCATTGATTTACAAACCTAGCATTGCATGTCTGCACGGTCCTATTTATCCCCTGAGGTTCCGGCACTCACATTGCCCCGTTATATTTGGAGTGTGGGTGTCCATTTTCTTCCTTCATTAGTGCATTCCATGTACCGTGATATATGTGTACAGACACTGTATCCACACCAACCACTGCAGGGGGACCTTCTGCATAGTGTCATCTCTGCATGTTTCTGCAGATGGTTTCTTTTGAATTCTCTGTGTTCATGTGCCTCTGCTACCTGTTAGCATATCCTCATTGTGCATTTGATGATTGTTTAGGGTTACATTTTTGCAGCTTTGATTCCTATATCAGGCATTATGTGACAGCTGTAACATATATTTTGATATCTGTGTTTACAGTTTCTTACTTTTAACAACATATGCTGTTTCATTTGTGTGCCTCCTGTGTTGGCAGACAGATATGTTTTAAGGAACAGATCATGATTGATGTGTGTGGGACCCTCATCATGCACCACCTACTGTCTACATGCACACATATGTAACTAACACATTTGGGGTGTGCAGCAGCACGTGGGGGGTGGGGGTCTAATGCATATTGCACACCATGCACCTGATGCACATTATCTCTCCTGCCCATCATCTGTAGACGGGCCAGTGACCTTTCTGTAACTTGTGGGTTGCTGCCCTGCAAAATGTGTTTTCAGATTTTCCCCTGGGAACCACTTGCCTTGATATTATGATACAAATATTACGAAATTATCACTACTAACTCTTCCCAAAATAGTAGTACAGAAAAAAACGTATTTTTGTCGGGTGAAACCAAGGGAGGTTAGAGAAATTGCTCTAACCCCACCAGATGGCAACATCCATTTTATTCAAGCATAAAACTGCTTATCAGCATTTAGAAAGAACTTAGCTTATACATGGTGAAGAACGTGTTCAATTGCAGCAAAACACAATCTTCTGTGAGTAAGGCACGTCATGTTTTGCTGCAATTGAACACGTTCTTCACCATGTATAAGCTAAGTTCTTTCTAAATGCTGATAAGCAGTTTTATGCTTGAATAAAATGGATGTTGCCATCTGGTGGGGTTAGAGCAATTTCTCTAACCTCCCTTGGTTTCACCCGACAAAAATATGTTTTTTTTCTGTACTACTATTTTGGGAAGAGTTAGTAGTGGTAATTTCGTAATATTTGAATTCTTCGATATTACCAACAGTTGGGGTTTGCTTGTGGATTGATATTATGATAGGCAATATCTACACTATCTGTGATGATTAACCAAAATAAAAATATGTGTTTGACGTACATTTGCCTCTGCTGCTGCTTGATCACACTGACACACGTATTTAGTGATTTCCTGGTCATGTACATTGCCCACCTGTGCCCACATCCTTGTACGGTGCCAGCTGTCTATCTGCCAACCGTTTGCCACATCCCTGGGTGTTACAGGTTCCCATACACACCTTCCCTTTGAGGTACTATTTTTGCATTGTGATCATTGTGGTTGTTTGGGATAGTGGTTATGGACATGTATTGTAACCCCATAGGTTGCAGGTTTGATCCCCACAGGGTGTTTACTTTTTTTTTTTCTGTTGTGCTGACCTGACCATGAGCTACCTGCAGGTTCATCACCTATGCACACACCCTTCCATCTCTTCACTGTACACCAAAGTGTGCCCTCTGTGCTGCCTAGCCATCACATATTAGCTGTTACATATGTCTCTTTCTTTATAGCATTTACATGGCAGTCTGCTTGGGGGACTGGCATTGCTGTGGCTCAGCTGGTTTGTGGCGCACCTTTTTTCAGGTTCAATTCTCACCTCCTCCTGTTCTGTTCCATATTTTGCCCTGCTCCACAAAGCATCCCCTGCCGCCCTTTGGGTTTAGGTTTTTTCCTCTTTTGCATGCTGTATCCACTGCATAACATTTCATTGTGGGTGTGCATGTAGTTATATGTGGCTCTGGTCCCAATTACAGACTGTGATCTGATCTGTACACACCAGATCTGCATGTGCATTTCATCATGGTTACTGTTGGGGGTTTGCCTATCCTGGCAGCCAGCAGGCTTCTTGTGTGATGCCCTGCAGTATTCTTGTATGCAGCCTTTGCTAGTGACCTCATGTTGGTGGTCTGGCCTACCGGTTTGTGCATTGCCGTTTATGCTAATGGTCATAGGTTTGATTCCTCTCTGTTCTCTTTCATTTGTATGCCGGTCCTGCACAGCTACTTTTCATTCCTGTGACAGTCGTATCTGCACAGATCTGTGCTGTTAGCACATTGTACCCTTATCCCAGTTGCTAACCATTCTTCTATCTGCCTGTGTGTGTCTGCCATGTCCTAGTGTTAGGGTTGCTTTTGGGTATATTCGGTGAATGATTATGGTAAAGAATCCAAGTGATGTTGTGAATAGATGTGCTTTGTTCATTTGTTTATTTGATGAGGTGAGGATATCTATGGCAATTATTAGTCCAGAAATTGTGACTAGTATTGCTGCTAATTTGGATGTTATTGGTATTGTCATTACTTGTGTTTTTGGTTGAGCAATGGTTGTTGTAATTAGGAAGAAGGCACGAGACAAGAGGATGAGGGGGATCAACCCCTCATCGTGAGACCCTGCAGACGGTATCTATTCCGACCAAGGGCACCATGTAGTGAGTCTACTGTTTGCATATGCGCTGGCTCCCCTCAACCTTATGCCCAAGTTTACCACATATCTCAACTGCATACACACCCCTTGCTACATATTGGTGCTGAAGTTTCACACTATTGGCACTGTACGAAACTCATACACAGTAATAGTGTGTGACTTCAGCAATGGCTTTCTGCAGTGGCCTGTAAGCCTACAAAGGGAGGGGAGAGGGAGAGAGGAAGGAGAATCTAAAGAGATCACAGGAAACAGAAACTGAGAGTGTGATAATACTGGAGGAGCAGCTGCTGTGTAGGGGAGGGGAATAAGGAAGAAGAGTGTCAGTGATTTGACAGGAATAAAGAGCACTGTGTATGTGTCTCAGAGGCTGGATCTTGGCATTGCCTAGCACTGGCTCCCCTGCTGCCCACCTCCTGCCAGTCTCCTACCCTACAGCCAATCTCCAGCCCTTCTCTGGAGTACAGCTTCCCTTCTTGAGTCCCATTGCAAAGTTCCTGGTGTGAATTTAGCTGGTTTCAGTAGAAAGAACTGAAGAGGAAGCCTGGAGCTGAGTGCCCTGCCCCATCCCTGCAAAGCCTGTAAAAGGGACAATATTAATGCTGGGTTATATTGCATACTCATTTCCGGGAACATTCAGGCAGGGTAAGAGAGAGAGAGAAGTGACTAACAGCTCAGTCAGAACCAGGAGAAGCCAAATGCCCTGGAGAATTTCACAGGACTGATCTATAGAGACAAAGATATTATATGCACAGAACAAGTTCAGACACAGAGCCCTGGAATTAAACCACAGCTTGTCTGTGGGACTGTCACGGAGCACTCTGGGAGCTGTAGTCCTTCCTAGAAAGGATTACTGTGTGCGAGTGTCCAAGCGCACTGATCCAGCCTCTCCCTTAACTCGTCCCTCCACTCTTACATGATGCAGCATCGCCCTTCTCTCTATCCCCTCATTCTCTCTTCTCACCCCATGGTACATTCTCTCTTCTCTTTCCCCCTTCAGAGTCTCCCCCTGTGCTCCTTACCCCACACACTGAACCAGCATCTCCCTTGACTCTTCCCTCCACTCTTACATAATGCAGCATCTCTCCTTCCCTCTATCTCCTCGCTCTCTCTTCTCATCCCATGCTGCACTCTCTGTTCTCTATCCCTCGTCAGAGTCTCCCCCTCTGCTCCTTACCCCACACACTGAACCAGCCTCTCCTGTAACTCTTCCCTCCACTCTTACATAATGCAGCATCTCTCCTTCTCTCTATCTCCTCGCTCTCTCTTCTCATCCCATGGTACACTCTCTGTTCTCTTCCCCCCTTGAGAATCTCCCCCTTTGCTCCCTGCCCCTATACACTGATCCTGTATCTTCCTTAACTCTTCCCTCCACTCTTACATAATGCAGCATCTCTCCTTCTCTCTATCTCCTCGCTCTCTCTTCTCATCCCATGGTGCACTCTCTGTTCTCTTCCCCCCTTGAGAATCTCCCCCTTTGCTCCCTGCCCCTATACACTGATCCTGCCTCTTCCTTAACTCTTCCCTCCACTCTTACATGAGTGACTTCATGGCTCTGGGCCAGAGGGTGAAGCAGTTAGGTGCATAGGTGGTGTTCTCTTCAATCCTTCCTGTTGAGGGTAAAGGCCAAGGCAGAGAGGCTCGCATCCTGGAGATGAATGCATGGCTGCGTACATGGGTTCATCGAGAGCGTTTTGGTTTCCTAGACCATGGGATGCTGTTCCAAGGGTTGCAGAGCAGAGATGGCATCCATGTGTCCAAGAAAGGTCAACGTGTCTTCAGTAGTAGACTGGCTAATCTACTGAAGAGGGCTTTAAACTAGATTCGTTGGGGATGGGTGAAGAAAGCCCCCAGGTAAGTGAAAGCCCCCAGGTAGGTGATACATTAAATAACTTTATGGAAATGGGTAACAGGGGTAACATATGGAAAGCAGTGTGTATAAATGTCCGTAGCATGGGAAATAAGATCCCTGATGTTGAAGCTTTGGTGGGAGTGGCTGACTTGGATTTAGTGGCAGTTACAGAAACATGGTTCACAGAAAACCATGATTGGGATGTAGCTATACCTGGCTATACTTTATTCAGAAAGGACAGGGCAGGTAGGGGAGGAGGAGTGGCACTATATGTAAAAACTACAATTAAAGCTTTGGAATTACAGAGCTTAAAAGGGAGAGGGGAGGCATTGTGGGCTAAACTAGAAAGAGGGAAAGAGAAATCTATTTACATTGGTGTGATATACAGACCTCCCTCACAAGAGGAAGAGGTGGACAGAGAGTTAATTGAAGACATGCGCAGCATTGCTAGGAAAGGGGAAGTGCTACTGATAGGAGATTTCAATATGCCAGATGTTGATTGGCACATTCCTGCTGCAGTATCACCTAGAAGTAAGGAGATCCTGGATTCTCTACAGGGAGAACTATTCAGGCAATTGGTAACAGACCCCACACGTGAAGGGGCCATACTGGACTTGGTGCTTACCAATGGTGAAAGTGTTTTTGATGTTGCAGTGGGAGATCATTTTGCATCCAGTGATCACCAGATGGTGTGGTTCAGTATTAGGACTACGGCTGTTAGAATCCATTCAAAGGCGAGGATCTTAGACTTTAGGAAGACTAACTTTGCGAAGATGGGCCAATACCTCAAAGAGTCGTTAGTTGGATGGGAACAGCTGAGGGATGTAGAAAAACAGTGGGAAAAACTGAAAGGGGATATTTTAAGGGCAACCAACCTTTTTGTTAAAATGGTAAATAAAGGTAAAAGGAAAAGGAGACCACTATGGTTTTCGAAAGAAGTAGCTGAAAAAGTGAAGAAAAAGAGGGAGGCCTTCATGAAATACAAGACATCACAGAGAGAGGAAGACAGGCATCTGTATTTGGAAAACTTAGAGAAGCTAGCAAAGTAGTCAAGAAGGCAAAAATTCAAAAGGAGGAGGAAATAGCCAATGCAATAAAATGGGGGGATAAGACATTTTTCAGATATATTAGTGAGAAGAGGAAGGGCAAAAGTGGTATTGTCAGACTCAAGGGTGCAGGGGAGGAATATGTAGAAGCTGATAAGGATAAAGCGGAATTGCTTAACAAATATTTTTGTTCTGTGTTCACAGATGAAGAACCAGGAGCAGGACCTCAGAAAACACCCACAAATAGGAACAGAAGCAAAGGACATCTTGAACAATTTTCAAAAGACTGTGTTCGTGAGAAACTAGCTCAACTTAAAGTAGACAAAGCGATGGGACCGGATGGGATATACCCGAGAATACTGAGGGAACTTGGGGACGTTCTAGCAGCTCCACTGACTGACCCTTTCAATGCCTCGTTGGAGTCGGGAGTGGTGCCAAAGGACTGGAGAGAGGCTCATGTGGTGCCTTAACACAAAAGCGGAAGTAAGGCTGTGGTTGAAAACTACAGGCTGGTTAGTTTAACTTCGGTGGTGAGTAAATTATTGGAAACGCTGCTGAAAGAGAAAATAGTGAGGTTTCTGGAGTCCAGCGGATTACAGGATCCGAGGCAGCATGGATTCACCAGAGGCAGGTCTTGTCAGACAAATCTGATTGATTTCTTTGACTGGGTGACCAGGGAGTTGGACCGAGGGAGAGCTCTAGATGTGATGTATTTAGATTTCAGTAAAGCCTTTGACACTGTTCCTCACAGACGACTTATAAACAAACTGAGCACCTTAGGGATGGACCCTAAAGTTACTGCTTGGGTTAGAAATTGGTTGAGTGGGAGGCGACAAAGAGTACAAGTAAATGGAGCTCACTCTGAGGAGAAGGATGTTATCAGTGGTGTGCACCAGGGATCTGTCCTTGGTCCGATTCTTTTTAACATCTTTGTTAGTGATATAGCGGAAGGGCTTTCAGGTAAGGTTTGCCTCTTTGCGGATGATACCAAAATCTGCAATAGAGTAGACACCCAGGAAGGTGTAGATATGAGGAGGGATCTAGCTAAGCATGAAGACTGGTCTAGAATTTGGCAGCCGAGATTTAATGTTAAAAAATGTAAGGTCATGCATTTGGGCTGCAGCAATCCAAGGGAGCAATATAGTATAGGGGGTGAAGTACTTTTGTCCACTAAAGAAGAGCGGGACCTAGGCGTGGTAGTGTCTGATGATCTTAAAGTAGCTAAACAGGTAGAAATGGCGATGGCAAAAGCTAGAAGGATGCTTGGGTGCATACGGAGAGGAAAGGCTAGCAGGAGGTGATAATGTCTCTGTATAAGTCTTTGGTGCGACCTCATTTGGAGTATGGTGTGCAATTCTGGAGACCGCACCTTCAAAAGGATGTGAACAGGATGGAGTCGGTGCAGAGGGTTGCTACTAAAATGATTAGTGGTCTTCGTTATAAAGCATATGAGGACAGACTGAAGGATCTTAATATGTACACCTTAGAGGAAAGGTGGGATAGAGGTGATATGATTGAGATGTTTAAATACCTCCGTGGCATAAATGTTCAGGGAGAAAGCCTCTTTCAATTGAAAGCAAGTTCTGCTACGAGGGGACATGGGATGAGAGTGAAGGGAGATAGATTCAGGAGTGATATGCGGAAATATTTCTTTACGGAAAGAGTAGTGGATCCATGGAATAGTCTCCCAGTGGAGGTGGTAGAGATGAGGACAGTAACTGAATTCAAAAAAGCATGGGACCAACACAGAGGATCTCTAAAGGTAAAAAGGGGACTGTTGTAGTTGTTGTTATGGAAGGACAGACTAAATAGGCCATGTGGTCTTTTTCTGTCATCATATTTCTATGTTTCTATGATGCAGCATCTCCCCTTCTCTCTATCTCCTCACTCTCTCTTCTCACCTCATGGTACACTCTCTGTTCTCTTTGCCCCTTCAGAGTTTTCCCCTCTGCTCCCTGCCCCCACACACTGATCCTGTTTCCCATCAGCCCCGGCGGGCTTAACCGAGCCACAAGAGGGAAACTCTCCTTTCACGGCTCTGAAAGCCGGCGCCGAGGGACTGATTCATGGAGGGCTCTGCCGGGGCAAGCGGGAGGAGGAGCCACAGGACAGTTGTTTCTGCCGCTGCCACAGACACTCATTAAAAGGCATGTTTACTAAAAGCACATGTTAACATTATGCACATATTTATGCAAATGATGATCCTTATGCAACTGAGGCCCGCAATGAATCTCCGTATATGGTCCCGCATCCCCTTCGTCCGACCCTGGGCAGAGAGTGGGTGGGGGAGAAAGAGTGATAGAGGGAAGATTCTGGACATAGGACAGAGATAGGGAGATACTAGATATGTAGGGGGGGGGAGAAGAGGAGTAGAGATGAGCATTGGGAGGGGGGAAAATGAGAGAGGAGACGTTGTGGATACACGAGAAGGGAATGAGAGAGAGGTAGGATTGGCAATCAATCCGTTTAAGCCCATCCCAGCTGATTTTCACAAATGAAAGGTCTGTTTTATGTAAAGCACCCTTGCTCTTTGGAAGATGCAGTATAGAAAAGTGCAATAAATAAATAAATAAAAACATAAATGCTTACAGTGAGGCAAAACCAGGACTGAGCTATCTGGTAACCTGAACTATGAGCTGAGTTTTCTGAAATCTCTTATGCAGTTTGTACATTTCTAAGGGAGGGCATTCTAGGGAGAGGCACACACACCCTCCTCTGACACATATGCAGAGAACACGAAACTGAAACTAAAGGTTATTCTCTCGTTCTCAGGATCATGGCTGCAGTGAACACAACTGAGAGTCTGTGGGAGGAAATTTCTTGTCCCATCTGTCTGGATTATTTTACAGACCCGGTGACTATAGACTGTGGCCACAACTTCTGCCGCTCCTGTATCACTCAGTCCTGGGAGGGCTTAGATACAAACTTTCCCTGTCCCCAGTGCAGAGAAACATCTTGGAAGAGAAACAGCAGGTGTAACTGGCAGCTGGCGAATATCACAGAAAAGTTGAAAAATCAGTCAAAGAGAAAACGAGAAGAGAGTCTGTGTGAGGAGCATGAAGAGAGACTGAAGTTGTTCTGCACAGAGGATCAGAAACCAATATGTGTGGTGTGTGACAGATCCCGGGATCACAGATCTCACACCATTATCCCCATAAAGGAGGCCGTGCAGGAATATAAGGTATAAGCATGTTTTTTATCTGTAGTTTGTAAATCAAGTTACTTACTTGTAACAGGTGTTCTCTGTGGACAGCAGGATGGATGTCAGTGATGTTAACCATCTGTGGACACAGATGGATAACATCACTGACAGGGTCCAGCATGGGAAACAGCTTTCCAGCTTAGGAAGTTCCTGAAAGTTTTGAAGGAGCTCACTGCGCATGTGCACCATTTCCCACTGTCTCAAAGAACCACCTCAGTCTTATAATGAAGTTGACAGTAAATGAAAGTTCCTGGGAAGTTGGTTGGGTATGTTTCCTGCTGCCCACAGAAAACGTCTGCTACAAGAAGTAACTTGGTTGTCTTTGATGACAGGTAGGTTAGCAAGTCCTCACAGATGGGAGCTCCCTAGTTACAGGCTGCCTTCAACCGTAAAAGAGGAAAATAATTAACCTGACAGGCGCTTCCACAGGAAATCAGCAATAATCCTTTTGAAGACTATTAGCTGTTTATAATTTTCTTTTTCTTTTTTTTTTTTTTGGAAGGCAGCCTGGGAAATAAAAAATGGGCTGAGAGGTCACAAAGAGATTCAGGATGACGGACTGCCAAACCTACGGTCACGTCAGGAGTCTCTTTCTAGACTGTAGTGTGATTGAATGTAAAGGCAGAACTCCAAACATTACCTCCACAGAGGCTGATCTCAGGTGGGCGACAGTGCTAACAAGCCCCACTCCTCCTCCTTTTCTCCTATCACCTTCACTGGCCCTTTATTTTATTTTATTTATTTAGTATACATTTGTATACCGCTACTTCCAGCAATCAGCAGCAGTTTGATTATAGATTGGAAATTGTCAAATCATGACAGGAAATTTTACAGGGAATCATGACAGGAACTATTTTACAGGGAACATGGGCTATGGAGGGTTAAGTGGCTTGCCCTAGACCACAAGGAGCACCTGTGGGACTAGAAACCCCAGTCCTTCCAGCCCATGGTTGCTGTCCTCTAGTGGGATTTGAACCCCCGACCTTCCGGCCCGAAGTACCTTGCCCCAACCACTAGGCCACTCCTCACCTGTAGCAGGTGTTTTCCAGGGACAGCAGCATTCAGACCTCACAACCCTCCCTCCTCCTCTGTGAGTTGTCTCCTCCACTCCTCCACTCTTTAAGCTACACCTATGTGTGATGCGAAGGTGGGGTATGTGTGTTTGTGTGTCTGTTGTTCAAAGGTGGAGTGCCTGTTTATGGTTTCATGTGTGTGGGTGGGGATACTTGTATGTTTTTTAGTTGGGTGGGGAGGTGGGGAATACCGCTTTTGGTATATAAAGATTGTGTTCTTTTGTTCCCATGCATTAATCCCTTTAAGCTTGAAACCCTTGCCTCATCCCAGCAACAAATACTGCACATATGCCCTCTCTCCTTCATTCCCTCCCCTAGTACTTTCACCCTTGCCTTCCAGTCCACCCCAATCCTCCTCCTCCTTTTTTTTTTAGACAACTCCCCCTTTAAATATTTGCTGCCTCGCCCCCTTCTCCATCTAATGTCTTTTTTTTTCTGTAACCCTGATCATTGCTGTCCTCTGCATGAGGAGTGGGATCCCTGGGGGCCACCTGTTGCCTTCCTGGCATGGCTTTCCCCTCTGGTTCTACCCATGGGGATCTGATCCCCCACAGGCAGACAGAAGGGGCCTTGCAGAAATCACAACTCTCTTCTTCTGCCTATGGGCGATGGGATCCTCATGGGCAGTCAGCTGCCTCGAAGTCACAATTGCCTTCCCCTCCTGTTCTGACTGTGAGAAATCGGATCCCACAGGGAGACAGAAGGGGGTCTTCTGCCCTACATTTTTAAAAGGGAGAGGCAGTAAAAAAAAATCCAAGGTTCCAGGTGCAAATTTCTGGTCACTATGAAATCTCAAACCTGGGATTTGTCGTGCCCTGGTCTAAATGCTCTTGAAGAAAAAAAAATAATATAGTAACATTCATTTTCTAAATTAGATATGTCAATGTTCACAGGAAAAATATGAAATTCACCTGGAGTCTTTGAGGAAGGAGCTGAAAGAGATTCTGGAATTTAGATCTAGAGAAGAGCTAAAAGCTGAGTTGCTGGCGGTAGGTGTCTGTGTCTCCCTCTGAACTGCTTTCTGCAGGGTCCTGGTTCCAGTCAAGCTATAAACAGCCTGAGTAAGATGAAGCTTATGTGCTGGGCAGTTTTCAAAGGGTTTTATGAGCAGAAATGGAGCTTTAAAAGATTAACAACACTTAAGAGAGTATCACCTGTATGCAATATGCATGGAAGAGTGAGTGTATCGGGGTCCCATTCTTGGGGCTGGGAGTAGGGCAGAGAATCAAATTATTCACATATTTTCACATTTCCAGAAGTCTGCATGGAAGATTTCAGGGGAAATATCCACATGAATAACTTGTAAAAATCTATGCAGATGCTTTTCTCTCAAGTCAAATTTTCAAAGGGAAACTTTACCCCTTGAGAACTGATATAAAGTCTGCAATAGCTGCAGACTTAACAAATAGGTGCACTTTTGGAAGGGTATTAATTTGTTGCATTCATTATGGCACAAGAAATAGATATTGAGCATTTTTCTTCCGGACATGAAATGGAAGTTAGCATAGATACACACCTGTAACAGGTGTTCTCCAAGGACAGCAGGAATCAGTCCTCATATATGGGTGACACTGGCACTGACGGAGCATTTCCCGAGCTTTCAAAGAAAGCCTTTGGAGCATGCTACCATGCATACGTGATCCCTATTCTGCCCAAGGGTGCCATCTTGATCAGTCAGATGACATAGCTAGGATGGTAATAAAACTAAAACAAGGTAGGGAGGCAACTCACAGAGAAGGAGGGAGGGTTGTGAGGTCTGAATGCTGCTGTCCCTGGAAAACACCTGCTACAGGTGAGTAACTACGCTTTCTCCAGGAACAAACAGAAAGTCAGTCCTTACATATGGGACTCCTTAGCTCCAGGCTGCTGAAGACCGAACCATGGCAACACCAACGTCGGCCAGTCGGGTAGCTGTGAGTGGCATAAAAACGAGTCCCCAATTGAAAGACTCTGCAAGACCCTAGTGTCCAGTGGCACCATCACTCCGGTAGCCTGAACACAGAAGGATCGGAGGGCAGGAGTTGCCTACACCCCAAGAATATTAAAGAGTACTGTCTGGCTAAACACACTGTCCCTGTGGGGCTTGCTCTCCAGGTACTAGTGAGCTGAGAACATATGAAATGAAGACCATGTCACAGCCTTGCATATCTCCGTCACTGGTACTGAGTGCAGGTTGGCCACCGATGTGGCCATTGCCCTCACATGTTGCGATGTGATACAGTGCTCAAGGGAGAGGCAAGTTCGCTCATAGGCGAGGGTGATGCAGTCCGCCACTGAAGTGGACAGAGTTTGCTTAGTTAAGGGGATCCCCCAGTCTCCTGGGATCATAAGACATAAAAAGCTGAGAAGCTTTGCGATGGGCCAGAGTCCACTGCAAGTAGAAGAACAGGGCTCATTTGCAATCCAGTGTATGAAATACTAGTTCCGTCTGGCCTGCATGAGGCTGTGGGAAAAAGGTGGGGAGGACCACCTCTTTGTTGAGGTGGAAAGGAGACATCACCTTCAGGAGGAACTTGGGATGCGTGCAGAGCACTAACCTGTTCTTATAGAGCCTTGTATATGGTGGATCCACCACCAAGGCCTGGAGTTCACTCTCTCTTCGAGCAGACATGAAAGCCACCAGGAAGGCCATTTTCAAAAGCCACCAGGAAGGCCATTTTCAAAAAAAGGTACCACAGGTGGCAAGTGGCCAAGGGCTCAAATGGCAATCTGGTGAGCTGTGACAGCACCACATTGAGGTCCCACTCTGCTTCTGGCAGGCAGAGAGGAGGCTTGGATAGCAGAAGGCCCTTGAGAAACCTGGAGACCAGGGGCTGGCCCAAGGGGGGTTTTCCCTTGATAGGATGGTGGTGGCCGGCTATGGTGCTCAGATGCACCCTCATGGAATTAGACTTTAGCTCGGAGTGTGAAAGGTGCAGTAGGTACTGGAGTACTAATTACACATGGCAGGAGAAGGGGTTCTCCTTCCTTTCTGCACATCGGAGGAGAACCTTCTCCACTTAAAGGCATAAGCCCATCTGGTGAAGGGCTTTCAGGAGGCCAGTAGTATCTCCTCTACTTCTCTCGGAAGATTGAAAGAGGCTAGTGCTACCCTTTCAGCTGCCTCACTGTTAGAGTTAGCGACCCCAGATTGGGGTGCAGGATGGAGTCCTCCTCCTGGGACAGGAGGTCCGGGCCTGGCCCAGTGGGACTGGGAATGCCACTGACAGGGGGAGCAACAGTGGAAACCAAGGTTGCCTGGGCCACCTGGGGGCAATCAGTATAACTGATGTCCTCTTGCTCTGGACCTTGAAGAGGGTCCTGGCAACCAGTGGGAATGCATATAGGCCCTCAGACCATGAGATCAGGAAGGCATCTGCTGCCACTCTCTCCAGGTGCGACTGATGAGAGCAGAAGTGAGGCAGCTGTGTGTTGTCCAGAGAGGTGAATAGGTCCATCATGGGCCTGCCCCAGAGATGGAAGATTTGTTTTGCCACCCTGGCATTTAGGCACCACTCAAGTGGCTGAAGGACTCTGCTCAGTCTGTCTGTTAGGCAGTTGTCTTGGCCCAGAAGGTAGATCACTTGCAGGAGCATGCTGTTGCGGACTGTGAATGAGAGGAGGGCCACCGCTTCCTGGCAAAGGGATTATGAACCCATGTCCCCCTGCTTGTTTATATAAAACATGGTGACTTGATTGTCCATCAGGATCAGTATGTGCCGATGTCGCAGGCAGTGATGGAACACTCGTAGGGCCAGGAAGATTGCCGAGCTCCAGGAGATTGATCTGTAGCAGCGACTCCTCCTGAGACCAGCTGCCCTGTGTTCAGCGGTCCCCACAATGTGCTCCCCAACCCAGAAGGGAGGCGTTCATGGTCAGGATCCTCTAAAGCACAGGTGCCTATTTATTTATTTATTTGGAAACTTTTTTTTTGCCTAGAAGGGCATTCCCACTCAGAGGTGGTGCAGTTCTCACCACCAGTTGAGGGATTCCACCAGTTGGTGGGTAACCTTGACCCTGTCCCATTGCCTGCCTGTGACTTGAGTCACTGTGAGAGGAGACACTGGGCTGTCCAAATGTTTAAGTGGGCTGAGGGTGTTACATGGACCATAGAGGCCATATGGCCCAGCAGGCAGAAGAGGAGGTGAGCTGGCACTGACAGACAGCAGTGCACCTTTACTGCTAGTTGTCTGATGCATTCTGCCCTGTCTCTGGGGAGAACAGCCTTGACCTATAGCGTATCAAGCTGAGCACCTATGAATTCCAGCCTTTGGATTGGAGAGAGGTGAGATTTGGGGTTGTTGATGATGAACCCCAGGTGGTGCAGAAAGAATGTCATGCACTCTATGGCCTGATTGACCTCTGATTGACCTCTGAGGCCATCTAGGTAGGGGAAGACAAAGGCCCCTTGTGGGCAGCCACCACCACCAGACATTTGGTAAAGACCCTTGGCAAGGAGGCCAGGCTGAAGGGTAGCACCCTATACTTGTTGTGCCCTGCTCCTTATGTACTGCCTGTGGGAGGGGTGGATCAGGATGTGATTGTATGCATCCTTTAAGTCCAAGGAGCACAGACAATCTCCTTGGTGGAGGTAAGGCAGCAGTGTTCCAAGGGAGAGAATCTTGAACTTCTCCCTCACCAGAAACTTGTTTAATTTTCACAGGTCTAGTATGGGCCTGAGGCCCTCAGTTCTTCTTGGGACAAGGAAGTATCTGGAGTAGAAGCCCTTTCCCCATAGGTGTTTGAGTACAGGCTTTACTGCGTTGTCCCTGAGCAGACCTGCAAGCTCTGAGAGCAGAAGGGTCTGATGAAAGAGAGGGAAGAACTCGGATGGTATCTGCTGTAGGTAGAGGAAGTATCCCTCCCTTACCACTTGCAGTACCCGCTAGTCCCATCTGTGGGCAAAGAGCACCAGGCGCCCCCCTGTGGGCTGGTGAAGGTCTTCAGGGGGAGGGGAGGCCCTTCCCTGAAAGTCAAAAACTACCCCCAGGCTGGGACCTGGGGCTTCTGTGCCTTAGGCTTCCGAGCTCCATGGCTTTGTCTTTTAGGGTGAGAATGATGTTGCTGGCCCAAGAAAGGTTGGTATTGCTGACTCTGTTGAAAGGGACCTTATTTCCTCAGGAACAGGGGTCTTTTCCTCGATGGTTTCTTATAGGGAAAGGATGAGGTCTTTTTAGAGAGCCTCTGACGAGTCACCACATCAACCTTGATCTCGGCTGCCTTGTCGTCCATAGGTTTGCCAAACAGGTTCTCCCTGATGCAGGGGACATCGAGCAGCTTGTCTTGAACCCATTGCTTGAGGTCAGAAGACTGTAGCCAAGCATATATTTTGTAAACCACTCTGAGGCATTGTCCATTAGGGTGGTATATCAAGTGATTAATAAAGATAAAGATAAAGAAGGCTTGGCATCGGGTGCTAATGATGGCTGCTGCAACTTGAGTCACTGACATGTAGCCATCATAGGCCGCTCAGGAGAGGAACTTGGAGCAGTCCTTCATCCCAGAGATGGGTGAATGGAACCATTGGAGGGGTTCCTCAGCGAAGCCTTCCAAAAACTGGACAATCCTGGGTTAGGGCCTTCAGGTACATACCTTTCTCCCAAGAGTGTCGAGGGCTCTGGCCTCCTTTCTGGGGGGGGGGGGATGATAGAGGAGTGGGGGTTTTGGCTCTTAGGTTTCTGCATAGTCAAATCAATGACTATGGAGTTATGTGGGAGTTGGGGTTTGTGGAATCCCAGGCCTTTCTGGACGCAGTACATGGCGTTGAGGTACTGACTCACCACTGATATCAACACCAGTGTCTCCCACATTCTGAGCAGTAGCCGCTCAAGGATCAGCTGTACAGTCACCGTGAGAGTTTCCTTGGGTGGAGAATTGTACTGGAGAATCTCCAGCTCTTCAATGTGCAGGTTTTCCTCCGCCTCAGTCTGCACTGAGAGGGCTCTGGCCATGGAGTGGAGGAGTAGCCTAGTGGTTAGAGCACTGGCTTAGGAACCTAGAGACCAGGGTTTAATTCCCACTAGCACTCCTTGTGGCCTTGGGCAAGTTACTTAACCCTCCATCGCTCTGAAAAATCCAAGTTATCAATGTCCCTGTTTAATGTACATTTACCAAGTTTAAGTTACAATGTAAACCAGTCATCATATTTCTACTCTTCCACTCCCCCCTAGAGTGCACTGTATATGTCACTAACCTATCTCACCCTGACCAAGGCTTGGGAGTGTGCTGCTGGTTCACCTTCTATATATATGAATATATTGCTAATATAGCTTTTAACTGTGGTTTTAGATTAAGCTTGGGGACATTCAGACTGTCTGCTTTCCTTGTATAGACTTAAATCAGATATCTGTGTGTGTGGCAGATAGAGAGATATAACAAATTTTACTTCTGCTGAACTGGTTGGTGGAAGCTTGCTCCCAGGGAGGGGCTGATTTAGACCATCTTACACTTGGCCTGACACACTGGCCTGAGCCAGTCTGCACTAGCTGAGGAGCATCCACAAAGCTAGGAGCAAACCTTTCTATCTTATCTCTGCTGGTTTCTAGCTAAAAATATAAATTCTAACTGTTGATTTTTGGAGATATTGCTAATATAGCTTTTAACTGTGGTTTTAGATTAAGCTTGGGGACATTCAGACTGTCTGTTTTCCTTGTATAGACTTAAATCAAATATCTGTGTGTGCCCACAGTTCAGGAACAGCCTACTGGCCAGAGACACTTAGGTTCCCGCCCACCTTACCCCTCACCCCACCTACCAAAGGGGCAACATTACATATATAATGATCACATACGTGCCATCTATCCTCCCTAACTTGGGTTACAGCCTACATCTGTTCTTCTTCTTACTCTTCTGGGACTGCTTAATCAACATGTCGTGTATTCAGTGCAATAACTGCAGTACTTGCATTCCAAGACAAATTATTTGGAGCCTAAGAGCTTGTCCTATGTGCCTCAAGTCAGCTGCCATGCATGAAGAGCTGACTCTACTAAGGAAAGACCTAGCTGCCATGCATAAAGAAGTGACTCTACTGAGGGAGGAACTGGCTACAATGAAGCGCACCTCTTCTAGGATACAAACTGAACAAAGTCCACCACCGCTCCCACAAAGAATCAAACACCCCAGGAACAAATGGATCACAGTGGGTTCTGGTAGATTGCGACCAGTAACACAGAGACGTCCTGTACATCAAGAGATATCCCTGCACAATGCCTTCTCTGCCTTGGCTAATGAGGATGCCCAATCCAAAGAAACTGAAGAGCCCTTAAATGAGTCAGACAATGCCCAATCCCCTGCTAAAGCATCAAATATGAATAAAACCTCACCAAACAGAAAACTACTACTACTTGGAGTTTCCATCATCAGAGGCACCAACTTGGGAACACAGTTCAAAGGAGAGAAGATAGTCATGTGCCTACCAGGCTCTTCAGCCAGCAGGAATACAAACCAAGTTGTTGAAGTACTTAACGCAAAATGTGAACACTCCTAACTTGACGTTGTTATCCACTTGGGTACAAATGACCTGGCTGGAAACAGTGCCTCTACAGTCCAAAAGGACTTCCAATCTCTGGGAGAGAAACTCAAGCGCGTTGTTAACACTGTTGCATTCTCAGAGGTTCTACCTGTTCTTGGTAAGGGGACAAAAAGGCTGCATCGCATTAACAGCTTTAATACATGGCTCCAGACCTGGTGCAAACAAGAAGGATTCAGATTTATTGGTAACTGGGACAACAGATGGACCAACAAGAGACTATACTGTGCTGATGGACTACATCTCTCTGTCACAGAGAAAAGAATCCTAAGTGAAAAATTCAGGCAGTATGTGGATATGCATTTAAACTAGGAAAAGGGGGTGATGGATGTGGAAGGTCAAGATCTGCACGCCACCCCCTGCAAAAGCAGAATAACATCAGAAACAGACACACTTTTAAACCACACATCAAAAACAAGTGGGAAGAAGTGGGCAAAACAAAATCAATGCAAAATACACACAAGCCAGGTAAATGCTGGAAAGCAATGAGCACAAATGCTCGAAGCTTAGCCAACAAAGTTCCAGACCTAGAAGCCCTAATGGTGGAAATGGATTTGGACATTGTGGCCATTACAGAAACATGGTTTAATGAATCGCATGATTGGGATATAGCCATAGCTGGCTATAATCTATTCAGAAGAGACAGAGAAAATGGAAAAGGAGGAGGAGTAGTCTTGTATGTCAAAAGCAATATTAAAACCGCAATAGATCCAAAAATCTTCAGAGTAATACCACTGTTCAGCCAATATATATAACTAATTACTCCAATGTGTGAATATTTCCTTGATTCGATTATTCTATAAACAGTTTTTCTTAAAAAACAACTTATCTTTTTCTAAGCGGGTCTCAGACTCACGGGCAACTTTCTGTGATAAATATCACTTGGTGCACCTTTTTGCATCAACGACCCATTTTCATATTATTCTTATAACTTTCTCTTAACCTTTTCTAAACTATTTTTTCAAACGTCCAGTTGGATAATGTGAGATATCTATAACAGCAAGCTTATCTTTTATCTTTTCTTCAATGTCCCCCAGTTGGATAATGTGAGATATCTATAACAGCAAGCTTATCTTTTGTCTTTTCTTCAATGTCCCAACGCCAGACTGGGCGCCTCTGCGTTTCACAGCCTTTATGTTTCTTCAGGGGATTTTGCTTAGACAGGCTTGTAATATCAATTATCTCATCTGTTTCATCTTAGATTGAACCTAGTTTTGGATAGCAAAGGGACACGCATGCGGATATGCGCTTTCAAAGATCCCTTTGCTATCCAAAACTAGGTTCAATCTAAGATGAAACAGATGAGATAATTGATATTACAAGCCTGTCTAAGCAAAATCCCCTGAAGAAACATAAAGGCTGTGAAACGCAGAGGCGCCCAGTCTGGCGTTGGGACATTGAAGAAAAGACAAAAGATAAGCTTGCTGTTATAGATATCTCACATTATCCAACTGGACGTTTGAAAAAATAGTTTAGAAAAGGTTAAGAGAAAGTTATAAGAATAATATGAAAATGGGTCGTTGATGCAAAAAGGTGCACCAAGTGATATTTATCACAGAAAGTTGCCCGTGAGTCTGAGACCCGCTTAGAAAAAGATAAGTTGTTTTTTAAGAAAAACTGTTTATAGAATAATCGAATCAAGGAAATATTCACACATTGGAGTAATTAGTTATATATATTGGCTGAAAAGCAATATTAAAGCTACTGAAATGCAGGGGACATGGGGAAAGGAAGAAGCGCTCTGGATTGCGCTGGAAAGAGGAGATGGCACTGTCATCCATACTGCTGTAGTCTACAGACCTCCTACTCAAATTGAAGAGATAGATAATGAATTGATTATAGATACTGCCAAGATAGCCACAAAGGGGGAAGCGATCATATTGGATGACTTTAATCTACCTGATGTGGATTGGATTACTCCTTCTGCACTTCTGGAAAGAAGCAAAAAAATTGTGGATGCTCTCCAAGATGTGTT
Organism: Ichthyophis bannanicus; assembly: GCA_033557465.1. Classification (NCBI taxonomy): domain Eukaryota; kingdom Metazoa; phylum Chordata; class Amphibia; order Gymnophiona; family Ichthyophiidae; genus Ichthyophis; species Ichthyophis bannanicus. Next base: position 98,627,500 of record CM066031.1, on the reverse strand, counting down.
ACTTAGACAAATGGTGATGGAACCAACCAGGGAAAGCTGTATGCTGGATTTAGTGCTCACCAACAGTGATAGCGTGTCGAATGTCTGTGTGAGTGCCCCTGTGAGCAACAGCGATCATCACACGGTGTGGTTTGAGATAAAAGCCATGGTACAGGCCAATCATAGCAAGCTCAAAGTCCTAAACTTCAAAAACACTGACTTCAATAAAATGGCAGAGTACCTAAAGAAGGAGATGACGGGGTGGAAGGAGATAAGGGAAGTGGAATTGCAATGGGCTAAACTAAAGGTGGCAATAAAAGGGGCAACAGATAAATATGTAAGAAAAGTAAATAAAAACAAGAGGAGAAGGAAACCTATTTGGTTTTCCAAAGAAGTGGCTGCTCAAATAAAGGCAAAAAACACAGCTTTCGCAAAATTCAAAAGCTTGCAAACAGAAGAATACAGAAATGAATTGTCAACACCCTCACCACTTGCCTCTAGTTTTAGAGGGGCGTGGTTATTGGAGGAACCTTCTCCTATCAGCCTTAGCAGCCTATTTCCTTGTGGTGTCTTCTGGGAAATGTAGTACTGCTAAGATGTGTTTGTGCTTCAGGTAGAAAGTTATAGTTAAGGCCACCGAGGTAAGGCATATAACAGAAAATTTATTTTGCACAAAAAGATTCAGAGTACCAGATACAGGATTATTTCTGTAGGATTTGCTCAAGGTACAGCAGATGGTTGGCAAAGTAAACAAAAGAACCCAAAAATGGCTGTTTAAAGTCTTCTTACTTTCAGAAGCACAGCCTTTGATAGCAAGGCTGCCACCTTCCTTTTAGTCCTTGCTAATTACAGCATAAAGTCCAAACAAGCTTAATCTTCTGTGGCATTTTGGCTTCTATCAGTCTCAATTCCTTCTAGGCTGCATTTCAGGTACAACAGAACTCAAAACAAGACGCAAACATTCAGACTGCCATCAAAAACTCTCAACAGGTTTTTTCACATAACAGAGGAGCAAAGAAAAACTCTTCTAGCAGGTAAATTGGCTTCTGCCGTTTCACAGTTCAAACCACAGGTGTATAATAAGCATGAATCACAACTTCCTGCTTATCCTTATACTTCAGTAAACTTCCCTTTTAAAAACATATGGGAAATTTACCACCACACTGCCTGTTTCTTATGGTTACCTTTTCAAGGAGGATAATTCTTTCAGGGCTGGCTTTTCCTCAAGACTTCATGTCTAAAGCTTGGCACAGAGAGCAATCCATAAGGATGTCTTCTTCCCTCAGCTCTGCCACTGGCTCTCCCAGCTGCATGGGCTCTGACTCACACACCCGGTCAGACTGCTCAGCTGACAACCTCTCCAGTGCTCTGAGAGTTCTCCATCTCCTGGCTCCAAGCTCTGCTGCCAACCTGTTGCAGGGAATTCAGCCCTCTCAGCTCCTGGGATGCTCGGATCTTCTGCATGAGTCAGCACCTTCTCTACCTCCTCCTCTTCTCCGGTCTCTGCCTTCTCCTCCCTCCCCTCCTTTCTCTCCTCCTTTCTCTCTTCCTTTTTCTAGCATAGGCTTATACCTCCAGGGTTCTAGCTCCACCTCCTTCCTTCCCAGGTGTTGGCAATCCCCCTGCCTTCTGGTATTTGAGTAATCAGGGAACTTGTTGAAGTAAGGGTTTTGGACCTCGTGCCCATAATCTCTCCCTCTTACTCTATTAGACACTGCATGAAACCTGTTCCAGCTGGGGTTTTCCTGGTTCATAGGTGTGGCTGTGGCTTTCTCACCCTGCACTACTAAAAGGAGACCCTTTACTAGGGTGAATTCTTTACGTTTCTCACCTCCCCCATACTCAGGATAGATGACCTTGCCACAGAATACAGGATCAAACTCAAAGAGTCAAAAAGAGAAATAAGTATAGCAAAATCAAAGGCAGAGGAAAAGATGGCTAAAGATGTTAAGGGTGGCAACAAAACTTTCTTCAGGTATATTCGGGAAAGGAAGAAGATCAGAGTTGGAATTGCAGCACTCAGAAGTGCTGGGAAAGGACTCGTGGAAAGTGACATTGAAAAAGCGAAATTGCTAAACAAATACTTCTGCTCTGTTTTTACTAAAGAAAATCCTGGAGATAGACCAGCTGTGACTCCCAAATATAAAAATGGGAATGAAGTAGATACTACACCATTCACAGAAGATGAGGTGTTAGAACAACTTGCAAAATGAAAGTGGACAAAGCAAAGGGACAGGATGGGATACATCCCAGGATACTGAAAGAGCTCAGAGAGGTTCTTGCAAGACCGTTAAAGGATGTCTTCAACAGATCTTTGGAATCAGGAGAGGTTCCTCAGGAGAATGGCTGATGTCATACCTCTACACAAAAGTGGTGACAGGGAAGAAGTGTCAAACTACAGGCCCATGAGCCTTACCTCGGTGGCGGGAAAAGTAATGGAGGCGCTCCTGAAAGAGTGAATAGTAAACTTTCTCAAAACCAACAGGTTGCAAGATCCAAGGCAACATGGTTTTACCGAAGGACGGTCTTGCCAAACAAATCTGATTGAGTTCTTTGACTGGGTGACCAAGGAACTAGATCAGGGGCATGCAATGGATGTCATCTACCTGGATTTCAGCAAAGCCTTTGACACTGTTCCTCATAAGACGCTTGTCAATAAACTCAGTAGCTTGGGGATGGGTCCCAAGATGGTAAAATGGATTAGAAATTGGCTGACTGACAGACAACAGAAGGTGATGGTACATGGAGCTCACTCGGATAAAAGGAAGTTGATTAGAGGGGTGCCCCAGGGTTCGGTCCCGAGCCCGGCACTGTTCAATGTATTTGTGAGTGATATTGCTGAAGGACTGAATGGAAAAGTCTGTCTTTTTGCAGATGACACAAAAATTTGCAACAGAGTGGATTCCCCCGAGGGAGTGGTTAACAAGAGGAAAGATCTACAAAAGCTGGAAGAATGGTCTAATGCTTGGTAATTACGATTTAATGCGAAAAAGTGCAGTGTCATGCACTTGGGTAGCAGAAATCCAAGGGAAATGTACACGATAGGGGACGAGAGGTTGGTATGCACGGTTCAGGAGAAAGACCTTGGTGTGATTATCTCTGATGATCTCAAGGTGGCAAAACAGTGCGACAAGGCGGTGGCATAAGCCAGGTGGATGTTGGGCTGCATACAAAGAGGGATTACCAGCAGAAAGGAAGAGGTACTGTGAGGCCGTGTTACTCACAAAAGACCGATTACTAATTATCACTAATTTCCTGTATAGTCCAGATCCAAAAGTCAGTACAGGTGCAATCAGAATCTCTGTTTATTAGATAACTGATGGACAATACAGGCAGCGGAGAGGAGAGCTTCTGTCAGTCATCAGACACCAGACACCTCCAGAATTCCTCCTCCCCCGAGTACAATCATCATGTTACATATATACATTTTTTGCTTCCGTGTATGCATACAGTTTCCAAATCCATTCCTCTTTGGGTCCTCTCCCCTCCTCCCTCCTTCTGTTTCCTGTCATTGACCTTTCTGTCCCCTCTATGTTCCTGTTTCAACATTCCCCCAGGCCTCTCTGTCTTGCTTATACTCACCAACTGTCAAAACCATCTACTGTCTTCAGGACTAACGGCTCAGCTTATACTTTTTTGCATGGTTTCCTGTGTACGTGCCCTCTGCACAAAGCCTCTGCATGGACTCTTCAGTCCAGGCATACACTCTGCTAAGGCTTATGATATCCTTATGCTGACCTGGGGTTTTTTCTTTGTCCACAATATAGTAGTTTGGTTGACATATTAGAGCAGACATTTATAAAGGCCATTGAGTGATTATGAACCAGGAACATATCCCTAAACCTTATAATCCCTACAGTACTTATGCCACTGTAGAAGTCACTGGTGAGGCCTCACTTGGAATACTGTGTTCAGTTTTGGAGACCATATCTTGCAAAAGATGTAAAAAGACTGGAAACTGTTCAGAGGAAGGCGACCAAAATGATTTGGAGCCTACATCAGAAGCCTTATGAGAAGAGACTGGAAGACCTAAATATGTACACTTTGGAGGAGAGGAGGGACAGGGGAGATATGATTCAGACCTTTAAATACTTAAAGAGAAATGATGAACAATCAAACCTCTTTCAAAGACGGGGAAGTTGTAAAACTAGAGGGCATAACATGAAGCGGCAAGGTGTTAAATTGAAAAGCAATATCAGGAAATATATTTTCGCTGAAAGGGTGGTGGATGCTTGGAATGCCCTCCCGATGGAAGTGGTGGGGGCAAACATGGTGACGGAATTCAAAATGGCATGGGACAAACACAGTGAATCTCTTTACAGCAACAGGATAAAAACAAAATAAACGGAACCATCTAACTTCTGAAACATCTAACTTCTCAACAAATAGGGGTGTCCTACATGGAGTGGTGGGTTCACCCCTAAACAAAGACATGGAGAGGGGTGGCCTGCACAGAGCGACAGGTGCACCTACTCTTGCCATCTTGCTGGGCAGACTAGATGGACCACGCTGGTCTTTATCTGCCATCATTTACTATGTTACTATGTTACTATTGGTACAGTGTTAGTACACATGCATTTCCTCACACTTCAATATGACATTGCACATAACCTCTGAGGAGGTGCAAAAGGCCACAGCAACCTCCACATACAATACACTGCAATGTGATGCACAATTATGAGCCCCATTGACAGTTAGTTTGCCATGTGTCAGTGTTAAAAAATAGCCAGAGGCTGTATGTGGTGGAGTGTTTGAGACCAACACCATCAGAATTGCATTTGGCAGCACATCAGTGTTTGGCACATCAATATCATGGTTGTCACTTGTATTTACACATACATACACAATTCTATTATTTGACCCTACAATGCACAAACATGTATCTATGGTACTTACAAAGCTATGGGAACCTCGTCCCTCCTGGGTCATAGCAGTGGGTGTTACTGCGAATAATCATCGCTGCTCAGTATTTCAATTCATGGAGTGTTGCGCAGCCCCCCACGGCACCGCACATGACACAACATGCATAACGCCATTTTTGTCACATGTTGCATCATGCACGTTGCCACGTATGGCACACGTCATGGAGATGACATGCTATGTGTATGTCACTGTGCGCAGCCTGCATTTCATCAGCTCAACATGCAGGAGGTTAGGCACCATACATGCTGCATACATTCTAGGTGCTGTACATGCCGACCTTCCGTGGATGTGTCACACATGATGCAGTGTTTTATGTGCCATCATGCGATGTATCCACATAACGCGGAACGTAAGGAGTAAAGCGTGTGTGTGACATGCAATGCACATAACGTGCCTCACACACGATACACCCCATGTGGCCTGTACACCGTATGTGCTCTGACTGCTGCCTTGCACATTGGCAGTGCATTGCGTGCAAGGCACATTGTGTGGCGCGGCACACATTCCAAAAGGTGTGACTATCTACACGTGTCTTCTGAGGGTACAAGGGGGGTTGACAATTTCATGTACTTTGCATTAGGTTGCCTGTTATTGGGAATTGAACACATGATGTGTTCGATGTGTCTTTGCTACCCCTAACCACTGGGTTACACACTCCATTGCTTATCAAGCTGTGTAGCTATACACACATCTATATGTCTGTATCTGTATAGGTGTGGGTGGGTGTGTACCTGTGCACACACTAGCTGATCTATGGTGTGTTGGGTTGGCTCAATCGTTAACACAGCTACCTAGTACACAGAGGATCATGGATTCAGATGCAATAGCAGCATCACCTTACACTCCTTTGCCTTTTATGTAGGGCCTGTGTGTCTGGATTATGTTTTGTGTTTACTGCATGTGTGTTTTATTGACAACATAACCAATTGGGCCAGATAGTACCTCTATGCCTCACTACATCGATCTTCACTCTTTGCCCCTCAGACAGCCTTTGGACAACATGTACTGTAGTCATTCACTCACTACCCTAGACTTCCATGATGTACCATGCAGCCATCTCCCAGCATCTTAGCTGATGTTTCTGTTTCTAGGCACAGGCCCCATCCTCCCTTCCATACTTTGTGCCATTGGTGCAGGTTTATCTTCACTTATTCATTCATCCCACCATGACCCATGATGCATTGCACAATCAAACCTACTATATACATATCCTCTGTGCCCAGCAGAGACTCAGCACATTCACATAAGGACAGGGGTTTACAGGCACTCATGGCCTCCAGGACACATACAGCATCAGTGACCATTAGGTAGCTGTTGCGGAGGTCACCATGAATGGGAAGTGGGTCAATGGACACCTGGTCCACAGAGTCTGTGGTGCTGTAACCTACACCTCTGGTTCAGTTACAGATCTACATTCCATCTATTGGGCTGCATGTGTGCAGTGTGACTATATCCTGCCATTTGCCTCCTTTTCCCCCCAGATTTTTGGAAAATAGCAAATATGATAGTGTAGACAGCTCTGTTCCAGCAGCAGGCTCTCATTATGGTATGGCTTGTCATAAGCGGATGCTCAGCAAGAGGTGGCAGCTCCACATGAGGTAGGACAGATATGGTTCAGCCACACACAGCAGCAGACGACACATACATCACTGCCCATGTGGTGTATGGGTCTCCTGCACATTTATTTCTCTGCCAGAGAGAGGTGCAGCCAACAGTCTTCATGCATCACCATGCCCAGGGATATTTGTTGCATGCACACCAAAGGGCTGTTGTTGCATACAGACTACTCGTGCGCTATATAGCCTATCTGTGATAGACACTATCACTGACCTGAGTCAACAGGTGCAAAACATGAGCTGTCAGACAGACAACTGCAGCTTCATTCAGTATATCACACAATATGGTTGCATAGCTAGTCCAGGGTCACACCACATTCGTGGTGATGGTGTCATATCAACATTCTCTGGTGTCGGCACACTAGTCAAACTGATGGGTCAGATATGTTCAAGCAGATATTCTATGCACATTCCCTCTCCCACATATGCATCCTGTGGCATTGATGCTGTTTCATGTAGTTCCCAGCATCCTCTTCCCTTCATTTGCATTACATTCTACTGTGTGACACATTCTACTGAGTGAGGTGCATAGTGGAGTGGCTATTGTGCCTCATTCATGCTGCAAATACATGGTACATCACAGCAAATCAACCTTTTCCACATTCCCAGATGCTGCGTGACTCTACTCTATATGTGGAAGTGAGCAGGATACCAGCAAATGTGGCTTTGTTTATCCATCCTGGTTGCTCCCTGCCACAGGACCATGTTGCCATGGTATGGGAAACACAGGGAAGCAGTTCCATTGTGGGTGTAGGAGCAGGTGGTGTGCTGTGCTGTGCTGTTGTGTTTACAGCTGCTCACTGTGATTATGTAGATGTGTATAATGCTGCTTGGTCGTGTTAATGTCTGTACTCTTGTTAGGCAAACATTTGGTGTTTCAACATGCTGATATTCTTCCTGCACTGTGGTATAAAATGTAGCCATGGGGAAATACCCAATGCCAGGACACAAACCCACAACCTTCTACGTCTGTATACAGTGACTGTACAGGGTGCACCATAATGCTGCCACAGTGGTACAGACATCCATGCTGATTGTATGCTTTCCTTCAGATGAGCCTTGCACATGGCGCACTGGAAGTGTCAAAAACATTTGTGATCCAAACAGGTTGGTGTTATTTGTGCACTCTGGCTCATCATGTTACCACAGGGACATGGTTAAAAAACAAGTCTACTGGCAGGACACAAAGCCATAACCTTCTACTTCTGTATACAGCGACTCTATGGGGTGCACCACTGTGCTGCCACTGTGGTACAGAAATCCATGCTGATTGTATGTTTTCCATCAGATGAGTCTTGGCAGATATTGTATTGCATATGGCATAGTGGACACTGGCAGAGCTGTTGTCTGCTGCATGCAGGTAACACTCACTACCGCCTTTCCCCCCACATGATGCTGATGTGGGTATGTGCCATCAGTGTGGTTGTGCAAGGGCCCAGGCCCCAGAACATGCAGGTAGGCGGGTAGCTGGGCATAGCCTCCATGTGGGGTAGAGCCATAGTTGGTGAGGAACAGATCGCTACACACCACCAATGGTTTTCCTATATGTTTTTGGCAGGTTCCTGGGGAGGGTCCCTGGTGAGGGACATACCTTTGACCTACGAGGCACATGTACCATAGTTCATACAGTATTAGTCACAGGATACTGGGAATTTTGGACCTTGGTCAGATGCTGTATTACATATTTGCCGGTCTTCTGTTGCTATGTGCCACCTCAGTAGCCACCTGGTGCGCACTGTGCCACCGCAGCAACCATTTCATGTTCCATCTGCACCCTACTATGCACCATTTGCACCATCATAACAGTGCCCTTTCATGCTGGGCACTGTGCTGTTTTTGCAAAAGGTGCACTACTATCACTTTCTTGGGCTCACCTGTCTGTGCAGCACATTGCATATGTTGAAATAGGCTCTCTGTCCTCACTGTGCACCCTTACCGCTTGGTTTTGCATAGTGGTAATGTTACATAAGAACATAAGATATGCCATACTGGGTCAGACCAATGTCCATCAAGCCCAGTATCCTGTTTCCAACAGTGGCCAATCTAGGTCATACGTACTGTGATGAGGAGAGTATGGATGAGCCCATGGAAATAGGGGAAAATAAAAAATCTACCTTTAAGGAAAGAGAAAGGCAGCGAATCCATAGCTTGCAGAGTGCAGGAAAAGAGAAAAAACACGCAGTTGCTGAAGGCAGGCCACACCCAAGCTCTGCTAACCTAAGGGCAGGCTTGGAAACTAATGAAAAACATCTGAGCAGGGGGCAGTGCACGATAGGAAAAAAACAGCTTTATAAACCCAGAGGAACAGGAAGGAAAGGGAGTTCAACAGAGAGTTCACCAGGGAGCTCACAGGGGAGTTCAACCAGGAATTCGATCGGGGATTCGATCAGGGAAGTGACCGGGGAGTTGGAGTTGACCACAGAGACTGCTGGGGAGAGAAGCACCCAAGAAAGACCCAGAGAGTTCACCGGGGAGGAGACCGGTGGAGACTTCCGTGGTGACTTCAGAGGTGAAGGCAACACCCCACGAGAAAGTCAGGCTTGCAGGAAAAGTACAAGTAGTTCTGAAGCCAACAGAGGTGTGGCTCGGAGAATTACTGGCCAGCAGCAGAGTGCAGTTTCTACAGTTCGTGAACCAGCGCTAAGGGTTCAAGCTCCCAGAAGGTGGGTGAACAAAAGTACAGCTAACAGTGACCTGAAACAGTTAGAGGCACTGTGGCATTTAATTCAGAAAAAGAATCTTCACTTTCCAGGTGAAAACCTTGCTCGTAGTGGAAAGCCTCAGTGGAGAAAAGTTCAGGAGCTTTTGGAGTGCATTGAGCCAGAAGCATTGCATGAAGCTTTAGAGTCAGACGTACCGGCAGGAGATCCAGAGGAAATGCAGGTAGATTGTTCTGAACCTGTTTCTATGTCTGAAGAGTCATTAATGGACTGTTCATGGTGTCAGAGAGCTGAATAAAAGCTTCTGGAGAAAGAAAACCCTGTAACTTGAAAACCCCAAAGCATTAAGAAAACAGGGAGAGTTACTCTAGCCAGGAAAGCTAAGAACCCTGTTTAATGCAGAGAAGACATTTACTTTTGTTTGAAAAAGAAAAAGGGGACGTATTTGTTTGTTATATATTGAGAGACAGCTGCATGTGTTAAGAGAGCCTTCTAAAGCAGTTTCAGTCTTTGGTTTCATGGAATTTCCTGAGGAATATTGTTTGGAGAAGAATCCTGTTGCCTTCTGTTAAGCATTAGTGTTTTTGGGAAAAAAGAAGAAAATAAATTCCTGTTTGCCTTTGAAAAAAACCTTCGGTTTCCATACTTCTGTTTTTGAACAAGTAACACAACTACAAGTCCCAGAAGCCCAGGCTCTGGATGAGGATAACATAATCTTTATTTAAAAACTAACAAGGGCAGCCCTACGCCTATAGGCCGCGGCCTGGGCTAGGGTTCCCCACAGTACCTAGCAGTTTCCCCAAAAGACACAGGTTCCACAATGCTTGTATTAGGTCAAGCATTGATATTCTGGGTCCCTTCTTAATAATGGTTTATGGACCTTTCCTCCAGCAACTTGTCCAAACCTAAGGACCTGAGATTAATTAAGCTTCAGGTGAACAAGGTATATTAAACATATTAGGTACAATTTTATTAGTATAAATATCCATAGCAACCCTTAGTAAGTAAAGAATTTAAATATCTAAACACAAGCTTTAAACTAAGATGCAGACAGCAGTCCAGCAGCAAGAGGGGGGCTTTCCAGTCTTTTGCATTGAGTGTCACATGTATAATTTTCTCCGATTTGGTGAGAGGTCTTACGTGTGCACTAGTTGCAAGGAGCTCTTTGCTCTCATGGAAAGGGTCCGTTCTCTAGAAGCTAGAGTAGCAGACTTGGAAGACATAAAAAAGACAGAGAGGTACGTAGATGAGACCTACAGGGATATAGTCCTGAAGTCCCACCTCCAGTCTGGCAGCATAGCTGTTGCCATGGAGGAGAGAGGTCACGTGACAGGAGAGCATCACCCTGGTGTGGCAGGAAGTGATCCTGTAACTAGGACCTGTCCTCCAGGTGATGTAAAACCCTCTCGCACTGAGGAAGTTTCTCCAGGGCCATGTGCCCATGAGGGAAGGGTTAGGACAGCCATCATAGTTGGTGATTCGATCATTTGGCATGTAGATAGCTGGGTGGCTGGTGGACATGAGGATCCCCTGGTAACATGCCTGCCTGGTGCAAAGGTAACGGACCTCACGCGCCACCTAGATAAGATCTTAGATAGTGCTGGGGAGGAGTCTGCTGTCTTGGTACATGTCGGTACCAATGACATAGGAAAATGTGGTAGGGAGGTTCTGGAGGCTAAATTTAGGCTTTTAGGTAGGAAGTTGAAATCCAGAACTTCCAGGGTAGCGTTCTCCGAAATGCTTCCCGTTCCACGCGCAGTTCCCAAAAGCAAGGCAGAGCTCCAGAGTCTCAATGCGTGGATGAGACAATGGTGCAAGGATGAGGGTTTTGGATTTGTTAGGAACTGGGGAACATTCTGGGGAAAGGAGGGGCTCTTCCGATGGGATGGGCTTCACCTTAACCGGGATGGAACCAGGCTGCTGGCATAACCTTTAAAAAGGAGATAGAGCAGCTTTTAAACTAGATAATAGGGGAAAGCCGACAGTCGCACAAGAGCGCATGGTTCAGAAGAATGTATCCTTGAAGGATACTACCAAAAGCAGAGAGGTTCCAAAAAAGGGTAAAGTAGCCCAAATGCCCTCGAGTATGGAGCAGAGAGAGCTTAAAGATCTTAAATTACCCATGCATACCAACAGCCAGATTAATATGAATAAAATACAGTCTCTAAAATGCTTGTATGCATATGCTAGAAGTCTAAAAAATAAGATGGGAGAGTTAAAATATATAGCACTAAATGAGAGGTTAGATATGATTGGAATCTCAGAGACATGGTGGAAGGAGGACAACCAGTGGGACACTGTGATACTTGGGTACAAACTATATCATAATGACAGAGCAGATGAAATTGGTGGAGGGGTTGCACTCTGTGCTAGAGAGGGCATTGAGTCAGAAAGAATTAAAGTTTTGCAGGAAACAAAATTTGCTGTAGAATCTCTATGGATTGAAATTCCATGTAAAAAGGGGAAGGCGATGGCAGTGGAGGTGTACTATCGAGCGCCTGGCCAGAATGAACAAATGGATGATGAAATGCTCAAAGAAATCAAGGAAGCTAACAAAAGTTACAGCACAGTAATAATAATGGGTTATTTCAATTACCCTGGTATCGACTGGGTCAGTGGGTCAGGAAATGCTAGGGAGATAAAGTTCCTAGATGAAAAAAATAACTGCTTCTTGGAGCAGCTGGTTCATGAACCGACCAGAGGGGAAGCCATATTGGACCTAGTCATTAGTGGAACACCAGATGTAGTGCAAGAGATAAGGGTGTTGGGGCCACTTGGCAATAGTGATTATAGCATGATCGCGTTTGATTTAATTAGTGGAGGAGGAATAGTAAGGAAATCTACAGTACCTTTTAACTTTCGAAAGGGAGACTATGATGAAATGAGGAAAATAGTTAAGAAAAAAACTAAAAGGAGCAGTTGCAAAGATTAAAGACTTACATCAAGCTTGGGTGTTGTTGAAAAATACTATTTTGGAAGCACAGACAAGCTGTATTCCACGCTTTAAGAAAAGTGGAAGGAAGTCCAAAAAACTGTAGTAAAGGCTGTTAGTGTAGCTGGGTTTAAAAAAGGTTTGGACAAGTTCCTGGAGGAAAGGTCCATAAACCATTATTAAGAAGGCACCCAGGATATCAATGCTTGACCCAATACAAGCATTGTGGAACCTATATCTTTTGGGGAAACTGCTAGTTACTGTGATACAGTAGCCGGTGTAGAGCCCATGATAATAGGTGAAAAAGAAGAATTTACCTTGGAGTCTGATAGGCAGCAAACACACTCAGCTCACAGGAGGCAAAAGAGCAATAGAATAAGTTTACCACACACTAGTCCTGACGTAGCAGGAAGGCTAAAAGCTAATCAGGATCACCTGTCCATGAAAGCACAGGCAGCGTGCAAAGGACATGAGGATAAAAGCTGCTGGGTAAATCCCGGAATGGCCAGTAGGGGCAGCAACCTGGGAGGAGTGAGCAACCAGTCACACAGAAGGAAGCCTGCTGAATCAAGGAAGCAGTAGGTGTGGCACGGTAGCAGGAAGCAGCCGGGGAAAAACTTCTCAGGAACGTGGCCATAGCACTGCTCAGACTGCTGGTAACTGGAGGTCCCAGGAAGGAGCTGTCTGTAGCCCAGAGAGAGGAGCCAGGACAACAGAGAGAAGGTGGGAACCTAGCTTTAGGAGAGAAAAAGCTAAGAACTCTGTTTTGTCTGGAGGGCCAGGGCATGGCATAAGAAGTAAAGTAAAGTAAATGCTGGGAGTTATGACGTAATTCCTCATTACTGGAGAGAAAAGGAAAGCCAGAGTGAAACTGTCACAGTACCAGGTATTCAAAACCCTGCTTGCATAGAACAGTTTCCTGATAAGCTAACCAGTGCCTCACAGAGAGGGTTTTACAATGTAAACAGCTATGCGGATTTTAACCCACCTGCAACCCCGGAGGATTGTGAACTAATGCAGTGGGAAAATAATAGCTGTAGCCTTGAACCCACACCAATGGACTGTATGTTATGTTTCTCTGATGATATTGAATCATTGTGCTGAACAATTGGGCAGAAGCTCTGTAAAAAAAATACCAAAGGAAAATAACAAATTTTTCTTTGAAGAAGCTGTTTTTTTTGTTCCTGGTTTTGTTATATAAAAGGAAATCCATAGGGAAGGGGAAATAAAGCCCTATTCTTATTTTGCCTTAATTACTCGACTGCAGACTGTTATTGTGCTAGAAGGCAACTTGATCCTCAGGGCCCTAGGCGGATGCCTAATAGGGACCGGGAGAGGAGTCACAGTACATATGACCTAGATTGGCCACTGTTGGAAACAAGATACTGGTCTTGATGGACCCTGGTCTGACCCAGTATGGCATATCTTATGTTCTTATGTTTTTTAAACCCAGCTACACTAACAGCCTTTACTACATCCTCCGGTAACAAGTTCCAGAGTTTGATTACACGTTGAGTGAAAAAATATTTTCTTTTATTAGTCTTAAATAGTTTACCCTGTAGCTTCATTGCATGTCCCCTAGTCTTTCTATATTCTAATAACGTAAACAATCAATCTATGTTTACCCGTTTCCACCCTGTTCATTAATTTATAGACTTCTATCATATCTCCCCTCAGCCGTCTCTTTTCCAGGTTAAAGAGCCCTAACGTTTTTAGCCTTTCTTCATAGGGGTATCCTTCCATCCCCTTTACCATTTTGGTGGTTCTTCTCTGAACCTTTTCTAATAATGCTATATCCTTTTTAAGATACGGCGACCAGAACTGCACACAATATTCAAGGTGCGGTCTCACCATGGAACAATATAGAAGCATTATAATACCTTTTGTTTTATTTTCCATTCCTTTCCTTATGATACCTAGCATTCTATTTGCTCTCTTGGCCGCCACTGCACACTGGGCCAAGGGTTTTAACATGTTATCCACAATGACGCCTAAATCTTTTTTTCTGGGTAGTGGTTCCTAATGTGGAACCTTGCATCGTGTAACGATAGTTTGGGTTGTTCTTCCCTAGTTGCATAACTTTGCACGTGTCCACATTAAATTTCATCTGCCATTTTGATGCTCAGTCTTCCAATTTATCAAGATCCTCTTGCAATTTTCCACAATCCTCTTGGGTTTTAACAACTTTAAATAGTTTTGTGTTATCTGCAAATTTGATAACCTCACTCGTTATTCCCTTTTCCAGGTCATTTATGAATATGTCAAAAAGCAGCGGATCCAGCACAGATCCCTGGGGTACACCACTATTCACCTTTCTCCATTGGGAAAATTGGCCATTTAGCCCTACCTTCTGCTTTCTATCTTTTAAGCAGTTCCTGATCCACAATAGTACACTGTCTCCTATCCCATGACTCTTTTAGTTTTGCCAAAAGTCTCTGATGAGGGACCTTGTCAAAGGCTTTCTGAAAGTCCAGATACACTATATCAACTGACTCACCTTTGTCTACCTGTTTATTCACACATTCAAAAAAACATAACAGACTAGTTCCTGGTGTTTAGATGACAGTGTTATTGTAGCAGGGCCTGATTCCTGCCCACTCCCCGCCCATTGAATCCTTCTCTCCACCCCCTCTCCACCCATAATACGCTTAACGCCGAGTGTAACATTAGTGCACCCTGTACCGCGCGATAATGTCGCATGTATAACATTAACCTAAACTAACATTACACATGCGATATTACCACCGCTTAGTAAACATACCCCTTAGTGTACAGCAGGGCTGTACCAAGGGCTGTGTGAGTGGTGGTACGAGATTTGTTGGTCACACAGGGAGCATTTTTAGTTTGGTACGGTCCTGGTGCACACTACCCATTAACGTGACCCTGCGCTAACCATTGAGAGTATGCAGAAACAAGCATGAACAGTTAGCACACTTTAGCAAACATGCCCCTATATTTTCATTTAATGTCATTCATTCAAAAACTCAAATATTGTTAGACTTCTGATACTGACATACAGACAGTTTAAAGTATGTTTTTTATTTAAATTGTATGCCCCTTAGAACTGATAGATTTGTGGCCTATAAATTTCTTCTATACAAATAAATTAATTTGTATTCATAACCTGCTTAGCAGTTTATAGCAATAATATGAATAAATTATATCTGTTTGATCTTTATGAAAATGCACCCGGGCTACTTCAGGCTTTACAACAACTTCTCTATCAGAGTATTGCAATGTCCCCAGTTTGCGAGTGTCCTTAGAAGATACTTCAGTCTGAAACAGGTGCTCTTCAGTGCTTTCACCTGTCAACTCTAACTTTTGCCCTGCGTAAACTTATCCCTTACCCACTTGAGCCCTTCCTAGATCTTCCCTAAATGTTGCCTTCTCAGGTTGCACCCCCACATCTCTGGCCCTCACTCCTTTGGGTGCTCCGGTGCCAGTGACAGCAGTAGCAATAGGAAGGAAAGCCACCATGGGGTCTGTCAGGGGGAAGCACTCACAAACCTGCAACATTTCTATCAGTTGGGTTTCTTTCTGAAATTTATTTTATTTATTTATTTATTTAAATCGCTTATATACCGCGCTCTTCGACATCAGCGCGGTTCACAAAGAACAAGAGGTATTGTACGGTGTGGGTTAACACCGTATTACATATAACAGGTAGCTCAACTTGGATAACAGTGATAACTATTTACATTTGTAAGAACAGTATCAATATTTACATTCGTAATAACAGAATGATATTCACACTTATATACAAATATGTGAGGAGGGGATGTGTGCAGTCGGGCTATGTTACGGGAGGTGGGGTTGGTAGATGTTCCTCTGGGTAGCATTTGAGGAAGAGATAGTGTTTCAATTCTCTCCTGAATTTAGTTAGGTCCGGGATTGCGCGGATATCGGGTGGAAGGGCGTTCCAGCATCTGGGAGCGCAGAGACTGAAGGCCCTGTTTATGGTTGTCTGAGCACTGTGGGTCATTGCTTTGGGGATTACCAAAGTGTTTATAGCAGTAGATCGTCTGGCTCTATTTAGGGGTGTAATGTGAGTGAGGTCCACGAGAGAGGCTGGGGCGAGTCCGTTGATGGTCTTGAATGTTAATAGTAGAGTCTTGAAGGTGATTCTGCTGTGGATTGGGAGCCAGTGGAGACTTTTGAGGATGGGTGTTATATGGTCTCTCCTGGAGGCACCATGTAGAACTCTGGCTGCAGCGTTCATGGCGAGCTGGAGTGGGCTCAGGGTGGCTTGTGGGAGTCCTTGCAGGATAGCGTTGGCGTAGTCGAGGTGTGGGATGGTTAGTGCCTGGAAGATTGTTCTGAAATCATCTGGTTGCAGGAGGGGGCGAAGATGTTTGAGTGTCTTGATCTTATGGTATGTTGATTTTACCATGTTGCTCACGTGTGTCTTCATATCCAGTCTGTGATCCAATGTGACACCCAGGTAGCGGATTGAAGGTTTGGTTTGCAGTTCGACTTCTCCAATTTTTAGGCAGGCAGGAGGGGAAAAGTTGGGGTTTCTGGAGATAAACAGTACTTCAGTCTTTTTGTGTTGTATTCGAAGATTCTGGTTTAGAAGCCATTTTTCCACTGAGCTAAAACAGTTAGTTAGAGGAGTGAGGTCAGTTTGGTCAGTCTGGAATGGCATGTACATGAGAAAGTCATCAGCATAAATCATGCATTCGACGTTGAATGATCTTATGAGGTCACAAATTGGTTGCATATAGATGTTGAACATCAAGGCTGAGAGGGAGGAACCTTGTGGAACACCTTGTTTCTGGTGGAACGGTTTGGAGGTAGAGGACCCTGTTTGCACGTGTTGCCATCTATCAGACAGTACGACTTACACCAGGTTAATGCTAGGTCACAGATGCCCTTCTCTTTGAGCCGGCTCAGGAGGGTTTCGTGGCATACTGAGTCGAACGCTGCAGCTATATCCAGGAATATCAGGGCAACTCCATGACGGATGTTATCAATTGCATAAAGTATGTTGTTGAAGAGGGTGGTAAGTAGCGTCTCCACACCATGGGATTCTCTGAATCTGTGTTGGCAGTGGTCTAGCAGAGAGGTATCGTTGATGTGTTGTTGAATCTGGTGAAGGACTTCTTTTTCGATTATCTTTGCTAGTAGTGGAATGCTACTAAATGTGGGCTAACTCTGTTGAGCCTTTTCCTCTGAAAAAACAATAGGACGAACCTGTGCTCAAACTACAACCTCTGGAATCTTGCTATGAAACATAGTGTCAGGCACTAAGGTCTCAGTTTAAAACATTGCAGCAATCCATGGGATTTTCAAAAACCTCGTAATGAAACTTTAGCTGCTGTTCACATCAAGGACCTTTAATCAGTGCCTTAATCCTTGCTTCTCATGATCAATTTTTCTGAAATTTCAGAAAAATTGATCATGAAGCAAGGATTAAGGCACTGATTAAAGGTCCTTGATGTGAACAGCAGCTAAAGTTTCATTACGAGCTTTTTGAAAATCCCATGGATTGCTGCAATGTTTTAAACTGAGACCTTAGTGCCTGACACTATGTTTCATAGCAAGATTCCAGAGGTTGTAGTTTGAGCACAGGTTCGTCCTATTGTTTTTTCAGAGTAGTGGAATGCTGGCAATTGGTCTATACGATTCTACTATCTGAGGGTCCAGTTTGTTGTTCTTTAGTAGGGGTCTAATGGATGTGTGCTTGAGATTCAGTGGGAAATAGCCTGATGTGAAAGATGCGTCAAGAAGTCTAGCTATGAATGGACTAAATTCTGTCCGTAGTTCCCTTATCCAGAAGGCAGGACAAGGGTCAGTCTGGGCGGTAATGGTGTTGATTGTAGAGATTGTGTCGATGATTCGCTCGTTGGATGGGATGACGAACATTGGTAATGACGCTGCTTTTGGTGGATCCACGGTGCAAGGGGGTGGGCTCGTTTTGTCTGTCTGGCATAGTTTTGATTGCAAGAAGTCAGCATAGTCTTGGGCATGAATCTCGGGTGTTTGTTCAGAGCCTGGTTCCTTCGTTAGGTTCTTGACGAGGTTAAATAGGTCATGTGGTTTTCGTAGTGAGTGCATGAGGGTGTCAGTGTGTGCTTGTCTCATTTTCTCAGTTACCGCATTGCGGTGTATGGATAGCTGGAGGTTATAGGCTACCTGGTTCTCTGTAGATCCTGAGCGTCTCCATCGCCTTTCGAGTTTTCTAAGTTTGATGAGAGAGGTCCGTAGATCATCGGAGTACCATGGGGCGGGAGCTTTTTTCTTTGGGGCTTTCTTGTGGGCTGTACGTAATGCGATGGAACACAGGCTGTCATTCCAGCTGGAGACTAGTGTATCTGGGCTGGTTGTCGTTATGCTGAAGAGGGGCTGTGTGTTGTGTAAGATGGACTCCTTATTAAAAGGATGGAACCTTCGTGGGGGTATACTTATGGGTTTTGACATGTTTCCAGGGGGTTTCCTGGGCAGGGAATCTAAGGGGATTTGAAATAAGATTAGCTTATGGTCGGACCAAGGTACTGCGGTGTAGGTAGGTGGGGGGGGGGGGGTGGAGCTGTGGGCAGGTAGGGGGGTGAAGATCAGGTCCAGCATGTTACCCTTTGTGTGAGTAGGTTCATTGATTAGTTGCAAATAGCCCAGGTCTTTGAGTGCATCTTGGAAAGCTGATGCTTGGGAGACATGTAGTGTTGGTAGATTGAAGTCTCCTAGAATCCAATTCGGGGTGCGTAGGTTTGGGGGGTTACAGGCTAGCTCGATAATCACAGCTAGATCGTCAGGGGATGATGATGGGGCTCTGTATACTAGATTGAAGGAGCATTGGTCGTTTGCTATGACTACTATGTCGAGGTTGGTTGTGTTGGTGCTGTTGGAAAGGTGAAATTTGAGGTATACGCTTTAGAGTAGGGGGGCTGATGATGTGCTTCCTGTGGACCAAGAGGAGATGATGATGTGCTGATGATGTGCTGATGATGTGCTTCCTGTGGACCAAGAGGAGACAAATGTCAGTGTGGGCAGAGGATCCAAGACACCAGGAGGTAGAGTTGCTAACTAGCCAGTTTTTATATAGTCAGGCCGGCTGCCAGCAGGCCTTTAAAATCAGCAATAGGAAAGTCGGTAATTTTAGTGCATGCACATAGAGGGTCCACTGTTGTGTGCGCAGTGTGCGTGCAGCAGCTTTCTTCCACATAGTGTAGAAGAACCTCTGTGAGTCTCATTCTCATGCAAATCTGATGCTGAGTGATGAGACTGACAGCGGCTGCGTGAATTGTGAGTCCAGTCGAGGTGAGAGCGAGTGACAGAAGCGCCAACAGTGGACACACTAGCACCAGCATGCCAGCATGAGTGGGGGTAAGCTGCAGCTGCATAGTTTGGGTACTCAAGGGGGGGGCATTGCACCCCCAAATGAGATGCCCCAAGGACCACGATGGCTGTGACCCACTGCTTGCCCAGACAGAAGAGAAGAGGATGGCTGTTATTGCAGCAAAGATCCCTTCTCTCTACCCATGGGGATCTGATCTCCCAGAAGCAAATAGAAGGTATCTTTGCTGCAAGTTTCCGTCATCATCTTCTTTTCTACATGCAGGGAATGGGATCCTTGTGGGCGGACAGTGAATGGGGAGGCCCTGATACAAAGGCAGCAGACCTCATGACAGTGCTTTAACCTCTTTAAGTCCAATAAATAGGTCATCAAGTGTAGTATAGAAGGTAATTTGTTCTACAACAAAGAACCGGAAAATCCAATGGGGTCTGCACCATCAAAAAAGCCTTATCTTGTGATCTCAAGACACAGATGGACATATCAAATTCAACTGGAAAAAAGGTACCCACAATCTCATCTCAAACCTGAAGCTAACCTCTTTCCCACTCCTACTGAAGTCCAACACTTTTCATCCCTTTTCCTCTCCCCCTTCCAAAGACATGATCCCAACACACCACCATTCCACAGTAAAGTGATGCATAACACTAGAGCTTTCTCCAAGCCCAACACAGGACTGTTCTCCTTGCCCACACTGAAGACCTCCAGCATTGTTTTTTCTGATCTCCTCCTTGACCAGTTCCGGAAGAGATTCTGACTTCCCCCAAGTTACATGGGCCATTGCTCCTTCTGGCTGGATGGGCTGATCCTTCCACTTCCTCCTGCCCCCCCCCCCCCTGCAGCACTGCCTCTGCCACCTCCTGACACAGTGGTTGAGACGTCCACAGACAATTCACCTTCCTTTATCATTTCTGATGTTTCTCTGGGTACTGAGAGATCCACAGGGCACTGGAGAACAATTCTAGGAAGACTTTCTACTTGTAGAACTGGGTTTTATACATAGCAAGAAGTCTATGCAACATTTACTACCATATACATGTATGAAAGTATTTGTAGGGAAGTTAAGGGAACCATCCTACATATACACACAATGAATATGCATGATATCTCTTTACATGCACTGCCTCCATTGTAGAAAATATATGGCGTAACTTGGCAGACATTTACGCCTGCTCTAGAGCGGACATAAGTATACACACATGCCTGTCATCACCAGTTATATATAAGAGCAGCAATGTTTCAAAGGGAAAGCATGTATGAATTTTCTAAAAATCACTGCTTGGTTTTACACCTATACTGGCCACATTCATTTATGTAACCATCTCTAAGGTCGCCTCCTATATCACGATTTCCAGCTTCTCAAGTCTTTTAGCTCAGAATAATGAAAGTAATGGTTCAGATTCTATTCTTGTGTAGAAGCTCCACTATTGCAGGTGATACAAATATTGACAGTGTCTCTGATATTTCTTCGCTTTGATCTGTTGAATGTAGCGTAAGACTGAGATCAGGAGAGAGAAAATCCTTTCTGAGTTTGAGGAGCTGCACCAGTTCCTGAATGAGGAGCAGCGGATCCTTCTCTCAAGATTGGAAGAGGAAGAAAAGGAGATTCTAAAGAAAATCAGGGATAATGTGACCCAACTAGAAGATCAAAGCTCCACCCTCCAGAAACTGATCTCTGAGATAGAGGAGAAGTGTCAGCAGTCAGCGACTGAGTTACTGAAGGTGAGACTAAGTTATAAATCCCAGATTCTACTATAGACTGGGCTATCAGTTTGCTTGATTCTGAATAATGCTGGAGAAGTTTTAATTTAGCATGAGCAGTTGAATATGCTCTGTTTATCAGTTTCCTCTACTTTATCATGACTCTCTCACTTCTCCCAGTGTGTTTTGCCCTATTTTTCCTGCCTCTCATCTGGAGCTGCTGCTGTCTCCCTTTCCAATCTCTCAAGATTATATATTTTCTTCTTTCTCCATCTCCCAGCAGACTTGCTGTCTCCCATCTCACTGGACCATACAGTCTCCTGCTCTCCATATCCCTCCTGGTGTATCTTTCTCTATCTTTACTCCACATTCTTCAATCTGCACTAGATCTACCCCAGTCTGCGCTGTCCCTAAATCCTTCCTGCTGCTCCTGCTCCCTCTTGCATCCAAGTTAGTAAAGAGAACTACACCGCTGTAGATACCACTGGGGAGTGCATCTGCAGCAGTACAGGCAAGACTAAGGTATCTGTGGAGAGAGGGTAGAGTTTAGACATGGTGAAAGAGATGAGAAAAAGCGATGAGAAGAAGGGATAAAAAGAAGACACTGTGGAAGGAAATTAAACAGAAGAGAGAAGACACAAAAGGGGGGGGGGGGTAAGAATATGAAAGGATTGCTGTGCTTGTAGTGCTATACAAATGATTAGTAGTAGTAGTTAAAGAGAGAGAATATTATGAAAGATGGGATGGGAGATCACATAGGGAAGCAACCAACAATTAGCAGAACAACTCTCTGTAGTGAAAAGCTTCTCTGATGACAACAGGATGAATTTTTGCCATATCAAATGTGCTAAGGTAACCTTCCTTAAAGGAAAATTGAGCAAACCAGAAAACATCTCCCTGAATGAAGACTAGGACATAAAGGAACTTGAATGGGAAGGCATATATAGGAGTATAGGAAGGAATGAGAATCAAAGAGTAATTATGGAGAGAAAAGATCAGTAAGGAATATTAGAGAAGATAACAATCATTATTGAAAACTGCTTTAACATTTCAGAATAAGATGCAGGCTGGCAATTCCTGTACTCTCATACAACTTTGGGATTGTAGACCAGCTTCTTAAAGATCTTAAAAAATTGGATGAATGAACAAGAAAACTCTTCTATGCCCATGGGGTAATTTATAAGAACCACTGTATCCCAAAACTGTAGATCTCTATATCCAAAGGAGTTCTGGCCCACAAAGAAATAGATTATACCTACAGAGTTGCTATCAAAGGCCTCCAGGTCTATTTAACAGCATCATCAGATCCAAATACACACAAAGTGCTGAAAGATGAAAGCAAACATTCAGAATCAGTTTCCATTATCAATCTTGGACAAGTTCAGAAGGAATGAGTGAGAATCCACAGGCACACACAGGGAAGGAAGCAATAGAATTGGCAAAACAAGAGAAAAACTTCAAAACTTAGATCAGCAAATGAAGTAAAACAAGTGGGAAATACATAAATACAGCAGGAAATACAAGATGTTTCTCCAGGAACCCTTTGTCAATCAAGAACGGACACAGGAATGGTTGAGAGGTGAACTGAAATTGCAAGATGACAGATTAATAGTAACAGACCAAAATGGTTTAGAGCAAGCATTAAAAAAATGGCAAAACAGACATATGTAGATTCTGTCAGAAAGACCTGGAAAGAATAACAGACTTCATAGCTATGAAGTTCTGATGGCAAAAATTACTGTACAGAAAGGCACAATTAAGTAGTATGCCTCGTCAATTGGAAACACAGCAAACACTATAACATCACTGGCCTTAAAAAGCACTGTGATCTTGGCACTAAGAAAATGAAGAGAATGAAGAGATTATGATTACCTGGGAATGGAGGAGTGGCCTAGTGGTTGGGGCAAGGTACTTCAGGCTGGAAGGTCGGGCATTCAAATCCCACTAGAGGACAGCAACCTTGGGCCGGAAGGACTGGGGTTTCTAGTCCCACAGGTGCTCCTTGTGGTCTTGGGCAAGCCACTTAACCCTCTATAGCCCATGTTCCCTGTAAAATAGTTATCTCCAAGTTATAATGCCCTGTTCAATGTAATTTCAGTTTGTTCAATATAAACCACACTGGTGCAGTATATAAGAGTAAATAAATAAAAATAAATAAATGTTCCCATTCTGAATGATAAAAAGCTGGATGCAAAGAAGTCAGACATAGTGATAAAGAAGAAGAGCACCAGAATGGCATCAATGCTAAAGGTGTGGTCTACTGGTTGGGACAAGGTACTTCAGGCTGGGGGCTCAAGTCCCACCTGGGGACAGCAATCTCAGGCCAGAGGGACTGGGATTTCTAGTCCCATAGGCACTCCTTGTGGTCTTGGGCAAGCCACTTAACCCTCCATTGCCCATGTTCCCTGTAAGTATTAGCATATGTGTGTCTCATATCCCCTCATGTTAAGTGTATCCCCCAATTGGCTGCTTTGACCCGGTGAAAAGCAGGATATAAATACAGCTAAATATAAAAATAAATAAAGGTGTCATTCTGAAGTGGCTACTCTGTGAATTGTGTTGAGAGAGAAAAGATCTCCAAGAAATACAAGCAGAGACCAAGAAAATGTGACAGAAAGACAGAGATGGCTTCCTGCATTTTGGAGCCGAATATGCTGTCTCCCTGCCATATCTGTAATCAGACATGGAGGTCCTCCTGGAAGCCACTCTCAGCCAGGCAGTGCTTCTAGCTAAGATGGCTGTAGCTGCGGCTTGGGCAACTGAGTCGTACACATGGTGGTGAGGATGATGTGTTACAAGGACTCATATAAGTTATCTTGAAGCTTCCATGATCTTCGACCCCCAGAGCTTGCAGGATCATCCAGCTGTAGCAGGAGATGATAGTGGTAATGCAGAATCTGCAGCTAATGTGCCAAGACCCAAATGGCCAGAAGGGGACTCTGGTAGGTCTTCCTGTTAATGACATCTAGGATCCTCTGTTTCTTACCAGGTGGTGGTTTGCACTTTTGGATTTCTTCAAGATGGCCTCCAAGACAATTGATTAATGTGACAGTTGCTGGTGATTCTTCCAAATGGAGGACTGGAAATCCTGGAGGAGCTGCTGCCCCGGGATTGCCAAAACATCTTTGGGGGTGCTGTAAAATCAGAGGATAGATAGGAAGTTTCACTTATTCATGGGGGTCTGGATTCAAGGAGGGCCAGTGCCTGGGAGATCTTTTGGAGTTATTTTGGTAGGAATAGACCTCTGTAAGCTCTTTGGAGGCTCCCTATTCTGGTGGAAGTTGGGGTGGTCCTCAGCAGAGAGAGAAGGAACCATCTCCCAGGAGTGACGGCAGGCAGTGCCAAGTAATGAGCATGCATCTTCTTTGAGAAGTGGGGGTTGCTGCCAATTGATTAATGAGAGTGATGCAGAGTGAGGGGAAATGCTCCCCAAGGGTCCTGCAGAGCTTGGGGTTAGGTGGGGAGGTCCCACCAGAGATAGAGCCCCATGTAGGATGGTGACACTACACGGCTAATCTTCTGCCAGCTTTGTCATGCTCATATTACCACTCTCCTCAAGTCACTTCATTGGCTCCTTATCCATTTCCGCATCCAGTTCAATTGTCTCCTGCTCCTCACTACCTTTCTTCTCTTATCTCTCCCAACAGTCCTCCTCAGAAGCAATTTGCCAGAAGAGCAGAGCTCCAATTTGTGCCCTTCTCTTCTACTGCTAACTCCATACTTCACACCTTTCCTCTTATGCCAGGAACAAACTGTCTGAGTCTGTAAATCAGGCATCTTCTCTGGTCCTTTTCACATCCAGGCTGAAAACTCACCTCTTCACTGACGCTTTCAGATCTTGGCTCACCTGATCTCCTTTGTGTTTCCTTACCATTCCCCCTAGAAATATCACGTTTCTTCAGCTACTGTGTTGTCTGTCTTGACTAGATTGTAAGTTCTGATGAGCAGGGACTGCACTTTACATTTGTCTCTGCAGTGCTGCATATGTCTTGTTGTTGTTGTTGTTAAGTGCCGTCAAGTCGGAGTCGACTCATGGCGACCCTCTGGATAGCTATCCTAAATTGTGTTCGGTCTTCAGTCAGGCGGCTCATTGTTGACAGACTGGTACCCATAGCTGCTGTTATTGTTACGATCCATCTCATTGCTGGCCTTCCTCTTTTGCATTGACCTTCTATCTTGCCAAGCATGATGTCTTTCTCTAATGATCTCTCTCTTCGCATGATGTGTCCAAAGTATGAAAGTCGAAGTCTTGTCATCTGAGCTTCTAAAGAAAGCTCAGGTTTGATCTCCTCTAGTACCGACTGGTTTGTTCTTCGGGCAGTCCATGGTATACACAGTATTCGCCGCCAGCACCATAATTCAAAGGCATCAATTTTCTTCCTGTCTATCTTTTTCACTGTCCAGCTTTCACATCCATATGATGTTATTGAAAATACCATGGCTTGAACAAGTCGAATCTTTGTATGGAGAGAGACATCCCTGCTCTTGAGAATCTTATCTAGGTCTTTCATAGCCATTCTGCCAAGAGCAATGCGTCGTCTGATTTCTTGACTGCTTGTTGCTTCTTTATTGATAGTTGATCCAAGTAGGTTAAAGTTGTTCACAATTTCAATTTCTTCTCCTTCAACGATGAACCTGTTGATTATGCCAGTTGTCATGATTTTTGCCTTCTTTACATTAAGGAGCAGGCCCATTTTGAGACTATGTTCTTTGATTGTGAGAAGCAAATGTTTCAGATCATCTTCACTTTCAGCCAGTAATGTGGTATCATCAGCATAGCGAAGGTTGTTGATGAGTCTTCCACCAATCTTCACACCTCTGTTGTCTTCATACAATCCTGCTTCTCTGATGATTTGTTCTGCATATAAATTAAACAGGTAGGGGGAAAGTATGCAGCCTTGTCTTACACCTTTGCTTATTTTAAACCATTCTGTTTCTCCTTGTTCCGTTCGAACTGTTGCTTCTTGATCAATGTACAGATTGCGCAAGAGAACGATCAGGTGTTCTGGTATACCCATGCTTCTTAATATGGCCCAGAGTTTCTCATGGTTTACACAGTCAAAAGCCTTGCTATAGTCGATAAAGCACAAATAGATATCCTTTTGGTATTCTTTAGTCTTTTCAAGGATCCATCTCACATGGAGCCGGTGAAGAGGGGTTGGATCATTGGGTCCAAGAGAAAGGCCCTGGGCTGCCCCTGATTGAGCTGGTATGAGTACTAGGAGGGAGTTTGGCTCCTGTGATGTGGCTTGATGTTCTGCCTCCGATAATGTCATGTCTGGGACCGATGGGGGCTTAGCTTAAGAACATTAGTCAGATGGCATTCAGGTATGGAGTGAGGAGATAGCTGTGCAATAAGCTGGCACGGTCAGACAAAACTAAAGGCAGAGAGTGGGAACAGCAAGGTAGGAGAAGGTACGTATGCTCAGAAGTCCAAAAGACTTCTCTGGACTAAGGAAGAGTCTGACACTTAGGGCTCCATCGCAGACGTCACCATTACAGTGTGTCCGCATCCCCCTTCTTTTCTCCAGAGATAAACATGTTAAATTATGCAAACAAGCTACCCAATCACTGCAGAATCTGAAACCCAGTGTCAGAGTTGTCTAATCTTTCCTTCATAATCTCTCCCTGATCTGCTGTAAGAAACTGAAGACATTTATTATAGAGAATAATGATTCCAGCACTAGCAGAACTCATCACATATTCCCAGAGATAGAGAAGGAAACTGGAGACCTGTATTATAGAGAGCTAAAGATCACAGATCAGAACTAGTGGAGCTGTGCAATCTGTAGGATATAGACGGCAATAACCTCTTTCTCATTCCCCCTTTAGGATGCAGAGGCCACCCTGAGCAGGTATGACTCTGTTCTGATTTCTTTCCTTCTGTATGAAATAGCAGCCTGTTAATGTCACTGTGGGGCTTGCCACTCTCCAGTGACTGAGGGGTGATGGGATAGAGACCTTACCAGTATAACACATTCTCACACTCCTTGTGCTGGGGGTCTCACACCCTTTCCTATTCACTTCGCCCATCTGTAGCACACTCCAAAATTTTGGCAATGTAAAAACAGGTGAAGAATAGACATAAAAATCAAAATTATTACCAGCACTTAATATATTCAGCCTTATATGAAAATATTTTCTTTCTCTTATCAGATTCTGTTTGTAGACCTGTGAGCTAACAGCAGAATCTCTCTTTGCTTACACCTGTCCCCTGGGCTGGCACAAGGATATTGGGCGCACTAAGCAAACCTTCAGCCTTACATACACTCTAAGATTTTGATAATGAAACTTATGAATCATGATCATCATAATACCATCCCCCCCCCCCCCCACAATAATTCTGTAAAAATGTATAGCCGGACATCATCTTTTTAAATATTAAACTTTGTTTTGTATGGCTGTGTGTGCCCACTCTCCCTGCAAGTAAAAGAATGGGCCGATGACTGACTTTGTGGGGCTGTCAGGATCTATTGTTTTGCTGTGACTGCTGCTGATCTTTGCCACCCCTCAGACGTTGCTGCCCTGGGTGACTGCCTAGTCTTGCCTAGTGGTTGGGCCAGCCCTACCTCTCCCTGTCCCATCTCTGTCCCGAGGGACTCTGAAAGCTCGGGGTGAACATCTCCCAGAATAGCTCCAGTTTCTCTCTTACTCTCAGGTGTCAAACAGCGAAGTTTCCAAGACCAGAGACGCTTTCTGCTGAAGAGGGAAAATGTTCTCACCTGAGCTTCCTGCGCAGATATTTTATTCTGAAGAATGAGTTCACACAATACCGAGGTAAATTATTCCATTCTTAAAAGCTGTAATTCATTAGCAGAGATATTCTCTGGGTACAAACAGGAAGTCCGTCTCACATATAGATGACATCAGCGCCGATGGAGCCCGTGCAGTAACCTCTCCCCAGCTTTCAAAGAAAGCCTTTTGGGAGATGTACCACACATGCGTAGTCCCCTTGCCACCTAAGGGTGCCATCTTGTCTCAGTCTCCTGTTTTCCATGGAGTCCACTGGATGTGTGTCTGTTCCCCCTGGAAAAAGATGGTTATTTTTTGTTGTTTTTTTTTCTTTCTCCAGTTGCATAGCAGTTCTTTGATCGCCCCTGAGTCCACTTGCCTTGGTGTTGCGTTCTCAGGTGCTTTTCCTTCATTTTTTCTCATTCTTCAGTCGGCAGTACTCCGTCATTTGTTTGGGGTGTAAGGCAACTCCTCCCTTCCAGTCCTTTAGTGTGTTCATGCTACCGGAGAAGCAATTCCTCGGTGGACACCTGGGCCATTCAGGGGTCTGTTGTCTCTCAACTCAATTTCTGTTTCTCGTGGCTCACCTTTTTCAGGTCACCTCTGGCTTTTTATAGGTTTTTTTGGTAGCCTGAAGCCAGGGAGTCCCATATGTGAGGACTGACTTCCTGCTTGTTCCTGGAGAAAGTGTAGTTACTCACCTGTAATAGATGTTCTCTAGGGACAGCAGGAATCAGTCCTCACAACCCTCCCTTCTCCCCGTGGAATTGCTTTTTCTTTTTTGCCGTTTTGTTCTATCTTTTCATTCTGAGGCAAGATGGTACGCTTAGGAGGAAAGGAGAAGACACATGTGGGGTACATCTCCCAAAGGCTTTCTTTGAAAGCTGGAGAGATGAGGGCTCCATTGGTACTGACATTCCCCATATGTGAGGACTGATTCCTGCTATCCCTGGAGAAAACCTGTTACAGGTAAGTAATTACATTTTAATGAAATATGGACATACATAGGAGTGTTTCAGAAGCCCTATTTCTGAGCTGAATGTCTGAAAATGGGCACTTGGATATGCAAAGAATGGAGACATCCCTGGAGCCTTTTTAGAAGTGGGGTATATAGATATCCCCAGTGCAAGAACGTCCATGTAACATGGGGAACATAGTGGGAGGTGTGGCCTGGGCAGAGGATGAGAGATGCATGTTGCACTACGATTCTGAGAACAGCACAAGAGCATTTGGCCCTAGTTGGTGAGGTGTCCATCCCTATTTCTGCTCCTGGCCATGAATAAGGTGGAAAAAAGTGCTCATTGCATGGATGTCACTCTTCCAGGGGAAAACACATTGTACACTTACATCACCACAGATATCATTTCTTACCCAAAGAAACCTGATCGTAAATCCAAACTCCAAACATTACTGGCCCGCCGCTGCACATCCAAGTATCTGAAAAGGCAGACCAGGACATAGAAGTCTCATAAGATAGTCACCCCTCTTCAGAAATATCTCTGCCGACATGTCCAAGTCGGGGACATCCATCTTTGTGAAATGGCCTACACTCATGCATAAATCCAGCCTTGCAACCTGCACGGGGCCCCCTCCAGAACCGGTTACAGGGACGTTCATTTTTCAGGGTGGAGGGAAAATGATTTCAGAAGGCCTCTCCCCTCATTTTTGGATGTTCTGCTCTGGACGCCCCAGATTTTTCCTAGATGTCCTTTCTAAAATACCTCTTTCTGTCTCTCGCTACTGATAAATAAATTGTTTTTGGTTTCATTTGTCATTTCTCTGCTTAATTTTATTTCATTAAATTTTCTTTTAGGAAAACTTTCTGCAGAGCTGGGTAAGATTTTCTCATCTTATTCTTTAAAGTTTAAAAATCCCTTTCAAGGTGTTTCCCTGCTTTGGATAGGAGACCTGTTTCTTTTATTTATTAGTATTTAGCTCACATCCTCTCCAGTAGTAGCTGAAGGTGAGTTACATTCAGGGATAGCGGGTATTTCCCTGTCCCCAGAAGGCTCACAATCTAACAGGCTGATGCAGAAATCCATCGCTGAATTCGCGCTCTATCATCTTTTTACTCCTATTTGCAGTGCACCGATAGCGAGCGACTTTAGTGCCAGCAAGCAGAAAGCGGCTCATAGGTAAATTAGCTACACATTAAACTTTCTGCAAAATGGCAGCATTAAACTGGGAGAGCAAGCCAAAGAAGTCATCACTAGTTTGGCATGCTTTCCCAGGGAAAGAGGAGCACCGTGTGGCTGATTTGCATATGAGCCCTGACAGTATTTTGATGGCATTGGGGGCTTTCTCTGATGCCTGGATCATCTGAAGGGAAATGTCATCCAGGCATCTGGGAAAGGCCCTGATGCCATCAAACTACTAGCTGGAGATCTGTCAACTGCCGACTATATTTGGACCTGAAGCAGGGTTTCTTGAAAATTGAAAAAAACCCGAAACGTGAGCCACGTCGTCTATTTTTCTGGCGCCTGGGCAGTACTTTGGCGAAAGCTAAGTTAAAGATTTTACTTATATAAAGTTATTTAATAAAAGGAGAGGTCACGGTGGTGCTATGAACGTTTTCTATGCACTGTGCTGACCAGCTCCGACAAAAAGATAATTTAAAGTTCCGGGGGATTTTTTGATAATCAGAATTTTTGTGGTTTGGTGATTCTTAGTAATTCTGATTGGGTTCTATCATTTTTTCACATTTGGCCATCAAACTACTGTCAGGGGTTGATAAACCCAACAGAAAGCACGTCCCTGGTGACCCAGCAGCCCTGAATCCCCACCTCTCCCAAATAAAAAAAAATTGGTGCCCCTGCAGCCCCGACCCCCCACCCAATTAAAACTTAACCTGATGGCCAGTGGCCCTGAACCTCCCCATCTGAGCCAGGAGATTTATTTTTAGTTGGGAAGGGGATGGGACTGCTGGGTTACCAGGGATTTGCTTTTTGTTGGGGGCACCCGCTGCCATCAAAATACTGTTAGGTGGACACAGGGGAAGCTCTATAAAGAGGCTGAGTGAGGCAGTTGCCTCAGGTGGCAACTTTTTGGGGGCGGAACAAATTGCCCCCAAAAAGACCGCCTCACTCGGCCTTTAAAATAAAAAAAACATCAAAAGAAAAAATGGTCTCAGAAGCTGCTCCCACTACCACTGTGCCAGCAGCAGAATGAAGTGCCCCGTGGCCCCACACTGAACTGGAAGAGCCCTGCCTTCTATTTCTCCCCGCGTCGACTCAGCTTTGCAGAGCTGTGAAGGGAGAGTGTTTCCCTTTCTCGTGGCTCTGTTAAAGTTGAGCCCACCGGTGCTGATGGAAAACAGGTAGTTCCTGACAAGCGGCTCAACTTTAACAGAGCCGCGAGAAAGAGAAACACTCTCCCTTCACGGCTGAGCCGGCATGGGGGGAAATAGAAGGCAGGTCTCTTCTGGGGCAGCGGGGGGCCACGGGGCATTTCATTCTGCTGCTGGCGCAGCTGCAGTGGCAGCAGCTTCTGAGACCTGTTTCTATTTTGTTCAATTTCCCTTCAGAAGGTCTGGGGCTGGGACTGGGCTGGGCTGGGCTTGGGGTGGGGGTAGCACTGGAAATGGCAATGGGCTGATGGGGGGAGGGCTAGTACTGGAAATGGGCTGATGGGGGGGTTAGAACTGTAAATGGGTTGATAAGGGGTTAAGAATGGAAATAGGCTGATTGGGAGGGGGGCTTGGACGGTAATGGGCTATTGGGGGGGGGTAGAACTGGAAATAGGCTGCTGGGGGTGAAGAATGGAAATAGGCTGAGGGGGGGAGGGCTAGGACTGGAAATGGGCTGATGGGTGTTGTTAAGCCTGGAAATGGGTGATTAGGGGCACTAGGACTGGAAATTGACTTATTGGGGGGTCAGGACTGGTAATGGGCTGATGGGGGGCTAGCACTGGAAATGAGCTAGGATTGGTAATGGACTGATTGGGGGGCTAGGACTGGAGTGGGCTGATAAGGGGGATAGGACTGCAAATGGGCTGGGACTGCAAATGGGCTAATGGGGGAGGGGAGGAGAGTGCTGCTGGCCCTGGAAGAAAACAAGGGGCTAGGGCTACAAATGTGCTGATGTATAGTGCTACAAGGTGTACACAGCGCAGTTGAATGACTTTAGTGCTCTGCTAACATCAGTTGTAATTAGGCATGTTTCTTTCATTGTAGGACCCCGGAGCACGGTAGTAGTGCCCTCTGCTTTCAGTGATAGAAACAAATTTAGCATTTTCAAGTTTTCTGCCTATGGTTTTTTTATTCTTTTTTCTAGAATAAGCAGAAAAAAATGGCCTACAAAGTTAAGGATGTGTTTGTGTAATAGTTAGATATAATCCTAACTTTGGAAAATCATTATTTAATTCATGTTCCTCATCGCCCCTCCAGTCCAGTCCTGTTTTGTGCAGCGCACACATTGCACACAGGCCCTCCTCTTTCTCCATTCCCGAGCTCTGGCAGGGCTCTCGGTGCTTCCATAGCTATGCTTTTGGTGATGTGAGTGCTCCCTCTTCCACAACCACATCTCCTCTGCAGAGGTTGGGGAGCCACAGAAGATTTATGACAGTGCAGGAGCTCTAGAAAATCACATCCTGAGCTTTGTATTCTATTGAGACTGGGCAGTTACTGAGTGATAGATTTACTAAAGGCTGCTGCCTGCCATAAAGTGTGTTATTTGCCACATGTCCTAGTTATTAGTAAATGGATCCTGCTGCATGCAGTGGGATCTATTTATTAATAACACAAGTTAATGCAGTGCTACACTTTGGGAAATCTCGTCCTCACTGTGTATAATGGATCCGTCTCTGTCTTTCAGGGGCTCCAGGAATTCAGCTGTGGGAAGGATAAACCTGACTAATGAATCCCTCAGTGGAGCCAGTTACTAATTACCGATCCGTTCCGGGAGCTCTAAGACCCGGCACTGGAGCCGTAAAGGGATCAGCACAAGCTGAGGGAGCTGAGCTTACTACACTATGCTATGAGGACATAGGAGGGCCAATGAGGAGGCTTGTTTTATGCAGCCTGTCAGTGACGGAACCAATTGGAATCTTTATTACATTAATTCCCTCAGTAGAGCAAACCCATAGGGTGAAATAAAGATGCATTAGCCCAGAGGTTCCCAACTCCAGTCCTGGAGGGCCAAACACCATTCAGGTTTTCAGGCTGTCTCTAATGAATATGCATGAGTTACATTTGAATACAATGGGGGCAGTGCATGCTAATGCATCTCATGCATATTTATTAGGGACAGCCAAAAAACCTGAATGATGCTTGGCCCTCCAGGACTGGAGTTGGGAACCTCTGCATTAGCCAATAGGACTGATCTTCTGCAGGTCTGTCAGTGTGTTATAGCCAATAGCATTAAATAGCTGACTGACTGTTGAATTTGCCAATGAGGGTTAGAGATGGGAGTGTGAGGAGCTAATGAGAGGTATCTGCTTATGTTTATTAATGTGTCTCCTCCCTGCAGTGGATGTGACTCTGGATCCGAAAACTGCTGCTCCTTGGCTCATCCTGTCTGGGGACTGGAAAAGTGTCAGATGCGAAGACACAGAACAGAAGCTGCCAGATACTCCCCAGAGATTCAATTATTATCCCTGTGTGCTGGGGTGTGAGAGCTTCACCTCGGGGAGACATTACTGGGAGGTGGAGGTGGGGGATGCGACTCGCTGGGATTTGGGGATCTGTAAAGATTCTGTCAGCAGGAAGGGGGGGATCACACTGTCACCTGGGAACGGATACTGGGCAGTGGGACTGGAGGGTTCACAATACTGGGCCTGCATCTCTCCTGCGCTCCGGCTCCCCTTGAGTGTGAGACCCCAGTCAGTGGGGATTCTCCTGGATTATGAAGCAGGAAAAGTCTCATTTTACAATACAGATAATAAATCTCATTTCTACACCTTCACCGACACCTTCACTGGGAAACTCCGACCTTTCTTCTGTACTTATTATAAACCTCTGAGAATCCGGCCAGTGCCAGATTGGGAATGAAGGAGCCGGGCTTGGGGGTGTGATATATAATCCGGGAGCTGATTTTTCACATTGGGATAAGAGGGATCAGAGGATGTTACCTATGAGCTGGTGGATTGTGCAGGATATGTGTGTTTAATAAAGAAATAAATACTGGAAATGGGCTGGGGGGGAGGTTAGGACTGGTAATGGGCTGTTGGGGGGGTTAGGACTGGAAATGTGCTGATGGGGGGGGGGTTAGTACTGGAAATGGGCCAATGGGGGGGTTAAGAATGGAAATAGGCTGATCAGGAGGGGGGTTAGAACTGGAAATGGGCTGATGGGGGGTTAGAACTAGAAATGGGCTAATCGGGAGGGAGGGCTAGGACTGGTAATGGGCTGATTGTTGGGGTTAGGCCTAGAAATGGGCTGATTAGGGGGGATAGGACAGGAAATAGGCTGATTGGGGGCTAGGACTGGAAATGGACTTATTGGGGGGAGTAATGGGCAGATGGGAGGCTAGCACTGGAAATGAGCTAGGACTGGTAATGGGCTGATTGGGGGGCTAGGACTGGAGTGGGCTGATAAGAGGGATAGGACTGGAAATGGGCTTGGACTGGAAATGGGCTAATGGGGGAGGGGAGGAGAGTGCTGCTGGCCCTGGAAGAAAAAAAGGGGCTAGGGCTACAAATGGGTTGATGCGGGGGGGGGGGGGGGGGGAGATGGTAGAATAGGACTGGAAGAGAACGGATGCTGAGAGGGTCTGCCAGGGGAAGGATGGGGCAGGAAGGGAAGGAGGGGGTTGGAAAGGAGCTGACACCTGGGATGTACCAAAGGGGGACTGGAAGGGAGCTGACACTTGGGGATGGAAGTGGTAGGTGGCTGTGTAATGGGGAGGAGGCTGGAAGGGAGCTGACATGTGAATGGTACTGGAAGGGGGATGGACAGAGGGTAGGGTGTCTGGAAGCGAGCTGACTGGGGGGTTGGGTGGCACTGAGAGTGGAGATGAGCTGATACCTGGGATGGTATTTGGACTCGAAGAATCTGGACAGTGGGGAAGTAGGGGGACTGGAAGGGAATGGACACCAGTGGCAGTCATGGGAATGCAAGGCGGTTAACATTGGAAGGTACTGGGAGGGGAGGACTGGAAAGGGGTTGATACTGGGGAGGGTTACTGGAACTGGAAATGGGATGATGGGAGGAAGAGAAGAAAACAAAAATAGAGATAAGAAATGGCAGATGGACCATAGACCACAGAAAGAGAGCTAAGAGAAGACAGGAAAGCAGAAGCCTCAGATCGGGACCAGCATGATCAGAGAATAAAATGGTCAGACAACAAAAGTAGAAAAAATAATTTTATTTAATTTTAGTGATTGGACTTTGTGCTATTGTTATATTTTATACAGTATAGGGGAACTGCATCTCTTATTTATCTGATGTTGCACTGCATGTGGAATCTGGCTTCTCGGGGTTTCAGTTTAAATTTTGTTTACATATTTTTATTTTTACTTTAGATTGTGGTTACTTATTCTGTACTTGGTGAGGGTCGATGTTGTGAGTGTGTGATTGAGGTGTTAACATGGAGTTTGTACATAAAGATCTATACTGTACTGTAGTAATTTGACTTGTTCTGCTTTTCAAATAGGTGTATGGATGTTACAGGGCCCACTATAGTATATACAGTGATGCTTTTTTTGGATGGACTCCTTATGTGAGTTTTGGAAGTTAGTGCTGATATGGTATGGTATGGTAGGTTTGCTCTTCGTTGTAGGGTTTTGTATTAGTTCACAATATGCCTGGTACTGGAGAATAGTGGTTGTTGTTGTTGCTGTTAGTGAGATGATCAGAATCAGATTTTTTTTTAAATATTGAGTTCTGTGGGTGAATGTCCTGGTTCTGCTCTGCACCTACTGTGGATGCAAAATATATGTTGAAAAAGAAAAAGCAAGAAGCATAACACAGTTTATAACAACAAAATAAAAATGAGTTATAGTTTAGTTTTATAAACTGTGCTGTTGGTTCTTGCTGTCTTTTAGTTCCTTGATGTGCAAACGGGACCGTACCTAGACCTGTGCAAGTGCTACAGCAGCACAGGGCGGAAAGGCTTGGGGGGCGCATTTTGGCTGTCTGCTGTTACCCTGCTGATACTGGCAGGACAATAGCAGGCAGCCAAAATGCGCTCACCAGGCCTTTTCGCAGCACTTTTAGCAGGTCTGGTCCCTCCCTCCTCCGACGCAATGTAAGAGTAGGGAGGGACAGATCTGCTTAAAGTGCCGGTGCCTTTCAGATTCGGCGCATGCCCCCCTCCTCCTCCCCATACCTCCGTCCAGCGCTGCCTGCTCTTTCCCTGCTGCTGGCGCCACCATGAAAAAAAAGAGACGGTGGCAGCAGCAGGGAAAGAGCAGACAGCGCTGGATGGAGGTATGGGGGGAGAGGGGGGCGTGCGCCCTAGCTGCAAGTTGCACAGGGTGCGATTGCAGCTCGATATGGCCCTGTGTGCCAACATCTTGCATTTGGTCCATATAATCTAATCGGCTTTTTGGTTTGGTTCAGTCTGTGATTGGATTTCTGAAAAATCCCCCCCCCCCTCTAAGGTGGAGGGGGGGGGGCATCATTTCATACTTCACCTCAGGCAGCAGATTGCCTTGAGCCGCCCCTGACCACGGAGCAAAGGAAGTGAGGTAGATACAGAATCCTGAAACAAAACATGATATGAACGGAGGGTGAGAAAAGACTGGAGGCATCAGAGGACTGTGCCATGGAAACTCACAGAGTGTAGACATGAGAGTAGGAGAGAGTAATTAACAAGATCAAAAGCCAAGGATAAGTCAAGTGAGAAAGTAAGTGAGATGTTCCCCTTATCCTACGAGTGTCTGACCTTGTTAAGAACAGAACGAATGACCGTCTCAGTGCTGTGGCCAGCCCGAAAGCTGTTGAAGTGATTATGTTCATACAGGAAAACATCACAGAATTACCTTTCTAGGCTACTTGAGAGTTTGAGCTGATTAGATGGTTGGTTTTGTGTAGATGAGGTTGTTTAAATACATTGGAAACAAAAATGAAGAAAATTAGTAAGAAAAAGCTTTAAAATAAACAAGAAAAGAGAGGGAGAACAGGTTCTGTCCTGCTTAGCCAGGCAGATGACGTAGACTGAGGAGTGGGAGGGGCTTCACTAACAGAGGAGGAGTCACTCGCACATGCTCAGAAGAGTTTTCTGGGCTCTAAGAGAGCAAGTCCAGCCTGATGCTGTCAGCGATGATGTTAAAACCCATCTGTGTGGCCGATTCTATCCTGCTTGTTCATAGAGAACCTTTTACCCCAGCTACAAGGCAGTTAGTGACACCACGATCACAAATATATACAGTCCTGTAATATACATCTAGTGCAAGGATGGCTCAAGGCAATCTGCTGCCTGAGGCAAGAGATGAGATGGTGCCCCCCCCCCTCCCACAGCAGGGGGGGGGGGAACTTTCTCAAAACTCCAGCCAGAGACTGAACCAAACCAAAAAAGCCAGTTACATAATGTGGAGGAAATGCAAGATCTTCGCACACCAAGGAACGAAAAGAAAGAGCGAGAACCACAACATATTTTATAACAACAAATTATAACTCATTTTTACTTTGTTGTTATAAACTTGCTTTCTCTTTTTGAACATATGTTCTGCATTCACAGAACCCCCTCCCTCAACAATGGGTGCAGAACATAACTAGGACAGTGACCCACAGAACTCAATATCTTAAAAAAAAAATCTGATTCTGATCATCTCACTAAAAACAACAAATATTCTCCAGTACCAGACATATTGTGAACTAATACAAAACCCTACAGCAAAGTCACTGAGGATCTGTAGAGCAAATCTACCATATCATACCATACTGTAGCAGCAGAGCGCAGACAATCCAATGATACCAGGAGTCTGTTCAGAAGGTCCAAATCATTTATTTGTGCACAAGACTCAAGCAGAATCACATTCAAAATGGCTGAGCAATGGCTGTTAGTAAAACAACAACTTTTATAGCTTTCTTTCCCATTCTAGACATAGGCAAACTTTTCATTGGCCCCGGTAACCCTTCTTACACCTTCTATTGGTCCCGGTACCGTTACGTAGCTATCCAGTGAGGTCCCTGGTCTGGGCTCAGCACCTGCTTACCCCCCTTTCAGTCCCAATTACAATGGTCAGTTCACCAACTTTGATACTTTTCTCCTCCAAGGTCGCTCACCAGCTGGAATATGTGGGAAAGCAGGGCACTGTAACCTTTCTTTCAGCAGAGTTAATTAATTTCACAGAAACTTCACCCTCTTATCAATACCAATTAAAACCTATTTTTCTATGTTTTCTAGGTTTCGATTCTGCTTAGCTATACTTAATTGTGCTTAGTTAAGTTTCGATTCTAAGGTAGCAGCATTTTGGGGAATGTGTAATTCCTCTGGGCCTCTGCTCAGGCTTCATTTACAGGTCAAGCTATTTTGGCCTGTCTGCTTATTTCAGACACCATGGATCATAGGCCTTCGCCTACCACATTCCCCCCCTTTGATTAATCTCACCCTATTACTAATAAGGTGTGAGAGTCAAATCACTCAATTCAATTATACTGGGGTCGGGTTTCAACCATATATAGTAGGACTAGGGTGCCATAAGGCCAATATCTTAGTTGCGGTCTTCCGCTCTACTGTATTTTCAATAACACTGTTAATAGAACGCATACAACATGGGATTATACATGGTAACAGTAGAAACAAAGCTACAATCACTAATATTATCATAAAGAAAGTAGTAAGTCCTCCTAGTCTGGAGAAGATAGATGCAAACCATTTAGGAAACTTAAGACCATGCCAAGTCTGTACTGGCACGTAAGTCTGTTTGCACATATTTTCAGCAATATCTTCAACTACTTGACCTTTGTCATCTATTTTCAAACAACAATTGGTTAAATTCAGCTTTCCACATACTCCTCCTTCAGCTGCTAGCAAATAATCTAGGGCTAAGCGATTCTGATATATTGCAGTATGCATTTGTGTGCTTTGTCTAGCTAGAAGTGTAAGTACTTGGCTAGTCTCATTAGTTATTAATTCAACAACTGCTTGCAAGGGTATAATACGATTAATCATATACACAGGGGTTCGATAGCCCCACATGCCATCTTCCTCCCAAGTGGCAGGACCATAATAGGCAATAATTCTCTCGGGTGGCCAGTCATCTCCATCCCATTTCTGCCACTTGCCTATCTGGAGGGCTGCTCGTTTCTGTCTCTTAGTGTATACTGGGTACCCTAATTGTTCACCATGTTCTGTGGGTAACAAGAAGAAAGAAGGTCTAATGGTTCCTAGGACACACGCCCCTCCCCAGTGTATAGGGAGTCGGGCATATGCTCGGGTTCCACAGATCCAATAAAAGCCAGGTGGGGCTTGCCAGGCATGAGGCTGGGCAAGATTTGTCCACAAATCGGCAAGCTCAGGGAATTTTGCTAATGGATTGGCGGGTTCAGATTCATTAACCCCTGACCACCAAGATGTCTGTTTGGTTGTATCGTTATAAAACTTCTGGCTGAGACAGACCAGCTGTCCCACCTGCAAATTGAACTGAGGTCCAGTTCTGGCATAGCACAGACGTCCAACTATTGGGTGTGCCAATACCCATTCACTTGTGGTCTTATGTAACTCAGTATGATTGTAAGTTATGGAGTAATTCAATTCTTGGGCTTCCCAGGGCCACTGGTCACCCATTCTTGTCCCACCACAAAAATAACAATCTGAACTGTGGAGGCTAGATACTACTGCTCCAGCTAACTCAAGGAATAGGTTCTGGGAAGGGTGAGGGATATCAAACTTATTCACATGCATGGTCTCATAGAAAGTGTTATGTATATGGTACCTGGATGATCGATGGGCTTGAGTATTTAATCTTATATAGACAATGGTCCCTGGATCTGATCCAGAACCTGCAATGCGTAAGCCAAATTTATACCCCTGTTTCCATGCACTGGGATTCATTACAATGAATTCTAATGGATTACAGGCACCTTTCTTACAATTTTCTAAATTCTTTACATATGGCTTTTGCAATACTGCCATTCGATTGTCCCTGGTATTCTCTACCATACCAGTTTTCCATGTGGCATAGAAAACACATTCCCATTTTGGGCAATAGTAATCTGCAACTGGGGCTGTACTATATTCATTGGCTAAAACCCTTTTACCTGTACACTCTCCCCATCCAGTAGTTCCCTCTGGACACATATATTTGTCATTGTGAGCGTACGTTTTCTCCCAATTGGCACATTTGGAACGACTATCTCTATTTATGGCGTCACAAGCATCAAAATACAAAACAGCAGCTTTTGTAGGATCCGTAAGTGGAGATGTAGCATTTAGTAAATCTCCATCTGCATCATTCCATCGTATCTCTAAAGTATAATAGGATGGATTCTGATGCGGGTTAAAACATACTTTAGTATTACCTTTGGTACAAACATTCAGTTCAGTGGTGTTATAAATACACCGGGTTACTTTATCAGTACAGGTATAGTAAGAATGATAGAGCAAGGTCTGAGTTACTTTCATCCCAGTCCGAGTGGAAGTAATGCAAGCAGTGCATGGAGGTAAGGCACAAGTCAGTTCAAGGCCCCCCATGCAAGCAACCAGGACGAAATAGAAACAAAGATGCATGTTGATTGGAGTTCTTCTGGATCCTCGCTGGAAAATCTTGACCTCGACGTCCTCTTCTTCTGGGCACAATGCCGTCCCGTTTGCTAATGAAGCAATTCAACGGGTGTTGATGTTGATTGAAGATCCTCAAATGTCCGTCGTATGCCAACTTATCAACAGTAGTTGGCTCCAAATATTGTTAATCAATATAGTATCAGTTAATGTACCAAAATCATACACACGGAGTTTGTGAAAACAAAGCTTGCTGTATTGGAAACAGCAATCCTCTTTGAAAGACTTATCTACTGCAAGGCACTGTGGTTGTTGGGATGACCCCAGAAAGGTTCTAGGTCGCTGGTTGCCACCTCAGGGTGAGTCGCAAAGGAATATCAGGATGTTGCACTGCTGTCCACTGCTCTGGGTCTGGAATGGCTGCTGGCTTGACTCTGCTGTGATGAATCCAGGAATCGATTTCTGCTACTTTTACTGCAGTTGGTGTAGACAGGATGACGGTGTATGGTCCCTTCCAATGAGGTTCCAGCGGTGTCTTCTTCCAATCTTTGATCCACACCGAGGTACCAGGCTTGTAGGGATGCAGGGGTTCCATCAAGTTGATAGGTAACTGGTCCTGTATCCACGCATGGAGAGTCTGCAGAACAAAACTAAGAGCTAGAAGTTCTTGTCTGGTTATTTCTGAACCAATCTGTATCAAACTACCTTTAATTCCCTGTACTATTGGTGGGGGTCTGCCATACAAAACTTCAAAAGGGGAAAATCCTGATGATTTCACAGGAGCTGAGCGTATTCTAAGTAAAACTATTGGGAGAACTTGGGGCCACTTCAAGCGGGTCTCCTGACAAAGCTTAGACATCTGGGTTTTCAAAGTACGATTCATTCGCTCAACTTTCCCTGAACTCTGAGGTCTATATGTAGTGTGTAACTTCCATTGTATCTGTAGGGCGCTTGCTAACTGCTGGGTAATCTGAGATACAAATGAGGGCCCATTGTCTGACCCTATTACTGCTGGAATTCCAAATCTGGGGATAATTTCTCTTAGCAAGGCTTTAATGACTTCTCGGGCTTTTTCAGTCCTGGTGGGGAAGGCCTCCACCCAGCCAGAGAAGGTACAAACTAATACTAACAAGTAACGGTATCCATTGGCCTTTGGCATTTCAGTAAAGTCTACTTGTAGGTGGTGCATGGGGGTTACACCTCCTGACTGAACTCGAGGTGGTGGCGTGGGACCCTGTTTGGCATTATTCTTGGCACAAATTAGACACTGGCGGGCCACCGAGGCTGACAGGGCTCCCAACAAAGCAATGCAAAAATGCGGCTTGAGTGCTTTCTCCATAGCACTTTTCCCATAATGTGTGGCTTGATGGAAGGCTTTAACGAAGGTTGGTCCCAATGATTCAGGGATCACTATTCGTCCCGGGGGTTGACTGCCCTCGGGAGGTGGCAACTCAATCCACCCATCTTTCAGCACTCCCTCTTCCTTATTACAGTAGTAATCCAATTCTTTGGTGGTATATCGTGGTGTCCATAAATTGAGGGGTACTGGAAACAATGCTGCCTGTATTGGCATGGCTTGTGATGAAATTTGGCCTGTCATGGCTGCTTTTCGTGCTGAGGCATCAGCAAATCTGTTTCCTTGGGCAACTTCTCCTTTGCCTGCTTGGTGTCCACGGCAGTGCATGACAGCTACACGTGTAGGGGCCCATACTGCATCTAGTAACATCAATATTTCCGGTCCATATTTGATTGACTTGCCTCCTGACGTAATGAGCCCTTGTTCTTTGTAGAGAGCTCCGTGTGCATGCAAAGTGGTGAAGGCATATTTTGAGTCTGTGTATACATTCAACAGAAGTCCTGCACCCAATACTAGTGCTCGGGTGAGTGCGATCAATTCTGCTTTTTGGGCGGATGTGCCTGATGCAAGAGCTGATGATTCAATGACTTCCTCCCGGGTGACCACTGCATACCCGGCACAACGTCGTCCATTGATGATGAGACTGCTTCCATTCACAAAATAGGTCTGATCAGGATTCTCTAAGGGCACTTCTGTCAGATCAGGTCAACTTGAGAATACAGTATCCATGACTTCTATACAGTCATGCTCTGGGGGTTCTTCGCTGACTGGTATCAATGTGGCTGGGTTCAAGGCATGGCTCACTTCTAGTTGTATCTGTGGGTTTTCACATAACATACTTTGGTATTTCAGCATTCGGGAATTGGTGAGCCAATGGTTCGCCTTCTGTTCCATGAGGGCAAGTACTGCATGTGGCACGGTGACTCTTAGATTCTGTCCTAAGGTGGGTTTGTCTGCTTCACTCACTAACAATGCTGTAGCTGCAACTGCTCTCAAACATGGTGGCCATCCTTTGGCCACCGTGTCCAACTGTTTCAATATGTATGCTACAGGTCGCTCCCAATGCCCTAATTTCTGAGTCAACATGCCTAAGGCGTTCCCTTGCACCTCATGAACAAATAGATGGAAAGGCTTGTGAACATCTGGTAATCCAAGTGCTGGTGACGACATCAACTCTTCCTTCAATGTCTTAAAAGCTGCATCCTGCTCAGGTCCCCACTCTAGTGGTGACTTCTCTTCTCCTTTGGTGGCATCGTATAGTGGTTTGGCAATCTGAGCAAAGTTAGGTATCCAGATTTGGCAGTATCCTGCTGCTCCCAAAAAAGCTCTGACTTGCTTTCTGGTAGTTGGGGTTGGGATACTGCACACGGCTTCTTTTCTCTCTCGTCCCAATTGTCGGCTTCCTTTAGTCAAGCGAAAGCCCAAGTATTTCACTTCTTTTTGGCATAGCTGTGCTTTTGCTTTGGAAACTTTGTATCCAGCTTCATCCAATAGCTGCAAGAGGTCATTGGTGGCTTGTATGCATTCACTTTCCGATATAGCAGCTGCCAGTAGATCGTCCACATATTTATTTATTTATTTAACACTTATTTATATACCGCATCTTCCAGCGATCAGTTGCGGTGTACAATTAACAACAGTTAACAATGCAGAGCTTGTTTTACATGGAACAAAATAACTTTTTACATAGAACATCTTATCATGCACACATAGGTTTAAAAACTAAGCAGAATAATTCAACTAACACAGATT
This sequence comes from Ichthyophis bannanicus, assembly GCA_033557465.1. Lineage (NCBI taxonomy): Eukaryota > Metazoa > Chordata > Amphibia > Gymnophiona > Ichthyophiidae > Ichthyophis > Ichthyophis bannanicus. The sequence goes on along the minus strand of CM066031.1, from coordinate 98,583,955 downwards.
GTGTAACAATTTAAACAAAGTACTGACTCTACCGCATAGGCAGATCATATATATATATTGGAGAAGTACTCTTCTTCCAGGGGCCACTGGGTAGCTTGAGAGATCTTGGTTTAGTGCAGCACTAAAAATGGTAGGTGAATTCTTGAATCCTTGGGGCAACCGTGTCCAAGTGAGTTGGCCCCGTCTCCCTGAGACAGGGTCCTGCCATTCAAAGGCAAACAGCAATTGGCTGATTGGGGCTAATCTTATGCAGAAGAATGCATCTTTCAAATCCAGAACAGTAAAGTGGGTAGCTTCAGCTGGAATCAATCCTAGGAGTGTGTAGGGATTTGGCACAACTGGATGTATGGTCTCAACTGCTTCATTCACTCTCCTTAGGTCTTGCACTGGGCGGTAGTCACCTGTCCCAGGCTTCTTCACTGGCAAGAGTGGAGTGTTCCATGGTGACTGACAAACTTTAAGTAGGCCATACTCCAGTAGTCTCAACAAATGGCGAAGGATGCCTTCAATTGCTGCTCTTGGCAGTGGGTATTGCTTGACATGTACTGGTTCTGCACTAGGCTTGAGATTCACAATTACTGGAGCTATATGTTTGGCTAGGCCTGGTGGATTGCCTTCTGCCCATACTCCAGGAGGGGCGTCAATGCTTTTCAAAGTATGTTCGAAATAGGTGTCATGGACGGACTCAGTACTATAATATCTCCATTCTTCTTCTCGGGGAACAGTAAGCAGCATTAGTCCAGCAGGTTTTGAGTTTACTGTCATTTGCATTTCTCCTTTCTCAGTAAAGGATATTTGGGCCTGTAGCTTGGCTAGCATATCTCGTCCCAGTAATGGCACTGGGCACTCGGGCATATAGAGGAATTGGTGCGTTATTTGTTGTCCTCCTAAATTACATATACGGTTTCGAAGAAAAGGCTTTGTGGCTTTAGCACCAGTCGCTCCCACAATGGTGACTGCTCTTGCAGAAAAAGGGGCTATTTGTTTATCAACTACAGAATGTTCTGCTCCAGTATCAACCATAAAGTCCATGAATTGGTCTCCTATTTGTATACTGACCATAGGCTCCTGGAGACCTAAAGCGAATTCGGAGCCCGGTCTGTCCTAATCTGCTTCATCTAAATCATAGGCTGTTGCGGCTGCTACCCCCTGTATGGCCTCCGCCCGTTCTCGTTGAAATTGTTCTCGATTGGCCCCTCTGCGGTTCTGGGGCCGGCCTCTCTCTCTTTCTCTCCAATGGGCATTATCCCCGTCATCCTGAGAGGCGTCTTCGAGTCGCGGGCATGTATCTCTCCAATGTCCTTCTTCTCTGCAATAAGCGTATTGGTTTGCGCCTAGTGGGCGCCGGCTATCTCCTCGGCCCTGCCCTCTTCCTCTGCTCCTTCGACTAGGGATACCTCCCCTTTTCTGTTCAAATATGGCCGCAGCCAAAAAATCAGCTTTCTTCTTCATCTTTCGTTCACATTCTTTCTGTCTTTCATTATCACGATTCACAAACACTTTATGAGCGACTTCCAGTAACTGAGTTGCATTCATGCCCGCAAACCCTTCTAGTTTCTGTAGCTTACGTCTAATATCTGGTTGTGACTGGTTTACAAAAGCAGCATTCACCATGCATAAGCTTCCTGGTGCATCTGGGTCATAGGGAGTATACATTCTGTATGCTTCAACTAATCTTTCATAGAATACTGCTGGGCTTTCATCTATGCCTTGATTAACTTCGGATACTTTAGAGAGATTCATGGCTTTCTGACCCCCCTTTCGCAGACCTTGCATAAGGCCGTGGCAAAACCACGATAGAGACTTGGATCCTCTATCGGTATTCGGATCCCACTGGGGGTCTTCATTTGGGAATTCTCTCTGGGCCAATTCACGATTGTCTATTCCTGCTCCGTCCACTCCCTCTGCTAGGGGATTATCTGCCAGCCAGTCGATAGCTGCTCGCTAAATTCGTGTCCGCTCCTCAGTAGTAAATAAAGTAGACAGGAGCTGACGGCAATCTGCCCAAGTGGGTTGGTGGGTCTCCATAATGGTATGCATTAATTCTGTTAATTCTTGGGGCTTGTTAGTATAGGAAGCATAATGTGTCTTCCAGTTCAGCAAATCAGTAGTGGAGAAAGGCACATATACTAAACTTAGGGGTCCCGCTACTATCTGATTATCCTCATCTCTTACGGGCATTCCCGGGACCTGTCGTAAGGGCATCAATTTTGTAGTAGAAGTTTTTCTGGTCCTAATAGAGATTTTAGAGACTTCCCTGACAGGGGCTTTCTTCCTCACAATGCGCTTAGTCTGGGGCGCTTTGTTTTTTACAGATGAGCTCGTACTGACAATTGTCTCTACACTACCGTCAGAGTCACTCTGGGAAGACCCTTCCTCTCCTTCTGCCTCTGACTCAACCTTCTCCTCAGTCTCGGGTGAATCAACATCCTCATCTAGAGGGGGCTCATCTTCCTTCTCTTCTGGTGGTGGGTCTGGGGTTGGGTCCCGCTGTCTCTGCGGTTCTGGGGCAGGGTGCGGCGGTACTCTCACGGGGTGCTGGGCTCGGGGCTGCCTGGTTACAACTCCCGGAGACTCAGGATCTGCAAAGACGGGTTTTTGCCTAGGTTTCTCATCTGTCCCTGTCTTCTGAGTCTGGTCTGTTTTCTGATTCTGATCTGCCTTCTGAGTCTGATCTGTTAATGCTAACATTATTCTGCACTGTTCTTCATAACAGCGCTTTGCCCAAGGGGGCGGGCTCTCACAAATACTTAACCAGGAATCTATATAGGGATACTGATCGGGGTGCGCTACTCGCACTTTCTGGTGAACTGACTGAATAATTCCTATAGTAAAGGTTCCCTCTCGGGGCCACATAGGATCTAATGCAGGCCACTCCCTAGTACACAAAACTTGCAATCGTGTCACAGTCATTTTGATTCCATAATCTCCTGAATATCCTTTATTAAAATACTTGATCATACATTCTAACGGAGTGTGCCTGGTAGACCCCGCCCCTCCCATATCGATGTGTGCGCGCAACAACAAACAGAAGGGAAAAGGAAGGCGGACCGTGAGTGAGGGGTCCTCACGCCCTAGAAACAAATAAGGGAAAGAAATAACAAGACAAGACGACGGTCGCTTCCTCCTTTTTACGACCTGGACTCGGTCGCCCGGCCAGGAAATGCATTACTCAGGAGTCCGCCTTCGCTTGGTCCGTGCTGCCAGACCTCTCATTCACACTTCATTCACACAATCATGCTAGCAACGTATCCCAAAGAACAGCCCAATCCTGTCTCTTCTGACTAGGCTATATCAAATTTCGAATTCGAAGTCAAAATCAAAAAGACGATAGTTTCACCTCGCGCATACTCATGCGGGGTTAGTCGGACCGTCTTGAGAGGTGATCAAGCTCTCTTACCAAATACCAAATTCCAAAGTTTCAAAATTCAAACAGCAGTTCTGCTCTGCCTCATCTGTCTAGACATATCAAATCAAAACTATACTCACCGGATCCGGTCCCTCTTCCCAAGCAAGCGCATGAATTGGACCTCGGACTCCCCTCATGGGTTCGAGGTATTGGATCCAACCGGGTCCAGCACCCGCCGAGGCCTGGCCCAACTCCCTCCGATGCAACTGGACCGGCGGCGCCTGGGAGCCGAGCCCACGTCGGGAGGGCATGATCCCGGCAGGACCAAACCTGTAGAGGCGGAAAGTCGTGGTATATTGGCTCATATACCCCTACTAACCACACGTTCCCGGCCAATGCACCAAGAATATGTAGCAGCAGAGCACAGACAATCCAATGATACCAGGAGTCTGTTCAGAAGGTCCAAATCATTTATTTGTGCACAAGACTCAAGCAGAATCACATTCAAAATGGCTGAGCAATGGCTGTTAGTAAAACAACAACTTTTATAGCTTTCTTTCCCATTCTAGACATAGGCAAACTTTTCATTGGCCCCGGTAACCCTTCTTACACCTTCTATTGGTCCCGGTACCGTTACGTAGCTATCCAATGAGGTCCCTGGTCTGGGCTCAGCACCTGCTTACCCCCCTTTCAGTCCCAATTACAATGGTCAGTTCACCAACTTTGATACTTTTCTCCTCCAAGGTCGCTCACCAGCTGGAATATGTGGGAAAGCAGGGCACTGTAACTTTTCTTTCAGCAGAGTTAATTAATTTCACAGAAACTTCACCCTCTTATCAATACCAATTAAAACTTATTTTTCTATATTTTCTAGGTTTCGATTCTGCTTAGCTATACTTAATTGTGCTTAGTTAAGTTTCGATTCTAAGGTAGCAGCATTTTGGGGAATGTGTAATTCCTCTGGGCCTCTCCTCAGGCTTCATTTACAGGTCAAGCTATTTTGGCCTGTCTGCTTATTTCAGACACCATGGATCATAGGCCTTCGCCTACCACAATACCATACCATGCCATACCATATCAGCACCAACTTCCAAAACTCACATAAGGAGCCTACCCAAAAAAAGCATCACTGTAAATACTGCAAGTGGGCCTGGAACATCCAAACACCTATTTGAAAAGCTAAACAATTCAGATTACTACAGTACAGATCCTTACATACAAACTCCATGTTAACAGAACGCTTGGCCTTAGTCACACACTCAGAACACAGACCCTCACCAAGTACAGAATAAGTGACCATAAGCTAAAAATAAACATATATAAATAACAATTAAACTGTAACCCAAAGAAGCCAGATTCTGCATACAATGCAACACCAGAGAAATAGAAAGAGATGCATTTCCCTGTACTTTATAAAATATAAAGATAGCACCAAGTCCAATCATTAAATTGAGAGTAAAATTCTCTTCTACCTTTGTTGTCTGACCATTTTATTCTCCAGGACCAAGCAGGAAGTCAGTCCTCACATATGGGTGACATCGGCGCCGACGGAGCCCCCGTGCGGAGCATTTCCCCAGCTTTCAAAGAAAGCCTTTGGAAATGCAGCGCACATGAGCGGTCCCCTTCCCACCCAAGGGTGCCATCTTGCTCAGTCTTTCTTTTTCTGCAGAGCCCAACAGACGTAGTTCGTGTCACCCCAGTAAAAAGTTGATTTTCTGGGATTTTTTCAAGTTATCTTTGCTGGTTCGACGCCGGTTCCCCATCCCGCCTTGTCTCGGTACACCGGTATCGAGTCCAGACTGTTTTTTTCGGTTATTGTCCTTCGTGACTAGCGTTCGCGCTCTTTTTTCTTTTTTAACTGGCAGCCCTGTCTTTTGACCTCGCATGGGCCCTTTATCCCCCGATGGCTGCCAGTGGGTTTAAGAAGTGTGATCAGTGTAAGAAACTAATGTCTCTCACCGACACACACAACTGCTGCCTCCGATGCCTCGGACCCGATCATGACTCATTGATCTGTGGGCCATGTGGCAAAATGTCGTCTAAGGCCCTTCGGAGCCATCATCATCAGCACGAGACTATTTTTTCTGAGTCTGCGTCCGGCCGGGTCCGGACCTCGTCAGAGGCTTTGACATCTCGGGAGTCTGACCCCGAGCACCGTCGTGAGTCCTCTGATAGGGGGTCTCCCAGCCGGGAGCACAAAAGGAAGAAGAAGCTCACAAGGGCGGCATCGGTGGAAGCCCCTGGTTCCTCGAGGGCCAGGTCACGGAGCCCTCACCGCCGCCCTGGACTCTCAGAGTCGGAGAAGCCACCTAAACAACCTCGCCTGGAGCCGGAGTCCCTGAGTCACATGAGTACCGTTGTCCTGGTGGACTCTCCTCAGGGAGAGCCGATGTCGGGCCCGACGCTGTCGGGGCCCGAGTTGGGGGCTGCTGAGTCTCCTGAGCTTGGTCTCAGGTTGACGGCCTTGGAGAGCAGCTTGGCTGCCTTCATGGAACAGCAGCGGGTGCTGATCACTGGTCTTACCGGTGCATCTGCTCCGACCACCGGGACCTCGACGTCCAAGTCGACCCCGGAGACCAAGCCGATCCTCGAGTCAATCAAGTCTCGAGTCGATCCTCGGTCAAGGTCCCCCTCGTCCTCCCGTGTGGGGCCGAGGTCGTCGACACTGGTGCCATCGTCGGGGCAGGTGGCATCTAGGCCCACACGGCCGGAGCCACTCGACTCCTCCTCGGAGGAGTCGGCGTGGGAGACAGAGGACGAGGAGTCTCCTGATACCTTTAGGACTCGGTGCGTCCCTTCGGACTCCCCAGAGTCAGAACCTTGGAGAAGGTCCCCCCTGGAGGATACCCGGTTCTTGGACTTCATGAGGGATATGGCCAAGGCCTTGGCATTCCCTGCGGAGGCCGAGGAGGAGCCTCGAGCCGAAGAGCTCGATGCCCTCCAGTATGACTTTCCTCCAAAGGAAGCTTTTACTGTACCGGTTCCTCCGATGCTGGAACGGCTCCTCTTCCATATGTGGGAGCCACCGGCCTCGGCGTCGGTTCTTAGCAAGTGGGTTGATTCTATCTATCGAGTCCATAAGAGCCCTGGGTTCCAAAAGGCACAGCTACCACACCACTCCATGGTTGTAGAATTGGCCATGCATCGACTGAAGAGTCAGAAGATGCACTCCTCGGTGCCTCCTGGCCGGAAGGCCCAGAACCTGGATGCCCTCAGTAGAAAGTGCTTCCAGGGCTCTATGCTATCTTGCCGTGTCCAGACTTACCAGCTGTACATGGGCATGTACTTATGAGACCTGGCAAAGGAGATTGCCAGGCTCTCAGCTGGCCTCTCTGAGGAACCTTTGCAGAGGTTCAAAGCTTTGTCCACAGGGATTCGGGAGTGCTCTAAGTTTATCTCTAGAGCAGCCTATGATGGCTTCGAGGCTTCGGCCCGAGTAGCCGCGGCCGGCATCGGTGCATGCCGTCAGGCCTAGCTACAGTCATCAGACCTGGAGCCATGGGTTCAAGTCAAGTTGGTCGATGTCCCATGCCGAGGTGACAACCTTTTTGGTAAGCCCATGGCTGAAAAGGCTGCGGAAATTGAGACTGAGACTCTCACCAGGACAAGGCTGTCCAGAAAGACTTCTGCCCCTTCATAGAAGAAGAAGGGCTCGGGGAAAAAGCCCTTTTTCCCGAGGAAGGGTGCTGCCTACAAATCCTACCCACACTATCAGGCCTCTCCAGCTCCCCAGATGGGCCAGCAGGCCAAGGGGAAGGGACATGGGCCCCGTAGGCAGAAGGCCCCCAAGCCGCCAACTCCAGCTCCTGCACAGCAGGGAGCGGGGTTTTGACTCCCACAGCATAGCCTCTCCCCTGTCCACCCTCAGCACAGGAGGCCGGCTGACCTTGTATGCCTACAGATGGCCAGCCATTACAGGGGATACCTGGGTGTTAAGCATTGTCCAAAAGGGCTATATGCTCCATTTTCGTCAGCTACCCCCCTCCTATTTTCCAGGGGAGCCTCTCAGACGCCCTCTACACAGAAACCTACTCCTTCTGGAGTTGCAGTCTTCTAAAGGAACAGGCGGTGGAACCAGTGCCTCACCACCTGGAAGGGCAAGGCTTCTACTCCAGGTACTTTCTGGTACCAGAAAGGACAGGAGGCTTCAGGCCTATCCTAGACTTGCGAAACCTAAACAAGTTTCTCTAGAGGGAAAAGTTCAAGATGCTTACCCTTGGGATACTGCTGCCTTACCTCCAGCAGGGAGACTGGCTATGCTCCTTAGATCTAAAGGATGCTTATACTCACATCCTCATTCATCCAGACCACAGACAATATCTCAGATTTGTGGTGGGAGGAAACCATTTTCAGTACAGGGTACTTTCCTTCGGCCTAACCTCTGCTCCCAGGGTTTTCACCAAATGCCTGGCAGTGGTAGCGGCCTTTCTCAGGAATCAGGGAATCTATGTCTTCCCATATCTGGACGACTGGCTAATCAAAGGTCAGTCGTTCCAGGAGGCCAGAGAGGCTACTATTCGCACAGTCTCTCTTCTTCAGCACTTAGGGTTTGTTATAAATTACGCAAAGTCCACTTTGCTCCCCTCTCAAAACCTAGAGTTCATAGGGGCAAGATTGGATACCTTACAAGCAAGGGTTTACCTGCCAGAGGACAGGGCCTACAGGCTGCTGGAATTGGCCAACCTGTTTCAAGCCCAGTCTCATGTTTCTGCAAGGCAATACCTGCAGCTTTTAGGCCACATGACCTTCACGGTGCATGTGATGCCCAATGCCCAGTTACACAAACGAGTTGCTCAATGGTGTCTCAGAGATCAGTGGACGCAGGCCACAGGCAGCCTACGAGATAGAGTAGGAGTGTCCAAACGTCTGCAGCACTCCTTACAGTGGTGACTGCATCTGCCAAACCTTCTCAGGGGTGTGCCTTTTCAGGCCCCTGCACCCACCAGGGTGCTGACAACCGATGCTTCCTTGAGGGGCTGGGGTGCATACTGCCAAGACTCGTGCACTCAAGGCCTATGGTCTCCTTGGGAGGCCACGCAACAGATCAATCTCTTGGAGCTGCAGGCAATACGCTTGTCTCTGCAAGTTTTTTCTCATGCCCTCTCTCACCAGTCTGTCCTAGTCCAAACGGACAATCAGGTGGCAATGTTCTATGTGAACAAACAAGGGGGCACAGGGACCAGACTCCTGTGTCGGGAAGCTCTGACTCTTTGCTCCTTTGCGGTAAAGCACAATATGTTTCTCAAAGCAGTTTATCTGCCTGGTCAGGACAACTTTCTAGCAGACAGGCTCAGCAGGATTCTTCAGCCTCACGAGTGGCAGTTGAATCCCTTGGTGGTCCAGCAGATCTTCTTCCGCTGGGGACTTCCATCCATCGATCTCTTTGCCAGTCCGCTGAACCGTCAACTGCCCAGGTTCTGCTCCAGAATCCCCTGAGGTTGGCAGCAGATGCTTTTCTGATCTCTTGGGCCTGCTGTATGCGTTTCCTCCCACGCCCCTGGTGGCCCGAACGTTGTTCAAGATTCTCAAGGACAAGGCCTCGGTAATCTTGGTAGCTCCCATATGGCCGAGGCAGCCCTGGTTTCCACTTATGCTACAGCTGGCAGTGGAGACCCCATTCCCTCGAGGGTGCCAATACGATCTCCTGTCTCAGGACCAGAGGTCTCTCCTGCACCCCAATCTCAGGTCCCTCAATTTGATGGCCTGGCTGCTGAAAGGGTAGTCCTAGCTCCTCTGTCTTTACCTAAAGAGGTTGAGGAGGTGCTTTTGGCCTCTAGAAGGTAATCCACCAGGAAATCCTATGCTCTCAAGTGGCGTAGGTTTACGGTATGGTGTGTTCAGCGCAATGAAGACCCTTTCTCTTGCCTTGTGCCAGTAGTGCTGCAGTATCTACTTCACCTTTCAGATCTAGGCCTTAAGTCTAACTCTGTTCGGGTCCACCTCAGTGCCTTGTCAGCGCACCACTCTCCGGTGGAAGGACAGTCTCTGTCACTTCATCCCTTGGTGTCTCGGTTTCTCAAGGGCTTGCTTCTTCTCAAGCCTCCGGTTCATCCACCGGCGCCTGAGTGGGATTTGAATGTGGTCTTGTAGCAGCTTACTCGCCCACCGTTTGAGCTCTTCCTAGTGGCTCTTACTTCAGCCAGACGTGGACGTGAACTACAAGCTCTAGTTTCTGAGAGGCCGTATACATGGTTCTATAGGAACAGGGTGGTCTTACGGATCCACCCCAAGTTCCTTCCTAAGGTAGTCTCCTCTTTCCACCTCAGTCAGGAGGTGGTTTTTCCAATCTTTTTTCCCAGGCCGCATGCCAGCTAGGCTGAGACAGTCTTGCATACCTTGGACTGGAAGAGGGCGTTGTCCTTTTACATAGAACGTACGCAGGGGCATCAAAGGGCTACTCAGCTCTTCATTTCTTTTGACCCTAATAAGTTGGGGTTACCTGTCTCCATGCGTACATTGTCCACTTGGGTAGCAGATTGTATCTCCTGGGCATACAAGGCAGCCGACCTCCCCTTGCAGGGTCGAGTCACGGCCCACCGTGTCAGGGCGAAAGCAGCATCAGTAGCTCATCTCCACTCTGTTCCATTGGCAGACATCTGTCGGGCCGCAACTTGGTCTTCAAGTCAGACTTTTGCAGCCCATTACTGCCTGGAGAGGGAGTCCCGTAGGGACAGTGCTTTCGGACAGGCGGTACTCCGTAATCTCTTTGAGGTTTAGGTAACTCCTACCCTCCGCCCCTTGTGTTGGGCTACCGTACGGGGGCGTTCTCAGAGAATATTCTTCTCACGGATGCTGAGGCTCTCGAGAGGGAGCCATTTTTTCAGCTTTGGGTTATTTATTTATTTTATTTATTTATTTAAAAGGATTTCTATACCGCCTTTTCATTGAATCAAGGCGGTTTTCACAGCAAACAATCACAAATGTGTTTTTTGGGGGGGGGTCATGCAGTGTTCCATGTGTGCGAGTGTGTTAGGGTATATTAGATTCGTGATGCATTATTTACATTATGTGCTATTATACAAGTAGTGGGGGCGGGGGATTGGTCGTCTGTGTATATTTGAATCATGTAACGTCCCCATAGTGTTCAATGATAGTGTTGTCTTTAGTTGCTTCCGGAAGTCTTTGATGTCAGTATTTAGTCGAAGTTCGTCTGGTAGCTTGTTCCAAATTGTTGGTGCAGCCAGGGAAAGGGCTCGTTCTGAGGTGTCCTTCCGTACCTTGGTTATCTCCTTTGGTGTGTTGACCCGGTTGGATGTGCCCTTTCTCCTTGGTCGAGTGCTGTTGTCAGGTTGTATGAGTGTCTGTAAGCTAAGGGCTGATGATTGTTGTTTAATTTTGAATATGTTTATGATTGTCTTATATTTGATGCGTGAGGTGATTGGAAGCCAGTGTAGGTCTTTCAGGATAGGTGTGATGTGGTCTTGTCTTGAAGTGCCGGCTATTATTCGTGCTGCCATGTTCTATGCCAGTTGTAGTGGTCTGAGGGTCTGTTTTGGGAGGCCAAGATAGATCGGGTTGCAGAAGTCTAGGAGTGGTGTTATTAGGGACTGGCAGACAGTGCGGAAGTGTTCTGGGGCGAGGAGGGGTATGAGACGTTGGATTAGGCTCATCCTGTGGAATGCATTCTTGGTGGTCTTGCTTATGTGAGATTGTAGATTCAGTTCGCTGTCCAGGGTTACTCCCAGGTATTTTACTTCAGTTTTTATGGGTATGCTTGTGTTCTTCATCATGATGTTAGGTGGGGAGATGAAGTCGGTGTTTCGGGTGATGATTAGTGCCTCGGTCTTGCTGTAGTTTATGGATAGGTTGTTGGTCTGGAACCAGTCGTTCATTTGCATGAGACAGTATGTTATTTTGGAGTAGTCCGGGTTGTCGGTAGAGATGGGTGTGTAAATCATTATGTCATCGGCATAGATTGTATACTGTATGTTATTTTCTTTCATGATGTTGCATATTGGTTGAATGTAGATGTTAAATAATAGTGCAGATAAGGCGGAGCCTTGTGGTACTCCCTGCTTGACTTTTATGGGCAGAGATTTGTTGGGGCCGATCTTGACCTGTATGTGTCTGTTGGTTAGGTATGATTGGAACCATTTCAGTGTGGATCCATATAATCCAATGTCCTGTAGTCTGTCCAGCAGAGTTATGTGGTCTACTGTGTCAAATGCAGAGGAAATGTCTATGAAGATCATGAGTATCCTGTTCTTACAGTTGTCAATGAGGCGGAGTATGTCGTTGAAGAGGTATAGTAGGAGGGTTTCGACTCCGTGGTTGGGGCGGAAACCGTGTTGGTGGATGTCAAGCGGTGCGTGGTTGTCAATATGCTCCTGTAGCTGATGTTGCACTGTCTTCTCGATTATTCCCGGTAGCCTAGAGCTGGGGAGTCCCATATGTGAGGACTGACCCCTGGAGAAAGAGTAGTTACTCACCTGTAACAGGTGTTCTCCAGAAGCAGCAGGAACCAGTTCTCACGACCCTCCCTCCTCCCCTTGGAGTTGCAGTCATATATATATATTTTTCTCATTTTGTTTTTTGCTGTCTTTTAGCTATGTCATCAGACTGAGGAAGATGGCACCCTTGGGCGGGAAGGGGACCGCACAAGCGCGCTGCATTTCCAAAGGCTTTCTTTGAAAGCTGGGGAAATGCTCCGCATGGGGGCTCTGTCTGCGCCAACGTCACCCATATATGAGCACTGGTTCCTGCTGCTCCTGGAGAACACCTGTTACAGGTGAGTAACTACTCTTTCTCTGATCATGTAGGTCCCAATCTGAGGTTTCTGCTTTCCTCTGTCTCCCAGTGCACATTCTCACTGTCTACGTTCCCCCAGGGGCAGCATGAGGATGATGCAGGGCCATGTGTAGAAACTCACTGAGGCATCATTTGCATAAATTTAGTATACTTTATTTTAAAATGTATATGTCACCCATCTAAAATCCTAGGTGGCTTCCAAACATACACATGCAAATTAGAAAAACAGATGTTACAGAAAAACAAACATAACATTAAAAAATTAAATTTGATTAATGAAAAGCCACTTACACAGCCCCTCCCCCAAATCAAACCATTATAAGTATCTGCACATCAAATTTATTTTGCTGTGACCAGATTATTGAAGAGGAGGGCAGATATAAAATGAGATAAACTAAACCTAGTAGCCATGAATTCAAAGGCTGTATTGGATTGTGCTAGAGTTGGAAAAGTCTGAAACTCAGCAGCGGTGAAGCTATCAGGCTACTAAACAAAATTAAATTGAGATGTTCCCTTAAAATTTGAAATTTCCTTGAATCTGAACTGATGAAATATTTTAAATTTCAGTCTGGCAGTATGTTGTTGTTGTTGTTAAGTGTCATCGAGTCGGAGTCGACTCATGGCGACCAGGGGCGGCCCAAAGGGGGTGCGGGGCCATGTGCGGAGACTCGGTGCGGGGCCTCATTTGCATAAGGGGCCTCATTTGCATAAATATTTGCATAATGTTACCATAGACTAACTTTTAGTAAACATGCCCCTTAATGAGTGTATGGATAAAGAAAGAATAAAAGATTTCTACATTACTATAATCCAGTGCCAACTGCCAGGCCCATTAGGAAGTACTATAAACACTGCCCATTTAAAACCCATAGCAAACCCGCCATATCGTAACAGCACTACCAGGACTCACAAAGCACCATACTCGACCTATCAAAAGGCAACACTGCAAATATTAAACCAATACATTTCAGAGAATAACAATAGATGTCCTACTGGGGAAAGAGAACAAGTGGCGATGTCAATCAGAATTACATAAACAGAATAGCTCAGCTCAGTTACACATGCAGAACACAGACCATCACCAAACAAGGAATCACAATTTAGAAACAATAATTAAACTGAGAACCCCAAAAGCCAAACTTGGAATGTACAATAGCACTGTGGAAATAAAACTATAAATTACTGTAATTTCCTCTTGTACTAAACAAAGCACAGGCGTTAATGATGCACATTTCCCAGAGCTGACATATTCCAGTTAATAAATTCAAAATAAAGAGATATTTTTCTACCTTTTGTGCATTTTTTTTCAGTTGCAATTGCTCCAGCCACTTTCTTCTGGTTTCTTCGTGTCTTCTGCTAACTCTCCATCGTCTGCTGTCCATTTGTTCTTTCTTCTCTCTTCTAGTTTTTTTTTCCCATTCTCTCTCTACATTTGCTTTAACATTCTAATCTTTTTAATATTGCTCTTTCCTCATTCCTATATCATCAACTCAAATTTTACCCCTCTATCCTCAATCCCACTTACTCTCCCAATACCCGGCCAATTGTAGATTTTTCTTCCCTCCCACACAAAATATTTTCCCCCCTCCATTTCACTCTCCCAGCCCCATCCCATTCTAATCTCCCCCAACATCAGCTCCCTTCTAGTTCCAGCCCCACCCAGTATCCACTCCCTTCTAGTCCCCGCATCAGCCCATTTCCAGTCCCAGCCCCCCATCAGCCCATTTCCAGTCCGTTCCTAACCCCACCATCAGCCCATTTCCAGTCCTAGCTCCCTTCCCTCACAGCCCATTTCCATTCCAAGCCCCCCTCCCAATTAGCTATTTGCAGTTCAATCCCCCCTTCCACTCAGCCCATTTCCATTCCAAGCCCTCCTCCCCATCAGCTATTTGCAGTTCAAGCCCCCCTTCCACTCAGCCCATTACCAGTCCTAGCCACCCCATAGCCCATTACCAGTCCTAAGCCCCCATCAGCCCACTTCCACTCCTAACCCCCCATCACCCCATTTTCAGTCTTTTTTTTTTTTATTTGAAATTTCAACAAACTTACAAAGCAAGCATAAAGAAACCATGAATGTTTCCTAAAGGCAAATTAATACAGATATTTACCGAAACACAAAATTAGTGGCAATACATCATCATAGCCCACAATCTGGGGAGATACTTAAAAGAAAATAAATCAGGACAAAACAAATAGAGCCAACTCTAATCTATCAGGCAGCTTACTAACTTAATCCACCTACCTCCAGTTGCTAATTACCCAGTCGTTCCTTGTCAGCAAGAAATACCTCAAGCTGAGAAGGATCAAGAAAAACAAACTTTGAACCTTGATACAAAACCAAACATTTACAAGGGTCTCTAAGAAAAAAAGTAGCAGAGATAGCAAGCAGTCTAGGTTTAAGAGCCAGAAAGGCCTGTCTCCTAGTCTGAGTCACTCTACTAATATCTGGAAACATTTGAACCCTAGCACCGCAAAACAGAGCAGACATATTTTTAAAATAACTACGAAAAACCATCATTCTATCCTGGTCTGAAAGAAAAGAAACCACCAAAGTGGCTCTAGAGGAAATATTATCTCTTGAGTCCTCTAGGAATTTGGTAAGGTCCAGGGCCTCCATGCCCTTAACCTCATCAAACCCCACCAAAGAACCCGTAGCTAACCTCTTACCAGTAAGGTAATATAACTTAGAGAGGGCAGTGGAGTCAGCCGAAGCCAACCCCAAGACCTCTTTGAAATACTTTCTCAACAGGATTTCAGCAGATAGCAAATGAGAAAAGGGAAAATTCAGCAATCTAACATTTTTTGCTCGAAACATATTGTCATATTGCTCCATCTTGTTGTGCACATACAAACTTTCCTTTATGTGGGAAGAATTAACAGCTGCAAGGGTCTGACACTGGGTTTCACACTTAACAACCTGTTTAGAAATATTCTCAACCTTTTTATCTACTTCAGACAGCCTAGTGGTAATCTCAGAAGAGAAACCACATAGCTGTATTACAGTGGGTACCAAGGTGTTCTCAATACGGGTTACCACTTTCCAGATATCTGCCAGGGTAACCTGATCATCTGAGATCACCCTGGCTTCGTCTGGAGCAGGAACCCATACCACTGGTTTCAGCTTTTCCCCAACATCAATCGGGGTACTCTACTGAAACTGAGTGCCCAGAGGAGCAGACAAAGGTGGAGATTCATAAACTGGAGGAGAAGGTGGTGTCCGGTCTGGAGAGCTAAGAGATACCGGGGATGAACGTAGAACGAAAAAGTCAGGGTCAAGTGGTACATTGGTGTTAGTCACTACCTTAACATGTTTGTCCATGGGTCCAACAGCAACCTCCGTTTGCTCCGCCGGCAAGATCTTCTTTTTTCTTTTGCCCATCTATCCAGCAGCTACACCACGCAGCACTTGAAACGGCTCTCCTGCTCTCCTTCGTGGCTCCAAGGGGCTCCCAAGGGGCATAATATGCCCCTTGTATCTAGCCCCTTATATCGCTGCCCCGACTAGCGCCTCCGGCTGCGCCTGGCCTACCAAGGTTTTAAAAAGGCCCCCGATGACGTCGGGGCCGGCGGGGAAAGAAGCCCGATGTCTCCGGACCTCTGCACTGCCTCCAACCTCTCTCCCGGGGGGGTAGGACTGGTAATGGGCTATAGGGGGGGGGCTAGGATTGGAAATGTGATGATGGGGGGGTTAGGACTGGTAATAGGCTATGGGGGTGCTAAGAGTGGAAATGGGCTGATGGGTTAGGACTAGTAATGGGCTATGGGGGGGCTAGGACTGGAAATGGGCTATGGGGGGCTAGGACTGGAAATGGGCTGATGGGGGTTAGGACTGGTAATGGGCTATGGGGGGCTAAGACTGAAAATGGGGTGATGGGGGGCCTTAGGACTAGAAGTGGGCTGATGGGGGGCTTAGGACTGGTAATGGGCTGGGGGTGGGGGGTGGCTAGGATTGGAAGTGGGCTGAGTGGAAGGAGGGCTTGAACTGCAGATGGGGACAGGGGCTTGGCATGGAAATGGGCTGTGTGGAAGAAGGGCTTGAACTACAAATAGCTGAGGGGGAGGGGGGCTTGGGATGGAAATGGGCTGTAAGGGGAGGGAGCTAGGACTTGAAATGGACTGATAGGGGTTAGGACTAGTAATGGGATATGGGGGGCTAAGACTGAAAATGGGGTGATGGGGGTTTTAGGACTGGAAGTGGGCTTATGGGGGGGCTTAGGACTGGTAATGGGCTATGGGGGGCTAAGACTGGTAATGGGCTGGGGGGGTGGCTAGGACTGGAAATGGGCTGAGTGGAAGGACGGCTTGAACTGCAAATAGCTGATGGGGACGGGGGTTTGGAATGGAAATGGGCTGAGTGGAAGGAAGGCTTGAACTACAAATAGCTGATGGGGAGTGGGGCTTGGAATGGAAATGGGCTGTGAGGGGAGGGAACTAGGACTGGAAATGGGCTGAGTGAGGGGGGGCTAGGACAGGAAATGGGCTGATGGAGGGCTAGGATAGGACTGGAAATGGGCTGTTGGGGGGGCTGGGATTGGAAATGAGCTGATGGAGGGACTCGGATGGAGGAGCTAGGACTGGAAATGGGCTGATGGTGGGGCTAGGGTAGGACTAGAAATGGGCTTATGGGGGCTGGGATTGGAAATGAGCTGATGGAGGGACTCGGATGGGGGAGCTAGGACTGGAAATGGGCTGATGCGGGGACTAGAAGGGAGCGGATGCTGGGTGGGGCTGGAACTAGAAGGGAGCTGATGTTGGGGGAGGATTTGAATGGGATAGAGTTGGGAGAGTGAAATGGAGAGGGAAAAAATATTTTGTGTGGGAGGGAAAACAAATCTACAATTGGCCGGATATTGGGAGAGTAAGTGGGGATTGAGGATGGCGGGGTAAAATTTGAGTGGATGAAATAGGAATGAGGAAAGAGCAAAAGGAGAGATTAGTATGTTAAAGCAGATGTAGAGAGAGAATGGAAAAAAACTAGAAAAGTGAAGAAAGGACAAATGGACAGAAGACGATGGAGAGTTAGCAGAAGACACGAAGAAACCAGAAGAAAGTGGCTGGAGCAATTGCAACTGAAAAAAAATGCACAAAAGGTAGAAAAATATCTCTTTATTGAATTTTTTAACTGAAATATGCCAGCTCTGGGAAATGTGCATCATTAACGTCTGCGCTTTGTTTAGTACAAGAGGAAATTAATTTATAGTTTTATTTCTAAAGTGTTGTTGGGCTTTTGGGGTTTCCAGTTTAATTGTCTTCCTGTTTCTACATTGTGATTTCTTGTTTGGTGACGGTCTATGTTCTGCACGTGTAACTGAGCTGAGGTATTCTGTTTATGTAATTCCTATTTGACATTGCCACTTGTTCTCTTTCCCCAGTAGGTCATGTATTATTGTTCTCTGAAATGTATTGGTTTAATATTTGTAGTGTTCCCTTTTGATAGGTAGGGTCTTGTGCTTTGTGAGTCCTGGTAGTGCTGTTATGATACGGCAGGTTTGCTATGGGTTCTAAATGGGCAGTGTTTGTAGTAGTTCCTAATGTGCCTGGCAGTTGGCACTGGATTATAGTAATGTAGAAATCTTTTAGTCTTTCTTTATCCATACACTCATTAAGAGGCATGTTTACTAAAAGTAACATTATGCAAATATTTATGCAAATGAGTCCCTTATGCAAATGAGGCCCCACACCGAGTCTCCACACATGGCCCCGCACTCCCCTTGGGCCGCCCCTGTCCAGGAGGGGTGAGGCCCACCTGCACATAACAAAAAGAGATACAGTATGCAATCCAGCAGGAAATGGTCTGTTTAGATTTAGGCTTCCCTGCAGGGGTGGCTATATAATGAGGTGGAGTGAGGCGGCTGCCTCAGATGGCAAACATTTTGGGGCAGCAAAAAATTTCCCCAAAACAGCTGCCTCATTCTGCCTTCAGATTTTTTTTAAAAAAGGGGGGTGGACAAGCTGCTTTAGCCAGAGCTGAGGCAGCGATAGCGGTAATAATTTAAAATAAAAATGAAACAGATGTGGAGCCTTCCGCCTCTGCTATGCAACCCCTGCTGCTGTGTCCCACTCCCAAAGGAATTTACGCTAGCTGGAGCAGGACACTGCAGCAGCAGGTGATCCATAGAAGAGGCAGAAGGCTCTGCACCAGTTTTGTTTTTAATATAATTATTACCACTATCACAGCCACAGTTCTGTAAGATGCAGGAACTGTGGCTGCCAGGGGAAGGAGGGGACAGGAATAGAGTTGACTCGAGGGGAAGGTGGAAGCAGGAAGGTAGCTGACATGAGGGGAAGATGAGGGCAGGAAGAGAGCTGACATAAGGGAAAGGAGATGGCTCGAAGGGAGCTGACAGAGGAGGGCAGGAGGGGTTCAGGAAGGGAGCTGACATGAGGGAATGAGAAGGCTGGAAGGGAATTGACAGAGGGGGAAGGTGGGGTAGGAAGAGAGCTGACATGAAGAGAAGAGAGCTGATACTTGAGAATGGGACTAGATGGGGACTGGAAGGGTGATGACACTAAGGAATGGAAGTGGGGGATGGAAGGGGGCTGACACCTGGGGATGGTACTGGAGGGGGCCTGGAAGGGAGCTGACACCTGGGGGTGGGACTGGAAGGGAGCTGACACTAGAGAATGGTTCTAGTAATGGGGAGGAGGCTGTAAGGGAGGGGGCACTGGGACTGGCAGGGAGCTGACATGTGGGGATTGCACTGTAAGGAGGATGGACAGAGAGTAGGGTGACTGACATGGGGGGAGTGGAACTGGGAGTACAAGTGAGCTGATACCTGGTATGGTATTTGGACTAGAAGAGGCTGGATGGTGGGGAAGGAGGGGGACTGGAAGGGAGGGGGCACTGGGACTGGAAGGGAGATGACACATGGGGATAGCACAGGAAGGGTGATGGATATAGGGTAGAGTGACTTGAAGAGAGCTGATATGGGGGGGGTGGCACTGGAAGGGGGATGGACAGAGAGTAGGGTGACTGGAAAGGTGCTGACATGGGTGGGGGGGGGGGGGGTGATGAGACCTGTGAATGATATGGCTGGGATGAGACTTGTGAATGATAGACTGTGACTTTTAAGATATGCAGGTAATCCTGTTGGTGAATCCATAGCGTTCTGATGGTTTCTTTGGCGTGTATCTAACTACATTTCTGAAATTTGTTTGCCAGTTCTTCAAGCCTTTTTAAGATATTTTGTCTTCGAGTTTGTGAGATATATTTGTATTGAGACCTACTCGAGTGTGAGGGTTTTTGTATAGTTATTGACATGGGGGTGGGGGGGGGGGTGACACTGTGAGTGCAAGTGAGCTGATACCTGGGATGATACCCAGTCTGTCAATATCATACCCTAAATTCTGTTATACTGTAAATAGTTCACCATTCTTACTTGTTACTGTTAATGTAAATTTGTTAATTGTATTATATCTTGTTCACGTGTTCAGTGTAAACTGTTCCATGCAATAAGCTGTTCTATTGTAAACCGTGCTGATCATGAATAGTGTGGTATAAAAACAAATAAATAAATAAATGGAGAACAGAATAACATGAGTTATAATTTGGTCTTATAAATTGCACTCTGGTTCTTACTTTTTCTTTTAGTTCTTTGATATACGACCATCTTGCATTTGCATTTCCTTTGTTTTTTAATGATATATATATATTTATGTTAACACCATGCTGGTCCATTGCGCAGTTTCAGGAGTTATGTTGGGGTTGTTAAGCCCTTCTTGGTGTTTATGTTGGAGTGGGAGGTGTTGTATTGGGGTCACAAAGTCCCTCTTGTTTTTCAGAGAATGGGAAGTGCTGTGTTGGGGCGCCAAGTCACCTTGTGGAAGTGGGAGATGCTGCATGGGTGCTGTTGAGCCCATCTTTTCTGGCATATTTAGCAGCATCTTTCCCAGGTTCTGCGCTGGTAACATAAGAACAAAAGAAATGCCATACTGAGTCAGACCAAGGTCCATCAAGCCCAGTATCCTATTTCCAAGAGTGGCCAATCCAGGTCACAAGTACATGGCAGGTTCCCAAAAAAGGCACAAAGGTTCCATAATGGGACAAGCAATGGATTTCCCGAGTCCTCTTTAATAATAGTTTATGGTCCTTTCCTTCATGAACTTGTCCAGATCTTTTTTAAACCCAGCTACACTAACAGCTTTCACTACACCCTGCGTTAACTAAATCCAGAGTTTGATTACGCATGGTCATAGACTAACTACATGGAGGAAGTTACATCCCCCTGCAGTTCCCGCATTTCAGTGTGGCAAAACAGCTGCCAGTGGTGTGGAGGAGTAGCCTAGTGGTTAGAGCACTAGCTTGGTAACCAAGCAACCAGGGTTCAATTCCTGCTAGCACTCCTTGTGGCCTTGGGCAAGTCACTTAACCCTCCATTGCCTTGGAAGAAAGGCCTGGCAATCTACTTCCAGTGACAATGCCAAGAAAACCCAGGAGCTTCTGGGTCACCAGGAGTAAGGACTGACTCAAAGGCATGCGTTGCACTTTTGCAACTAAAGCCACCCACTGAGGTGTCATTAGTTGTCCTCATTCTACTTGCACTGAGCCATTATGTTAGTTTATGCTGATAATGCAGGTGCCTGCATGTGAAAATTCTTTCTTTAGCCTCACTCTGCAGTAAAGTATAACTTTGGAAAAGAAACCTGTAAACCTAAGAGTAATGGGGTAACAGCATTTCTCCAGGAACAAGCAGGAAGTCAGTTCTCACATATGGGTAATGTCGGCACCGATGGAGCCCTCGTGTGGAGCAATTCCCCAGCTTTCAAAGAAAGCCTTTGGGATTGCATCACGCATGCACGGTCCCCTTCCCGCCCATGGGTGCCATCTTGCTCAGTCTCCCTTTTTCCGTGGAGCCCAACCGATGTAGTCCAACTTCCCTCATGGAAAAAGTGCGTCAAAACTACTGAAGATTCTCTTCTTCGGCCCAGTTCGACACCGGTTCCCCTTCCCGCCTCGGTTTGGTACACTGGTATCGAGTCCGGTCATTTATTTTTTGGTTTTTGTCCTTAGTGACTAGTGTTCGCGCTCTTTTTTCTTTTTCACTGGCAGCCTAGTTATTTGACCTTGCAGGGGCCCTTTTTCCCCCGATGGCTGCCAGCGGGTTTAAAAAGTGTGATCGGTGTAAGAGATTAATGTCACTCACCGACACCCATGACTGCTGTCTCCGCTGCCTCGGGCCCGACCATGACTTGAAGGTCTGTGGCCAGTGTAGCAAGATGTTCTCCAAGGCACTTAGAAGTAGGCAGCAGCAGCGTGAAAGGATTTTCTCTGAGTAGGCATCCACCTGGGTCCAGACCTCTTCAGAAGCCTTGACATCTCGGGAGCTATCTGACTCCGAGCATCGTCAGGGGTCTTCTGAACGGGGGTCTCCCTCACGGGAACACCGGAGGAAGAAGAAACCTGTGAGGGTGGCATTGTTGGATGCCTCTGATTGGCCTGGGTCCCCGCGGGCCAGGTTGCGGAGTCCTGACTGCTGCCTTGGGTCCTCGGAGTCAGAGCGGCCTGCAAAGGTGCCTCACATGGAGCTGGAGACGCCGAGGAAGTTAACTGCTGTTGTCCTCATTGACTCTCCTCCGGGAGAACTGGTGTCGGGCCCGACAGCATCGGGACCTGACTCAGAGGCTGCAGAGCCTTCTGAGCTTGGTCTCAGAATGGCGGCCCTAGAGCGCAGCATGTCTGCCTTCATGGAGCAGCAGCGGGTGCTGATGGCCCGTCTCACCGGTCCATCCGCCCCGACCACAGAGACCTCGACGTCCAAGTTGACCCCGGAGGCCGAGCCAATCCTCGAGACTCTTCGAGCTTGAGTCGATCCTCAGCCAATGTCTCCCTCGACCTCTCGTTCGTGACCGAGGTCATCGACACCAGTGCCCTTGGTGTCGGGGTGGTTGAGACCGAAGCCCTCATGGCTGGAGCCCATTGATTCCTCCTCAGAGGACTCAGCTTGGGAAATGGAAGACGAAGAGTCCCTGGACACCCACCAGACCCGGTGTGTCCCATCGGACTCACCAGTGTCCGAGCCTCGGAGAAGGTCCCCCCGGAGGATACCCAGTTCTCGGACTTCGTCAGGGACATGGCCAAGGCTTTGGCATTCCCGGCGGACACCGAGGAGGAGCCTCGAGCCAAGGAGCTCGAAGCCCTCCAGTATGACTTTCCCCTTTGGGAAGCCCTTATGGTACCAGTTCCTCTGAAGTTGGAATGGCTGATGCTCTGCATGTGGAAAGCCTCGATGCTGGTTCTCAGCAAGTGGGTCGATTCCATCTATCGAGTCCGCAAGAGCCGTGGGTTCCAAAAGGCACAGCTGCCGCACAACTCCATGGTTGTGGAATCGGCCATGCACAGGCTCAAGAGCCAAAAAACGCACTCCTTGGTGCCTCCTGGCAGGGAAGCCCGGAACCTGGATGCCCTCGGCAGAAAGTGCTACCAGGGCTCGATGCTGTCATGCCGGATCCAAACATACCAGCTGTACATGGGCATGTACTTGCGGAACCTGGCAAAGGAGATTGCTGGGTTCTCAGCTGGCCTCTCCGAGGAACCCTTGCAGCGCTTCAAGAACTTGTCCACAGGAATTCTGGAGTGCTCAAAGTTTATGTCTCGAGCAGCCTATGATGGGTTTGAGGCTTTGGCCCGGGTAGCTGCAGCTGGCATCGGTGCCTACCGTCAGGCGTGGCTAATGTCGTCGGACCTGGATCCATGGGTTCAGGACAAGTTGGTCAATGTCCCTTGCCGGGGTGACAACCTCTTTGGAAAACCCATGACTGAGAAGGCTGCTGAAATCGAGTCCAAATACTTGACCCAGACAAGACTCTCCAAGAAGACTTCTGCCCCTTCTAAAAAGAAGGGCTCAGGTAAAAAGCTCTTTTTCCCGAGGAAGGGTGCTGCTTACCACAACTACCCCACTCACCAGGCCTCCCAAGCTCCCCCACAGGGGCAGCAGGCCAAGGGACAGGGACATGGCCCACGTAAGCAGAAGACCCCCAAGCCCCAGGCCCCAGCTCTGACCCAGCAGGGAGGGGGTTTTTGACTGCCAAAGCATAGTCTCTCTCCAACCAGGGGTGAGGCCTTGCACAGGAGGAAAGCTGACCCTATACACCCACAGGTGGCCAGCAATCACCACAGATACCTGGGACCTACAAATAGTCCAAAAGGGCTATTTGCTCCACTTCAACCAGGTACCTCCCACCTACTTTCTGGGAGAGCCTCTCAGACCACCTCTACACAGAAACCTCCTCTTGCAGGAGTTGGCCGGTCTTCTTGAAGATCAGACGGTGGAGCCAGTGCCCCACAGCCTGCAGGAACAATGCTTTTACTCCAGGTATTTTCTGATACCAAAGAGAACAGGAGACCTCAGACCCATCCTCGACCTGTGAAACTTAAACAAGTTTCTGGTGAGGGAAAAGTTCAAGATGCTTTCCCTTGGAATATTGCTGCCTTACCTCAACCAAGGAGATTGGCTATGCTCCTTAGACCTGAAGGATGCCTACATGTCATCCTCATACATCCAGACCACAGACAATATCTCAGATTTGTATTGGGAGGAAACCATTTTCAGTACAGAGTACTTCCATTTGACCTAGCCTCTGCCCCAGAGTGTTTACCAAGTGTTTGGCGGTAGTGGCGGCCTCCCTCAGGAACCAGGGAATTTTCGTCTTCACATACCTGGACGACTGGCTCATCAGAGCCAAGTCACCTCAGGAGGCACAACAGGCCACAGCTCGCACTATCAACATACTGCAGCATCTAGGCTTTGTCATAAATCAAGCAATGTCTACTTTGCTCCCTACTCAAAACTTAGAGTTCATAGGTGCAAGGCTAGACACCCTTCAGGCTAGGGCTTACCTGCCAGAGGACAGGGCACAGAGGCTTCTGGAGCTAGTACACCAAGTCAGCCACAAGCCTCAGATATCAGCAAGACACTTTCTGTGCCTCCTAGGGCACATGGCCTCCACGGTTCATGTGACCCCAAATGCCCATCTCCACATGAGGACAGCTCAGTGGTGCCTCCGAGATTAGTGGACGCAAGCCACAGGGTGACTCAGAGACAGGATCAGAGTGTCCAAATGACTGCTGAAGTCATTGACGTGGTGGCTTCAACCATCCAACCTGCTCGAGGGAGTGCCTTTCCAGCCTCCCTCATACACAAGAGTGCTGATGACAGATGCGTCCCTGCTGGGCTGGGGAGCCCATTGCCAGGACTCCTGCACTAAAGGGTTGTGGTCTCCTCAAGAGAAGATGCAACAAATCACCTAGCTCTTCAAACCTTCTGTCATGTTCTCTCACATCAGTCTGTCTTGGTGCAGACAGACAATCAGGTAGCTATGTTCTACGTGAGCAAGCAGGGAAGGATAGGGTCCCATATCCTGTGCCAGGAGACACTGGACCTCTGCTCCTTTGCAATCTGACAGGGTATGTCTCTCAAAGCAGTTTATCTGCCAGGTCAGGAGAACTTCCTAGCAGACAAGCCATGCAGAATTCTTCAACCTCACGAGTGGCAACTGAATCCGGAAGTAGCCCAGCGGATCTTCCACTGCTGGGGACATCTGTCCATAGATCTCTTTGCCAGTCCACAGAATCATCAGTTGCCCAACATTTGCTCCAGACAGCCACATCCCCAAAGGATGGCTGCAGATGCTTTTCTAATCTCCTGGTCTGTGGGCCTCCTGCATGAATTTCCTCCCATGCCTCTAGTGGCCCGAACTCTATTCAAAATCCTTCGGGACAAGGCCTCTGTCATTCTGGTAGCCCCCAGATGACCAAGACAACCTTGGTTCCTGCTTCTCCTCCAGTTGGTAGTGGAAACCCCACTCCCTCTGGGGACACAGCCCAACCTCCTGTCCCAGGAGCAGGGCTCTATCTTACATCCCAACCTCAGGTTCCTCAACCTGATGGCACATGCAGCCCCAATAGCCTGGAATTCCCTCCCAGTTGAACTAAGAATGCTAACAGAGATTAATGAATTCCGCAAAAAATTGAAAACCCACCTTTTTACAATACACTACAATAACATAGACCAGCCCTCAAAAGAATTAGATAAAGGCTAATCAGTTTCTGGTTAACATCTTACTATAACAGAAAAAGAAAACCTTCCCCATCAAAACCTGAACTACTCATTACGATAATACCCTACATAAAATGTATATGTATATAATGTATATAGTGTTGCACTGTTCCGTGCTAATCTGTTTAACATTTTCTGTTAATTTTACATTGTTTATAGTTATATGTTGTATGTAAAACAAACGATGCTTTGTTGACTGTTGTTATTTGTGAACCGCAGCTGATCCCCGGAAGCCGCGGTATATAAGTGCTTGTTAAATAAATAAATAAATGGTTGCTGAAAGGGTAGTGCTGGCTCCTCTCCTCCTACCTAAGAATGTAGAAGAAGCATTACTGGCCTCAAGGAGATAGTCCACTAGGAAAACCTATGCCTTCAAGTGGCATAGGTCTGAGGTGTGGTGTACCCAGCATAATGAAAACCCTTTCTCTTGCCTTGTACCAGTGGTGTTGCAGTACCTGTTTCACCTCTCAGAATTAGGTCTAAAGTCTAACTCTGTCAGGGTCCACCTGAGTGCTTTGTCAGCACACCACTCTCCAGTGGAAGGACAACCTCCTTTTGGTTCACCCCTTGGTGTCCAGATTCCTCAGAGGTCTACTTCTGCTAAAATCCCCGGTTCGCCCTCCGGCAACAGAGTGGGATTTGAATGTGGTCTTACAACAGCTTGCTTGCCCACCTTTTGAGCCAATGTCCACTTGCCATCTGCACTTCCTCTCCTGGTAGGTGTTCTTCCTGGTGGCACTCACATCTGCCAGACGAGTGAGTGAACTACAAGCTCTTGTTTCAGAAAGACCGTACACATGGTTTTATAGGAACAGGATGGTCCTTCGCACCCACCCCAAGTTCCTTCCGAAAGTGGTCTCTCCGTTCCACCTCAACCAAGAGGTGGTTCTTCCAACCTTCTTTGCCAGACTGCATGCTAGCCAGGCAGAGGCAGTCCTGCATACCCTGGATTGTAAAAGGGCGTTAGCCTTCTACCTGGAGTGTACGTGGGGACATCGAAGGGCTACTCAGCTCTTTGTCTCTTATGACCCCAGTAAGCTGGGGCTACCTGTCTCCAAGTGCACGTTGTCCACCTGGGTGGCAGGCTGCATCGCCTGGGCATACAGGGCGGACAACCTCCCGTTGAAGGGTCGAGTCACGGCCCACCGTGTCAGGGCTAAGGCCGCATCAGTGGCTCACTTCCGCTCTGTTCCGCTGGCAGACATCTGCCAGGCCGCCACCTGGTCTTCGGGACAGACTTTTGCAGCCATTACTGCTTGGATAGGGAGTCCCGACGGGACAGTGCTTTCAGCCAGGCGGTACTCCGTAACTTATTTGAGGTTTAGGCAACTCCAACCCTCCGGCCCTCTGGTGTCTGGCTACTGGGGGTGTTGCATCTCCACTGAATTCCTATCACAGCTGCTGCGGCTCTTCTAGAGGGAGCCATTTTTCAGCTATGGGTTCTCGGTAGCCTATAGCTAGGGAGTCCCATATGTGAGGACTGACTTCCTGCTTGTTCCTGGAGAAAGCGTAGTTACTCACCTGTAACTGGTGTTCTCCAGGGATAGCAGGAATCAGTCCTCATGACCCTCCCTCCTCCCCTAGAGTTACAGTCTTATTATTATATTTTGTTCATTTTGCCGTCTTTTTAGCTATGTCATTTGACTGAGCAAGATGGTACCCTTGGGCGGGAAGGGGACCTCGCATGTGTGATGCAATCCCAAAAGCTTTCTTTGAAAGCTGGGGAATTGCTCCGCACGAGGGCTCCGTCGGCGCCTACGTCACCCATATGTGAGGACTGATTCCTGCTGTCTCTGGAGAACACCTGTTACAGGTGAGTAACTACGCTTTTTTGTCTACATACATCTTTTTTTAGTTTGTATTAATATATTCCCTACATGGTGAAGATCTATCTCTGTTCTGCAAGTGTGACTAAGCTATGTGTTCTGTTAGCATGGAGTTTCTATGAAGGGATCTGTAGTAATCTGGCTTGTTCATTTTTCTGAATAGGAATATGGATTTTCCAGAGCCCACTGCAATATTTATGGTGCTGCCCTCTTCTTGGTACGCTACATGTGGTGTGAGTTTCAGAAGTTAGTGTTGTTATGGAATAGTAGATGTAAAAGCAGAATAACATCAGAAACAGCCACGCTTTTAAACCACACATCAAAAACAAGTGGGAAGAAGTGGGCAGAACAAAATCAATGCAAAATACACACAAGCCAGTTAAATGCTGGAAAGCAATGAGCACAAATGCTCAAAGCTTAGCCAACAAAGTTCCGGACCTGGAAGCCCTAATGGTGGAAATGGACTTAGACATTGTGGCCATTACAGAAACATGGTTTAATGAATTGCATGATTGGGATGTAGCCATAGTTGGCTATAATCTATTCAGAAGAGACAGAGAAAATGGAAAAGGAGGAGGAGTAGCCTTGTATGTCAAAAGCAATATTAAAGCTACTGAAATACAGGGGGCATGGGGAAAAGAAGAAGCGCTCTGGATTGCGTTGGAAAAAAGAGATGGCACTGTCATCCATATTGCTGTAGTCTACAGACCTCCAACTCAAATCAAAGAGATAGATAATGAATTGATTATAGATATTGCCAAGATAGCCACAAAGGGGGAAGCAATCATATTGGGTGATTTTAATCTACCCGATGTGGATTGGATTACTCCTTCTGCAGATCTGGAAAGAAGCAAAACAATTGTGGATGCTCTCAAAGATGCGTTACTTAGACAAATGGTGATGGAACCAACCAGGGAAAGCTCAACACTGGATTTAGTGCTCACCAACGGTGATAGCGTGTCGAATGTCTGGGTGGGTGCCCCTGTGAACAAGAGCGATCATCACACGGTGTGGTTTGAGACAAAAGCCAAGGTGCAGTCCAATCATAGCAAGTTCAAAGTCCTAAACTTCAAAAACATGGACTTCAATAAAATGGCCAAATACCTAAAGGAGGAGATGATGGGGTGGAAGGAGATAAGGGAAGTGGAATTGCAATGGGCTAAACTAAAGGTGGCAATAAAAGTGGCAACAGATAAATATGTAAGAAAAGTAAATAAAAACAAGAGGAGAAGGAAACCTATTTGGTTTTCCAAAGAAGTGGCTGCTCAAATAAAGGCAAAAAACACAGCTTTCGCAAAATTTAAAAGCTTGCAAACAGAGGAATACAGAAATGAATACAGGATCAAACTCAAAGAGACAAAATGAGAAATAAGGATAGCAAAATCAAAGGCAGAGGAAAAGATGGCTAAAGATGTGAATTGTGGCGACAAAACTTTCTTCAGGTATATTTGGGAAAGGAAGAAGATCAGAGGTGGAATTGCAGGACTCAAAAGTGCTGGGAACGGACTCGTGGAAAGTGATATTGAAAAAGTAAAATTGCTAAACAAATACTTCTGCTCTGTCTTTACTAAAGAAAATCCTGGAGAAAGACCACCTGTGACTCCCAAATATAAAAATGGGAATGAAGTAGATGCCACACCATTCACAGAAGATGATGTGTTAGAACAAGTACTTTTAGTTTAAATTTAAAACACAGAAGAGAGCTTTCTGGTTAAATTTAGAACAAAGCAGAGAGCTTGTAGTTTAAATTTCATAATAAGTTAGAGCCTAGCAGCAGCAAAGAGCTATAATTTAAATCAAATAAGAATATAGATTAGCACAAAAGGCAAAACAGGGTCAGTACTCTTTGAGCAGCAAATAGTCTTCTAGAGACCTTTACAAAGAGGCCTTCTACCTAGGGGTCAAGAGACCTGTGAAACTTCTTCAATAGGTGTAATCACCAGGTGGCAGATCAAAAGGCCATTTTGAAAGACTCCTTCTATCCAAGCAAGGTCTGTTGATCATCCAGGAAGTTGGTCACAGCTTACCTCAGCAGCACAGGCATAAATAGCTCAACCAGAGCTCTGTGATCCTCGGTCTTGAAAGACTAGAAAAGGGAACTGTTACTTCTGGAGAGAGATCTGCAATTGTGAGTATATACTTCTGGGAATTTTCTGAAAGGAATTATTTTTATTAAAGCTAATTAATCTGTGAACCCACTATTTTTTGTTAAATCAGTCAGGGCCTAGTAGCAGCAGTTTAAGTTTACATTTAAAACACAGAAGAGAGCTTTCTGGTTAAATTTCATACCCAGCAGAGAGCTTGTAGTTTAAATTTAATAGTAATTCAGGGCCTAGCATCAGCAAAGTACTTTTAGTTTAAAATTAAAACACAGAAGAGAGCTTTCTGGTTAAATTGAGAACCCAGCAGAGAGCTTGTAGTTTAAATTTCATAATAAGTTAGAGCCTAGCAGCAGCAAAGAGCTATCATTTAAATCAAACAAGAATATAGCTTACCTCAGCAGCACAGGACAGGGTACTGTGTAGCAGCCCTCTTTTAATAAGTGTTATTACTCAGCATGTAGATAGTCATGGCCTAATGGAAGACAGCCAACATGGCTTTAGACAAGGAAGATCTTGTCTTACTAATCTGTTGTGTTTTTTTGAAAGTGTGAATAAACAGGTGGACAAAGGTGAGTCGGTTGATATAGTATATCTGGACTTTCAGAAAGCCTTTGACAAGGTCCCTCATCAGAGACTTTTGGCAAAACTAAAGAGTCATGGGATAGGAGGCAGTGTACTACTGTGGATCAAGAACTGGTTAAAAAATAGAAAGTAGAGAGTTGGGCTAAATGGCCAATTTTCCTAATGGAGAAAGGTGAATAGCGGTGTACCCCAGGGATCTGTGCTGGGTCCGCTGCTTTTTGACATATTCATAAATGACCTGGAAAGTGGAATAACGAGTGACACAAAACTATTTAAAGTTGTTAAAACCCAAGAGGATTGTGGAAAATTGCAAGAGGATCTTGATAAATTAGAAGACTGGGCATCAAATGGCAGATGAAATTTAATGTGGACAAGTGCAAAGTTATGCACCTAGGGAAGAACAACCCAAACTATGGTTACACGATGCAAGGTTCCACATTAGAAACCACCACCCAGGAAAAAGATTTAGGCGTCATTGTGGATAACATGTTAAAACCCTCGGCCCAGTGTGCAGCGGCAGCCAAGAGAGCAAATAGAATGCTAGGTATCATAAAGAAAGGAATGGAAAATAAAACAAAAGATATTATAATGCCTCTATATCGTTCCATGGTGAGACCGCACCTTGAATATTGTGTGCAATTCTGGTCACCGTATCTTAAAAAGGATATAGAGTTATTAGAAAAGGTTCAGAGAAGAGCCACCAAAATGCTAAAGGGGATGGAAGGATACTCCTATGAAGAAAGGCTAAAAAGGTAAGGGCTCTTTAACCTGGAAAAGAGACGGCTGAGGGGAGATATGATAGAAGTCTATAAATTAATGAACGGAGTGGAACGGGTAAACGTAGATCGATTGTTTATGTTATCAGAATATAGAAAGACTAGGGGACATGCAATGAAGCTACAGGGTAAACTAATTAAGACTAATAAAAGAAAATATTTTTTTCACTCAACCTGTAATCAAACTCTGGAATTTGTTACCGGAGGATGTAGTAAAGGCTGTTAGTGTAGCTGGGTTTATAAAAGGTTTGGACAAGTTTCTGGAGGAAAGGTCCATAAACCATTATTAAGAAGGGACCCAGGATATCAATGCTTGACCCAGTACAAGCATTGTTGAACCTGTGTCTTTTGGGGAAACTGCTAGGTACATATGACCTAGATTGGCCACTGTTGGAAACAGGATACTGGGCTTGATGGACCTTGGTCTGACCCAGTATGGCATATCTTATGTTCTTATGTTCTTAACTTGCAGAATAGCTTGCAGAAAGTGGACGAGGCCATGGGACTGGATGGGACACATCCCAGGATACTGAAAGAGCTCAGAGAGGTTCTTGCAGGACCGTTAAAAGATGTCTTCAACAGATCCTTGGAAACAGGAGAAGTTTCTCAGGACTGGAGAATGGCTGATGTCGTACCTCTACACAAAAGTTGTGACAGGGAAGAAGTGACAAACTACAGGCCCGTGAGCCTTACCTTGGTGGTAAGAAAAGTAATGGAGGTGCTTTTGAAAGAGCGAATAGTGAACTTTCTCAAAACCAACAGGTTGCAAGATCCGAGGCAATATGGTTTTACCGAAGGACGATCTTGCCAGACAAATCTGATTGAGTTCTTTGACTGGGTGACCAGAGAACAAGATCAGAGGCATGTGATGGATGTCATCTACCTGGATTTCAGCAAAGCTTTTGATACTATTCCTCATAGGAGGCTTATCAATAAAGTCAGTAGTTTGGGGATGGGTCCCAAGGTGGTGAACTGGATCAGAAATTGGTTGACTGACAGATGACAGAAGTGATGGTAAATGGAGCTCACTCGGATGAAAGGAGAGTGATTAGTGGGGTGCCGCAGGGTTCGGTCCTGGGCCCGACACTGTTCAATGTATTTGTGAGTGATATTGCTGAAGGACTGCATGGAAAAGTCTGTCTTTTTGCAGATGACACAAAATTTTGCAACAGAGTGGACTCCCCTGTGGGAGTGGATAACATGAGGAAAGATCTACAAAAGCTGGAAGAATGGTCTAATGCTTGGTAGTTAAGATTTAATGCGAAGAAGTGCAGAGGGGTGGCCTGCATGGAGTGGCAGGTACACCTACTCTTGCCATCTTACTGGGCAGACTAGATGGACCATACTGGTCTTTATCTGCCATCATTTACTAGGTTACTAACCTTTCTAGTCCCCAAAATTACCACAGATATCAGTTTCCACTAGATCCTTCCCTAAATTCATGTAAACTTTCCTAATAAAATCCTTTCTTCCGCTATGTTTCCCCTTTCTATTGTCTTTTCCTATTTTCTGCATTTTCTGCACACCAGTGCTAAAGTCACGTGCTATGGAAAATAAAACAAAGGATATTATAATGCCTCTATATCATTCCTTGGTGAGACCGCACCTTGAATATTGTGTGCAATTCTGGTCGCCGTATCTTAAAAAGGATATAGCATTATTAGAAAAGGTACAGAGAAGAGCCACCAAAATGATAAAGGGGATGGAAGGATACTCCTATGAAGAGAGGCTAAAAAGGTTAGGGCTCTTTACCCTGGAAAAGAGACGGCTGAGGGGAGATATGATAGAAGTCTATAAATTAATGAATGGAGTGGAACGGGTAAACATAGATCGATTGTTTACGTTATCAGAATATAGAAAGACTAGGGGACATGCAATGAAGCTACAGGGTAAACTATTTAAGACTAATAAAAGAAAATATTTTTTCACTCAACGTGTAATCAAACTCTGGAATTTGTTACCAGAGGATGTAGTAAAGGCTGTTAGTATAGCTGGTTTTAAAAAAGGTTTGGACAAGTTCCTGGAGGAAAGGTCCATAAACCATTATTAAGAAGGGACCCAGGATATCAATGCTAGACCCAGTACAAGCATTTCGGAACTTGTGTCTTTTGGGGAAACTGCTAGGTATGTATGACCTAGATTGGCCACTGTTGGAAACAGGATACTGAGCTTGATGGACCTTGGTCTGACCCAGTATGGCATATCTTATGTTCTTATGTACTTTATCTCTGGACATCATCAACCTGCCTTGTATATTATTATCTTCCCTGATGCCAGCTACATGCCCTTAAATAAACCAGTGCCCATTTTCCCGCTTTTTTACAGCATCGAGCAGGTTTAAATCTTAGGATGCCACCTCTAAATTTTTGGGAAGAGAACCTCTTGTCTATTTCTCCTACATCCTACTCTGACCCTCACTCACACTCAGACATGCAGCTCTGCTGTGCTCCAGACTGACCCCAAGCAAACCTTAGCAATTTCTGGGCATGTGGTCCCTTTAAATTTCAAAGTAATAACTGAGCACAAATCTGCCCAAGCCCCTTACCTGTTCCCTACTTGTGATCAGCAGCTTGCTGCTCTCATTTTTTAAACTTTCATTCAGATTGTTGTGCAACCCCTTTAAATTGGAAACTGCTTCAATACTGTAGCCCTGTTCCTCACAGAACATGTGACTGGGAAAGCTGGCTTCCTTTCATCTTAGCTCTATTATTTATATTCTCTTATATACCATGCTATTCTGCATCAGTGTGGTTTACATTGAACAAACTGAAATTACATTGAACAGGGCATTATAACTTGGAGATAACTATTTTACAGGGAACATGGGCTATGGAGGGTTAAGTGGCTTGCCCAAGACCACAAGGAGCACCTATGGGACTAGAAACCCCAGTCCTTCTGGCCCAAGGTTGCTGTCCTCTAGTGGGATTTGAACCACTGACCTTCCGGCCTGAAGTACCTTGCCCCAACCACTAGGCCACTCCTCCACTCAATTCCCTAGCCTCAATCAGACTACAGCTCCTAGAGTGCAGTGTGGCACTTTCATGCAGCAATCCCTTCTAGGAAGGACTACAGCTCCAATATGACACTCCCACACAGTAATCCCTCTCATGTCAGCTCCTTTCCTGCTCCCCCTCTCCTTTGTCCATCTGCCTTCCAGTGCCATCCCCGGGTGTCAGCTCACTTTCAGCTCCCCCCCTGCTCCCCCCTCCCAGTCTGCTCCCCTACAGGCCCGCCTGTCTGCTCCCTTCCCAGCCCCCCTTGTCTGCTCCCTTCCCACCTCACCTCACTGATTCATCATTGAAAATCAAACGAAAGCAGCCACGGGAACATTTCTCCGTTCCCACAGCTCTGCTGCTGAAGGGCGGTGGAAGCGATGACACCCGGGGATGGCACTGGAAGGCGGATGGACAGAGGAGAAGGGAGAGCTGGAAAGGAGCTGACATGGGAGGGGGCACTGGGACTGGTGGCAGTACTGGGAAGGCAAGGGGGTTGGTACTGGGAGGGGAGACTGTAAAGTGGCATGATACTAGGGAGAGTTACTGGGACTGAAAAAAGGCTGATGGAAGAAATGAAGAAAGCAAAAGGAGAGACAAGAAATGGCAGATGGACTATAGACCATAGAAAGATCTAAGAGAAGACAGAGGAAAACGAAAACCTTAGATCGAGACCAGCATGATCAAAAATCATCAGACAACAAAGGTAGAAAAAATAATTTTATTTTCAATTTAGTGATTGGACTTTGTGCTATCTATATTTCACACAGTATGGGGAACTGCATCTCTTATCTGGTGTGGCACCGCATGCGGAGTCTGGCTTCTTCATTTTAATTTTTGTCTACATATTTTTATTTTTGCTTTAGGTTGTGGTCACTTATTCTGTACTCGGTGAGGGTCTGTGTTCTGAGTGTGCGACCAAGACCAGGTGTTCTGTTAACATGGAGTTTGTACGTAGGGATCTGTACTATAGTAATTTGACTTGTTCAGCTTTTCAAATAGATGTATGGATGTTTTGGGACCCATTGCAGTGTTTATAGTGCTGCTTTTTTCTTGGTAGGCCCCTTATTGTATGAGTTTTGGAAATGTATGCTGGTATGGTATGGTAGATTTGACCTTGTAGATCTTATTGACTTTAGTAGGGTTTTATATTAGTTCCCAATATGCCTGGTACTGGAGAATGTTTGTTGTTGGTGAGATGACCAAAATCAGATTTTTTTTTTAATATATTGAGTTCTATGGGTGAATGTCCTACCTCTGCTCTGCACCCATTGTTGAGAATGGGGTTCTGTGATTGCAAAATGTATGTTCAAAAAGAAAAAGCAAGCACCATAACGCAGTTTATAACAAAATACAAATGAATTATAATTTGGAGTTATAAACTGCTGTGTTTCTCGTTCTTTCTTTTAGTTCCTTGGTGTGTGAACATCTTGCATTTGCTCCATATTATCTAATTGACTTTTTGATTTGGTTCAGTCCCTGACTGGAGTTTTGAGAAAGATCCCCACCCGGGGGGGGAGGGGGGAAGGGGGAAGGGTGCATGCTGGGGGGGGGGGAGGGCACACTGGGGAGGGGGGGTCATGCCAGGGGAAGGGCGCCATCTCATCCCTCACCTCAGGCAGCAGATTGCCTTGAGCTGCCCCTGCCCAGAATGCTGTGACACTCCCACACAGTAATTCATCCTAGGAAGGACTACAGCTCCCAGAGTGCACTGTGACACTCCCACACAGTAGTCCGCTTTCTAGTGTCTTTTCCTATTTTGCACTTCCTGTCATCTCAGCTCTGTTCCCCAACCCCCTCCAATAACTCCCTGCAGTCACTGTCAGCCTCAGATCCTGCTGACACCTCTCAGCAGCTCTCCCGATTCCTTTTTTAAACTGCTGGAAACTCAGGATTTTGGTTTTTTTAAGTTTTCTTGAGTCTGCTTTTTATTGCAGCCTACCACCACAGCCTCTATTTTCCTGACTGCCCAGTCCCTCTCAGCACTCCTGCCTGCCTCCGAATGGCCCTCCACACCCATAACAGGTAAGAACTTTATTTTGTCCTTTCTCTAGTTTACATCTACTCCCCAGATAACGATCCAGCATCTTATTTAACTCTTCCCTCTGCTCTTACATGCTCCGCCCCCTGCCCCGCCCTGCCCACAAATTGCAGAGAGGGCAATGGTGCAGTACAAGAGGTGGACTCTTCAGCACCTATTCAGCCACAGTCTCCTTCTCGGGCCCCTGCAACACACCGATTCTCTCCCGTATGGCATTAAGTCCAAACATATATTCTTCATCCACCGAACCCGACCCCCTCCCGGGCCCCTCCCAAACAGAACAGAGCTAGAACCTTCCACATAGAACCTATCATATGAGAAAAAACCTCTCTCAGTACCAAACATTATGAATTAATAAGGGCCAGACCCAGAGTGGATTCAATGTGTTGATACCCTAAGTAAATCTTAATCCGTATGTTCCCAGGGCTGTCAGAATTGTTTAGCTTTGAATGCCCTACTCTCCGCTGACCCCCAGAAGCTGTCACCCTGTCCCAACAGGGGGCAGAGGATTAAGGTTGCCAACTTTCTGAAAGAGAGAAACCCTCCACCTGTTGCTGCCCTGCTCCATCCCTAACAGTAACTGCTTACAGGGTTTAGCTTCTGCAGGACTCATAGGGTAGTGGGGGGGTGGGGGGGGGGGGGTGGGTTACAAGAGGTTGCAGTCCTCAATTCCCATTGAGCTACAGCCCCGTTCTTAGTCCCTCAACATGCATATGTCTCGCCATGTGGTGCTCAATTAAAACATATATTCTGCATCTACAGAACCACCTTATTTATTTATTTAACAACTCTTTTATACCACCGTATCTACTAGTCACAGCGGTTTACATAGAACTGATAGGAACAATTCTTAGCAAAGTAAACTGATTCAGTGAAACTATAGAACATTTGACAAGGCCGCAGAGTAACAGTAGAAGGCAAACCTTGGAACCATATACAAAACAGCGACAGCAGGGAAAGAGCTTGGGGGTTGCTCTGTGGACTATAAGGGTAATGTGTGTGGCTAAATGTCAGAGACAAATAATTCTGGGAAGAGGAGTGTCTTTAACTTTCTGCAGAAGTCTCCAATGTCTGAGAGAGAGCGAAGGTCTGGGGGTAGTGAGTTCCAGGTGGTTGGAGCATAGAAGCAGAAAGCTCTGTTGGAGGTGAAGGCGCTGGTGTGGGTGATTGAGGTAGGTACTGCAAGGAGGGAGTGGTTTGCACTTTTACACAGTCTCTAGCATTGAGGCTTGTCAAGCAGGGCCTGTAGGGAATCTGCAGAAACCTGGAGGATTGTCCTGGAAACTGTTAGTGTGACCTTGTACCTAACTCTGCTGTGGATAGGGAGGATAATGCTGAGCTCTGTGGCAATCCCTGGAGGAGTTTGAAAGGAGTTAAGTCTGCGATCCTATTCTGACCTGTTGAGAATGGTCTGAAAGATATGATTGGAACCATTGTAAGGTCAATTTCATGTAGGCATGCTCTGAGCTGGGGGTGTGTGACGCAGTCAAAGGCTGCGGCCAGATCCAGGAACACTAAGATGAATCCTTGTGAGGTTTTCTCTGGGCCAGTGATCAGTGTGTTGAGGAGGGATGCTAATAGTGTTTCTGTACTGTGGAAAGGCTTAAAGCTATGTTGGTGTTTATCCAGGGAGGAGTGAGAATCCTCAAATTCCTGAGCTTGTAGTTGTACAGTCTTCTCAATGATCTTGGCATGTGTTGGGATACTTGAGATGGGTCTGTATGAAGAGGGAAGAGCTGTGTTGAGAGTGTGGGATTTTAGTAATGGTCTGACATATGCTTGTCTCAATGTGGTAGGCATGCATTAATGGCGAGCGATGACTAGACAATGCGCAGAATGAGTGGTATAAGCTCCTGTTTGGATATTTTAGTCCATGTGAATGGGCAAGGGTCCAGGGCGGAGGTGGTGCTGTTTAGGTTGGATATGATGTTCTCCAGCTGCTGGATGGAGACTGTGCTGAAGGTTGACCTTATTTATTTATATAAACTTGTTTTTATACCGCCTTTCTACCATTCATGGCAGTTTACATTTAACAAGGATTTATCAGGGCTGTGGTAGGCCTTAGCTGTACATAGAACTAAACATTGTAACAGAACAAGGACATAGAACTAATCATAGTAACGGTAGAACAGTTTATAGACAGTATCTATTGTTCTCAACTATTTACAGTATAATAAGACTGAATGATAGTATTCATAGTTCTTGGCTATTGACATTGTGATAGGTTGACATAATAGCATTGGGTTGCCTTCATGGTTCCAAATGTGTTTTGTATTCTTCTAGGAAGATGTGTGTCTTAAGTTCTTTTTTTAATTCTTTTGTTTCAGTGCATGTTCGTAGCATTGATGGTAGAGAGTTCCAGAGTGTGGGTGCAAATAATGATAGTGCACGGTTGCATATTGTGATGTAGCAGACTCTTATGAGGCAATGGAAACTGATAGAAATCCGGTGGAGAGAGCCGGTACTGCAGGGGAATGCAGGATTTTCTCTGATGAAAGGAAAAAATGCAGAGCTAATCAGGAACCACTCCTCACTTCAAGACAGGTGAAAAGCCAAGTCCCTGATTGGGCACGCCCAAGCAGGAGGCGGGCAGTGCAGCACTCAGCCAGCTGGTTAAAAACCCAGAAACAGTTAGAGAAGCCAGGGAAGCAAAGAGAGGACCACCAGGAGAGAAACCAAGGAGACGAGCACCTGGACGAGGACAGGTCAGATGACCAGGAACAGGAACCGTGGGAGAGAGAACCACTAAGCAGCTGTGATCCAAGAAGGAGCAGACAGAAGCTGGGAGACTCAGGGGCCGAGAAAGATTTCTGGAAGCAGAAGAATTCTAAGGCACTGAGAGACCCAAGGCTGCAGCTCAGGAGTTTAAAGGACCCAGAAGAACCTTGGAATAGGAGGCAAAGGGATAAGGAATTACCCTGGAAGAAGCCCAAGCACAAGGTATCTGGTGGGTGTGGCACAGCTAGCAAACTTAACAGTGGAAAGCCAGAAAGAGTGAATTTTAATTGTGAAAGACAGGATAAAGGCAGAAAGTTTGATACTAACTGGTTAAGTCAAGAAAAGCCTGACTGTTTTCCTTTTAGCACTCTGAGAGACTCTCTAGACACAGCTGGAGCATTTTACCCTGCACTGCCATGTGGAGATAGGTGGGGGAAGGGAAATGCTTGCACGCTGAAATGTTGTCCAAGTAAAAGCACTGATAATTGCCTAGAGATAAGAAATATAAACAAGCATTTACCTGAAGGAGGATTTGCTCAGCCTAGCTCAGAAAATACACAGGCTGAATTACTTCTCAGTGAATTCAGAGAGTTCCTTAAAAGCAGAGCAGTTTCTACTCAGAACGTAGCAAAGCCATTGATCAGCTGGCAAGAAGAAATGCCTTTAATTTCTTTGCCATCTACAGAACAGGAAGTCCCGATGGATTGCTCTACTTGTATGATTCCAAAGGACATTTAACTGATTTGCTTGCCAGTGTTGTATGTAAGAAAATAGCAAAGTTACCTCACTGTTTGCTGTGATAAAAGAGCTTATTTGAAGGGAATAAGTGGAAGCATATTCTGTGAAATTCAGGAGCAGTGCTGGTATCAGAGCTTTCTGTTACCTTAATGAAAAGGAGATCACATGACAGGTGAATGTGATCAGTAATGGACATTCAGTCAAGCAGTGAAAAAAGCCTTGTTTAAGTTCAGTTTCTCAATCTTGTTTTGTACCATATTATTACATTCACGTCTGCTGCATTTGAACTGCGTAAGCGGGAAATAAACCTCATAAAAAAAGAAATATTCTTTGCCTTGCCTTATCACTTGAGCACCAACACAACTACAACATTTACGCTCAAGGGCATTCAAGGCCAGCCCCTCCCTTAACCCTCAAGGTCCAGGGAGTGGGTGGGTGGCAATATACATTGCTTACTCTTTAGCTTCTGAGCGGGGATTGCAAGTAGGTTGAGCAAATTATTTCTTATTGACCTTTTGATTGGAGGTTTTGAGAGCAGGGTCTGCAGGCTGTTGGCTTATTTGTTGTGGAGTATTTTGAAAATTGTGGTAAGTGCCTTGAACTTGATTCTGGCTGTGATGGGAAGTGTAGCTGGATCAGTATAGGAGTTATATGGGCTCGGTGAAGGGCTCCATAGATTATTCATGCCATTGTGTTCTGTGCCATTTGTAAAGGGTGAAGAGTAGTTTTTGGGAGACCAGTAGATGATGTTAGAATAATCTAATATTGGAGTGATCATGGCTTGGCAGACTGTCTGAAATAATTCTGTGGAGAGAAGGGGGGGGGCATAGGTGTTTTAGAGTTCTTAGTTTGTAATAGATAGCAGAGGTTGTTCTTTTTTATGTGTGATTGGAAACTCAGTTCTTGGTCACTAGTGACTCCTAGGTATTTTGTTTCTGTTTTAACTCTAATTGTTATATTGTTAGGTTTCAGTGTTGAGGAGGGGATGAAGTCTGGGTCGGAAGTCACGTACAATACCTCAGTTTTCTCTGTATTGATGGTCAGGTTGTGTGCGTTAAGTCATTTATGTGCTTTTGTGAAGCATTTCTGCAGGTTTGAGAGGTCAGGAAGGAGGGGGTTGATGTGGGTGAAGAGCATTACATCATCAGCATAGATCCTGTATTTTATCTTGTGGGCCTCAAATATTTGACATAGTGGTAGTATAAATGTATTAAAGAGGAGGGCTGAGAGACTTGAGCCTTGAGGTACTCCAGTTTTTTGGGTGAAGGGGTTAGATTTGGTCCCACTTCTTACTTGCTGTTTACGGGATTCAAGGTAGGATTGGAGCCATTTGAACGTGATATCTTGGATGCCAATTTCTGAGAGTCTCTGCAGCAGTTGGTGGTGTGGTATAGAGTCAATGCAGAGGTGAGATCAAGGAATATAAGGATGAAGCTGTTGCTGGTGTCTTTTGAGGAGATGAGGAGAGTATCTAGTAGAGAGGTAAGGAGGGTTTCGACACTGTGTTGTTGTCTGAACCCATGTTGATGGGCGTCAAGGGGGGCATGTTCTGTCAAATGGTCTTGTAGTTGTGCAAAATCAATCTTTTCAATTAGCTTCATTATAAATGGGATGCTTGAAATCGGTCTGTATGAACTTAGAGATGTAGGGTCCAGATCTGGTTTGTTCAGGATGGGTCAGATAGAGTTCTTTTTTAGTAGGTTGGGCATTAAACGTAAGGACAGGGAGGTATGTACTATACCTTTAAGGTAAGAGCTGAGGTGATGTCTGGAATGTTCCCTTATTAGGGCAGTCTGAGGTGTTGCTTATGTATTGGGGAGGAGAGATTGCTGCTGAATTGCCTACTTGCTTAGCTTGTAAGTGCTGGGACATCTCAGTTGGGGAGATAGCTGTGGTGATTTTTGAGGTAGTAGTGGTTTTGTGGTGGTTTTTGATGAGATGCTGGGCATGTCAAATAATTCTCTGGGTCAGTTGAGGTAGGAGTTGAATAGGGTGGTGTGATATTCTTTCTTCTTTAGCAGGGTAAGAGTACAGTATTGCTTCAGGAGTGAGATGTATGCTGTATGAGTGGCTGGGCTCCTATGCCTTCTTCATGTGTGCTCTAGGTGTCGGAGCTTGGTTTTATTGATTTGAGCTCAGGGGTGAACCGTGGTGCTAGGTGTGCTCTCATCTTCTTGGGTGTAGTGCTTGGCCTGATGGCATAAGAGGAAATGAGAGAGTTCCATTGGGCAATGATGTCATCAAGATTGCATGGGTTGTTCAGCTCTGGATCCAAGTGTGTGAGTGGTTAGATTACATTGGTGAAGGACTCTTGTTAAACATTCTGAATTTCCTGGAATGTGCTAGTACATTTGTGTTCATGTGTTGGGTGTTGCTGCCTGGAAGGAAGAAGGTGAGAAAGTTGTGGTCCAACCATGGTACAGAGGTGCTACGAGTCATAGAGGAAAGGTGTTGGTGTGGCCAGTTTGTCAGGGTAAATATTAGGTCTAGTATTTTACCCTTGATGTGTATTGCATTTGCTACTACTTGGTTGAGCTGCATTGTCTCCATAGCCTGTAGGAAGGATGATGCCTGCTTGTCTGATAGCATTGGTAGGTGAGGGTCACCCATCAATATGTCATGTCTCCTTCTGATGTTCTGAGCAGGCTTTTTCAATGAGTGGGGATAGGTTGCTAGGTCCCATTCGAGGGGGTCTGTACACTAGGCAAATGGACAGGTGGGGGTTGGTTATGGAAATTGAGTCCATGTCTTGGGTTGAGCTGTGTTGCGTAGGTTTGAACTGTAGGAACTCCTTAGCTATGATGGTGACTCCTCCCCCTTTCTTGTTGACCCTGGGGTAATTGAAGATTTAGTATGATGGTATGGCTAGGTGGTTTAGGAGCATGTTATCTGTTTCCTCAAGCCAGATCTTTGTGATGCATGTTTTGTCAATCTGGTTGCCCTTGATGTGATCCATGAGGATTGGGATCTTATTATGGATGGATCCGGCATTGATGAGTATGCACTTGAGAGGGGAGGAGGTGGGTAAGTTAGCAGATGGAGGGAGAGGGTACAGCAAAGGATTTATTTTGATTAGGTCGGATGGGTTTCTTGTATATGGTTTCAGCAGAAAGGGTTGTAGTCTGCTGTGTGGTTGGTGTATGTTAGGGATGATCGCAGAGATGGTAAATGCCGCAGTAAATGCTGTGTATGATTGCATATGAAGCAAGTAGTAGGAGAATTAAAAGGTATAAGAAATGGTGTGGCACATGACTATGGGGTGTAGGCTTGGATATAAAAAGAGAGAAGAGGAGACTAGCCTTGTTTTGGCATGGAGATGTGGTAGTCCTGAAGGATGAGTGGGGTTCTTAGTGTGTCTCAGGGTGGTCTCTACCTAAGGGCCTGCGAAAGGGCCCTCTAACGAGGCCTCAGGCATGGGCCCACCAGATGCAGGTGTGCCTGATGATGCTTT
Organism: Ichthyophis bannanicus; assembly: GCA_033557465.1. NCBI lineage: Eukaryota > Metazoa > Chordata > Amphibia > Gymnophiona > Ichthyophiidae > Ichthyophis > Ichthyophis bannanicus. The sequence goes on along the minus strand of CM066031.1, from coordinate 98,541,576 downwards.
AAATTTAAAATTCTGTTTCAGGCCCTGATTGGCCTTGCAATGGGGAGTGGGGAAGCTGATCGGTGCTCCTTCTTGGTGGTGGCTTTGGGTTACAGTCCCTTTCTTAGTTCCCAAATATACATATGATCCCCCATGTGGTGCTAAATTCGAACGTATATTCTGCATTCACAGAACCCCCTTCATCTCCCTAGCAGGCAATGCAGAGCAGAGTCAGGACATTTCCCCATAGAACATATTATAGAAAAAATGTTCTCATTCTGTTGTCTTCTCACCAACAACAATATAGACCCTTCCAGTACCAAGCATACTATGAAGTAATACAAAACTCAACAAAAAACTCACTTGAAAATCTACCACATCAGTGCTAATTTCCAAAAGCTCACACACAAAGACCCTACCTAGGAAAAGACAATAACTTTTGCACTGATCACTGATTGGAAGACACACTGATCACATCACCACAATACTCCATGACCTCCATTGGTTACCAGTTACCTCAAGAATAAAATACAAATACCTAATGATCATATTTAAACATCATAACAAAATAGCCTCAATCCCTCTATCCACCCTTCTCATATCACCCAACACTTTCAGGGTAAGAAGGCATTGCTCCCAAAGCACCTATAGAATACCCTCCCACATCCACAACACCAGTTCAACAGCCTTCACTTACAATGCCCCAATATTCTGGAATTCCCTCACCAATGACTTAAGAGCTACAAAAGACCTCCTGCAATTCTGGAAGGATTTAAAGACATTTCTTTTCAATGAACGTTTTGGCGACTCTTACAATGTAACCCAATCCCAAGAAATCTGAAGCACTGAAAAGCAACTTCGTGTGACAATGTGAGATCATAAATTAAGGATACATCAGATTTTCATGATACATATATCTATGGCCATGCTTTACACAGTTTATTGTATATAATTATAACAAGATAACTGTACATAGGTTCTAAGTTTAATGTAAAGTTTGCTGTGACGTTCCATGTAAACCATCCCTGATCTGAGGAAGAGGCGGTATATAAAAACTTGTCAAATAAATAAATAAAATATTTCAGTGACCCTAGATCAGTACACCTGTTAGTAAAACTCAACAGAATAACTACACATTCATACATATAGACTCCATGCTAGCAGAATACTCACCCCCTGACAGATATACATTGCAAAAACCGACATATCCCGATCATTAAATAGCTGACCTAGTTGGCAGAAGCTCTAGGCTCGAGAGTGGTGTGGGGAGTGTTCAGGCACTGGGAAATGCTTTTCTTAAAGATAGCTTGCTGCTGCATACAAAGATGGAAACATTGGAAAACTGAATTAGAGCTAAGAAGCTAAGGTTCTTGAATTTTCCGTTGGTTCGTCTGCTCTCCCCCATAGAGTTCTTAAGGAAATATATGAGGGAGGTCTTGATGTTCTCTAAGGGGTATGTTTACTAAACCATCTTAACGTGCGCTCTGCGACATTATTGCGCGATAAGGTACCTTATCGCGCGATGATGGCGCTTTTTAAGGCACACAGGTACTATATCGCGCGATAACGCGCGCTGCGACACAAACGAGCACTGAAGGCGGGGAAAAGCTCCCGGAGAGCGGAGGAAGGCTCCCCAGGGGCGGAGAGAAGGGGTCAATGGGTGGAGAGTGGGAGGGGAGAGGCTCCCTGCACACCAACGCTGTGAAATCCAAGGCTCAAAACTAACGCCAGTGAAACCCTGGCGTTAGAGCTGATTTAAAGGGAAAAGAAACCATTTCCGTCAGCAATGTACAGCAAAACCAGGGAAACATACTAAAAGTGATAAGTGTAATACATGTGCACGGAACAAAAGGGCAAATAAACATTGAAAATGAACAGAAGTACATGTAAAAAAAAACATAACCAAGCTGGGCAATAGTGATAGCAATGGGAAACATCAAAAACACTCCCAAGAAAGCTCCAAAAAAACGATATGAATTTTGGAAGGGTCTATTCTCTGTCCCCATACAAGGTGAATGAGCCCACAATGAAATTGCGCTGCGCAGGGTTTCCGACCCCATTGGCCAGGTGTCCTATGGCATGCACCTGTTCTGCAACAGTAGGGCGGGCATGTCGGAATGGGAAACTGGACAGATGCTGGAAAAGGGGACACAGAGGGCCTCAGGCGGCACATGCGGCGGTGCAGCTGGCCCACAGTGCGGACGAGGGTGATGCCTAGCTGGCCCATAGGAATGCTGAAACAGTAGAGCAGCCAGACAGCAACTGCTGAGGGCCCAACATGGGCACCAGTGTGCTTCCCATGGTGTCACAGGGGATAGTACCCAGAAGGTCCCCCCAATGGCACGGGACATTGGCAGGTGGTGCTGGGAGGAAGCGCGGACAGCTATGCAGGCACCCCTACCCCAGAACCCGCACCATAGGCAGCCGCCTACCCGCACACTGGATGGCCTGAGACTGCGCTCCACCAGCACCAGCACCACCAGCAGAAGCGCATGTCAGCATGGTGGCAGAGGGATACTCGTGGTGGAGGGGGAAGTGGCAGCTGCCCAGAGCAGACCGTGGCCTAGCCCTGTGTAGGTGGATGCCATGCACTGCAACAGACAGGCCCTGTCTGACGAACAGTCATGGCATCAGCAGGGAATGCACTGTCTCTGTGGCAACACAGTGGTGCAGTGCACACAGCCAGTGTGTTCAGAAGCAGAAGGGCACAGGTTCAAGTCCCAGCTGTGGTTCCTGCCAACCCAGTCCCCATATTTTACACATTACTAAAACGTGCTAATACAGACAGAACCTTTATTGCAGATGACGTAAACATGCCCAAGACACCTACATTTTACCCTACAGAGCACAGACACCATAAACATGCGCATTACCTAGAGCAGGGTCTCCCAAATGAAGTCCTGGAGGGCCAAACACCATCCAGGTTCCATGCTGCCTCCAATAAAGATGCCTGTGCTGCATTTCTATGCGCCGCCCCCATGGTATGCAGATGTATCTCATGCATATTCATGAGGGACAGCATGAAAACCCGAACAGTGTTTGACACACCAGGACTGGAGTTGGGAATCTCTGCCGTAAAGCAGCAGCCAACAAGGGCAGACACACCCGCACCCACGAGCTCCATTATCCAATGCCTCCTGGAGAGGCAGGACATTGGGCCCTGCGTGCATCTCCCAATATTAGCACTTGCATACCTTAGCAATGCCATCCTAAACCTGGGAATACGGTACACAGCTATCAAAAGGTTGCTATGAATACTGGCAGATAGCAATTCCGATGTTAAGTACAATTGTCTGATTGAGCTGCATCATGGCAACCTTTCTGATGTCTGTGGAGCGTGCTACAGGTCTTGTGTCTTGACAGTGTTTACCACCCTGGAGGGTGACCCCAACAGTATTGCGTACCATAGCCATGCCTGCACTGAGCCCAGGGCTGGAGCGGTGGCCAGGGCTGCCAAACACCTCTATAGTTGTACAATGCTGGCATAGGTGTGGGAGTGTGTGTCTGTCTATCCAGTGTGTGGTGGCTACAAGCACCCTCCACAGCCCACACTGCCAGCACTGTTGCCAGTATTGGCCTGCCAATGTGCATAATGAGGAGCAAGGTACCATGGGTATAGCCCGGCCAGGGTGGCCTGGCCAGGATGCATCTGCACAGGGCATAGGGCAATGGCTGGGACATTGTAATGCCCGGCCACCACCTGCACAGACAGGGTGGCCACAGCATGTCCTGCTGGGAGTTCACTCTCACCCTGACTGAGCAGTGACCACGGCATGGCTAGTTTCCCCCATAGTGCCCTATAATATTTCTTTCATGTGATATTTATGGGTTCCCTTTTGGGGCCCAATTACTGACTTATCTGCTTGGTGTGTATGCTGACATCCCAGTTCTGGGTGCATGCATCTCCTCCAGGAACATGCCCTATGGACTAGCTAGCAGACTGTCTGCAGATAGTATGTGTCTTGCTGGAATACCGTGCAGTGGCTGCAGGTGAATATCAGATAGTGGTGGGGTGCAGCTGAGTATTTCCGGGCCTAATGTCTGTCTGCTATTGCTTTATAGATGTGTACAGAGCTGTATTGACTGTCCTGTAGGGTGTCTGTTCCCCAGCAGGACTGCAGTTGGTTGTCCCCTCTACTGCTGCATTGCAGGGATGTAAAATGTGGATCTGTTGGTGGGAGACCCTGTTTCCCACCCTCAGCCCCAGAGGGTGGGTTGGGTGGTGGTACATAATCTGCCTATGGGTCCATAAGGGTTACACCTGATTGAGAAATACAGATGTATCCAAAGTGTGTCTGCAGGAACTACCTATCTCACATACTAGCACTGCTGGGAACGTACAGCATGGCCTATTTCTGCCATGGAAGGTGCTGTGGACCTGGTGCTGGGCGCCCCACCGCACCCTCAGGGTGAGCACAGTACCTGCACAATGTGACGGTGTGTAGCTACTCTGTGCCAGTAACACACACGGTCAGTTCCCCCTACCAGGCCGAGGTGCTGTGGGGGTGCATACCCCATCTTGTGTTCATCTGTAGACGGCTGATTTGCATGTGCAGTGCATCATGGGTACGGGTGGGCTAACCCTATCCTGGTGACCACAGCAAACTGTTTGTGTGGTGACGTGCAGTCCTTCTGCAGCCAGCCAGGGGCTTGCTAGCAGCTATAGAGCTGCAGCCCACTGGTTACTTCACTGCCTGTGGAGCCAGAGGTCATGGGTTCAAACCCACAGTGGGGTTATTTGATAGGGCTGTCCAAAGCATTATCTATTTTTAATGTACATTAGTGCTGCCAGCAAAAACACCCTCAGCGTACTGTACCCATAAGGTGCCTCAGAGGGTGCTTTATAGGTTGCCCTATAAGACGCCTTCTGAGGCACCTTATGGTTACCGTCCATATAAGGTGTACTATATGGTATCCTATGGAGCGACTTATAGGGTGCCCTATAGGGGACATTATAGGGTGCCGTGGCGGACAGTGCACTTTATAATGTGCCCTATGGAGTGCCTTATAGGGTGCCTTATGCGGCACCTTAGGTTACGGCACATGAGGGTGTGTTTGCTGGTAGCAATTAATAAAATACAAATAAAGTGCCGCAGGAAACAATACTTACATGTCAAAGCTGATTCCTCAGCCAGCCTTAAGTATTAGGCACACTGGGGGATCAAACTCATGACCCCTGTATCATCAGTCAGTGTATTAACCATTGTGCTACACCTCTGTTTCGATGTTTGCATGTCTGGGTACCTACTTAGGATTACCGCGCGTTAACTTCGCACGATAATGTCGCAGCAGCGCGCATTATCGCGCAATACTCCCGTTTTGCTGCTTTAAGACTGAAACGCCCACTCCTTTTATGGCAGCCTGCACACTATCGCCAGGCGCACATTAAGACGGTTTAGTAAACATACCCCTAAGTTTGAAGACACGTTAGTTCCCTCATTATATCATCTCCCCCATAGTTTGGTCCTTGGGACTCGGGGAGGGGAAGCAGATGAGCTGGTGAATGTTGATAGTCTGGAATTGTCTAAGTTTTTAGAGTCTTCTCTGGATAATGTTTCTAAGAGAGCAACCCTAGTGGTCACTTCTAAATCTGAGGTTGATAAAGTCACCGTTTTGAAATTGTTTTTTTGAAGAAAGATGCTCCTTTTTTGGCTATCCTATTAATATCTTCCCAGACAAAGCTAAAGCTACACAGCTTTTAAGAAAAGCCTTTCTTAATTAAGATATAAGGTTCTAGCGGTTGGTGGAACGTTTTATTTAACGTTTCCTTGTAAATGTAATGTGATGTATTCTGATACCAAGTATATTTTTTCTGATGTATCACTTTGGAGAGATTTCTTGTGGATAAATGATATCTTTTTGTTTAATTTAATTTAATTTAATTAGCGAGTTTTTATATACCGCACCTTCCATTGATCAGTTGCGGTTTACATGGAACAACAGTAAACAAGGCAATGCTGTTTTTACAGATAACAATGTGAAACTACAAAGACATTCAATCTTACAAATAACAGTTGTAAACTATATACAAAGAAAACAGATTTTAACTATGTACAAGGTATGTATGTTTTCAAAATCATTGGTTTGGGGTTTTCTCACTTATTCCAGTTCAGAGATGGATTATGTCAGCTGGTGAAACTATCCTTTTTCTTGTTGAAAAGGTGAGTTCGACAAGGATCCGTAGTATGTTGAGAATAAACGAGTTTTAAGTTTTTTCCTGAACTCCATGATTTGAGGTACAGATCTTAATTCCGATGGAATATTGTTCCAAATTATAGGGGCAGCATGTGAGAATGCTTTCTTGTTTGTTGATTTTTTTGGCCTTTATAAATTCCTTTGGTGTTATTAGTTTGTTTAGTTGGTCTCGCCTTTGAAGATTATGATTGGGTTCTTTATTAATAAGGTTGTTTAGAGTAAAAGGTGCTGTGTTATTCAGGACTTTGTAAGTAGTTAAAAGAGTTTTGTAATGTATCCGGCATTGAATCGGGAGCCAGTGTAAATTCTCTAAAATAGGTGTTATATGTTGGAATGGTGGGCTGGTGTTAGGTGTTATATGTTATATAGGTGTTATATGTTTTCATGGTGGTTTAGTAAAGTGAAAAAGGGTTAAATAGTTAATATTGGGGCCATTTCTATCTAATATGGTGCCTCTTTTATGTGGACTTTGGCAATTCTTCGTATGATTATTCTAGATTTTAATTTTCCTATTGTTTTTGTTTCTTATATGAAGATTTGTTTTCCTTGTTATGTTTGATGTAACATTATGAATAATATAAAAACTATATATTGTGAGAGATAGTGAGTGATAGCTACCTCCTATGACCCTATTAGGCGGCTGCCTAGGGTGTTAAGATTTAAGTTGCCTTGAATACAAAAAGAGTCTTGTAGTCAAGTGGTAAGGCAAAAATAATATTAGGGCTTTATTCCCTGCCCTGAGGGGATATTCCTGGGATACAACAAACAATATGAAACAAAAGAACTGTCGCATAGGAAAATATCTTCTTTCTTTTAGGTACCATCAGCTGGCTGCTTTGCACACGTTCACCATAAAGATACAATATCGTCAGATAAACAAATTGTACAATCCATGGGCACAGGGTCAGAATTATAGCTGCTGTTCTCCCACTGCGTTAACTCAGAGTCACTTACAATTGCATATGGGTCACACTCCTCACAGCTGCTGTCTTCCTTAAAACTCTCCTGTGAGCCATGGGCTAACTTTTCTAGAAAGGGCTCTTTAAATCCAGGGCTCTGAATGCCTGGTATATTAAAAGCTTCCTTCTGGCTTTCCCTTCTTCTCCACACTGGTGGAATTACTGTATAACTTTCAGTATCAAAATTACTTCTGGTGCCACGCCCTTGCCTTTCAAACCAAACAGAGCTTCTTGTCTTTTCTTTAGCAAAGCTAGGTTCCCACCTCTTAGCTGTGGTTCTGTCTCTTATATCTGGGCTTCTGGCAGCTCTCTCCTGGGCTTTCCAACTACCAGGAATCCTAGCAGGGTCCTGGGCACGATGCTGGCTGTTTCCTGCTCTGCTGCCACACCTACTGCTTCCTTCCCTCAGTGGATTTCTTCCAGCATGACGTGTGTTCACTGGATGCTGGCTTAGTCCTCCCAGGTCGCTGCCCCTACTGGCCTTCCCTGGTTCTACCCTGCAGCTTTTATCCTTGTTCTCTTTGCATGCTGCCTGGGTTTCTGAGAACAGGTGTTCCTGATTAGCCTTCCTGCTTCTAGCTACGTCAGGACTAGTGCAAGGACATTTTACTCTAATGCCTTTCTGCTTTTCCTGTGCTGAGTTTGTTTGCTGCTCAGCTAATTCTACATGTGCTGAGTTTGTCTGCTGCTCAGCTAATTCTACATGAGCTGGGTTTGTTTGCTGCACAGCTGATTCTGAGGTAAGTTCCTTACTTTCCCCTAACTCCATGGGCTCTGTACCGTCTGCTGTGTCACAATATATATATTTCTGCCTTTGTTGTCTGGCCATTTTATTTTTCTTATTATATATTGGTCCCAGGCTCTGGTTTCAGCTTTCTTCTGTCTTCTCTTAATTCTTTTCAGGATCTCCTGTCCATTTTTTATTCTCTCTCTTCCTGTCCTCACTTCCTCCCCTTTATTCATCTTTCATATTGATCTCTTCCTTTCAGCTTTCTTCCATTCATTTTTCTGCTTCACTATCTAGGCTTCACTCCTCCCTTCCTACAAACCAGCTCTCAATCTTCATTTTTTTTTTTTAAAGTCTTTATTTAGCCTTTTCACAAAACAACATAAAGTAAAATTTACACACTATACAAGTATTCAACAAAACACAATAACTAAAACTCAAAACCAATAATAATCACCCCCCCTCCCCCTACCCCCCCCTACCCCCATCCGGGCTCACTGGAATACAACTACTACCCTAACTTCAGCAAAACGGGGAATGAGAAGTGTCCACCATGTTCTAGGTGAATTGGGAGCGGGCCACAAAAAGATCCAACAATTTCCATCTGCGGACATTAAGATCCACGTTATCCGGTTGGTGGAGTTTGCTATAAGTCTTCTCCAATTTAGCGTAGTGACAGACCAAATTCCACCAACCGTCAAGGCTCAGTCTACTGAAATTCTTCCACCTCCACAGAATCATCTTAAGTGCTATAGCCATCATGAAATTGAACAGGAAAGATTGATCCGGGCACCCTACAGGAAATACATTTAATGACCTTAAGAAAAGCGTGCTCCACTTCAGGTCTACCCTGAACTGCAGGACCGATTGCATCCTGTTCCACACCTGTTTCCAGAAAACCTGAACCAGGGGGCAATCAAAAAACATATGCATGTAGGTTCCTGCTTTTCCAGAGCAAGACCAGCATTTGCCAGAAATATCAGAACCCCATCTAGCCATCTTCGATGGGGTCAGAAAGGCCCTGTGCATAAAAAAATATAGTGATTGAGTGATCGCAGCAGACCTAGAGGCTTTGGATACTGGCCCCCAGAGAATTCTCCATTCAGAAGAAGAAAGTTTCCGAGAGATCTCAGACTCCCAAACCCGGGCAAGTCCTATAGGAAATTTGGAAGTGCGCAGCCTCCAAAGGGCATATATCTTAGAAGTAGCCCCTTGTTGAGATGCCGTAGCACCCAGCCAGCGGAGCAAGGCGCCACCCCCGTCAGGCTCAGCTTCCGTAGTAAATATGCGAGAAGCAGCAATACAGTGTTTAAGCTGGACCCATTGGAAAAAGAAGGAGTCCGGTAGAGAGAACGCCTCCTGCAGTGCTATAAACGATTTCCACCCATTGCCATCCATCAGTTGTCCAAGGGACCACACTCCCCGCGCTTGCCATGCTTTCCATGCAAATCTGCGCCCACGGATCCGAAACCGGGGGTTCCACCACAACGGGGTCTGCCCCAAGGGTAAATCATCCTGACCGATGTTCCGGGCAAATTCTAAGAAGGCCCCCTGTGTGGACCTGATAACCCTCCCCGCCGAAGCCCAGTCAGGGTACAACGCCCCTACTAGGTATGGCAAAGGACAGGGAGCAGCCATACGGGCCTCAACCTTTAACCATGTCGGACTTTGTCCATACTCATCCTCAGTCAACCAAAGGGACCCCTGTTTGATCAAAAGAGCTTGCTGGTACCAATGGAAATCAGGAAAATGTACTCCCCCCTCATCTTTGGTTGCTTTCAATTTGTGAATGGCGATTCGAGGTTGCTTCCCATTCCATAAAAAGGAAATAAGACACCGCTCTATCTTACGATACCAAGTCGGAGGAATTGAAAAAGGGAGCATTCCCAAGACATAGTTAATCTTTGGAGTGAGAGACATCTTGATGATCTCCAATCGGCCCCACCAGGAAAGGAATAAGGGAGACCATGAAACAAGTTTTTGCCGAATGAAAAGGAGTAACTCCTCCATGTTTTTCTGTATCATCTCATCCACCGATGCATTATACCACGCCCCTAGATACTTAATACTACCCGCCTCCCATTTAAAGGGGAAATCCGCCATCTCCGTCGAGGTAGCGAGAGAATTAAGGGGAAACGCCACCGATTTGGACCAATTAATCTTATATCCCGAGATGCTGGAATACCTACCAAACAGGGCTAAGATAGACGAGATTTCCCCAGACTGCGTAAAAAGAAGCAAATCATCTGCATAGGCAGATAACTTAACTTGCAGAGGCCCCAGCTGCACCCCTTTAAGATCCGCCTGACTGCGGATTGCTATGGCCAGAGGTTCTAATGATAAGTTAAATAGCAGAGGAGATAGGGGGCATCCCTGCCTAGTTCCCCTGTGTAGAGAAAAAGGACGCGAGAGGACGCCATTCACAAGTATGCTGGCAGAGGCACAAGAGTAAAGCGCCCTGACCTTATTTATAAAACCCTCCCCAAGGCCAAACCAGCGCAAGGTAGAAAACATATATGGCCATTCTAATCTGTCAAATGCTTTTTCAGCATCTAATGACAAGGCGAGATAAGGGCAGGCATCTGATGAGACCTGTTCCAACAAATTACACAGAAGATGAGCGTTATCAGACGTGGATCTCCCGGGCACAAACCCGCATTGATCTGGATGCACTAAGTCCCCGACTACCAGAGCTAATCGATGCGCAAGAATACTAGCATAGATCTTATAATCAGCGTTCAAAAGAGATATGGGCCTGTAATTGGCCACAAAACAAGGGTCCCTGCCCGGCTTTTCTAATACCACAATTGTAGCCTCCGAAAACCTTCCAGTGGAACTATGTTCTAACACTAAATCGTTATAATACTCCAGTAAAAAGGGAGCAAGGTCTTTACGGAAAACTTTAAAGAATTCCGCGGGGAGGCCATCAGGCCCCACCGCTTTCCCAGAGGACATGGCCTGAATTGCTGACAGTAACTCATCGGATGAGAAAGGTTTCCCGAGCTCGCGCACTTGACTCTCCTCTAAAACCGGATGGTCAAGACCATCCACAAAAGCAGTAAATGCGCTGGCGTCAGCGGACGATTCAGAAGTATAAAGCAAGCTATAAAATTTAGCAAACTCAGCCACTATATGCTCATCTTTGGTCAGACTCTCCTGAGTACTAGACAAAAGAGAAGCTACTCTAGGCTTGCTCTGCTTTCCTCTTATAGTATGGGCGAGCAACCGGCCAGCCTTATTTCTTTCAACATGAAACTGCGCAGCCTGTTTTAACATAATCTGCTCCACCTCAGAGCTCAAAAGCTCATTATATTGGAATCTAAGTCTTTGCAACCGGAGAAGAATGCCGGGATCGGGTCGGGCAGACCATATTCGCTCACCAGCGCGAATTTGCGCTTCCAAGCTACGTAGCTTCACCGCCCGCTGTTTGGAGTCCTTGATTGCAAAACTTGTGATCACAGCCCGGATTGAGGCTTTAAAGGCCTCCCACCATGCCCAGGTTGCAGTATCGTCTCTTTTGTTCCAACGAAAAAAAGAGGAGATGGCGCCCCGCACTTCCTCCTGGAAAACAGGGTCAGCCAGCCACGATCGAGTAAAAGACCAGGACTGGTCCGGGCGTGCCAACTCCCCTAGGGTTACCTCCACTAGTATAGCGCTATGGTCTGAAACTGACCTACCTAGTATAGAAACACCTCTGCAACCGGGAATCAGAGATTTGGAGAGCAAGAAATAATCTATCCGCGAAAGAGAGCTATGGGCGGAAGAAAAAAAGGTAAAGTCTTTTCCCCTGGGATTGAATAATCGCCAGATGTCGACCAGGTCACATGTACTAAGTAAGGAAAAAAGCGCGGAACGCGCACGAGAAGGGCGCTCTACCCTACCAGGACTCCTATCCAATAAGGGATCGCTTACCAAGTTAAAATCTCCACCGGCGATTACCAGAGCCTCTGGGTCTTCATGAATAATCCCACTAAGGTTATTGAAAAAAAACGGGGTCGTCAACATTAGGTCCATAAATATTGACAATAGATAACAAGGCTTTCCCCAGCTTAACTAAGGATTTAGACCATCTCCCGACATCATCATGACAGGAGCTGACCTTTTGGGGCCCCAGAGTGGCCTTTATTAAAGTGACGACACCATTTTTTTTGTGTATAGCGGGAGAGCATCCCACTAGCATAAAATGCTTGTCCGCCAGTTTGCTCCTGGAGCAAAATGACGTCAGCAGACTGACGTTTACAATACAACATTATTTTTTTCCTTTTGATCGGTGATCTGAGCCCCTTCACATTTAGGGACAGAATTCTTAGCCCATTAGCCATCCAATCCTTACAATATTTCCAAACACCCAATAATCGGTAGACACCTCCCAATCCCACCTAATCCTATCATATACAGTGAGCCCAGAACCCCCCCAACCAACAATAAAAAAAAGTCAAATAGGGTGAGACAGTAGAAACTCATAAATAACATGGAGTAGCCTCTTACAATATACAAAGCTTATTCAACTCCCGACCACCCGCCAGAATAGCAATACTAGGTACACCCCAGTTGACACATAAGTTCTGCGCCGCTCCATTCGAAGGCCCCACAGCTGCAAGCTGCATCAGGCCTCAAAGCAAAAGATTGAAAGTCCCCACATGATCACCAAGCTCAGCTTTGCTGCATTAGGAGCTCCTCCTGATCTTCAATGTACTTGCGCAGCAGGTCAGGATCTTCAAATGACTTGGTGCTGTTATTCAAGGTAACTTTGAATCGCGCTGGGCTAAACAGACCAAATCGGGCTTGTAAGTTTCGAAGCCTGGGCCTGAGCTCCAGGAACTGCCTGCGCTTCTCCACTGTGCGTTTGCAGAAGTCCGCATAGAAAAAAATTTTGCGCCCTTCGTATTGAAGCGCCGGACTAGCTTTGGCCGCAGCGAATATTTGCAACACCTGTTGGTGCCTCAGCAGGCACATGATGAAAGGGCGAGGTCTAGAGTTGTGCGAGTTAGGGCCAGAGGAGAACGCCGGGATCCTGTGCGCCCGCTCAATTTCTAGCGGAGGATCAAAGGTAATGTTCAGCACCTTAGGTAGGAAAGTCTCCATAAAGCGGATGGGGTCCCCCCCCCTCGGCTCCTTCTCCAAGGCCAACGATGCGGATATTGTTTCGCCGGGCCCTATTTCCCATATCTTCAACGCTCCTTTCAAGCCAGTCTACCTTGCGCGCCACAGACAAGGCGCGTTTAAGTTTGTCGTCATGGCCCGCCACCGTTTCTTCCACTTTTTCTACGCGGGTGGAGAGCGACTGCAATTGCGATCCCAGATCCTTGATGTCCTTCTGCAAGGCAGATAAAGTGTCGCCATTGGAATCGACCCGGCTCCGGATGGCCCGCACCTCTTGCAGGAGCTGCCTCATATCCTCCTGTGGGTCTTGCTGGGGCACAGGCTTGTGCGGCGATAAGGGATCAGTCTTGGATCTCTTCGACCCGGTCGTCGTCGGCGCGGGGGAGAATTCGAGTCTGGTTTGCTTGCCCGTTGCCATCCCCAATGCTTCACTTACAACTAGAGCAACCGGGGAATTGATAGTTTCGGGTAAGTCGCAGGATTGTGGCAGAAGGCCTAGGAGAAGAGGACTTACACCGCCATGTCGGTTTCGCGCTGGCTCCGCCCCCCTCTCAATCTTCATTTTTACCTTATCTACCTACAAACGTTTTCCGACCCCAACCCTTGCATTCATCACCACACACTCCTTCTCTAACATCTTACTAACTTCCCTTTCTCCCTCTCCACCCCCTTCCCTATGCCCAGAATCTCCTCTCTCTACTCACCAGATCCAGCATCTCTCCTTTTACCTCCTCCCTTGGTCCAACATCTTCTTTCTCGGTCTTTCCTCATCCATCCAATGTCCTACATCCAGTATTTACTCCCTGCCCCCCCTCCCTATGTTTAGCATCCTTTCTCTATCCCCCTTGTCCCCCCTGCCCAGATGACCCAGCATAGCCTACTTGTGCCCCATTTCCCTCCCCTCCATAATCCAGACTTGCCCCCATCTTTGTCTCTATTTTTCATCCTAGGGCTCCATTATGTCCAACATATCCCCTTCAATGGAATGCAGGAGTAGCCTAGTGGTTAGAGCACTGGCTCGATAACCAAAATACCAGGGTTCAATCTACACTGGCACTCCTTGTGGCTTTCAGCAAGTCATTAATCTTCCATTGCCTCAGAAGAAAAGGCATGGCAATCTACTTGCAGTCATACCTTGCCAAGAAAACCCAGGAACTGCTGGGTCACCAGGAATCAGCATTGACCGAAAGGCACACATTGCATTGCATTTTGCATCCCCTTCTACTATTACTACTACTATTAAACATCTATATTGTGCTACAATGCATATGCAGTGCTGTATAGACATATATAAAGATGGTCCATGCGCTTAGATTTTAGAATCTAATTAAGATAAAAAGTTAAAAATAAGGATAAAGTAAGGAAAGGTAATGAGATACAAGGGATCAGGATCCTAAAATAGCTTCAAAGAGGTGAGACTTTAGCATGGATTTGAAAGGGGGTAGAGAAGAAGCCTGACATACCTGCTCAGGAAGTTTGTCGCAAGTATAAGGAGCAGCAAGATGAAAAGATCGAAGTCTGGAGTTTTGCAGTGAAGGAAAAGGGAAAAAGAGAAGCAGGCCGGTAGAAGAGCAGAGTTCACGACAAGGGTGTAGGGAGAGGAGCGAGGAGCAAAAGAATGAATGCACTTATAGGTCAGAAGGAGAAACTTGAATTAGATATGGAATCAGAAGGGGGGTAATATGAGTATATCGAGGCTGGCAAAAGATTAGTCACACGGCAGAGTTCTGAACAGACTGAAGGAGAGAGATGGCCTAGGGCAGTGATGGCTAACCTTTTTGAGCCCGAGTGCCCAAACTGCCGCACAAAACCAAAGAATTTCCTCAAAGTGCCAGCACGTCAATTAAACCTTAACAACAATATTTTAGAGCCTTATAATGATGTTCCAGATCACCCATTTTGGGCAAGGATACTGGGGCGTTACAAATTACACAACACTTGTCTTTAACCATGATGAAGAAGTAGTCCATTTCCCATTCATCATGAAAGTGGTAGGTTTTGCTCTTCTTTGGAACCCAGCTCCCGCGCGGGTCCTATAATCTCGCGAGAGGACGGCGCACGAGCCCTAGCGTGCAGCTTCTCGGCGAGAGGCGCGCAGAAGCTCCGACCGGAAGGGGAAGCGCGGGGCCGGGCTGGGGCCTTTCTCCTAGCACAGGGGTCTGCAACCTTTAAGACATAAAGAGCCACTTGGACCCGTTTCCGAAGGGAAAAAAAAAACTGGGAGCCGCAAAACCATTGCGACATTTAAAACAAATCTAACACTGCATATATTGTTTCTTACAGTGTACCATCATAATCACAATCACAATCATAGCCTGAGGTAAATATGAGGGCCCAAATGTAATCCACATTATAAATATATTATTATATTATTGTCACTTTTCTTTTAATATTTTTTTGACCCCCCTCAGAACTACTTTTCATAGAAAACGTTAAATTTACTTACCGTATTTTCCGGCGTATAAGACGACTGGGCGTATAAGACGACCCCCTACTTTTCCTGTTAAAATATAGGTGTTTGGCCTATACTCGCCGTATAAGACTACCCCTCTTCCAGCGCACACCAAAAAAAATACGCCGGAAAATACGGTTAATTAATCACAACAAGTAACAATATTTGATTTCAAAATTATGATGATTTTGTAGTCAAATCACTAATATGAAATAAAATTATTTTTTCTACCTTTGTTGTCTGACCAATTTATTCTCTGATCATGCTGGTCCCGATCTGAGGCTTCTGCTTTCCTGTCTTCTCTTAGCTCTGTTTCTGTGGTCTGTGGTCCATCTGCCATTTCTTATCTCTTCTTTCGTTTTCTTCACTTCTTTCCATCAGCCTATTTCCAGTCCCAGTAACCCTCCCCAGTATCAGCCCCTTTCCAGTCCTCACTCCCAGTACCTTCCAATGTCAACTTGCATTCCCATGATTGCCACTGGTGTCCATTCCCTTCCAGTCCCCCTCCTTCCCCACTGACCAGTCCCTTCTAGTACAAATACCATGGCAGCCCCTCTCAGATCCACTCCCTTCCAGTTCCATTCTCCCATCCCCTCGCATCAGCCCATTTGTAGCCTTAGCCCCCAGTTTTCTTCCAGGGCCAGCAGCTCTATCCTCCCCTCCCCACAATCAGCCCATTCTCAGTCAAAGCCCCCCAATCAGCTCACTTCCAGTGCTAATCCCCCCTCAACCCCATTACCAGTGCTAGCCTCCCCTAATCAGCCCAATACCACCAGTCCTACCCCCCCCCATCACCAGTCCTATCCCCCCATCAGCCCATTTCCAGTCCTAACCTCACCGATCAGCTCATTTCCAATGCTAGCCCCCCATCAGTCCATTATCAGTCATATCCCCCTATCAGCCCATTACCAGTCCCAACCCCCCCCCCCCTTGATCAGTCCATTCCCAGTCCTAGCCTTCAACCCATTACCAGTCCTAGTCCCCTCCCATCTGCCCATTACCAGTGCTAGCTCCCCCATCAGCCCATTATAATCCTAAGCCGCAATGTCTCTCGCCTCTCTCCAGCATTTATCCCGTCTGTCCAGTATGTCCCTGTCTCTCCCCTTTGTGCATGCCAGCCCCCCTCCCTCCATGTCAGCCCCCGTCCTTCCATCTGTCCATGTCAGCTCCCTCCCTCCCTCCCTGTCAGCCCCACTGTCCATGTCAGCCTCCCTCCATGTCAGTCCCCCCTCCCTCCATGTAAGCCCCCCTCCTTCCATCCATCCATATCAGCTCCCTCCCTCCATGTAAGCCCCCCTCCTTCCATCCATCCATATCAGCTCCCTCCCTCCATGTAAGCCCCCCTCCCCCCCCATGTCGATGGTAGCCCCCCCCTCTCCCCATGTCGACCCCCCCTCTCCCCATGTCGATGGTAGCCCCCCCCCCCTCCCCATGTCTTCCTCCCTTCGTCTGCAGCCGCGGCTCCCTGCCTGTTAGGGAACCGCGGCTGTGCTTGTAAAATCGTTGCGGAGCCTGTCTTGACGGGCTCTGTGCAGCATTGTCCCGCCTCTAAAGGAAGTTGTACTTACAACTTCCTTTAGAGGCGGGACAATGCTGCACGGAGCCTGTCAAGACAGGAAGGGCTCCGCAACGATTTTACAAGCACAGCCGCGGTTCCCTAACAGGCAGGGAGCCGCGGCTGCAGACGAAGGGAGGCAGACACCTGTCCTAGCGGACCTTCCCGCGTGCCAGCTGCAAGGCCTTCGCGTGCCACAGCTGGCACGCGTGCCATAGGTTCGCCATCGCTGGCCAAGGGGAAGACCAGCAAGAAGGAGATGGGAGAAGGAGATGGGAAGTAATTAGAGAGTGGACAAGTGTTTTAGTGTAGTAGAGTGTTCATAAAGGAAGGGACAAATTTTGTTAATGTTATAGAGAAAGAAACAACAAGTTTTAGCTATGTGTTGGATAGGTGAGGAGATGGAAAAGGAGGAATCAAGGTTACATGGATAGATGAAACCAAACTTGAGCTCTTTGGCAATGCATCTCTAGAACATAGTTAATTTTAGGTGTAAGGACCATCTTTATTGACTCAAGTCAGCCCCACCGGTGCATCTAATTTTAATGCAATGGGAATGTGGTTCTTCTCTTCAAACGGATTTGAATTGTTTATAAGGGTGCCAATAATCATATCAATAATCATGGGCAAGACGCTTCAACTTTGGTCATTATCCTTGCATGCACTACTTTTTTTTTTTGAGCGACCACATTGAGTGGCGAAAAATGGACTGTTCCTGATCGTCCCTCTAGTCTAGTCCCAGAATCTCTGGGTTGTCATCCTCCTCCAGCAGCTTTGGAGACTGAGAAACGTCATCACTTTGATGATCCTGGTATATATACAGAGGGACCGCCTCCTCACACCAGTTCTCTCAGTCTCCGAGCAGCTGGAGGGTAGTGAGCCCAGAGGTTAGGGGCTCGCTAGAGGAGCAATTAAGATATTTTTTAGAGAGTTTAGTGTGGAAGAGTTTTATTTAATTTTCTTTCAGTTGATTGAAAGGATAGAGGTATTTTATTTTTATTTAGGGGCTCCGTAGCTTTAAAATTTGGTATGGCGTGTGAGGCCCTCCCCCTCCCCTCCGGGGGAGTGATTCAGCCTTTGGAGGGAACTTCAGTGGGAGATCCGGTTCCCGATTCCACATTGCTGGGTGAGGAACCGGCCCCCCGCGGCTCTGTAACGCGCCAGAAGTGATTCTTTCCTGAGAGCGTTCAGAGCCGACGGCAGGGGAGCGGCGGAAACACCGGCAGCAATTAAGGTTAGTAGCGATTCAGGGGCGATCAGACCAGTCATCGGAGGAGTGCCCAAAGAACCTGTCACAATGGGGAGAAGTGAATCCCTAAGTGAGGTAAGCCGCCGAGGGTGGCCGGATTGCCAGAACCGCGGAGTGTGTGGGGATCGGCAGGCCCGAACGCATGCTACAGCGCGGGAACCGCTGTTGACGTGAGGGGATCTAAAAGAGCTCCGGGTTTGGAACAGGAGCTTCGTTTTTGAATTTGGTTTCCAGATTTCAGTTAGGACTTCTAAGGAGAGTATTTGGATAAGTATTTAAAAAAAAAAAAGGAAAAAGTGGAACAGGACTGTTTTGGGCTGTACAGAGTTAGAGTGCCTGGTAGCTTATTTGGATCCCTGGGCGTTGTTGGTGACAGGGATGCCCTCTAGGCCGCAGTGTGTGCTTTGTGGTGTGAAGAGGGGGGCAGTCTCAGACCCGGGGGATGTGCAGAGGCTGTATGCTGGAGGCTACCGTGATGGAAAAGGCTTTAGAGGGGGACAGTCCCATGGCTGGGGTAGAGCCTCAACAGGAACCACTGGCTCCAGCAGTTCAGCCGGAGGAGCCCTTGGCGGGGCCTTCCTCGGCTCCAGTTGGGGCTCCGGCCGCAGTGCCATTGCCGGGGGGTCTGGAAGCTATTTTTTCCCTGGCTTTTGTGCAGCTAATGCAACAGGCCTTTGGGGGAGTTAAAAGAGCTTTTCCTCTTTCTTCTGTGGAGCCGGAGTCAGCGGATAAGAGGCCAGATACGCTGGTTGCTTTAGAATTAGCAAAGGGTCCAGCTAAGAGACCTAGATTAGACAGAGACACAGAACAGTCTGTGGTGTCTGAGGTAGGGCTTTCCGACGAAGGAGAGCACGACCTGGAGTTGGAGGATGAGTAAGAGGAAGGAGAGATTGCAGAGCAGGAGGATCAGGCGAGGGTGGTCCTAATTTTCCGCAGAGAGGAGTTACCTGCTCTTATTGCAGAAACGCTTAAGGCGCTTAATATGCCGGCGGTGGGGTCGGCAGAGGAAGAGACCTTGGAGGATCCCTTGTTGCAGACCTTTTGGAAGATGCAGAGGGAATTTCTGATCCACAAGGTCGTGAAGGAAATGATACAAGGAGAATGGGATTTACCAGAGGCAGTGCTCAAGGGGTCCAGAGTTATGGGTCATCTGTACCCTCTGGTGGAGCAGGATAAGGAGTTGTTTCAGTCCCCGAGGGTGGATGCGGCGGTGGCCGCGGTTACCAAGAAGACTATGATTCCGGTAGAGGGTAGCGCAGCTCTTAAGGATTCTCAGGATAGGAAGTTGGATACCTTGCTGAAGCAGGTGTTTGACATGTGTGCATTATCAGTGCAAGCTTCTATTTGTGGAGCGTGGGTGGCTAGAGCTTGTTTGCATTGGTCTCAGCGGCTTCAAGGGGACCAGATGGGGACAGCGAACACCGAAGCGGCCAGATTAGAGTCAGGCACGGCCTATCTGGCAGATATCCATTACGACCTTATCCGGGGGTTGTCTAATGGGATGGCTTCAGTGGTAACAGCGCGCCGATACTTGTGGCTCCGTAACTGGGCAGCAGATAGTTCGTCCAAGGCTAGGCTTAGTAAGTTGCCATTCAGAGGTAAGCTTTTTTTTGGAGAAGATTTGGATAGGTTGGTGAAGGACCTTGGGGAGTCCAAGGGAGGTAGGTTCCTGGAGGACAAGCAAAAGCAGGGGCGGTCAAATTTGCCTGCTAAGGCTCCGCAATGGGAGTTTCGATGCTTTCGAGCCCCTAGATTCAATCAGGGCCAGAGGGGGCGTTTTCCCTATCAGAGCCAGGAGTTTCGGGGGTCAGGCAGAGGATTTGCGGCCGCCTCCTCAAACACCAGAAAGTCACAATGAAGCAAGGGGGACCCAAGCAGCAGTAGTGTTGGTAGGAGGGAGGTTACGAGACTTCTACCCTGCCTGGGTCCAGATAACTTCAGACCGGTGGGTGCTCGAGGTTATCCGCGAAGGTTATGCCCTAGAATTTCTACATCCAGTATCAGACTCGTTCGTTCAGTCCCCCTGCAAAGCAGTTCTGAAATGCAAGGCAATCAAACGGACCGTAGACAGGCTCTTAGCCTTCAAGGCAATAGTGCCGGTCCCCGAAGACGAATGCGGTTCCGGTCGGTACTCCATTTATTTCGTAGTACCAAAGAAAGAAGGTATGTTTCGTCCAATCTTAGATCTGAAAAGAGTAAATCGGTGTCTTCAATTCTCGCATTTCCACATGGAGACATTGAGGTCCGTTATAGTGGCTGTATGGAAAGGGGAGTTTCTGACTTCCCTGGACTTGTCGGAAGCGTACCTGCACATTCCCATTCGTCAGGAGCACCAGAGATTTCTCAGGTTTGCGGTGCCGATGGGACATTTTCAGTTCCAAGCGCTTCCGTTCGGACTGGCTACTGCACCAAGGATGTTCACCAAGGTGATGGTAGTAGTAGCCGCATCTCTGAGAAAGGAAGGCATCCTAGTTCACCCTTATCTGGACGATTGGCTCATCTGGGCGAAATCAAGGTCCGAAAGCGAGAGGGCCACGGCCAGGGTTGTAGCGTGTTTCTAAGGCCTAGGTTGGGTAGTCAATGGAGCGAAGAGTGTGTTTACACCGTCGCAGGATCTGGAGTACCTGGGGGCAAGGTTCGATACGGCAGTGGCAGAGTGTTCCTTCCTCCCAGAAGAGCGGAGAATCTCAGGAAGTTGGTGTGCGAGTTTCTGCAGAAGCCGGTTCGCACAGCGTGGCATTATCTTCAGTTGCTCAGGACAATGGCGGCAACTCTCCAGCTGGTACCGTGGGCAAGGACTCACATGCGACCGTTACAGAGGGCGTTGCTCCGGAGATGGTCTCACCAGAACGACGACCTCTCCCAGAGGTTGCCCTGTCCAAGCGAGACAAGGAAGGCACTGAGGTGGTGGTTGGTTCCAAGAAATCTGCAGCGGGGGATGCCCTTGGAACCGCCCAAGTGGTTAGTCCTGACAAAGGATGCCAGCCTTCTGGGCTGGGGGGCATACTTCCAAGGAAGAATTGCACAAGGTCAGTGATCAGAACAGGAAAAGAGTTGGGCAATCAACAGGCTGGAACTCAGAGTGGTAACGTTAGCCTTGCAGGCGTTTCAGCCTTATGTGCGCGTGAAACTGATTCGAGTTTTCTCTGACAATGCTACCGCGGTGGCCTACATCAATCGCCAAGGGGGCACAAGCAGTGTGTCACTGGATGCCGAAGCGGAGAAGTTGTTCGTGTGGGTCGAGCGGAACCTCGAAGCCCTGTCAGCGGCTCATGTGGCAGGAGTAGACAATGTCGAGGCCGATTTCTTGAGCCGGGTGAAGGTGGATCCCAGAGAGTGGAGTCTTCATCCAGAGGTTTACGACATGATAGTTCATCGATGGGGGCTGCCGGTAATGGATCTGATGGCAACCTTTCACTCGACGAAGGTCAATCGGTTCTTCAGCAGAAGAAGAGAAAGAATGTCAGAGGGTCTGGATGCTCTCATTCAGGATTGGCCAACGGGGCAACTCTTGTACATGTTCGCTCCGTGGGTGTTGATAGGCCGGGTAGTGCAACATATTGATATACACAAGGGATTGGTGATCTTGATAGCCCCGGACTGGCCAAGGAGGCCTTGGTATGTGGATCTCCGGAGGTTGTTGGTAGAGCGCCCTTGGCGGCTACCAGGCAGGAGAGATCTCTTGTCTCAGGGTCCCCTATTCATGCCTCAGGTGGAACGATTCTTGCTTATGGCCTGGCTCTTGAAAGCGCAAGGTTGAGAGCAAGGGGATATTCCACAGCAGTGATTTCCACATTGTTAAAGGCGCGGAGACGGTCTACTTCTTTGGCGTAGGTCTGAGTGTGGCACGTGTTTGAAGCATGGTGCGAGGAAAGGTCGGTAGAGGCCTTGAAGTCTTCGGTTCCCCAGGTTCTCGCGTTCTTGCAGGACAGGTTTCAGAAAGGGTTGGCGGCTTCGTCCTTGAAGGTACAGCTGGCAGTGCTAGCCTGTTATAGAGGAAGGATCAAGGGGGTGGCCATGGGAACTCATCCGGATGTGAAGTGGTTTCTACGAGCGGTATTGCTGATGCGGCCTCCTAGTCGTCAGGTAGTTCCGACTTGGGATCTGTCCCTAGTTTTTGAGGCGTTGGCATTGAGGTTAAGGCGAGAACCCTTTGAGCCCTTGGCAAGAGCATCATTGAAGGATCTCACGTTGAAGGTGGTATTTTTGGTAGCCATTTGTTTGGCCAGGAGGATTTCAGACTTGCAGGCCTTATCTTGCCGGAAGCCTTTTCTGGCCTTTTTCGATTCGAAGGTGGTCTTGAGACCAGTTCCGTCCTTTTTGCCAAAGGTAGTTTCCCTTTTTCATATGAATCAGGTAGTGTCTCTGCCAGTGTTCAGGGAAAGTGCGGAGGATGCAGCAACGGTGGGTTCGCATCGGCTAGATGTGCGCCATGTCTTGAAGAAGTATGTTAGCCGGACGGCTGATTTCAGAAGGTCGGATAGACTTTTTGTTCTCTTTGGAGGTCCAAGGAAAGGGGAAACAGCTTCAAAGGCATTTATTTCCAGATGGATTAAAGAGGCAATAGCGGTGGCGTATCTGTTAAAAGGTAAACGGGTGCCAGAAGGGCTGAAGGCTCATTCGACTAGGGCCCAGGCGGCTTCCTGGGCAGAGTGTAAGTTGGTTCTGGTGGAGGAGATTTGTAAGGCGGCTACTTGGTCGTTCTTAAATACATTTGTCAGACACTATCGTCTAGACGTACAGGCGAAAAGGGATGCCTGTTTTGGATCAGCAGTGCTTCAGGCGGGGATAGCAGGTCCCTCCCGTTAATAGTTTTCACTGCTCTGTTACATACCCAGAGATTCCGGGACTAGACTGGAGGGACGATCAGGAAGAGGAAATTAGACTTATCTGTTAATTGTAGTTCCTGGAGGAACTCCAGTCTAGTCCCGTATCCCGCCCAGGAGTTCAAGGGTGGACTGGAGCCTGAAGCAAGCAGTTCTCACAGGTAAGCAAATGTAAGATTATTGGGGAGCTGATCACAAACAGGGGTGTTGATTCAAAACACGGGTAAGGAGGTCACCTGTCTCCAGGAGGGTAGGGAGCAGGCCTCACGGTTTTTTACCCATAGTTTGGTGTGTGTAAGGGGGACCAAGGTGGCAGTAGGTTTCCCTTCCTAGTTTCTAGTTCAGTTAGTTTGTGGGTGTTGATTATAGATTGTTACTTAATTGTTGCTCCGGTGAGTTTGCTTTGTCAATAGGTTACTGGTGTGAGGAGGCATCCCTCTGTATATATACCAGGATCATCAAAGTGATGACGTTTCTCAGTCTCCAAAGCTGCTGGAGGAGGATGACAACCCAGAGATTCCGGGACTAGACTGGAGTTCCTCCAGGAACTACAATTAGCAGGTAAGTCTAATTTCCTCATCCTTCTACCGGACTTACCCATTCTACACACTGGCATATCACCTGTTCATTGTCCTTTGTTGTTTATCTTCTTATTTGTCCTTGTCTTTTTAAATATATTGACAGGATGATTAGACCAATTACATCTTGTCTTAAGAAACATTGATCACAACTCAACACAAAAGTTATTTCTGCTCCAATTGTATCACATTGTTTAGATAAGGGTCACCCCTTCGAAGATATGAAATGGAGAGTGATTGTTTCTGTTCCATCTCTCCCTGGGGGGATGGGGTGTTGGGGGGGGGGGGGACCGTGAAGCCCACTTACAATTGTTTGAACAATTTTGGATTTACAGACTTTGATCAGTGAGTCCTGTTGGCTTAAACTTGGAACTGGATTGGTGGAGTCTTCTTTAATTGCAATCTTAGCTCTTTGTTTGCTGATTAGACGTATCCCCAATGGAATCCCTGTCACTTTTTACTGGCGTCATCTCGACACCATTACAAAAGTTCCACCCTTCGGACAGCTTTTTTCAAAGCATTTATAAAATGGAATCTTGAAGAGTAGGAATTGTTGATTATTACATTTGAGGAAGAGCTCAGTTACTTTGTTATATGAGCTCAAAACACAGTTCTGTATCAGTTTAATGGGACTTCCTGCACTACCTTTGTACATCTTCAGGATTATCTATGTTTTTGACACTTTCCAACTTGATTTCTGGAACATAAACTGCATTCAACTAGATTGTTGGGCTATTGGCATTTGTCATTCAAAGCTAAGTCTAATGTTTTATTCTTATTGTCTGGTGACTTGTTCATTTCTAAAGATTAAAACAGAGAGTTCTGGTTTAAGAGAGGTGCTATCCCTTTGAAGACAAACACTCCAACAAAAATTAATTTTGCTTTAACTAGTTGCTGTGTGGTTGCATATCTTTTGTTTAATTTTGTAGTCTGATCTCAATTTAGTGGAATAATCATGGTCTGGCAATGTCCCAGTTTTTATACTATTTCCTACTATTTCCATTTTTAATTGGCCTTCTTTTGTTTGATTGGTTTGTGTCAAATGTGTGTGCGTATATAGTCCAAAGCCATTACACTAGCCACTTTCCTTTCGGAGATATTGGACATTAAGGATAAGGTTGTCAGCAATGTTGACCATAACTGTAATCACTCTTTGAACTTTGTTATTGGCTGAACCCATTTGGCAATAAAAACTTGAAAGATAAAAGTACCAGGGAAATAGTGATTTTCTGCTCTTTATCTAATAAACACCTATTCTAATTTTATTTTGCATCGGGTTGTTTTATCAGTGTTTATCAGTTAAAACCTACAATCAGAAGTCCTAGTTCCTTTGTTCCGTATTTTTACCATTTTGCCCAGCACCAATGTCAGGTTCACTGGTCTGTAGTTTCCCAGCTCACCCCAGGAATGTTGGCTGCCCTCCAGTCGTCTGGTGCTATAGGCGCCCTCTCCTTCCTCTCTCTCTTTCTCTACCTCTCCCCTTGCTCTCCTTGGCTTCATTATTCCCCGCTGTCTCTGGTTCTCTCTTCCTGCTCTCTATGGCTTTTTATCATCTGCAAGTGTTTCTCTGTTTGGGAGTCTTGAGCTGAAATTTGTGTTTTCAGAATTGTTTATTGTTTAATATGTTAATCTGTTCCTTGTAAACCACATTGATGGTAAGATTAAGTGGTATATAAACCATTTAAATAAATAAGTGCAGCACTGTAGTAAAAGATTATAAGTCACTGGGACAGAGGAATGTGCATGAATGTAAACTCACCTTGAACTGCTACTGGAAAGACGTGAACTAAATAACAAAAGATGCTTTGCAAGACAAGATGTTATGGTTGCATATTATTTGTTCATTGTAAATACAAAGTTCTACTATGTTCCTTATTTGTTAAACTTAGTTATATGTAAACTTTATTGACCTTTGGAAAAGTGATATATATAAAAAAATGTTAAATAAATAATATGTACAGAAGCAGACAATAAAAATAATGCACCAAATACACTAGGCTGCAATCTACAATATGACCACATGGTGGCACCATTACTCCATGAAGACACTACACAGTTATAAACTATGGGATGGAGCATATTCAAAGGGATTTATGCTGATTGGGAGATTCAGTGGCAGTAACCTGGTTAGTGCTGCTGAATATCTGCCCCTAAATGAGTTAACGCCGGAGTGTTCCATGGGTGGCCATTAAGAGGCAGTATCTAGCCGCTGAGCAAAAGCTACACTGCCGGTGAAAGGAGGTTCTAACTTTATGCGGTTTTGCAGTTCACTGCTTTGGCAGTGGGGGCCGCTGCCCTCCCAGTATTCTATATAAGAGGCGTGTTCTTCCTGCTGTGGAAGGAGAGGAAATGCAGTGATGGAAAAACTACCTAAAGTTTAGGAGCTAGAGAATTATCTGATTCCACAGCAAGGGGAGTAGAAGCTCTGTGCGTCATTCTCCTGTTGGCAGAATCATGGATAAAGTAGTGAAAGATAAAGTAATGTAGAAGTTTCTGAAGGACTCCTGGGATTCCCTTTCTTTTCCTTACATTGAAACATCTTCAAAAGAAGAATCTCTTACCTCAGGAGTAAGATCATAATCTAGTGGAGATTTTATGTACTGCAAGCATTTTGAGATTGGTGTGCCTTAAGCTGTCACTCATGACGGACCTCAGAGTCCCACTTCCTCAGTCTTCCTCCCAATCTTCACCATCGCCTCTCCCATGTTTTCCAGCTTTTGTAGCACTTGGTTGAACATTGGCTCCAGCATTTTTGCTACCTCCCGAGCCAGTTCCTTGTGGGATGAGTCCAGACTATCTTTGTTTGGGGACGCATTGCTTGGAACCCACTGATACCAGAGCCAGTTGTGCCAAGCTTTCAGTTGTTCCTCAGTCACAAGGCCAACCAATTTTATGGGGAAAAAATGCAATAAAAGTGCTTGCTCATGTCCTCCTGTGACCCCCAAGCAAGAATTTTAAAGTGTTCTTTCCCATCCCTGGTTAAATTTCTCTTCCATACTGATGCTCTGTCGACATTAATATTATTAATAACCATTAACAGCAAAGTTTCATTCTCTCTCTCAAACAACCTTTAATGCTGGAAGGAACGCCGATGTTATGCTTAAGCAATATCTAGAAACCTGCGGGCAGCTCGGGAGAAGGAAGGCGTCCAGCCCTTGGCTATAAAGGAGCGTGTGCTGCTTTGAAATACTCTGCACCCGACTACAGGATTTTGCCTGTTTTACGGTGGAATTGGGCTGACTGACCTTCAGCTAAGTACTTTATCCTGGCTGCCACAGCCAATATTGACGTACTTGCAAAATCTGTATTTCAGCAGTGAGCGCACCAAAGAGACGCTGCCCCGCTATGAGAAGACTCTTTATATTGTGTGCAGGGTGGGTGTGCCTTGGTTAGTTGGGCAATAAAGCTTTTTGGTAAAAGTATTTGTATTTGAAACATATGTAAGATTTTGATAGGGTTTATATTGTTTGAATGCCATTGTTACTCTGTTGCCATATTGTTGATACTTCGGGAGCCTGTCATGTATCGTATGTGGTGGATGACTAGTTATTTATTTATTTACATTCTCTTATATACCGCGCTATTCTGCATCAGTGTGGTTTACATTGAACAAACTGAAATTACATTGAACAGGGCATTATAACTTGGAGATAACTATTTTACAGGGAACATGGGCTGTGGAGGGTTAAGTGGCTTGCCCAAGACCACAAGGAGCACCTTTGGGACTAGAATCCCCAGTCCTTCCGGCCCAAGGTTGTGATATAATCAGTGCTGGCTTATTTTAAAAGATATATTTATTAGTAATATTGATGTATTAAGTATTATTAAGGATGAATATATAACTAAGAGAATTGCGCCAGTGATTGATTTAGCAGGTACTTTTGGGTGACACTTTGTCCATAAATGGTTATTGTTAGTGAGTGAGGGCCCCAGCCCCGTTCTGACGGCTCTTCTCTTTGTCAGTGGGAATTGTTCTTAGGGGATGTTTAACTTATGGCCTTTTAAGGCTTCGGCTGCCAGTGTGTAGTTGGGGGGGTGGGGGGAGGGGATAGTATTTTAGACCATAGAATTTACTTGCAGCAGTGGTTTGGGAGGACGACTGAGGTAGGAAGGCAAGAGGGGATGTGATCCTGGACACAGCAAGTATGGCAGTGGGAGATGGGGGAGGGGGGCTTAGGGAAGGATAAATGTTGGATTATTGGGGAAGGGGGAGGGTCTGGGAAGTGCTTCGCTTACTTTAGCTGTCAAGAAGAAGGGGCTGCAGCAGGGAGGGAAGGAGAGAAGGGAAGATGAACACCGGCCCTGGGAAGGGGGCAGGAAACAGGGAATTGCTGTATCTTTGGGGTGGAGTGGAAGGCAGAGGACATAGAAAGATGCTGGACTAGGCTCACTACGCACTGCCTTTACCTTAATCTCACAAAAACCCTTGCCATCTAGTTTACTTGTGGTAGTCCCTTCCCTCCCATTTCACCTTCCATATCTGGCTCACCTATCCCTCTGGTATCTTCCTTTCGCTACCTTGGTGTTTTCTTTGATTCCGACTTGTCCTTTCGTGATTGCATCTCTCACATCTCTAAAACGTCATTCTTCTTTCTCCACCAAATCCACGCCATCAGACCCTTTCTCACTCCACAGGCCCTCACTACTCTGCTTCTCTCCCTTGTCATATCCCGCATTGACTTCTGTAACTCTGCTCTGGTCGGTTTATCTTCCTCACTCCTTTATCGCTTACAACGCATCCAGAATACTGCTGTACGCCTTGTTTCTCATTCTTCACGTCGAGATCATGTCACGCCCCTTCTTATTCACCTTTACTGGCTCCCTATTAACTTCTGTATCCACTATAAAGTTCTCTCTCTAGTTCACCAAGTTCTCCACACCTTGCACCTCAATATCTGGCTGATCTTGTTCACTTTCATACCCCTAGCCGTACTCCTCGTTCATTCCATGTTAAGCGCTTACACCTTCCTTCCCCCTCTCGCGCCCACCTTCAGTCCACTCGTTCTTCCGCTTTCTTCTTTATCGGCCCCGCCCTTTGGAACTCCCTACCCACCTCTCTCTGGCTTGAACAGCACCACAACACCTTCAAGAAAAACCTGAAAACCCACCTTTTCTCCACCGCCTTCGACCTCCCCTCCCCCTTTGAATTTCTCTTCCTGCTCCTTCTTCAACTCTTCTCCTTCTTTGTCTCGTTGTATGAATCTCCTGCCTGCTTTTCTATCCATTATTGTAATTTGTATTGTTATTGTAATTTCCTTTCCTTTTCCAGCCATGAACCTTTTCTGTATTATTTTTTACCTTATGTAAACTGCTATGATGTTACTGTTTAGCGGTATATAAAATTTAATAAACATAAACATACACTAACAGCTTTTACGACATCCTCCAGTAACAAATTCCAGAGTTTGATTACACATTGAGTGAAAAAATATTTTCTTTTATTAGTCTTAAATAAGTTACCCTGTAGCTTCATTGCATGTCCCCTAGTCTTTCTATATTCTGATAATGTAAACAATCGATCTACGTTTACCCATTCCACTCCATTCATTAATTTATAGATCTCTATCATATCTCTTTTCCAGGTTAAAGAGCCCTAACCTTTTTAGCCTCTCTTCATAGGAGTATCCTTCCATCCCCTTTACCATTTTGGTGGTTCTTCTCTGTACCTTTTCTAATAACGCTATATCCTTTTTGAGATCGGTGACCAGAATTGCACACAATATTCAAGTTGCGGTCACACCATGGAACAATACAGAAGCATTAAAATATCCTTTGTTTTATTTTCCATTCCTTTCTTTATAATACCTAGCATTCTATTTGCTCTCTTTGCCACCGCTGCACACTGAGCAGAGGGTTTTAACATGTTATCCACGATGATGCCTAAATCTTTTTCCTGAATAGTGGTTCCCAATGTGGAACCTTGCATCGTGTAACCATAGTTTGGGTTGTTCTTTCCTAGGTGCATAACTTTGCACTTGTCCACATTAAATTTCATCTGCCATTTTGATGCCCAGTCTTCCAATTTATCAAGATCCTCTTGCAATTTTCCACAAACCTCTTGGGTTTTAACAACTTTATTTATTTATTTATTTATCTATTTTCTTCTATACCGCCCCTTCCAGCGATCAAGGGCGGTTTACATGAAACATCTTAACAATTGTACACAGTTGTATACATTTACATTGAACAATCGGATTCAACTATTTACATTGAACGGTCAGGTTCAACTATTTACATTGAACAATAGACTTCAACTTTGTGATATATTAATAAACTTTAAATAGTTTTGAGTCATCAGCAAATTTGATAACCTCACTCGTTATTCCCTTTTCCAGGTCATTTATGAATATGTCAAAAAGCAACGGACCCAGCACAGATCCCTGGGGTACTCCACTATTCACCTTTTTTTCCATTGGAAAAATTGGCCATTTAGCCCTACCCTCTGCTTTCTATCTTTAAACCAGTTCCTGATTCACAATAGTACACTGCCTCCCTCCTATCCCATGACTTTTTAGTTTTGCCAAAATTCTCTGATGAGGGACCTTGTCAAAGGCTTTCTGAAAGTCCAGATACACTATATCAAGTGACTCACCTTTATCTAGCTGTTTTTTCACATCTTCAAAAAAACATGACAGATTAGAAAGACAAGATCTTCCTTGTCTAAAGCCATGTTGGCTGTCTCCCATTAAGCCATAACTATCTACATGTTCACTAATTTTGTTCTTTCTGATGGTTTCTACCATTTTTCCCAGTACTGACGTCAGGCTCACCGGTCTGTAGTTTCCCGGATCACCCCTGGAGCCCTTTTTAAAAATTGGCGTTACACTGGCGATCCTGCAATCTTCAGGTATTACAGATGATTTTAATAATAGTTCACAGACTAATAACAGGTCTGCAATCTCATATTTCAGTTCTTTCAACACCCTTGGAGCTCACTCAGATGAAAGGAGGGTGATTAGCGGGGTTCCCCAGGGTTCAGTCCTGGGCCCGGCCCTGTTCAATGTATTTGTGAGTGATATTGCTCAATGACTGAATGGAAAAGTCTGTCTTTTTGTAGATGACATGAAAATTTGCAACAGAGTGGACTCCCCTTAGGGAGTGGATAACATAAGGAAAGATCTACAAAAGCTGGAAGAATGTTCTAATGCTTGGCAGTTAAGATTTAATGTGAAGAAGTGCAGTGTCAAGCACTTGCGAAGCAGAAATCCAAGGGAATTGTATGCGATAGGGGGCAAGAGGTTGGTGTGCACGGACCAGGAGAAGGACCTTGGTGTGATTATTTCTGAGGATCTCAAGGTGGCAAAACAGTGCGACAAGAGGGTGGCAAAAGCCAGAAGGATGTTGGGTTGCATACAAAGAGGAATTACCAGCAGAAAGGAAGAGGTACTAATGTCACTGTAAAAGTCACTGGTGAGGCCTCACTTGGAATGCTGTGTTCAGTTTTGGAGGCCATATATAAAGACTGGAAACTGTTCAAAGGAAGGCGACCAAAATGATTTGGAGCCTGCATCAGAAGCCTTATGAGAAGAGATTTGAAGACGTAAATAGTACACTCTGGAGGAGAGGAGGGATAGGGGAGATATGATTCAGACCTTTAAATACTTAAAGAGAAATAATGAACAAACAAACCTCTTCCAAAGATGAGAAAGCTGTAAAACTAGAGGGCATAACATGAAGCTGCAAGGGGGTAAATTGAAAGGCAATGTCAGGAAATACTTTTTCACTGAAAGGGTGGTAGATGCTTGGAATGCCCTTCCAATGGAAGTGGTGGGGGAAAATACAATGAAAGAATTCAAAATGGCATGGGACAGACACACAGTGGATCCCTTTACAGCAACAGGATAAAATCAAAATCCGCCTTATGGAACTCTCTCCTGCACTCCCTTCACACCGAATTATCCTTTTCTCGGTTTAAGTCCCTTCTTAAGACTTATCTTTTCTGTCAAGCTTTTGATCTTCCCATTCCCCCCGACCATCCATAAGTCACCAAGCACACCCTCCGTTAGCAATTATCCAATGACCTAATCATCCCTTCAATCACTACATTCCCCTCCCCTCCAATCCACCCATACCATCCCTTGTGTTCTATATCTCTGGTGTCCTCATCAATATCTGTCCTTTACTGTCCCTCTCCCCTTTTTCTCCAACTACTTTCCTATCACTTTAATAGTGTTCCTTTTCCTCCTTTACTTTCCTGAAGCCCTAACTTTATCTCCAGGAACAAGCAGGAATGAGTCTTCAAATATGGGTACGTCGGTACCGACGGAGTCTGCGCGGGAACGCTTCCCAGCGTCCAATCAGAAAGCCTTTGGAAGCATCCCAACACGCCTGCGTGCTGCCTTCCCGCCTTCCCAACTGCCTCTCCTCAGTTTTCGTTTTTCTGCGGAGCCGGCAGGACGTCCTCCTGTCACCGCAGAAAATTCATCTTTTATTTTTTAGTTTTCTTGTGGTCGTGGCTGCCTTCCCCGACGCCACCGGTACCGCCAGTGTTTATTTTTTCTTTTCTGGTAAAATTTTCCTTTTTAGGGAATATTTTTTTCCTTCTCAGTGTCTCACGGTTTTTTCAGGCCTGCTAGGCCTCTCCACTTTCCTTCATGGAACCGCCAGCCACTATCCCTAAGAAATGTACAAACTGTGGTGGTACAAACTTAAGGTTGGACAATCACAATTGGTGTCTAACCTGCTTGGGTCCTGACCATTTTCCTCCGGAGTGTCCCTCCTGCAATAGTATTGTGAGAAGAAGTTTTCAACATCGAGTTCCCCTCGACACGCGGTCCCCATCCAGTTTCTGGGCACCGACCATATCTTCTTCTACACAGGGTCAGGTAACCCAAAAACAGTCTGTTAAGACTAGCCAGTCCTCGAGTGGCAAATCTCATGCACAGCATAGAGATGCCTCCGGCCTTGCCCTCGAGAATCCACTGGCTACAAAACCCCGGTGGGAGTCTTCGGGGTTTCAGGTTGTTCCTGAGGTTCACCCCTCACAGAACATACCTGAGCCATGCCCGGTGGTGGCATCCGTTTCGAGCGGTACCGATACCCCGGCATCAGCAATGGTGTTGGATGAAACAGTCCCCACCAAGGATCGTCGACTGGCATCCTCGGTACCTATGGGGCCGTCGGGTACGCTACAGACCGACCTTCCAGTATCGGTACTGGTACCGATACTAGTACCGACGTCGGTACCCTCCAGATGTGCTTCGATAGACTCGCTTCCTTCAATGCCGAGTCTGGAATCGATCTCCAGTTTGGAGGACTGGGTACCGACACGCCTCGGTACCGACACCAGATGGTACCGCAGGCTCGGTTCTGATAATTCGGATCCGGCACTCTTGGTTTTCTCGATACTGTTAGAGTTGCCACCGGCTGGTCTTCATCCACCGGTATCATATACGGTACCGAACTCGGTACCGTTATCCACGGTACCATTGCTGTCGGTGCCTTCCATGCTTCGCTCATCAGGCTCGCTTCCCTCGATACCGAGTTTGGAATCGATCCCTAGCATGGACGATGTGCTACCGACCATCACTGGTCCCGACCTCCTGCAGTACCGGAGACCATCCTCTAAGGATCCCATACTGCACCATTCAGGATCTTCGATTCCTATAAACTTCAATAGATCCCTCGGTGCCAACGCTAGTTCTTCATCAGATCTAGCCAATCCAAAGCAAGTTCCCTCTGGGGATCCTTCTTTTCAAGCTTTCCTCCTGGATATGGCAAAATCACTTGCCATTTATATTCCTGGACGAGATCCTACACAAGGGAATACAGGATCCATCCATATTCCTAGCAAAGCAAAGGAGAACATCATGCTTCCTTTGCATCATTCCTTGCAGGATCTCCTTCTACGAATGTGGGAAGCTTCTTTAAAGGTACCTCCACCTTCCAGAGCAACTGATCTTCTATATCAGGTGCCCCCCTCTCCAGGATTTCAAAAGACTCAACTTCCTCATCATTCCATTGTTGTAGAATCAGCAATGAGGCGGGTGAAGAGTTCTAAAAAGCACTCTTCTTATCCGCCAGGTCGTGAGTCTAAGACTTTAGATGCCTTTGGGCGCCAAACCTTCCAAGCATCCATGCTTTCAGCAAGAATTCTCTCATATATTTTCTATATGGGGTTATCTCTTGAGGAGGTCACAAAGAAATTACATTTTTTTACTCCTTTTCTTCAAGAGCCCAGGAATGCAGACTATTCCTCACTGGTTAGTCATGCACACAATATCTCTAGGTTTCTAACTCGTGCTTTCCTAGACTCTTTTGAGTCTGTTAGCAGAATGTCTGCTATAGCTATAGGGGCACGACGTAAGGCCTGGCTCCAGGCTTCAGACCTGGACAGATGGGCACAAGAACGACTGGGAAATACTCCTTGCACTGGAGAAAATCTCTTCAACAAGGAGTCTTTACTCCAGGTTACTCAGTTAACCACTGACTTTCCTGTTTCCAGAGGCTGTTCTACGCCTTTTTCTTTCCCAGTAGGTAGGAAATGTCCTACAAAACTTTCTTCTCCTAGGGGGAGAAGGTTTTATCCATCATCTGCCCATCATACAGATGTTCCCAAACAGGGGAAACATCGCCCTGGTCTGAAGAATCCAAAACCTCAACAGGGTCAACAAACCCAGCATTCGCAGGGTTTCAAATAGATCATCAGGGACCCTCTTGGTTGATGGTTTCAGTAGCAGTCTGCTTCTTTTCATTTGCAGTATCTGCACTACATTTATCCTAATCTTCCTAGATATCTCTTTATGAGACATCTTTTCTTTGACTTTAAGAGTCTTTATGAATCAGATCATGCCCATTCTTAACAGGTCTTCCTCTTCCTCTTGGAGGAAAGAGAGGCAACACCTATCATTAGATAGTTGTTTCCCTGTACTGGCATGTATCATCTCACCTCTCAGAGACTTCCTCCATAGTTGGTCTCTTTCATCTTTGTCTTACCTCCCTCTTGCTACAACATTGGTTGGTAAGAGTGGCTCTTTTACACTGGTAAGCCCTCTGGTCCTCTACCTGTTCTACCGGGGGATTCTTCCTTCTGGAGTTGTCTCCTCCCCCTTCTTACCTTAGGGCAGCTCATCAGACAATAGGTAGTCCTATCATGTCTGTTGTTTCTTTTTCCCAATCTAAAAGGGGAGAAGGAAAGGAAATTTCCTCCGCTGCCCTGGTAGTTGCTGCGGTTACAGCAATTCCTAGTAGTTAAACCACTGGTTCTGTTCGCCTAGCCACAGTGCTACGTCCCAAACAGGTTATCAACCTCGTTTGGGAAACCCTATCACCACACTCGGGTTGGTTAACTTCTATTCTTCGCCCTTGTCCTTGGAAGAATAGCTCGTTACCTGCTGACTTTTCACAGCCAGTTTGTTCTTCTAACCAAACTGCAGCATGCTCTCTGCAACCCTACAGAGTAGCTTTGCACTATGGGCCCTTGCTAGAGAGCATTTGTATCTGGCTCAGCAGATAACCCTAGATGGTTAGGAAGGGTTCCCCCTGTCATGTTCCATGACTGGTTGGTATTCCCTACCCTTACCATCTCATCTTAAATCTCTTTTGAGATATAAGCCTCAGGCCTTCATTACGTGAAAACCTAAAGAATGGCCAATTCCTCGGCTTGGCCCATATCTCCTTTGGTCTTCTTGTCAGAGATTAGAAGACCAGCCAGTGTTTTGTGAACTCTGTAGGACTAACTAGAAAGTGTGTTACATATCATTTACTGACTTGTGGCTAGGTGGGGTCTCAGAAACCTTAGGCTGCCACCAATTACTGCAAGTGATATGGTGGACTGACACCTAAACTCACATCAAGGACCCCAGTGGTGACTACTAGCCATGTATTTCTTTTTCCTTTCGTGAGATTAGAAGACGCCTAATACCCATCTTGCCCTCATAGGTGGGTCACTAGGGTATCTTCCTCCAGTGGCGTCCTCCTTCCACTCTCCATACTACAATTCTGGAGAGATCTGGACTGCTTGCCTGCAGGCTGAAGTTATCCTCTGCAATTTTCACGTAGGTCATCCTGGTTATTCAAGACCTCAAATTCTAAAAGAATCCAGACTTCTTGTCAGAGAGACTTTTCCTCTGACTCTGCCAGTCATAACCAGGAAAAAAGGTTTCTCTATATATCTCTTCAAGCAGGTATCAATCTTCTTGCTGTTAGATAAATCTTCCTCTCTCCCCATATCCCTATGGGGGATCCAGTTCTATAGACCTCTCTCCTTCCACATACCTGGAGACATGTGTCTATATGCCTACATATTCATATATGTATGTATGTTGTCAGACGGCTGCCTAGGGTGAGAACTTACACAATCTTGACGATGCATATATTCATATGATTCTTGCAAGGTATTGTGGGTATTGTAGTTCATTCACTCCCAAACACAGCTGAAGACAATAATTGAGTTGTGAAACCAGTGGTAAGGCCAATAAAATACTTCTTTTATTGGTGGGGTTTAATTCACCCAGCACAAATATGCTTGGTAGCAATATAAATGAGGTTACTTGCTTGCAGTGTTTAAATGGATAACATAAAGTCACAAAGCAAACCAGAAAACAACCTTCAGCTTGTCAGGCAATTAGCTAATGTTTTCTTAGCAAATAATTACCAAATAAAAAGGCACAAAGAAATGAATAAACTTTGCTTGTTAGGTTAACTTCTGCTTATTTTCCACGCAGATCCCAGCAGTGATTCTCCCTTGCTCACACACACAATCAGGTGCAGCTTTAATTACTATCAATTGACCAGCTGAAACCCTTTAGCTGGCTGGCTGCTACTGTGTGAACCCAAATCCTGCTTTAAGAGCTGTTTGCAGTGGAAATAAAGAACAAAGTTAGGTTTCTTTGTGATGGCTGATGTGTTTGCTCACAGAAAGCTAGCAATAGCATTTAGATAGAGAACAGTCCATGTAATTAATAGTTTCATCTGCTGTATCTCCCCCTTCATCAATCAGCATAGGGTCACTATCATACATTGGCACAGACGAGTCTTTCATTAAGGCACTATCATGAGAATGCTTATTCCCTTGCTGCCATTCACTATTATAGATAGGGTCTGGATCAGTGTTCATACCTGAGCCTCTCCTGCTATCATAATTCCTCTCTGTATAGCCTGGCCAGTATGTAATCCAGTTCTGATGTCCAGCCTTCCAATCTTGATCCCTGGACACGGGATCTTTCCTCACATACCTTCTGGCATAGGTCTGAAAGTCCTTTCCACGTGCAGTCTTCTCTCTTCCAGGTAGCCACTGGTGATTCCTATCTCTGCCAATCCATTCCTCTGGCTGACTCCAGTCCAATGGACTCTGCTGGCATTTGGAATACCTCCCAGTATAGGTACTGCCTTGGACTCTCCCAGACCATCCAATGGGCTTTCTTCTCTTCCTTCCAGAGAGTTTCCTTCTTTCTCTATCCGCTTGGCTTGGCTTCTGTTTCTCCAGGTGATACTGGTGCTTGAGCTTGAAGCTGTTGCTGTCTCCTTTTCTGAAGCTCTTTCTGTAGCTGTTATCTGTAGAATAAGCTCTATTCTTATTCTGTTCTAATGTGTGCTCCTCCCTAACACAGCGCAGCTGTGTTGAATCAGGCCCTGCCCTTTGAGATGAGTGCTTAGGGATTACCTCATAGCTCTCTTGATTGCACACACGTTTTCTCACTTCAGCCCCTCTCATGGCTGCTGGAAACCTGGTGCATTCTGGGACTGGTAGTCTTTTATGTGAAAACTCTGTTTTCTTACTTCTACCAAAACTGACAGGTGGCTTGTTCAGAGTCACATCATCTTTTCTATAGCTCCTACCTGAGCTATGATAAGCTTCCTTATCACAATGTATATATATATGTATATATATATATATATATATATATATATATATATATATATATATATATTTATTTATCTATATCTATCTGTGTGTCCTCTGCCCATACATATCTCTTTATAGATATATGCATATATACCCTACATCTAGTGAGATATATTTTTAGATAGATCTGTATCCACATACTTATCTATCTGTCTGTTAGGTTCGGATATCCTTACATTCCTATCTGATCCAGACAGATGGGCACTTCCCCTATCAATGCTGTGCCAGCATACTTAGGGGGCTACACTTATAACCACTTCCTGTGGTAATTAATAAACTTTTTTCTCACCATAACCTTTTCGGTTAGGTACTCCTGAAGCTCTCCATGTACTTTTCTTTCCTACGTGACCCCATTTAGGAAAGACATTGCGGGGCTTCAATTACTCTAAAGCTTAGCGCTCCTGAGTCTGTCCTTACTTTCTCATCAGATACAAGGGTCTCCATACCCTTTATTCCCTACATGGACTGATTCCAACCCCAGTCCAGTTAGGTCACACTCATTTTTTCCTTTGTTCCTAAATTTCTGCTGATTTTGGACCAAAAGTGGAGTGGAGGAGTGGCCTAGTGGTTGGGGCAAGGTACTTCAAGCCAGAAGGTCAGGGGTTCAAATCCCACTAGAGGACAGCAACCTTGGGCCAGAAGGACTGGGGTTTCTAGTCCCACAGGTGCTCCTGGTGGTCTTGGGCAAGCCACTTAACCCTCCATAGCCCATGTTCCCTGTAAAATACTTATCTCCAAGTTATAATGCCCTGTTCAATGTAATTTCAGTTTGTTCAATGTAAACCACACTGATGCAGAATAGCACAGTATATAAGAGAATATAAATAAATAAAAGAGCTTAAGCTTTCTTTAATAGTACCTTCTGCGTCTCCCCTGAAGCTCTACCTCTTATACTACCCCAGTTTTTTCCCCTGGGGCTATCTCTCACCCTGAAGGGTTCTGACCTCCACTTGTTTTTTCTACTTCTTACCTCTACTTTTCAGTAAGGTACCCCTTGAGCACATTCAATGGCTCTTCTAACAGATCCATATGTAGCTCAGTGGACTTGTGCCATACCAACAAGGGAGGCCCAGATTTCAATATTTTACTAATAAATGCCCTCTATACAGGGTCTTCTCCTTTAGAAGCCCTGTTCTAGCCAGCTGTTCCACAGCTCCTTTTCTATATTCAACTCCTACCCTCCATCCCCAGGATGCCTGAGGTCCTGAGGAATAGCATGGCTCGCTCTAGACTGCAACATGCTAGGACTCCCTCTGGGCATCTAAGCTTGGGAGTCTCCATATGTGAAGACTCATTCCTGCTTGTTCCTGGAGATAGCACAGTTACTTACCGGTAACAGGTGATCTCTGGGAACAGCAGGAATAAGTCTTCACAACCCACCCACCTCCCCTAGGAGTTGCTTCTTCTCTATCTCTATCTTTCCCTTCTTGCTCTCTCTCTCTCTTTGTCTCAGCTTTAAAACTTAACTGAGGAGAGGCAGTTGGGAAGGCGGGAAGGCAGCACGCAGGCATGTTGGGATGCTTCCAAAGGCTTTCTGATTGGACGCTGGGAAGCGTTCCCGCGCAGACTCCATCGGTACCGACGTACCCATATGTGAAGACTTATTCCTGCTGTTCCCAGAGATCACCTGTTACAGGTAAGTAACTGTGCTTTACTGTACACCGCCATAACACTTTGGTAATGAGCGGTATATCAGATGTCACGAATAAGTTTATTTTTTTTATTATTATTATTATTATTTATTAACTATCTAATTTCTCAACAAACAGGGGTGTCCTACACAGAGCGGTGGGTTCACCCCTAAACAAAGACATGGTGAGGGGTATTTTATTTATTTATTTATTTATTTATTTATTTAGACAGTTTTGTATACCGCCTTATCCTTCAATCAAAGCGGTCACAACACAATTGGGGGATACATTTAACACGCGGGGATATGAGACACACACACTAATACTTACAGGGAACATGGGCAATGGAGGGTTAAGTGGCTTGCCTAAGACCACAAGGAGCATCTGTGGGACTAGAAACCCCAGTCCTTCCGGCCCAAGGTTGCTGTCCTCTAGTGGGATTTGAACCCCCGACCTTCCGGCCTGAAGTACCTTGCCCCAACCACTAGGCTACTCCTCCCTCCTCCTATCTGGTAGCCTGCACAGAGTGGCAGGTGCACCTACTCTTGCCATCTTGCTGTGCAGATTAGATGGACCATACTGGTCTTTATCTGCCGTCATTTACTATGTTACTATGTATACCATCTGGTCCAGGTGATTTGCTGCTATTCAGTTTATCAAATAGTTGTAATACATCTTCCTGGTGTATCGATATTTCTTTCAATTCTTCCGCTGTATCACCTTTAAATACCACTTCAGTGATGGGTAACATCCTTGGATCTTCCTCAGTAAAGACCGAAGCAAAGAATGCATTCATTATCTCCGCTATAGCCTTGTCCCTCTTACTGCCCCTTTTACCCCTCTATCATCTAATTGTCCAATTCACTCTCTCACAGTCTTAAAGTCTTTATTATGCATTTTTGCTTCCACAGCAAGATTCTTCTCACATTCTCTCTTTGCCTGCCTTATCAATGCCTTGCATTTAACTTGCCAGTGTTTGTGCTACTTCCAGTTTTCATCATTTGGCTCTTATTTGTTCTTAATAGTGTTGTTTTATTGTAGTTATGTAGCTCTCTGCCTGGAAAAGTGACTTATAAAAGAATACAGTGATACTTGGTACCTGATGAGGTAGTTCTGGATGTTTCTAGAATACAGTCTTTGAAATTATGGGACACTGCCTCTTGAGACACTTCATGTTTAGCTTTCTGAAGTGCTTGGGAAAAACTGAGTTCATAACACATAAAGTGTTACGCATTATGCCTGACAACTGGTGTACACAAATTAATTATTATTCAAAAGGAATTTAACTGGCATGATTGAGACCTGTACACCCAGTGCCCCCTCTCCCTATATTAATATCGGGGTCCTCCAAAAAAAAAAAAAAATCAGGTCTGGCTGGGGCGGGATGGTAGGAGGGGGAAGGAGAGAGGTAAGAGGTGGGGCAAGATGCAAAAGGAAAGAGAGGGGAAGGAAAGGGGAAAGCAGAGAAAATGAGAGGAGAGGAAGAAGAGCTAAGAGAAGGGTAGGGATGAGAGATAAGTGGAAAGGGGCAGAGATGGAGAGAGAAAAGAGGGGAGATGAGATGAGGGAATTGTAGGGAGAGCTGATTGAGTGAGGAGGAAGGAAATTAAACTCTATTGCCAGCTAGAGAGAAGCTCATAATCTGAACCTAAATCCCCCCCCCCAAAAAAAATATCAGAAGCCTTATAGATCTCTGACTACCATAAACCATCTAATTTTCACCCTCTTATCTGCTCATTTAGAACCTCGATAAAGGATGCCATTCATCCTTATATTGCTGGATAACAAACTATCTTTCACCCCTCAGATGCCAAGAACTGTTCAAAAGTAATGTAGACGTGTTTGAAGGATTCCTGGGTTTCCCTTTATCTTTTCCTTACACTGAAACATCTTCTTGTACAGATGAATCTCTCTCCTCAGGAGTAAAGCGTAGATACTCACCTGTAGCAGGTGATCTCCATGGACAGCACTATGCTGGACTTGCTTTCCCAGAGCCCAGAAGAGTCTGGAAAACTCCTTTGAGCATGTGCGAGTGACTCCTCCTGTGTGAGGGAAGCCCCTCCCACTCCTCAGTCTACTTCATCCGCCTGTCTAAGCAGGACCGAATCTGCTCTCCCTCTCTTTTCTTGTTTATTTTACAGTTTTTTCTTACTAATTTTCTTCACTTTTGTTTCCAATTTATTTAAATAATCTGATTTACAGAGAAACAAACAATCAGCTCAAACTCCCAAGGGGACCAGACAAGGTACCTGAGAGACGTTTTCCTACGTGAACATAATCACCTCAATAGCTGAGAGAGCTTGTCATGTGACAAGAGGACAAATTAAGAACCACAAACTCCCCCAGGACTAAGAAAAGGTCCCCTTGCGAAGTATTCCTCTGCGAATCTTTGCAACAGCTGCCAGTCCCAAAGTGGCTCAGTCCTGATAACCCCAGGAAATTTTTGACAGAAAATGTCTCGCGGACAAGGGCAGTCTCATAGCTGCTACACCCTGCCAGTCGTTCCCGCCCAAGGGACTACTTCCAGCTACATTGTCTAAAGGTGCTTTCCAGCTAGAGAAAATCACCTAAGTAGCAGCACATCTCCCAGCTGTAGCCTAATTTTACGATCATGGCTATACTCGTAACATATTAATAGTGTACCTGCAGCAGATTTTGCCTCCAGATAGCGCTAGCACAATTAGCCAGCCCGGGACCTATGCTCCCACTCACTTGCAACAGGCCTCACTGTGCTGCGTATGCCTGGTAGCACTATACAGATTAAAATCTAGGTTTTTAGATGAAGCCCCTGGGCCTCTCTGACCTCCCAGCGTGGGTGTTCATTGCTGATGCCAGTACGAGGCTTGAGACTGCACATGCACGACTTACCCACAGAGCTTCCTCACCTTTGTTTCCCAGGGGCTTGGCAACAACAACTACTGCCCACCGCCCCCACCCAGTTCCTGAAGCTTGATAGGTAAGTGAAGTCCCACTAATGGCCTGGGACAAATTCATGCTGGATCGGGCAGTTCCCTGCAGCCTGGCCTCAAGGAAACAATCTCATAAATACATAAATAAAGTGTGTGTGTGTGTGGGGGGGGGGGGGGTTTGAGCTGGTGCAGCAAGGACTGGGGCAGACATTGTTGTTGGGGCTTCTGAATCCTCTGACACGTTGGTGTTCATGCTCAAGCAAAGCTTTGCAGGCTGACTTTAGACCTCTAGACATAAGAAATGCCCTACTGGGTCAGATCAATGTCCATCAAGCCCAATATCATGTTTCCAACAGTGGTCAGTCCAGGTCACAGATACCTGGCAGGTTCCTAAAAAGGTACAAAGGTTCTACAATACTCAAAACACTATCTGATGTCTCCATGGCTATGCCATAGGGTGCCGGGAATGGCCCCCTTCATAGACCCCCCAGGTCACTGGGGAGCACTCAGTACCCCCCCCCCCACCCATGTACATTCCTACTGCAGTATTTTGCTTATCTAGATCACTGGTCTCACTCTGTAAAGGTCTGTAAGCTTTCTTCCTCATATCACAGGGCATGGGGGACCCCAAGCCTCTCACTCCTATGCCCAACCCCATCCTGAGCAGCGGAATGGGGAGTATCACTCTGTCCCCAAAGGTGCTCTGATCTGGTCCATCCACAGCACTATCTCCGGCTGTGACTGGGTGTCAAATAATCAGAGAACTGTCAACACTATTTCAGGGTTGAGATGTCCTTTCAAAATACTCAGGATGATCCCAGCATTGCCGTCAGCCTCTCTCTCCCAGCTCTGACTACAGCCCGTACGTCTTTCGGTTAGAGCTGTAAAAGTGATCCCAGGTTTCTCTCTCCTGGGAGGGAGGAGCTCTTCCTTAAGCGCCTATGCTAGTGTTTCCAACTTCCTCCCAGCATGGTGGTAGCAGATAGCCAGCATGGCCCATGGTTCCTACGCCCTTCTTCCATGGCCAGAGTCCAGCACTGATCTTCTTGCTCCCTCCACTCTCTCCATCCCATCGCTCGCTCCTTTTATCCGCAAGATATGAGTCTAACTACTGATCAATTCCCTTCTAGCATCAGGATCCCTCCTACAGCACCGCAGTGCAAAACACGGGAATAGAGAAGAACAAAATAAAAAAAAAAATAGGGGAAAGAAGAATAGAAGACGAAGTAGCATATCGACACCTTGTCTCTGCTACGGGCCACAGTACAGGACAATGTTACAGGGCTACCCAGCCACAGGGTAGAGTCAAATCTGTTCAGTCGAATCATGGCCTTTTTCCTCCCACCTAAATCTTCTGGAATTTTAATCATCTCTATGTTCCTATGGGGCTGAACAAACTTGCAACCAACTAGTCTTTTAAACAAACAAACAAAAATAATAATAATAATAATAAATAGATAAATAAAATAAATATAATAGGGGTCGGGTATAAGCTGATCCCCTCCTCTCCCAAACTATGTCCATTCCGAAGTCCCTTTCCTAGTCATGTATTGGCACACTGCCAATTCCCCCACTGGAAAGGGGCGGCACACGTCCCCTTCTTGGCACTGCACTCACCGCCCTCCTGGCACAACAGAGTTTGAGCCGGAGCATACTCCATATCTGGAACTAGCTTCAACCTACCTCAGCTCAAATCCTTGGGTGCAGGGGTGGATTCTCTAATCCAAATACAATACTCTTATACCCT
Source organism: Ichthyophis bannanicus (assembly GCA_033557465.1). Classification (NCBI taxonomy): domain Eukaryota; kingdom Metazoa; phylum Chordata; class Amphibia; order Gymnophiona; family Ichthyophiidae; genus Ichthyophis; species Ichthyophis bannanicus. Next base: position 98,497,820 of record CM066031.1, on the reverse strand, counting down.
CAGCTTGGGACTCGCCCATCTTTGTGGCTGATTTATCCTGCTCTCCACAGAGAACCATCATTATAGGTGTGTAACCTCTCTTTCTCGTTTATGCTCCTTCAGGTTTGGAACTACCCTCCAAGCAGCATAGAGGGTTAAGCACTTGAGATATTTCTAGCTGGGTACCCAATTGAGATGTACCCAAGGGTGGAGCTAGTTGCCCTCCTTAGTCTATTAATGCTCTATTTTTAGAGGAAAATGATCTTTTGATACTTTTTCTGTGAGCCTGCACCAAGCTGACTGGGGCTTGTAAGGCAGGGCCCTGAGCACCATCCAGGTCTCAGGATAAAGGAAAAGGGAACCGCTGAAGAGGGGGATTAGGAGGCATAGGAATGATGTCATTGAAATCTGGCTTTTCATTGGTTCTTTGTCTCCGCCGGTCTGCTGCTGGGGGAACACAGCACACTTGTCTCAACTGTTCTAGCAGGACTCATGGAAAGGACATTATCTGGGAAGTAAAATGTCACTTTGTACAGCACAGGAACTTCCCCAGCTCACTTCCTCCCTTCCTGTGACTAGAAGAGCATTCCACTGCTTTACCCCACATCATCCCAGTTGGCTTAATCCTACCCACAGTTTCCATAAAGGAAAAAGGAACAGCTGAAGAGAGAGATTATCTTTATAGCTACTGACAAATCAACATTTAAACCCTGCAGCTGCAGCATTTAAAATCCAACATATATTCAGTGCCAGTCTCTGGACAGTGAGTGGCAGTAAATATACCTGGAGGGTATCTGTGAATTTTCAGTGTCAGCCTGGAGTGTGGGTCTTGCACCTAACTCTAGCTACAATGGTAATATTCAACCATTATCAATACAGCTCTGTTGTGCAAATGACCCTTTTTGCTGACCTACGTTAAAATGCATAGCTATAGAGACAGTGGCTGCATTTTGCTATCCGTAGTTAAGTACAATGGCCCATGCTCGAGACGGGCACTGCAAATTCACAGATACGGCACTGACCTGTTTAGTCGCTGCTGCTCTCTGGATAAAGGTTTTGGGATATGGGCCATGAATATCTGTGGCCACAGGTAAATATATAATTTCACTGAAAACTGATCTTGGTTATTATATATACAGAATCCAGTCCTAATCCCAGTAAATGTTCCAGAGAATCCTTCAAAGATAATTGTATATTTTCTGTGTCTTGGCCTTTTCTTGTGCTCTGAATATTATACTTTTGTCTTGTCAGCATCATCATCCACAAGTATGTCAGTATATTTTGTTTTTGGAACAACCCCAAACTGTTCTGGAAGAGTTTTCTTACTGGAGATGAAGCTCTAAGGGTCATGAAGGAGATTTCATCCTCTGTCGGAAGGACCCAGGAGACCCACAGGCTGTCTGATAGTCTCGCAGCTCCCTGCTCTGCCCCTGGGTCCCAGTATGAAGTGGGAAGGAGTTTGTACATGGCAAGGGTCTCGCTCATTCCTACGAGTGCTCTCTCTCTCTCTCTCTCTCTCTCCTAGTACAGGATCATGAAAGTGGGTTACGCTCTTCACACTCACAGCTTTTAATCCCACCTCTGGGTCACTGAAGCTTCATCTATTTCTTTCATTCTCGTAAATTATATTGAAATCACTGTGGCTATATTATATTGCTGTACATTGTGTTCAGAAAGTTTCTCTAAATCTAGATCAGATGATTGCATATGAGGTATTTATTCCTTAATTAAACTCATTTCTGTCCTGCACAGTCCACCAGCTCACAAATAACACTCTGATTCTTCTTATCCAGATGTGAAAAATCAGCTCGTAGATTATACATCACACCCCTGTAGGAGGTACCTAAGATAGTAGGGGGATGTGGGAGGTGTCTGATGTGGATGAAATGTCTGTAGTTTAGAAGTAGGGGCGTGTATATGTCGAGGGCACACTGGGAGTGTAATATGTTGAAATTTGTATATGTAAAGTCTGTTAGCATGGAATGCATCACACACACACACACACACACACAGGCCACCTTAGTGCTACACTGCAGAATAAAATACAAAATACTAGTGACTACCTTCAAATTAGTAAATAATCTTGCACCACCTGTCCTTAATAACTTAATTAACATGGAAATACCTAAACGCACACAAAGGAGTAAAAACACAAATAAAATAGCAATACCAAGAGAATATACAAAAACTAAAAAACTTACCAATAATAGGGCGTTCTCTCACTCAGCCCCTATCCTCTGGAATGAACTACCAGATGACATACGGCAGCTGACTGACATTAAGGAATTTCGTAAAAAATTAAAAACACACCTATTCACCACACACTGTACTACACAACCTAATCTAGACATGCAAATAGACACAGGATAACACTCTGTGCTACATAGGTTTAACCTACAAATATAGACTAATACTGTCACAACAAATATTACACCCTGTTCATTTGTCCCTCCACATTCTAATAATGTAAAAAGTTAGTTTACATTCTAACCACACCATCTGGAATGTAATCTGTATTGTGATTAATTAGTTATATTGTTAACCTGTACAAAGTTTACACTTGTTTTATGTAAAATGACTAGGTATGTACTTTACCATACCTTGTAAACCATTGTTCTTTGTAAACCGCACTTGATCCATGGGAAAGAGCGGTATAGAAATGCGTGTTAAATAAATAAATAAAATAAGTACACTGCACCACACAGGCACGCAGAGGCAACCCAGCCCTACAGTGCACCACAGAGACAGACACTGTACCTGCATACCACACACACACACACACACACACACACTCAGAGGCACCCCGTCCCTACACTGCACCACACACACATAGACCTCACTTGAGCAGCATCCTCACTATTGGAAGAGAGAGACATATAGATAGATAACAGGAGTTATAAAGATTCCTTACACAGTCCCCGCTCCATTACAAGACACATTTTATCATCTCTCTTTCAACTCTTGTAGCCACTGATAATGTCTATGACACCTATATGCACGTAGTCCATAACAGACATAACACAAAGTCGCACTTTCACACTTACATGTATGTAGCACCCGAGAGTCCCATGGGGTGGACATTTATACACACATGAGTGCATATAGCCTTCAGCAGTTCCTATGACACACAGAAAGACACAAACACACTCACCTACTGACACACACACACACACACACACAGACCTCCTGACACGTCCTATGACACACATAGAACCCCCGAATGCTTGATCCTATGAGTGAGGGAAATGTGCTTTTGTGTCACAGATCACCGACTGCATATAACGTATTTATTTCTTTATTAAACAAAATTATATGCTGCACAGTCCACCAGCTCCCAAATAACACTCTCTGATCCCTCTTATCCTGATCTGAAAAATCAGCTCACAGATTAAATATCACACCCCCGAGCCCGGCTCCCTCATTCCCAGTCTGGCACTGGCCGGATTCTCAGAGCTCTGGTGACAGCAGCACGGAAGAGAGGTCGGAGTTCCCCAATGAAGGTGTCGGTGAAGGTGTAGAGATGGGATCTATCATCTGCATCATAAAATGAGACTTTTCCTGCCTCGTAATCCAGGAGAATCCCCACTACCCGGGGTCTCACGCTCAGGGGGAGCCAGGTCATGGGGGAGGTGCAGGCCCAGTATTCACCTCTATCCCACATTCTCACTGCCCAGTATCCATTCCCAGGTGACACTGTGATCCTCCCGTTCCTGCTCACAGAATCTTTACAGACCCCCAAATCCCAGTAAGTACCATCCCCCACCTCCACCTCCCAGTATCGTCTCCCTGAGGTGAAGCTCTCACGCCCCAGCACATAGGGATCATCACTGAATCTCTGGGGAGTGTCCATCAGCTCCTGTCTTGCATCTCCCCATCTGACACTTTTCCGATCCTCAGAAAGGACGAGCCAGGGATTAGCAGTTTCCGGATCCAGAGTCACATCCACTGCAGGAAGGAGATACATTAATAAACATGAGCAGACACTTCTCATGCCCACCTCTAACCCTCATTGGCAAGTTCAACAGTCAATGAGCTATTTAATGAGAAAAGCTCCACTATTGGGTATAACATGCTGACAGACCTGCAGAAGATCAGTTCTATTGGCTATTGGATCTTTAATTCACCCTATGGGTTTGCTCTACTGAGGGAGTCAATACAATAAAGATTCCAAGAGCCCTCACTGACAGGCTGCATAAATCAAGCCTCCTCATTGGCCCCTCTTATGTCCCCATAGCACAGTGCAGTAAGCTCAGCTCCCTCAGCTCGTCCTGATCCCTTTAGGGCTTCAGTGCCGGGTCTTAGAGCTCCCGGAACGGATCAGTAATAAGTAACTGGCTCTACTGTGAGATTCATTAGTCGGGTTTATCCTTTCCCACAGCTGAATTACTAGAGACCCTGAAAGACAGAGATGGATCCATTATACACAGTGAGGATGAAATTTCCCAAAGTGCAGCATTGCATTAACTTGTGTTATTAGAAATGGATCCCACGGCACGAAATAGGACATATGGCAAATAACGCACATTGTGGCAGACAGCAGCCTTTAGTAAATCTCTCCCTCAGTTACTGCCCAGTCTCAATAGAATACAAGGCTCAGGATGTGATTTTCTAGAGCTCCTGCACTCATAAATCTTCTGTGGCTCCCCAAACACTGAAGAGCAGGCAATATGGTCGTGGATGAGGGAGCACTTACATCCCCAAAAGCATAGCTAGGGAAGCACTGAGAGCCCCGCCAGAGCTCGGGAATAGAGAAAGAGGAGGGGCTGAACCCTTCACCAACCAAAAATAACCCCACATGGTAAGGTAAAATATGCCTTACATCGCAGTCTGACCCTGCCTAGTGCTTGTTTCTAAAAGGTACTGGGATGGAGGACACCATGGTTACTTTTGGTAGGGCGGGGAATGAGGGGTTTGGGGCCACTGGACCACCAGTGATTTGCTTTCTCTCGAGTGGGACAGTATTTTGATGGTATCAGGGGCTTTCCCGTTGACTGGATCATCTGGGGGAATTTTGACTTTTCGCACGAGATGATCCAGGCATAGGACAAAGCCCCCAATGCCATCAAATTACTCTCATGGCTCATAAGCAAATTACCCAAGTGGTGCCCCGGTTTCTCTGGGAGAGCACGCCTAACTAGCGCCAACTTCTTTGCTCATGTGTTCGGCTTGCTCTCCTAACTTAATGTTGTCATTTTGCGCACAGTTGAATGCACGCCCAATTTGCTTATGAGCCCCTTTCTGCTTGTCAACGGTACAGTTGCACACTATCGATGCAATGCAAATAGGTGGAAAAAGTTAATGGAGCGTGACTTCAGCACTGGCTTTCTGCATCAGCCTGTTGGATTGTGAGTCTTCTGGGGACAGGGAAATACCCACTATCCCTGAATGTAACTCACCTTCAACTACTACTGGAGAGGATGTGAGCTAAATACTAATAAATAAAAGAAAAACGTTTTCTATGCAAAGCAGGGACACACCTTGAATAGGATTTTTAAATGTTAAAGAATAAGTTGATGAGACTTCCGGTTTGGCAATGAGCAGGGTCAGATGAGGCTGACCTGGATCTGGGGTTTCAACTCCTATCCCCCCCCCCCCCCCCAAAAAATGAAACAGTAAAAAGAATGGAAAAAAATCTCTTAACAGATCTGCAACATTTTGGACTAGGGGTCCAAAGATCAAAACTTTTAACTGCAGGTGCAGGCAGATGGTGGCAAAGGCACCCTGGAGTGAGACGCACCGAGGAGCAGATAACAAAATGGCGGATCAGACAGCACCGGAGAGCCCAGACGTCACGACCACAATACTGGTTGAATATGTTACAGGATCAGTGCTCAGCCTTAAACGAGCGATTCCAGGGCCTTGCCACTAAGCTAGATCTGCTCACAGCATCGGTGGTGGATTTTACAGGCCTCGTGCATCAAATGCATCAAAGAGTGTCAGGCCCGGAGGATGATGGGGAAGCCACAGAACAGCGGCTTAAGGCCCTGAAGGAACTGGTGTGAAAACAAGAGCAAAAGATAGACGATCTAGAGAACTATGGTAGGAGAAAAAATCATTGACTAACTGTCATATCAGAGTCAGTGGGAGAAGGAGAACTGCGTGGATTCCTAGAGACATAGCTACCCCTGTGTCTCCACCTCCCTGTGTTAACAGGAAGGAGAAATTTTCATTTACCGCTAATTTACTTTCCTGGAATCCTGCTAGACCAGTCCAGACAAGTGGGTTTAGTCCCCCTACCAGCAGATGTTGGAGACAGAGACAAATAAAAAATATACCAGTAGCCTGATTGGCTGTTCCCTGGTAATATCTAGCTACCCCCAGTAGAAGGCACTCCAATATTGTAATAATCCATAATGGAAAACAGATGTAACCATGAAGCAAAAAAATTCAAAAAACCCCAAAATATTAATATTTACAAGAGGCAATAGCACTCCGCTGCAAAGTCTAGGCTGCTCAGCAATACACCTCTGAACCAGATAGTCAGAATAGGGAGGGTCCTAGACTGGTCTAGCAGGATTCCAGGAAAGGAAATTAACGGTAAGTGAAAATTTCTTCTTCCAGTACATCCTGCTAGACCAGTCCAGACAAGTGGGAAGTACCCAAGCTAACTGCCCTTTGGGTGGGAAGACACAGCCACTGAAACAATCTTTGATCCGAACTATGCTTCTTCCCGAGCTTGAGTATTGAGCCAATAGTGACGCTCAAAAGTGGATAGGGAGGACCAAGTGGCTGCCCTACAGATATCAAGAGGATGAACCTGAGAGTGCTCTGCCCAAGACGTAGCTTGTGCCCGCGTAGAGTGCGCTTGGAGACTGATAGGATCAGGCTTTCCCTTAAGGATGTACGCTGATTCAATTGCTAACCGCAACCACCGAGCGATTGTGCGCTTGGAAGCAGCTTGACCCTTACGGGGCCCAGCAAAAAGCACGAAAGGACGATCAGAGATACGGAAAGGATTTGTTACCCGAAGAAACCTATGAAGGGTCTTGCTAAGATCCAGACAACGGATTCCCTTATTTTCGCCAGCACACTGATCCTGCAAAAAACACGGTAGGAAAAATTGGCTCATTGATATGAAAGGACGTAAGTACCTTTGGAAGGAAAGAAGGAACAGTACACAACAGAACTCCCTTGTTTGAGAAGGAAAGATAGGGATCACTGCAGGACCAAGCTTGCAATTCGGACACTCTCCGTGCCGAAGTCATTGTTACTAGAAACAACGTTTTAAGCGTCAAATCTCTCACTGTGATGTGCTTAAGTGGCTCAAAAGGAGCCTGCATCAAAACCTTTAAGATGAGGGACAGATCCCATGCCGATTCCAGAGGTTGAACCGGAGGACGAACCACCTTTACCACCTTAAGGAAGCGGGACACATCTGCATGAGACGCTATAGAGCGACCACCAACAGGCCCAGAAAACAAGTCAATGCAGCTACTTGCACTCGGAGGGACCCCAATGCTAGCCCTTTATTGAGACCCTCCTGGAGGTAGGTAAGAATCTTCAGGATTCCCGTCTTCCAAGGAGAGATATGGCGCTGCACGAACCAAGCCTCGAAGATGTGCCAAACTTGGGCATATGCTGTTGAAGTTGATGGATAGCGTGCCTTTAGAAGGGTTGCGACCATGCTACTCATATAACCTTTACTGCTTAGGCATCAGCATTCAAGAGCCAGGCCATAAGCAAGTAGAGAGCCGGGTCATCCATCAGAATTGAACCTTGATGTAGTAGACCCCGACGAGCACCCAGATGCAATGGTGGTACTCGAGTTAAGTGAACTAGGTCCGCATACCAAGGCCTCCGAGGCCGGGAGCTACCAGGACCACCTTCCCCCAGTGTGCCAGAATTCTCCAGAGTACTCTGCCGATGAGAACCCACGGAGGAAAAACATATAGTACTTCCCCCTGCAGCCATGGTTGAGCCAGGGCATCCAATCCGGAGGACTGAAACTCCCTCCTGCGATTGAAAAATTCCGGTACCTTTGTATTCGTTGCCATCGCCTTTAGATCTAGTACCGGTTGCCCCCATGCTCGCACAATTCTCTGAAAAGCCCAAAGGGCTAGCTCCCACTCCCAGGGATCGAGAGGAAGTTGGCTTGCAAGTTTTGCATCCCAGCGATGTGTTGCGCCGAGAGAGCCTGCAGATGTGCTTCTGTCCAGGGAAGAAGGAGGGCCATTTCCTTGGATACTCCTAGGGACTTGGTGGTTGATATATGTCACTGTTGTTGCATTGTCGCATAGAACTCATACCACCTGTGCTTCGTGGAGAGGCAGAAAATGCCCGAATGCTAGGCAAACCACCCATGCTTCCAGTCGATTTATGGACCATTGTGTATCCTGAGTTGACCACGTCCCCTGCATCGACTGATGCTGACAGAGAGCACCCCAGCCAGAGAGACTTGCATCCGTTGTCACTAGAACCCAACGAGGAGTCTCCAGGGAAATACCTTTGAGTAGATGATGGGGCGTCAGCCACCAATTCAGGCTGTATCGGGTCTCCGGGAGGAGAGGCAGTCGGATGTTGTAGACTGCCGAAACAGGGGACCAGCGTGATAGAAGAGCGCTTTGGAGTCCGTTCATGTGTGCTCCGGCCCAAGGCATGACCTTGATAGTGACCACCATGGACCCCAGAATCTGTAGGTAATCCAAGACCGTCAGAGCTGTCTGAAGAAGGAACAAACACAGCAAGGCTGTGAACTTGTGAAGCCTTCCATGTGTTAGAAAGAACTTTCCCTTCGCCGTGTCGAAGCGGGCTGCTAGAAACTCGAGTCGCTGTGACAGCTGAAGATGACTTTTGGCAACATTTTTCTGTCGTCATATTTCTATGTTTCTATAAAGGTAAAAAGGGGACTGTTGTAGTTGTTGATAAGGACACCGCGCTGATGTCTAATAGTGCGGTATATAAGAATTGTTAATAAATAAATAAATAAAATAAGGAAGGACAGACTAGATAGGCCATGTGGTCTTTTTCTGTTGTCATGTTTCTATAAAGGTAAAAAAGGGGACTGTTGTAGTTGTTGATAAGGAAGGACAGACTAGATAGGCCATGTGGTCTTTTTCTGTCGTCATATTTCTATGTTTCTACATTTACCACCCAGCCGAGTTTCTCAAGGAAAGAAACCACTTAAGTCAGGGAGTCCGCTCAAATTAACCAGTTATCCAGGTAAGGATGCACCCTGATCCCTTGTTTTTCGCAGAGCTGCTGCAACTACTATTATGACCTTTGAGAAGGTGTGCGGAGCCGAGGCTAGGCCGAAAAGCATTGCACAAAACTGGAAGTGCTGACCCAGTACCGCAAAGTGGAGGAAATGCTGCTGGTCATCCTTTATAGGAATGCGGAAATAAGCCTCCGCCAGATCTAAAGAGGTGAGGAACTCTCCTGCAAGCACCGCCTGGATCACCGATCGAAGAGTTTTCATCCGGAAATGTGGAACCTGTAGACACCGATTTACACCTTTAAGGTCTAGAATTGGGCGGAAGGAACCATCCTTCTTGGGCACTATGAAATAAATGGAGTAACGCCCGTAGCCTCTTTCTTTGTGAGGGACAGGTCAAATAGCCCTCAAAAGAAGCAGGTAGCGGTGGGCAGTGGAGCAAATTGCCGCTCTTTTCAGTGATCTTTCACCTGGTGAGATGACAAATGCCTCGGGAATGGGCTGGGAATATTCAAGAACATAACCGTGGGAGTCTATGTCGAGGACCTACTGATCTGAAATAATGAGAGACCACTGACGAGAAAACAGAGCCAAACGTCCATCTATCTGAGGGATCCCTTCGGATGGACTGCCCTCCAGAAAAGGCTCCTGTGGCAGACTGTCTGGCCAGTCAGCAGGAAGATTTTGTGGGCCCCGCAAATTTGGAAGATGCCAAATAGTTCTCAGATCCCTTGCGAGCACTCCGAAAGGACTGCGATCTCTTGCCAAAATGCCCAGAAGTCGAAGAGGAGGAAAGCTTTCCAGGGTGATAGCGATGAGCGTCACAAAATTTGGAGGTGCATCTCAACATAGGCGAGTACCATTGAGAGAACATAAGAACATAAGATATGCCATTCTGGGTCAGACCAAGGACCATCAAGCCCAGTATCCTGTTTCCAACAGTGGCCAATCTAGGTCATATGTACTGTGACAAGGAAGCTTGTAGTGAGCCTATGGAAATAGGAGAAAGTGATGATTTTGCTTTTAAAAGTGACATCCCTGCAGTGCACAGGTTTCAGCTTTTGCATAAAGAAAGCAAGCAGAGAGAAACTGAATCTAGGCTTCCACACCCAAGCTCTGCTGACATAGTTGGAGGCTTGAAAGATAATTGCAAGCACCTGGTCAGAGAGGGAGAGTCACTGCCCTGGAAGCAGGGATATAAACCTTGGCTAGAGAGAAAGCAGGGGTGTAGGAGTGAGAGAGAGCATGGAAGGAGAGAGCATGAGTGGAGTGAGCACTGGAGAGAACTGCAGGAAGCAGAGAAGCAGGGAAGGCTTCAGACCCAGGTTCCTGAGCAGAAGGTTCAGAGAGTTCAGAGGTGGGGGCCCAGGACTCAGCACAGGAGTCCAAGGAGCCAAGCCTGGAACAGGGAGCTGTGGCAGAGCTCCAGGATTGAACTCAGAAAAGTGAACCAGGAACCGTTTCCCAGAAGCTGGAGAGAGACTGGTGAATACAGCCAGGGAGAAGTGTCCACAGTTCCAGATACAATTTATCCTTACCAGGTGGAGCTAGGCTCAGAGAGAACACACCCTGGGACATACGTTAAAAGCTCAGAGCAGGGATGTGCATTATCAGAGCCAGAGGAGATGCAGGTTGAGCCTATTGAGCAGGACTTATTGCCTCCAGAAGTACGCATGGACTGCACTCTATGCCAAGCTGTTAGCATTGAGTCCCTTTGCTAAAGAATAGCTGAAAAGATAAAGTCTCCTAAAAAGTAGAGTATTGAAACCTAGCCCAAACTGAAGGTAGGAACTTGCTCTTTTAATGAGGAGATACCTGTTGCATGTATATTTGAATGCTTAACGAAGACAAAGGTAAAAAGAAGATATTTTTACTTTGTTGAAGGAAGAAGCTGTGTTTTCTTTATCCATTACATTGATAAGCAGCTGCATATAATTAATGACTGTGAAGCTCATCCAGCCTGTTATAAAATAACCTTGAGCGAATGAATGGAGAAGTATCCTGTTACAGTCTACCTGAACTTTGTTTGCGTTTGGGAATAAATTTTGTCATTTGCCTTTACTTTCGGTTTCATGACTACATTTCACCTTAGAAGGCTAAAACTACAACTCCCAGCATGCCTCAGTGAGAAAGCTAGTTTATCCAACCTTTTTAAGAAAAGTTAATGGCAACCCTGCCCCTCTAAGCCTTAGGCAGAGGGCTAGGGCGTGACAGTACCTAGCAGTATCCCCAAGAGACACAGGTTCCACAATGCCTGTATTGGGTCAAGCATTGATATCCTGGGTCCCTTTTTAATAATGGTTTATGGACCTTCCCTCCAGGAACTTGTCCAAACCTCTTTTAAACCCAGCTACACTAACAGCCTTTACTACATCCTCCGGTAAAAAATTCCAGAGTTTGATTACACGTTGAGTGAAAAAATATTTTCTCTTTATTTGTCTTAAATAGTTTACCCTATAGCTTCATTGCATGTCCCCTAGTCTTTCTATATTCTGATAGCATAAACAATCGATCTATGTTTACCTGTTCCACTCCATTCATTAATTTATAGACCTCTATCATATCTCCCCTCAACTATCTCTTTTCCAGGTTGAAGAGCCCTAACCTTTGTAGCCTCTCTTCATAGGAGAAACCTTCCATCCCCTTTACCATTTTGGTGGCTCTTCTCTGTACCTTTTCTAATAATGCTGTATCCTTTTTAAGATACGGTGAACAGAATTGCACACAATATTCAAGGTGTGGTCGTACCATGGAACGATACAGAGGCATTATAATATCCTTTGTTTTATTTTCCATTCCTTTCCTTATGATACCTAGCATTCTATTTGTTTTCTTGGCTGCTGCTGCACACTGGGTGGAGGGTTTTAACATGTTATCCACGATGATGCCTAAATCTTTTTCCTGGGTGGTGGTTCCCAATGTGGAACCTTGCATCGTGTAACCATATTGTGGGTTGTTCTTTCCTAGGTGCATAACTTTGCACTTGTCCACATTAAATTTCTTCTGCCATTTGGATGCCCAGTCTTCCAATTTATCCAGATCCTCTTGCAGTTTTCCACAATCCCCTTGAGTTTTATCAGCTTTAAACAGTTTTGTGTCATCTGCAAATTTGATAACCTCACTAGTTATTCCCTTTTCCAGATCATTTATGAATATGTCAAAAAGCAGTGGACCCAGTACAGATCCCTGGGTTACTCCACTATTCACCTTTTTCCATTGTGAAAATTGGCCATTTAGCCCTACCCTCTGCTTTCTATCTTTTAACCAGTTCCCAATCCACAATAGTACACTGCTTCCTATCCCATGACTTTTTAGTTTTGCCAAAAGTCTCGGATGAGGGACCTTGTCAAAGGCTTTCTGAAAGTCCAGATACACTATATCAACCGACTCACCTTTGTCTACCTGTTTATTCACACCTTCAAAAAAAACATAACAGATTAGTAAGACAAGATCTTCCTTGTCTAAAGCCATGTTGACTGTCTCCCATTAGGCCATGACTATCTACATGCTGAGTAATTTTGTTCTTTATGATGGTTTCTACCATTTTTCCCGGTACTGACATCAGGCTCACTGGTCTGTAGTTTCCCGGATCACCCCTGGATCCCTTTTTAAAAATTGGCGTTATATTGGCGATCCTCCAATCTTCAGGTATTACAGATGATTTTAATGAAAGTTCACAGATTACTAATAGCAGGTCTGCAATCTCATATTTCAGTTCTTTCAACACCCTTGGATGTATACCATCCGGTCCAGGTGATTTGCTACTTTTCAGTTTATCAAATAGTTGTAATACATCTTCCCGGTGTAGCGATATTTCTCTCAATTCCTCTGCAGTATCACCTTTAAATACCACTTCAGTCTTGGGTAACATCCCTATATCTTCCTCAGTAAAGACTGAAGCAAAGATTCATTCAGTCTCTCCACTATAGCCTTGTCTCCTCTTACTGCCCCTTTTACCCCTCTATCGTCTAACAGTCCAATTGACTCTCTCACAGGCTTTTTATCACGAATGTACTTGAAAAAGTCTTTATTTCACGTTTTTGCTTCCATAGCAAGTTTCTTCTCAAATTCTCGCTTTGCCTGCCTTATCAATGCTTTGCATTTACCTTGCCAGTGCTTGTGCTATTTCCAGTTTTCGTCATTTGGCTCTTTTTTCCATTTCCTGAAAGATGCTTTTTTGGCAGCAACAGCCTCTCTGACCTCACCTTTAAACCATGCTGGCAGTTTTTTGGACTTTCTTCCACTTTTCTTAATGCATGGAATACAGCTGATCTGGGTTTCCAGGATAGTATTTTTAAACAACACCCAAGCTTGATGTAAGTTTTAACCTTTGCAACCACTCCTTTTAGTTTTTTCTTAACTATTTTCCTCATTTTATCATAGTCTCCCTTTCGAAAGTTAAAAGGTAGTACTGTGGATTTCCTTACTATCCCTCTTCCACTAATTAAATCAAAGGCGATCATGCTATGATCACTATTGCCAAGTGGCCCCAACACCCTTATTTCTTGCACCAGATCTGGTGTTCCACTAAGGACTAGGTCCAATATGGCTTCCCCTCTGGTCAGTTCATGAACCAGCTGCTCCAAGAAGCAGTCATTTATTTCATCTAGGAACTTTATCTCCCTAGCATGTCCTGCCGTGACACTGACCCAGTCGATACCGGGGTAATTCAGAGGAATGCCTACTAGCAAATTTAGGCTTTTATCTTCCAGGAGCCACTGGGGACGAACTTCACCTAGGTCTTTGACCAATTTGTCCAGGTCCTCCCCAAAAAGGAGCTTCCCTCTGAAGGGATAGAGAGGCGTGCCTTAGATGCTGAGTCTGCTGACCCTTGTCGAAGCTAGAACCATCTGACAGATGCTGTCACCATCACCACTGCTCTCACCGAGAGGCGCAAGAGATCATAAATGGTATCTGCCAAGAACGCTGTGACCAATTCCAGATGAGCCAGTCTGGATCTTCCGGCAGATGTTGAATCCACCGGAGAAGGGCTCGGGCTGCTAGACCCCCACAAACAGAGGCCTGGAGAGATAATGATGAAGCCAAAAAGACCATCTTGAGAAGACTCTCAACTTTCCTATCTTGCTGGTCACGAAGTGCTGCACCACTCTCCATGGGAATGGTAGTTTGCTTTGTTACTCTGGTCACAAGGGCATCCACCTTGGGGTACGTTAGCCATTTATGTAAGTCCGGCGATGCCCAGAGATAAAGCTGCCGTAGATGGTGGGCAGAACGGAGGGGAATATCTGGAGAGTCCCATTCTGACAACACCATTTGTTGCAGCTCTGCTGGGAATGGAAAGGCTTTAGAGGGATTGCAACTGCTTTGCAATATCGGATGTGACTGAGAAGTAGTAGCAGACTGCGAATCTTGCTGCTCCGGCTGATCCATCAAACGTAGGGCCTCAACTACCTGCACAATTAGTGCCGGCAACTCCTCTTTGCGAAACAGGTGAATGTCCTGTGTTTCTCATTGGTCCTCCACAGAAAACCCTGAAGGTGACCATTCCCCATCCTCCCGGTCTGACAAGCAGTCGCTCTCCTCACCAGAGGACGGTCCCTCCTCTGGACTTTTGGCCAAGTGCTTTGTAGCCCATGAAACCTCCTTAGGAGACCGAGTATCTAACTTGGATATCTCCTCTTGTCTAGAGCGCTTGTGGGAGGTTGTGGCTGAAGACTGAGGCATCTGAGCCAGGATATCCACCATAGATCTGGAAGAATTAGTGTGCCAGATATCCCAGGCTTGCCTAAAAAGAGCTAAAACCTGGGTATCCAAGGCATGCAGTGGCTCTTGTTGACTGAAAGACTCTGGAGCAAGAGGGAATAAGCAATGGGGAGAGACAGGTTCGCCCACTGGAGGAAGCTGCCTGGTTCCTCCTAGCCCCTAAGGACGTGCAGCAGGACTGCCTCTGTCCTTAGCCCTCTTGGTCAATGTCGCAGAACTCTCCCCGGGGTGATCAAAGCACACACTACAAATGCTATCCTGCAAATCTTTGTTTCTTCATGCAGATCATGCACCTTTGAAGGGAAGGCATATCAGAGACAGTCAATGACGGACCACGGCCCCGTGAGGCACAAAAAAACAAAAAATCTCTGAAAAACCGGCTGGAAAGACCCCAAAGAGGCACAGACTGGCAGGGGAGGCAGTAAATAATAAATTAATTTGCCCACAAAAGTCTGCCAAAAAACGGAGCTGTCTGTAAAAATCCCGCTGAAACAAAATGGCCACTGCTAAAATCCCACCGAAGAAAAGAACACCCTGAAGCCTTAAAACATGCTGAAAAATAAAAAAAAAACAAAAAAATCCTAGGAGCTAGGGCTGTAAGGACCCTAAAAAGTGAGCTTATACCCAAATTCTGGCCCCAGGTTATCCCCACAAGCATCCCGATGCAAATCGGGAGAGAGAAGGGGGAGGGGGGACTTTGAAGATCAACTCATTGTGCCTGGAACAGAAGCAGTGCAGAGAAGCCAAGGCAGACTGAAAATCACGTCACAGCAGAGGAGAGATGAAGCTTCTAGGGAAAAAACTGCGGGTTCCCCTGATGACCGGCAGCTCAGCTCCTCATGAGCTGATGCCGGTGTTCTCCCCAGCAGAGAGGGAAGCTCAACTGATCCTCCTGACCAGGAGCTCAACCTCAATCTGCCTGCACCAAAAAAAAAAAAAAATATATATATATACATACATATATATATATATATATATATTTTTTTTTTTTTATATATATATATATATATTTTTTTTTTATATATATATATATATATATATATGTATGATGCTGGGAAACCCAGAGGGGCACCTCTAGTGTGCGCTAGGTGCATCCAGCAGGAACAATAAAAAACTACACTCCACATCTGCTGGAGACAGAGAAATACTGGAGCGCCTTCTACTGGGGGTAGCTAGATATTATCAGGGAATGGCCAATCAGGCTAGTAGTATTTTTTTTATTTGTCTCTGTCTCCAACATCTGCTGGTAGGGCAATTAAACCCACTTGTCTGGACTGGTCTAGCAGGATGTACTGGAAAGATACAGATAGAGTGAGTTCACCGGATTGATGTCTGGAGGGAAGGTGAGGCTAGACCCAGGCCAGTGATAACGCAGTTTCTGAGCTTTCATCAAAAAGAGACTGTGCTTAGAGCAGCACGTAACCAGCACAATGTGGAACATGAAGGCCGTAAAATATTAATCTTTCAGGACTTTACACCAGAGGTAGCCCTTAAGAGGAAAGCTTTCGCGGACATATGTAGCTCATTTATTTAACAGTATTTCTAAACCGCCTTATCTTAATAATCAAGGTGGTATCACAGCAAGCAATCAGGTAAAGTGGGTGTGTTATACATGCAGTGAGGGTGAGCCTTAGTTGTGTGTGGGCTGTGTTGTGTGCTAGATTTGTTTGAGCTATGTACAAAGTGGGCTATCTACAGTGGTGCTAAAAACACATTTTATATACATACAGTGTTAGGAGGTATGGCGTGCTGTTGTACATTCTCTTAGGTTATGTGATGTGTCCATAGTGCTCTATGAACAGCATGGTTTTCAGCTGTTTTCTGAAGTCTTTGAGGTCTGGAGTTGCCCTCAAATCGTCCGGTAGATTGTTCCATATTGTTGGAGCAGCCATGGAGAGTGCTCTGTCTGTTGTGTCCTTGCGTTTGTGCTTGTATTCATTTGGGGTACTGACTCGGTTGTGTGTTTGTTTTCTTCTAGGACGTGTGCTGGTTTCTGGTTGTATGAGCGTGTGGAGGCTGTTGGCTGATGTGTGCTGTTTTATCTTAAATAGGTTTATGATGGTCTTGTATCTGATGCGTGCACTGATTGGAAGCCAGTGTAAGTCCTTTAAGGTAGGTGTGATGTGCTCCTGCCTTGCAGCTCCGGATATGATTCGTGCTGCAGTGTTTTGTGCCAATTGGAGTGGTTTGAGGGCTTGTTTCGGTAGTCCAAGTTATATCGGATTGCAGAAGTCCAGTAGTGGGGTTATCAGAGCTTGACAGACGGTACGGAAGTGTTCTGGGGCGAGGAGTGGTTTCAGTCTCCTGATGATTCGCATCTTGTAGTAGGCTTTTTGGATTGTTTTGTCTATGTGTGGTTTGAGATTGAGTTTATTGTCCAGAGTAACCCCAAGGTATCTCACCTCTGATCTTATCGGTATCGTAGTGCTTTGTATCTTTATGTTTGGTGGGAATATGAAGCTTTGGTTCCGAGTGATGATTAAGGCTTCGGTCTTGTTATAGTTTATTGCGAGGTTGTTGTTTTGGCACCAACTCGTCATTTGGGTAAGGCAGTCTGTTATCTTAGAGAAGTCCGGGTTGTCGATTGATATCGGGGTGTATATCATGATGTCGTCTTATATATTGTGTATTGAATGTTGTTCTCTTTCATAATGTTGCATATTGGTTGGATGTAGATGTTAAATAGGAGTGCTGAGAGTGCTGATCCTTGCGGTACTCCTTGTTGGACATTTATGGGTCGGGAGGTGTCGCGTCCCACCTTGACCTGTAGCTGTCTTTCGGTGAGGTACGAGTGGAACCATTTCAATGTGATGCCGTGTATACCAGTGTTCTTTAGTCTCTCCAGGAGCGTATTGTGGTCAACTGTGTCGAAAGCTGAGGAGATGTTGATGAAGATCATTATAAGTCCATTCCTGGTGTTGTCAATTATTCTTAAGATGCTGTCGAAGAGGTAGATCAGTAGAGTTTCGACTCCATGGTTCGGACGAAATCCGTGTTGGTTGTCGTCGAGTGTTTCGTGTTTGTCGATGTGTTCCTGAAGTTGTAGTTGAACCGTTTTTTCGATTATTTTTGCGAGGAAGGGTATGCTGGAGATTGGGCGGTATGCTGCTGGATCTTTTTTGTCGAGAGTTGTTTTCTTTATGATTGGTCTTACTGAGGCAAGCTTTAGTTGCTTTGGCATGAGTCCTTGAGTGAGTGAGTTGTGTACCATTTTATGAATGGTTGGGATGAAGTTTGATTTGGTGACTTTGACCCATGACACTGGGCATGGGTCTGTAGGAGCAGTGCTTGTGTTGATTGTGGAGATGATGTGGGATATCTGTTCTGTTGAGGGTGAGTAGAATGTGCCCCAGGTTTTGGGGTGTACGTTCATTCCGGTGGTTCCACTGGGTGTTGTTCGCTCTGTGGAGTGAAATTTGTCTTTGATGTGGTCGGTGAATTTCTGTGGATCAACTTGTACTTCCCCTTCTGTTGCTTGCTCTTTTGTGAGGATCTTTACTATTTCGAAAAGTTCTCTGGGTTTGTTGATGGAAGTATTTATCATGTTTGTGTGGAATTCTTTCTTTGATTGGTTGATGTGATCATTGTATTGTTTTTGCTTTGTTAGGTAAAGATGTTGGTCGGAAGTTGTTTTGTTTTTTCTCCATCTCCGTTCAATCTTCCTGAGCTCCCTCTTTTCCTGTCATATTTTTGCTGAGTACCATGGCTTGTTTTGTCTCTTGTTGTGGTGTTGTATCTTGGTCCCGCCATCGGATGGTTTGGCGGCATTAGCTAAAATGCTGTTCCAGTTGGAAACTTGTTCCTCCAGGTCCTCTGTGTCAATGTTCAAGTGTTGTATTGTGTCCTGTATGAATTCGTCCCTGTCAAAGGACTTGAATCGTCTTTGTGTGTGTGGGATGTTCGCTCTTTCGTTTGTCTGGTCCTCTTGTGATCGCAGCTTTGTCTCGATTAAGTAATGGTCAGACCATGGTACTGGGGTGATGGTGGGTTTAGAAATTAGGTCTCTTGATGTTAGGTAGTTTGATGCGAAGATGAGGTCTGGGGATGATCCAAGTCTGTGTGTTGGTGCATTGATTAGCACATAAGAATAGAGTAATGTCAACAAAACACACTGTGATGGTAGCAAAATTGTCTGCACTTAAAACAGCCACATACATGTGCACAAACATTGAGCCTGCTTCTCTTGGTGCGCTGCTTGGCGTATTTTTCATCTGGCCCGCAGCAGCACCAGCAGAAAATCAGCCATCATAGTGGTGTTCCATCTTCCTTGGTACCTTCTCTCTGCGTTCTTGATGTCCTGGTGAAACCTTTCACCTTGTTCTTCACTGTACGCCCCCAAGTTTTCGGGAAAGTAGATCACATGGGAGTGCAAGAAATGGACTTTCAGGCTCATGTTACAGCCTTGTTCTTTGAAGGCATTGAGCATCCTGGCAACAATATCCTTATAGTTCTCATCCCGCCTGTTCCCCAAGATGAGAACAACATCCTTGAAGGAATCCCAGGCTTCTTTTTCCTTCTCAGACATCGTTTCAGTGAATGCTCCATCTGAAATGAGTTCCTTATATCAGGGCCAACAAACACTCCTTCCTTTAGCTTTGCTTCAGAAAGGGGGGGAACTTTGAGCAAAGGTACCGAAAGCACTCACCATCTTTTGGAAGGGACTTGATGAATTGCTTAATGAGACCCAACTTAATGTGGAGAGGTGGTAATAGAAGTCGCGGGGCCCGGCTATCCACAAGCAAAGGAAGCAGGGATATTTGGTGAACCGGATTGCTGCCCTAATAGCATGGATAGAATTTTAAAGTCTCCACAAATCATCCACTTATGCTCATCATAACGAATCTTCTGAAGAATCAGGGCCAAATTCTCGTATTTTTCTTGGAGAATAACAGAGTGAGCAATAGGAACTGAAGCGAATGTGTTGCCATTATGAAGAAGAACACCTTTATGCTGTCTTTTGACCCTGTGTTTATCTGAGTGAATTGAAGTGAGGTCATTGCTTGAAGGAAGGCCTCTGCATCTTTTGTATTGGCGGACTTGAGGTTGAAGTCTCCGATTAGTAGTGCTGGTTTGTTGTTTGTAGTTATGGCACATGCTTCTTCGAGTGTGGAGGCTAGTTCGTCGGGTGGAGCGCGGGGTGCTCTGTAGGTTAGGCAGATTGCAATGTTCTTGTTCTTGATGCTAATTGTGTTACATTGCTGTGTGTCTGTGAGGTTCTGTGTCTTGAACTTAAGTTTTGTTTTTGCTATTATCAGTACTCCTCCTCCACGCTTGTGGGTGCATGGGCAGTTGTACGATGAGTAGTTTTTCGGTACTAGTTGGTTGAGTAGTACACTGTCGGTAGGGTTGAGCCATGTCTCTGTGATGCATATTATGTCGGGCTGTCGCTCTTCTATGTGGTCTACAAGAGTGTGTATCTTGTTGCAGACGGATCTGGCGTTTATGAGCTCAATTGTTGTTGTCTTTGTGGAGGAGGTTGTTGTTACATGTGCTTCCTTTGTGCCGGTGTTGGGGTTTGATTTGTGTCTGTTTGGTCGCTTTGCTTGTGAGGTTCCGATTGTCTCTTTGTGTATGTGTTGTGGTTCGAAATATGGCAATGCAGTTGGAGGGTACCATGGTGTGTTTGTTTGTGGGTAGTGGAGGTGTGTGGTAGGTGGGAGGAGTTGTGTGACAAGTAGGTAGAGAGGGAGGAAGTATGTGGCATGCATGTTGGTAGTTTGTGTTGATCTGTTGGGGTGATGCCTGTCTCCTTAGGTCTTCGTCTGTTGTCTGCTTGGGGAGAGCTGAACTTGGTGCGAGCCGGATCTGTGGAGGTCGTCTTGGTGCGGGAGCCTGTCCCGTGGAGGGACCCTGTCCCGTGGAGGGCGAGCCAGATCTGTGGAGGTCGTCTTGGTGCGGGAGCCTGTCCCGTGGAGGAAACCTGTCCCGTGGAGGGCGAGCCGGATCTGTGGAGGTCGTCTTGGTGTGGGAGCCTGTCCCGTGGAGGGAGCCTGTCCCGTGGAGGGCGAGCCGGATCTGTGGAGGTCGTCTAGGTGCGGGAGCCTGTCTCGTGGAGGGAGCCTGTCCCATGGAGGGCGAGCCGGATCTGTGGAGGTCGTCTAGGTGTGGGAGCCTGTCCCGTGGAGGGAGCCTGTCCCGTGGAGGGCGAGCCGGATCTGTGGAGGTCATCTAGGTGCGGGAGCTTGTCCCGTGGAGGGAAGGCCGGGGCTATTAGGGAGTGTGTTGTGGAAGAGGGGGTTTTTGGTGGTGTGAGATGCGTTATGTTCTGTGAGAGTTCTACTTGCGGTTTTGATGTCCTTCTCCTTGGTCTGCTCCTCTGTCGGGATCCGTTGGGATGCTGTCGGCGCTGCTGATTCCCTTGGATGTTTCCTTCTTTTCGCCTTCGTGCCGCGCCTAAGGGCCACGCCAAAGGGCCCTCTGGTGAGGCCCTCAGGTGCGGGCCCCCCAGGCGCGGGTGCGCCCTGCAGGGACGCCACTTTTATCCCTGGCCGGCTGCTGCTTCTCGGGCTCACACTGCCCGGATTGGGCAGGAGCTGAAGAGGAGGTGGAGTGTTCCGGCAGCGGCGTCTCTGCGAGCAGGGACGCCGCTTTTATTCCTGGCCAGCTGCTGCTTCTCGGGCTCCCACTGCCCGGATTGGGCAGGAGCTGAAGAGGGGGTAGAGTGTTCTGGCAGCGGCGTCTCTGCGAGCAGGGACGTCGCTTTTATCCCTGGCCGGCTGCTGCTTCTCGGGCTCCCACTGCCCGGATTGGGCAGGAGCTGAAGAGGGGGTGGAGTGTTCCGGCAGCGGCGTCTCTGTGAGCAGGGACGCCGCTTTTATCCCTGGCCGGCTGCTGCTTCTCGGGCTCCCACTGCCCGGATTGGGCAGGAGCTGAAGAGGGGGTGGAGTGTTCCGGCAGCGGCGTCTCTGCGAGCAGGGACGCCGCTTTTATCCCTGGCCGGCTGCTGCTTCTCGGGCTCCCACTGCCCAGATTGGGCAGGAGCTGAAGAGGGAGTGGAGTGTTCCGGCAGCGGCGTCTCTGCGAGCAGGGACGCCGCTTTTATCCCTGGCCGGCTGCTGCTTCTCGGGCTCCCACTGCCCGGATTGGGCAGGAGCTGAAGAGGGGGTGGAGTGTTCCGGCAGCGGCATAAGGTTCTCCTTGGCATAAGGTTCTCCTTGGCATACCCCGCTAAGCTGAGAGTGACCATTCAGGGGCAACAACGGACTTTCGTATCCCCAGAAGCAGCTAAGACCTTTTGGGCAGAGATCGGAAAGGAGAATGCGGCTGTGGATTCTTGACTGGGAACATTGGAACTAAGGCACTGCAGCCCCTAGGGCAGCAAATAACATCAGGTGGCTGCATTACCAAACTCTCAGCGGCAGAACTAGGCAAACAAGCAAAGACTTTGAAACAGCTGGCTGGCCAGTGACTTATGAGCTAACTGTGATCAATGGTAAACAAGGCTGATAGAGTATAATTGGGCTCACAAAGTCCCTGAGGGGAACCAGAACTTGATGATCAACCCAGTGAACTGGGATGCCCTTGCAAGGACCAGAACATGTGGTGGCCCAGGCAAATCTTGCTGTGAAATTGAAAGTCTGTACAGAAGTGGTGAGGAACAAGCTAGAGAGGGTAGTGAGGATCAGTACCCCCTTAGGTACTACTCAGGGGGTGCACAGATGGGAGATAACACAGAGGGTGTGGGGCCTGAGGGTTAGTAGGGGTGCACGGGAGGAAAAGTAGAAGACAAAAAGTAAATGGGGGAGACTAATAGTCGAGCTCATTAAGACTGAAGAACACTTTACAAGGGAGTAATCCTCCCACTAGGATAGCATATGTTGTCTCTCTCAATAGGGGAAGGAGGGGGGAATGAACCCCTTATGCCATTTGCTGGAAGGTCCCAAAGAGGGCAGGATAGGCAATGGGAGGAGAGAGGGTAGGGACAGGTAAGCCGTGGGGGTATGAGAATGGAAAGTGGATTCTAGAGTCAGGGATAGGTGGGGTAGAGGAGGGGTAAGAGGGAAGGGTAGTCAAGCTATAACCACAACTCACCTATTAAAGCTTCAAGCCCATTGTCATTCAAGAAAATTAGAAGGAGTGAAGGGGGGCCCCTGGGCTGGGAGGGAAACCCCGAAAAAAACAAGCAGTTTATTCGCCAGATTCCTCAAAAAGCCAGATCTTGGGGGTCAAGATAGTTTCATGGAATGTCTGTGGACTGGGCTCCCCCATAAAATGGTATAAGCAGGGCCAGTCCATCCATTGTGCAAGAATATTGTTCACACAGGGCCCCACGTGAACTTCATTCGCACACAATGGATGGCTTCAGATGGAGCTGGGGAAATCTGCACAGTGTGAAAAGCGTGGTTTTTCCCTGTGTTATTGTGAAGTGCGCAAGTGCTGGGAAATGATCTTTAACCTTTCCCGGCATTCAAAGTGCTTCACAGTACATCTGCCAGCATGAGGGAAAACTATGCTCTTCACACTGGCAGCTGTGCAGAGGGAGCTGGGGCCTTGCGCGGGCCTCCTCGGCCACCTCTGAAGCCCCTTAGACAGCCAGGGGTCTCTTCAGAGGGGGGGGGAGGGGGAGGTGTCTAGCATAGGACAGGAAATAGCCAATGGTGGTCTAGGATTGGAAATGGGCTGATGGGGGAGGAAGCTTGGACTGGAAATGGGCTGATGGGGAGCTGGAATATGACTGGAAATGGGCTTATAGGGGGCTGGAACATGACTGGAAATGGACTGATGGGGGGCTAAGATTGGAAATGGGCTGATGGGGGAGCTTGGACTGGAAATGGGTGATGGGGAACTGGAACAGGACTGGAAATGGGCTTATGGCGGGCTGAAATAGGACTGGAAATGGCTGATGGGGTCTAGGAATGGAAATGGACTGATGGGGGAGCTTGGACTGCAAATGGGCTGATGGGGAGCTGGAATAGGACTGGAAATGGCTGATGGGGGTCTAGGAATGGAAATGGACTGATGGGGGAGCTTGGACTGGAAATGGGTGATGGGGAGCTGGAACAGGACTGGAAATGGCTGATGTGGTGGCTAGGATTGGAAATGTGCTGATGGGTGGAGGCTGAACTGGAAATGAATTGATGGGGAGCTGGAATATGACTGGAAATGGGCTTATGTGGGGCTGGAACAGGACTGAAAATGGGCTGATGGGGGGGAGCTTGTACTGGAAATGGGCTGATGGGGGCTGGAATAGGACTTGAAATGGCTGATGGGCTAGGATTAGAAATGGACTGATGGGGGAGCTTGGACTGGAAATGGGCTGATGCGGAGGCATGGGAGAATTGGACTAGAAGGGAGTGGATACTGGGTGGGGCTGGAACTAGAAGCCTGGAGACAATACGCCCATCAATGCACAAATAAGTCTAGGCCCCATATGTTGGAAGCACAAGCAGCACTGAATGAGTTATTGCACCAAGGGGTGAAAAAGACAATTTTTTATTACAAATTTCAACTTCACAAGTTTGGTACACAAGACTGGACACCTGTTGGCAAGGTGTCTTAAAGAGAGAAGGACCCAATAGGATAATCCCAGTGCTCCAGAATCAGAAAGGGAAAATCATCAAAGATTTTGCGGGTATAGCCCAAATATTTCTGCAATTTTACAAGAAGTAGTATACCAGTGAGAGGGTATCACTGGAGAGGTTTGGGGGCCTACCTAGCCAAGATATCTCTTCCCCAGGTCACTCCCAAATAGGCAAAAGTATCAGAAACCCCAATCTCAGCTCAAGAGATTCAACAAGAGATACAGCCAGCCAGGCCACAGGGCCAATGGATATAATGCAGATTTTTATAAATTAGTGTCAGACCTGGTAATGGCCCCACTGATGGCCACCTTTCAGGCATGCGCGGAACAGAGAGGTTTCAAGTAGGGGGCGAAATAAATCTTACATTATATTACTACCAAAGCCGGGTAAAAACTTGATGCAAGCAAGCTCATATCACCCAATATCACTCTTGAACTTCAATGTTAAACCCTTTGCAAAGATACTAGCAGAAAGTTTGGTCCCGTGTCTTCCTGTCTTGCTACACCCGAGTCAGGTGGGTTTTGTCAGCGGCCGATATGCTGCTAAAAATCTGAGATACATTATCGTCTCATTGGAGAGGGCTCGGGAGAAGCATATCCCCTCCTTATTAATCAGTTCTGATGCCAAAAAGGCTTTTGATTGGGTGGGCTAAAACTATCTATTTCAACTATTGCCCCACTATGAGATAGGCGATGCTTTTATACGGATGATCGGCACCCTCTATACTATCCCGACAATGCTGTGCTTGTCAATGACCTTCTCTCTGATGGCTTTGACTTGGAGTGCAGTACAAGAAAAAGCTGCCCCATGTCCCCACTCTTTTTGTGCTCTTTCTGGACCCTTTTTTTTTTTTGCAAAGTGGCAGAATGTCATGAGGTGAGGGGGGGGGGGATAGGACCATCTGAATTCAAGTTGGCAGCCTTCACGGATGATACACTGGTCCACCTTACAGAGCCTCATAAGAACATAAGAACAAAAGATATGCCATACTGGGTCAGACCAAGGTCCATCAAGCCCAGTATCCTGCTTCCAACAGTGGCCAATCTAGGTCATACGTACCTAGCCAGTTTCCCCAAAAGACACAGGTTCCGCAATGCTTGTACTGGGTCAAGCATTGATATCCTGTGTCCATTTTTAATAATGGTTTATGGACCTTTCCTCCAGGAACTTGTCCAAACCTTTTCTAAACCCAGCTACACTAACAACCTTTACTATATCCTCCGGTAACAAATTCCAGAGTTTGATTACACATTGAGTGAAAAACTATTTTCTCTTATTTTTCTTAATTAGCTTACCCTGTAGCTTCATTGCATGTCCCCTAGTCTTTCTATATTCTGATAACATAAACAATCAATCTACGTTTACCTGTTCCATTCCGTTCATTAATTTATAGACTTCTATCATATCTCCCCTCAGCCGTCTCTTTTCCAGGTTAAAGAGCCCTAACCTTTTTAGCCTTTCTTCATAGGAGTATCCTTCCATCCCCTTTCCCATTTTGGTGGCTCTTCTCTGAACCTTTTCTAATAACGCTATATCCTTTTTAAGATACGGTGACCAGAACTGCACACAATATTCAAGGTGTGGTCGCACCATGGAATGATACAGAGGCATTATAATATCCTTTGTTTTATTTTCCATTCCTTTCCTTATGATATCTAGCATTCTATTTGCTCTCTTTGCTGCCGCTGCACACTGGGCAGAGTGATTTAACATGTTATCCACAATGATGCCTAAATCTATTTCCTGGGTGCTGGTTCCTATTGTGGAACCTTGCATCGTGTAACCATAGTTTGGGTTGTTCTTCCCTAGGTGCATAACTTTGCACTTGTGCACATTACATTTCATCTGCCATTTGGATGTCTAGTCTTCCAATTTATCAACATCCCCTTGCAATTTTCCACAATCCTCTTGCGTGTTAACAACTTTAAACAGTTTTCTGTCGTCTGCAAATTTGATAACCTCACTCGTTATTCCCTTTTCCAGGTCATTTATGAATATGTCAAAAAGCAGCGGACCCAGCACAGATCCCTGGGGTACACCACTATTCACCTTTCTCCTTTTGGAAAATTGGCCATTTAGCCCTACCCTTTGCTTTCTATCTTTTTACCAGTTCCTGATCCACAATAGTACACTGCCTCCTATCCCATGACAACTCTGATTTCAGCATATAAAAAAAGTCTCAGTACAGACAATACAAACCCTCTCACTAGCAAGCTTATTGTGAATTAATACAAGAAAGTCATTCAGGACCTAGAGTAAATCTACCATGCCAGTACTAATTTCCAAAACTAACACAATGCGGATGCTACTACAGAAATGGCAGCCCATAAATATTACAGTGCGCTCTCTTTGTGTGGTGCAGAAGTGGAGTGTCAGTGTTTGTTTGAATGTGGTGCAGAGTTGTGAGGTACTTCTGTATGTGCGGTTTGCAGGTGAGCTGCCTCTGTGTGTGTGTGTGAGTTGGTGGTGTGGTGTGTGTATCCTTATCATGTGGAGGTGGGGTGTCTATGGGGGTGCTCATGTGTGTGTTTCGGGGGAGGGTAATACACCTTTTGAAAACACCTTGCACTCTTTCCTCCCCCTCCAACCCTTCCCTTGCTGCCTCCTCTTCCCCCTTCAACAACCCTCCTAGCACTCCCATCCCCAGCCATAAAATCCTACATCCGCTGTTTTTAATAGGCCTGTCAGCGTAAAAATGGTCCTGTAATCATGGTAAGAGATTTATCTAACAGGCATTTTCATACCACTTTATCATTTTAGTCAAAGCAGTTTGTACTGTAACTTAATATGTACATTAAACAGGGACACTGATTGTTTCGATTATAAGAACATAAGAACATAAGATATGCCATACTGGGTCAGACCAAGGTCCATCAAGCCCAGTATCCTGTTTCCAACAGTGGCCAATCTAGGTCATATGTACCTAGCAGTTTCCCCAAGAGACACAGGTTCCACAAATGCTTGTACTGGGTCAAGGATTCATATCCTGGGTCCCTTCTTAATAATGGTTTATGGACCATTCCTCCAGGAACTTGTCCAAACCTTTTTTAAACCCAGCTACACTAACAGCCTTTACTACATCCTCCGGTAACAAATTCCAGAGTTTGATTACACGTTGAGTGAAAAAATATTTTCTTTTATTAGTCTTAAATCTCTCACTTGGTTTGCAGCTTGTCGTGCTGTGAGGGCTTGCGTGCATCAGTGATGCTGAGAGCTAAACTATCCGTAGTTTAACTACTGGCAGGGTCTCCCAAGATGGACAGGTCTCAGCTGAGGTGCCAGACGAAGACAAACCACCCATCTGGGCAGCAGCAGAATGGGATAGTGTTGACGGCGGAGGATCACATTTCTGTGACAACGGCAACAACACCAAACTTAAACTGCGCGGAAGGAAGGCCCGGCAATCTACTTCTGTATCTTGCCATGAAAACCCAATGGATAGTTACAACAAAACAAATTGTGCTATGGTGCTGGAAGATGAGACTCCCAGGTCGGAAGGCACTCAACTAGCTACTGGGGAAGAGCTGAAGACTTTTCAGAGTAAAGCCAGCATTTATGATGTGGTTGGATCAAAGCCCTCGGGAAGTCTGACTGCTGATGTAGCTGCGCATGAAATGAGAGTCAGAAGCTGTAAAGATGTCTTACACATTGGAACATGTAACGTACGAAGCATGAACCAAGGGAAGTTGGAGGTGGTCAAGAATGAAATGGAACGTGTACAACTTGATCTGTTGGGTGTCAGCGAACTGAAATGGACTGGCATCGGGCACTTTGCATCAGATGATCACATGGTCTACTATGCTGGAAATGAAAGACAAAGAAGAAATGGTGTTGCGTTTATAATAAAGAAGAAACTTGCAAGAACTGTAATGAAATACAATGCAGTCAGCGAACGCTTAATCTCTATTCGTCTACGAGGATTGCCTATCAACACAACTATAATTCAAGTATATGCCCCAACAACAGCTGCAGAAGAGAATGAAATTGAAGAGTTCTATGAACAAGTACAAGCTGAAATTGACAGAACATGCAAACAGGATATCCTGATAGTCATGGGTGACTGGAACGCAAAAGTTGGCAACAAAGAAGAAGGCAAAGTAGTTGGAAAATATGGACTTGGCAACAGAAATGAAGCTGGAGAAAGATTGATAGAATTCTGCAAGACCAATGATCTATTCATCTCAAGCACCTTCTTCCAGCAACACAAGCGGCGACTGTACACATGGACTTCACCCAATGGATTGTATAAAAATCAAATTGACTACATCTGTGGAAGTCAACGATGGAAAAGCTCTGTAACATCAACCAAGACAAAACCTGGAGCTGACTGTGGTACAGATCATCAACTACTAGTATGCAAACTCAAGCTAAAGTTGAAAAAGAGCAAACCACTCATGAATGCAGCAAAATATGACCTTGAGAATATACCACTGGAATTTAAAGACTGCCTGCAAAATCGATTTGCTGCTTTAGATACAAATGACAGAGCTCCGGAAGAGTTATGGAATGACATCAAGAAGGTTGTGCTAGAAGAAAGCGAGAAGTCTCTACAAAAGGTGAAAAAGCAAAAACGGCCAAAATGGATGACGGAAGAAACTCTGAAAATTGCCCAGAAACGCAGAGAAGCTAAAGCCAAAGGAGAAAGAAAGACAATCGTAGAACTCAACAGAGATTTCCAACGTGCAGCAAGACAGGACAAGGAAAAGTACTACAATGACACTTGCAAGGAAATAGAAGCAGAAACTATTAGAGGAAGAACAAGATCGGCTTTCCTAAAGCTGCGAGAGTTAAAGAAAAAGTTCCAGCCTCGAATTGGAATGTTACAAGATGCTCAAGGTTCTATGTTGAATGATGCTGAGAAGATCAAGAAAAGGTGGAAGGAGTATACAGAGTTTTTATATGATAAAGATCAAGTGGACCAACAGCCGTTTCAACCTATACCTTATGATCAGGAACCATTGGTGACGAAAGAAGAAGTTGAAGCAGCATTGAAAGCCTTATCAAAGAACAAAGCACCAGGCATTGATAGCATTCCCATAGAAGTATTGCAGCAATCTGATGCAGCTGTTACCGTACTTACACGGCTCTGCCAAGAAATATGGAAGACAACATCATGGCCAACTGACTGGAAAAGATCTGTGTTTATACCAATACTAAAGAAAGGTGATCCAACTGACTGTGGAAATTATCGCACAATCGCTCTGATCCCACATGCCAGCAAGATTCTACTGAAGATTATTCAAAAGAGACTACAGCCATACCTAGAACAAGAACTACCTGAAGTGCAAGCAGGGTTCAGGAAAGGGCGAGGAACGAGAGACATCATTGCGGATGTGAGATGGATCCTTGAAAAGACTAAAGAATACCAAAAGGATATCTATTTGTGCTTTATTGACTATAGCAAGGCTTTTGACTGTGTAAACCATGAGAAACTCTGGACCACATTAAGAAGAATGGGTATACCAGAACACCTGATCGTTCTCTTGCGCAATCTGTACATTGATCAAGAAGCAACAGTTCGAACGGAACAAGGAGAAACAGAATGGTTTAAAATAAGCAAGGGTGTAAGACAAGGCTGCATACTTTCCCCCTGCCTGTTTAATTTATATGCAGAACAAATCATCAGAGAAGCAGGACTGTATGAAGACGTGTGAAGATTGGTGGAAGACTCATCAACAACCTTCGCTATGCTGATGATACCACATTACTGGCTGAAAGTGAAGATGATCTGAAACATTTGCTTCTCACAATCAAAGAACATAGTCTCAAAATGGGCCTGCACCTTAATGTAAAGAAGACAAAGATCATGACAACTGGCAAAATCAACAGGTTCATCGTTGAAGGAGAAGAAATTGAAATCGTGAACAACTTTAACCTACTTGGATCAACTATCAATAAAGAAGCAACAAGCAGTCAAGAAATCATACGACGCATTGCTCTTGGCAGAATGGCTATGAAAGACCTAGATAAGATTCTCAAGAGCAGAGATGTCTCTCTCCATACAAAGATTCGACTTGTTCAAGCCATGGTATTTTCAATAACATCATATGGATGTGAAAGCTGCACAGTGAAAAAGACAGACAGGAAGAAAATTGATGCCTTTGAATTATGGTGCTGGCGGCGAATACTGTGTATACCATGGACTGCCCGAAGAACAAACCAGTCGGTACTAGAGGAGATAAAACCTAAGCTTTCTTTAGAAGCTCAGATGACAAGACTTCGACTTTCATACTTCGGACACATCATGCGAAGAGAGAGATCATTAGAGAAAGACATCATGCTTGGCAAGATAGAAGGTCAACGCAAAAGAGGAAGGCCAGCAATGAGATGGATCGCTACAATAACAGCAGCTACGGGTACCAGCCTGTCAACAATGAGCCGCCTGACTGAAGACCGAACACAATTTAGGATAGCTATCCAGAGGGTCGCCATGAGTCGACTCCGACTCGACGGCACTTAACAACAACAAGTCTTAAATAGTTTAGCCTGTAGCTTCATTGCATGTCCCCTAGTCTTTCTATATTCTGATAACGTAAACAATCGATCTACGTTTACCTGTTCCACTCCGTTCATTAATTTATAGATTTCTATTATATCTCCCCTTAGCCGTCTCTTTTCCAGGTTAAAGAGCCCTAAGCTTTTTAGCCTTTCTTCATAGGAGTATCCTTCCATCCCCTTTACCATTTTGGTGGCTCTTCTCTGAACCTTTTCTAAAATCGCTATATCCTTTTTAAGATACGGCGACCAGAATTGCACACAATATTCAAGGTGCGGTCTCACCATGGAACGATATAGAGGCATTATAATATCTTTTGTTTTATTTTCCATTCCTTTCCTTATCATACCTAGCATTCTATTTGCTCTTTTGGCTGCCGCTGCACACTGGGCCGAGGGTTTTAACATGGTATCCACAATGATGCCTAAATCTTTTTCCTGGGTGGTGGTTCCTAATGTGGAACCTTGCATCATGTAACCATAGTTTGGGTTGTTCTTCCCTAGGTGCATAACCTTGCACTTGTCCACATTAAATTTCATCTGCCATTTTGATGCCCAGTCTTCCAATTTATCAAGATCCTCTTGCAATTTTCCACAATCCTCTTGGGTTTTAACAACTTTAAATAGTTTTGTGTCATCTGCAAATTTGATAACCTCACTCGTTATTCCACTTTCCAGGTCATTTATGAATATGTCATAAAGCAGCGGACCCAGCACAGATCCCTGGGGTACACCACTATTCACCTTTCTCCATTGGGAAAATTGACCATTTAGCTCTACCCTATGCTTTCTATCTTTTAACCAGTTCCTGATCCACAATAGTACACTGCCTCCTATCCTATGACTCTTTAGTTTTGCCAAAGGTCTCTGATGAGGGACCTTGTCAAAGGCTTTCTGAAAGTCCAGACACAATATCAACCGACTCACCTTTGTCCACCTGTTTATTCACTCCTTCAAAAAAACATAACAGATTAGTAAGACAAGATCTTCCTTGTCTAAAGCCATGTTGGCTGTCTCCAATTAGGTCATGACTATCTACATGCTGAGTAATTTTATTCTTTATGATGGTTTCTACCATTTTTCCCGGTACTGATGTCAAGCTCACTGGTCTGTGGTTTTCCGGATCACCCCTGGAACCCTTTTTAAAAATTGGTGTTACATTGGCGATCCTCCAATCTTCAGGTATTAGAGATGATTTTAATGATAGTTCACAGATTACTAATAGCAGGTCTGCAATCTCATATTTCAGCTCTTTCAACACCCTTGGATGTATACCATCCAGCCCAGGTTATTTGCTACTCTTCAGTTTATCTAATAGTTGTAATACATCTTCCCAGTCATGGGTAACATCCCTACATCTTCCTCAGTAAAGACCGAAGCAAAGAATTCATTTATTCTCTCCGCTATCGCCTTGTTGCCTCTTAGTGCTCCTTTAACCCCTTTATCATCTAATGGACCAACTGACTCTCTCACAGGTTTTTTGCTACGAATGTACTTGATAAAGTCTTTATTTCATGTTTTTGCTTCCGCAGCAAGCTTCTTCTCAAATTCTCCCTTTGCCTGCCTTATCAATGCCTTGCATTTGACTTGCCAGTGCTTGTGCTGTTTCCAGGTTTCGTCGTTTGGCTCTTTTTTCCATTTCCTGAAAGATGCTTTTTTGGCAACAACAGCCTCTCTGACCTCACTTTTAAACCATGCTGGCAGTTTTTTGGACTTCCTTCCACTTTTCTTAAAGCGTGGAATACAGCTGGTCTGGGCTTCCAAGATAGTATTTTTCAACAACACCCAAGCTTGATGTACGTCTTTAACCTTTGCAACTGCTCCTTTTAGTTTTTTCTTAACTGTTTTCCTCATTTTATCATAGTCTCCCTTTCGAAAGTTAAAAGGTAGTACTGTGGATTTCCTTACTATCCCTCCTCCACTAATTAAATCAAAGGCGATCATGCTGTGATCACTATTGCCAAGTGACCCCAACAACCTTATCTCTTGCACTAGATCTGGTGTTCCACTTAATATGGCTTCCCCTCTGGTCGGTTCATGAACCAGCTGCTCCAAGAAGCAGTCATTTATTTCATCTAGGAACTTTATCTCCCTAGCATGTCCTGACGTGAAACTGACCCAGTCGATACCGGGGTAATTGAAATCACCCATTATTATTACTGCGCTGTAATGTTTGTTAGCTTCCTTGATTTCTTTGAGCATTTCATCATCCATTTGGTCATTCTGGCCAGGCACTCGATAGTACACCCCCACTGCCATTGCCTTCCCCCTTTTACATGGAATTTCAATCCATAGAGATTCTACAGCAAATTTTGTTTCCTGCAAAACTTTAATCCTTTCTGACTCAATGCCCTCTCTAACATAGAGAGCAACCCCTCCACCAATTTGATCAGCTCTATCATTACGATATAGTTTGTACCCAGGTATCACAGTGTCCCACTGGTTGTCATCCTTCCACCATGTCTCTGATATTCCAATCATATCTAACCTTTCATTTAGTGCTATATATTCTAACTCTCCCATCTTATTTTTTAGGCTTCTAGCATTTGCATACAAGCATTTTAGAGAATGTATTTTATTCATATTAACTTGGATATTGTTAAACATGGGTAATTTGGGATCTTTAAGCTCTGTCTGCTCCATACTTGAGGGCATTTGGGCTACTTTACTCTTTTGTGGAACCTCTCTGCTTTTGGTAGTATCCTTCAAGGATACATTCATCTGAACCATCCACTCTTGGGCGACTGTCGGCTTTCCCCTAATATCTAGTTTAAAAGCTGCTCTATCTCCTTTTTAATGGTTAATGCCAGCAGCCTGGTTCCATCCCGGTTAAGGTGAAGCCCATCCCTTCGGAAGAGCCTCTCCTTTCCCCAGAATGTTCCCCAGTTCCTAACAAATCCAAAACCCTCATCTCAGCACCATTGTCTCATCCACGCATTGAGACTCCGGAGCTCTGCCTACCTTTTGGGTCCTGTGCGTGGAACAGGAAGCATTTCAGAGAATGCTACCCTGTAAGTTCTGGATTTCAACTTCCTACCTAAAAGCCTAAATTTTGCCTCCAGAACCTCCCTCCCACATTTTCCTATGTCATTGGTACCAACATGTACCAAGATATCAGACTCCTCCCCAGCACTATCTAAGACCTTATCTAGGTGGCGCGTGAGGTCCTCTACCTTCGCACCAGGCAGGCATGTTACCATGCGATCCTCACGTCCACCAGCCACCCAGCTATCTACATGCCTAATGATCGAATCACCAACTATAATGGCTGTCCTAACCCTTCCCTCATGGGCACATGGCCCTGGAGAAACTTCCTCGGTGCGAGAGGGTTTTACATCACCAAGAGGACAGGTCCTAGTTACAGGATCACTTCCTGTTACACCAGGGCGATGCTCTCCTGTCACGTGACCTCTCTCATCCATGGCAACAGGGATGCTGCCAGACTGGAGGTGGGACTTCAGGACTATATCCCTGTAGGTCTCGTCTATGTACCTCTCTGTCTTTTTTATGTCTTCCAAGTCTGCTACTCTAGCTTCTAGAGAACGGACCCTTTCCGTGAGAGCAAAGAGCTCCTTGCACCTAGTGCACATGTAAGACCTCTCACCAACTGGGAGAAAATCATACATGTGACACTCAATGCAAAAGACTGGAAAGCCCCCATCCAGCTGCTGGACTGCTGTCTGTATCTTAGTTTTAAGTTTGTGTTTAGATCTAAGTTCTTTACTTACTAAGGGTTGCTATGGATATGTATACTAATAAAACTGTACCTAATACGTGTAATATGGCTTGTTCACCTGAAGCTTAATTAATCTCAGGTCCTTAGTGTATGACTGATTTGGGTAATGAGCTTCACCTGAAAGCACCTCCTGTCTTTTAAGATGTGTAAGTACCTATAAAGCTACGATTATCCCAGGGGTGGGTGGGTGATGGGGACGGAGGGAGGGAGATAACACTTATTAAAAGAGGGCTGCTACACAGTACCCTGTGTTGTGCTGCTGAGGTAAGCTATATTCTGATTTGATTTAAATTATAGCTCTTAGCTGCTGCTAGGCTCTAACCTCTTATGAAGTTTCAACTACAAGCTCTCTGCTGGGTTCCAAATTTAACCAGAAAGCTCTCTTCTGTGTTTGAAATTTAAACTAAAAGTACTTTGCTGTTACTAGGCCCTGGGTGACTATTAAATTTAAACTACAAGCTCCCTGCTGGGTATGAAATATAACCAGAAAGTTCTCCTCTGTGTTTTTAATTTAAACTTAAACTGCTGCTACTAGGCCCTGACTGATTTAACAAAAAGTAGTGGGTTCACAGATTAATTAGCTTTAATACAAAGAATCCCTTTTAAAAAATTACCAGAAGTATATACTCACAGTTGCAGATCTCTCTCCAGAAGTAACAGTCCCTTTTTCTAGTCCTTCAAGACAGAGGATCACAGAGCTCTGGTTGAGCTATTTATGCCTGTGCTGCTGAGGTAAGCTGTGACCAACTTCCTGGGTAATTAACAGTCCTTGTTTGGATAGAAGGAGTCTTTCAAAATGGCCTTTTGATCTGCCACCTGGTGTTAACACCTATTGAAAAGGTTTCACAGGTCTCTTGCCCCCTAGGTAGAAGGCCTCTTTGTAAAGGTCTCTAGAAGACTTTATTTGTTGCTCAAAGAGTACAGACCCTGTTTTGCCTTTTGTGCTAAGCTATATTCTGATTTGATTTAAATTATAGCTCTTAGCTGCTGCTAGGCTCTAACTTCTTATGAAATTTCAACTACAAGCTCTCTGCTGGGTTCTAAATTTAACCAGAAAACTCTCTTCTGTGTTTTCAATTTAAGCTAAAAGTACTTTACTGATGCTATGCCCTGAGTGACTATTAAATTTAGACTACAAGCTCTCTGCTGGCTTCCAAATTTAACCAGAAAGCTCTCTTCTGTGTTTGAAATTTAAACTAAAAGTACTTTGCTGTTACTAGGCCCTGAGTGACTATTAAATTTAAACTACAAGCTCCCTGCTGGGTATGAAATGTAACCAGAAAGTTCTCCTCTGTGTTTTAAATTTAAACTTAAACTGCTGCTACTAGGCCCTGACTGATTTAACAAAAAATAGTGGGTTCACAGATTAATTAGCTTTAATACAAAGAATCCCTTTTAAAAAAATTACCAGAAGTATATACGCACAATTGCAGATCTCTCTCCAGAAGTAACAATCCCTTTTTCTAGTTCTTCTTCTGAGGCAATGGAAGGGATAAGGCCACAAAGAGCTCTAGTGGGAATCAAACACTGGTCCTTTGGTTACCAAGCCAATGCTCTCACCGCTAGGCTACTCCTCTAGATCAGAGATGAGTAGCCCCATGGGACTGGGTAAAGACAGAGAAAAGGAGTGGACCCAAGACAGATACTTGGGATATACCAACTGAGAGCTGTATTCTCCCTTAGTGGTGCATGCCCCACTCTTGCTCCCTCTATTGGCTCAGCTAACATTCCCCTTACTTCCTCTGTCCGGTATTTGGGTGTAATTCTAGACTCTTCTCTAACTTTTTCTGAACACATCTCAAAGGTCTCCCGTTGCTCCTTCTCTGTTCTACGGCAAATTAGGGCCGTCCGGTCTGTTCTGCCCCCCAGTGCTCTCATTACTCTTGTTATTGCTCTTGTCATCAATAGGTTGGACTACTGCAATGTATATTTGGCTAATCTTCCCAAATATTGTCTTCAGCGGCTGCAACGCATCCAGAATACTGCAGCGCGTTTCATTACCTACTCTAGTAAATTCGATCACATCACCCCGGTTTTGCTCCGACTACACTGGCTTCCTCTCCAATACCGCTTTCACTACACGTTTTTGATTCTCCTTCACCGGACCATTTACACCTGTAATCCTCGTTATCTGGCCGACTGTATTTCCTGCTATACCCCCCATCGATTACTCCGCTCTACTCACACTAACCGCCTATCTCTTCCCTCACCATCACAAGCCCGCCTGGAGCAGACACGGCACTCAGCTTGGTTTTTCCTTGGCCCCTCACTCTGGAACATGCTACCCACCTCATTGCGTCTAGAACCATCTTACCCTCAGTTTAAGTTGTTACTCAAAACTTACCTCTTTCAGAAAGCTTTTGACCTGTCCTCTGCAGCTCCCCCCTAACTGGTTTGTCTGTGTGTTCAAACCCAAGTATTGTCCGTGTTTGTCCACCTATGTGTCTCTGTATCCTGGTTGGTTATTGTTACTTTCTTATGATTTGTTACAATATGATTTGATGCTATTTGTTAAAATAAGTTGCGTGTAATTTATTATGATTTATTGTTAAGTGTTCTATTGTGATTTGTTTCTCTTTCTCTTTTACCCTCTTTCCTGTCTTAACTTTGGCGTTCTATTTCCTGGATTGTGGTGTAAATCAGTTTTAATTGTACACCGCTTAATGCTATTGCCATAGCGGTATATCAAATTTTAATAAAGATAAAGATAAAGATATTGGGTCCACTCCTTTTATCTGTCTATACCCAGCACTCATCTCTTCCCATGTTTTTCAGTACCATGTTACGCTGATGACTTCCAGATCTACCTCTCTACACCTGAAATCTCTTCAGAAATACAGGCCCGGCTCTCTGCCTGCCTTTCTGACATTGCTACTTGAATGTCTCACCGCCACTTGAAACTGAACATGGTCAAAATGGAGCTTCTTATTTTTCCCCCTAAACCCTCCTCTGCCCTTCCTCCTTGCTCAGTCTCTGTCGATAACTCTCTACTCCTCCCTGTCTTCTTAGCTCGCAACCTTGGGGCTGTCTTTGACTCCTCTCTCCTTCTTGACACTGATAGTTAAGACCTGCTGTTTCTTTCTCTATAACTTCAACATTATTTGCCCATTCCTTTCTGAACATATTACTAAGACATTTATCCACTCTTTAGTCACCTCCCGTCTGACTATTGTTTTTTGGGTTTTTTTTTTTTTAAATTTCAAACAATCTTTATTCAAAAAATAAAGTAGGTGTACAAAGTAAAGTCCACATCTAGGAGACAATCACCTGAATACATAAGCAAAAGTAACAAGGTAACAAGGATCAAAATTACAAAGCCCATTTTACAAGGAAAGAAAGAAAGAAAGAACAATCATGAAGATTCTTTACTAGCCAAAAAAGCCTCAAATTGACCAACATCGAGAAAAACATACTTAATGCCCTCCAGCACCACTGTACATTTGCACGGATATTTCAAAAAGAAGGAAGCCCCAATGGCAATAGTCCGTTCTTTCAAAGCCAAGAACGCTTTCCGACGAGCCTGAGTACTCCTGCTCACGTCAGGAAAAATTTGTATAGATTCCCCACAAAAAAAACAGATTTTTCTTTTTAAAGTATAAATTCAAAATCATATTCCTATCTTGTAATGACACAAAAGACACAATCAAAGTCGCACGTTGTGGGATTAAATTGATAGAAGATTCCAAAAATTGAGAAACATCTAAGGACTCTACACCATTGGGGTTCCCTTCTCGTAAATCATCAGGAGAGGAAGCCTTCACTGCAGAAGGAGTAGGAATATAATATAAAGAAGAAAACTTAATAGAATCTACATTATCAATTAGCAAAACTTCCTTAAAGTATTTTTGTAACAAGATTAACGGAGAAAGGTAATGGGTAGAAGGAAAATTTAAGAAACGCAAATTTTTTAAACGATTACTATTCTCCAAAGCCTCTAACTGATGATGGACCAAAGCACTAGCTTTTATAGAGGAAGACGCAGCAGCCTCCAACACAGTAAAGCGCCCCTCCAATTTAGTCAACATCTTTTTAGAATTAGAGAGCAAGACATCATGATCTGAAAACTTTTGTACCACTTCAGCTGAAAAACGCTCTACTTGGGAGAAGGAGGCACGAAAGGACCCTTCCATACGTGCTACCAACTCCCAAATATCTTTCAGGGAAACTTCAGCAGGTATCGTCACATCAAATGTCCCAGATGAAAAAACTACCGGAGAAGGCATATTAACTTTCTGTTCCCCCAATGCCAGTAAAGATGAGGCCTCCTGAACACGAGGGGGAGTTCCGCCATGAGAACCTACTCTGGCAGAAAAATCCTCCAACACCTCTTCCTTTCCGGGTTGGACATCCCCAAGCGCAATAGAGGACTCAGACACAGTACTCACAGACTCTCTCACAAGGTCTTCCTAAGAGGGAGAGGATCCAGCACCCACAAGATGACAATCCATGGGACCAACAGTTTTACCAACTTTGGCAGGAACCGATGGAAACACCTTTTTCCTCCGTTTCCCCATGAGACCGTGGCATAAGCTCCTCAAGCTCCGAAGGGGCTCCAAAGGAGCGGGACCTGCCCCTTTGGTCACGCCCCTTCGGGCATGCATCCATGGGTACGCGCCCGCGGGTCGCGTTCCGTGGCGGGCCGACGCTGAAATAGCGGCCGGAAGGGGGCGGGATCTCCCAATCTTCTCCTCCACCAAACGCCGCACGGATCCACCAAATGCAGGAAATAGCAGGCAAAGTCTCACCGGAGCAGTGGCGGGCCGACGCTGAAATAGTAGCCCGAAGGGGGCGGGGTCTCCCAATCTCCTCCTCCACCAAACGCCGCACGGATCCACCAAATGCAGGAAATAGCAGGCA
This sequence comes from Ichthyophis bannanicus, assembly GCA_033557465.1. NCBI lineage: Eukaryota > Metazoa > Chordata > Amphibia > Gymnophiona > Ichthyophiidae > Ichthyophis > Ichthyophis bannanicus. The sequence continues at coordinate 98,458,357 of CM066031.1, read as the reverse complement.
AAGTCTCACCGGAGCAGCGGCGGGCCGACGCTGAAATAGCAGCCCGAAGGGGGTGGGGTCTCCCAATCTCCTCCTCCACCAAACGCCGCACGGATCCACCAAATGCAGGAAATAGCAGGCAAAGTCTCACCGGAGCAGCGGCGGGCCGACGCTGAAATAGCAGCCCGAAGGGGGCGGGTCTCCCAATCTCCTCGTCCACCAAACGCCGCACGGATCCACCAAATGCAGGAAATAGCAGGCAAAGTCTCACCGGAGCAGCAGCAGGCCGACGCTGAAATAGCGGCCCGAAGGGGGCGGGGTCTCCCAATCTCCTCCTCCACTAAACACCGCACGGATCCACCAAATGCAGGAAATAGCAGGCAAAGTCTCGCCGTCTGACTATTGTAACCTACTCCTTGCTGATCTCCCTCTGAATCATCTCTCTCCCTTTCAAACTGTTCAACACTCTGCTGCGTGGCTAATATTCCTCCAGCCTCATCATGCTCATATTACCCCTCTTCTCGAGTCACTTCATTGGCTCTGTATCCACTTCCGCATCCAGTTCAAACTTCTCCTCCTGCCGTATAAGTGCATTCATCCTGCAGTTACTCACTACCTTTCCTCTCTTATCTCTCCCTACACCCCTCCTCGGGAACTCCGCTCTTCTGGCAAATCGCTTCAATCTGTGCCCTTCTCTTCTACTGCTAACTCTACACTTCACTCCTTTCACCTTGCTGCTCCTCATGCCTGGAACAAACTACCTGAGTCTATACGCCAGGAGCCATCTCTGGCTCTTTTCAAATCTGGGCTGAAAACTCACCTCTTTGCTGCCACTTTCGGATCTTGATTCACCTAATCTCCTTTGTGTCTCCTTACCACTCTCCCCAGATGTATTCTATGTCTACAGTTACTGTGTTGACTGTTTTGACTAGATAGAAAGCTCTGATGAGCATTAACTGTCTTTTGCATGTGTCTGTGCAGCGCTGCGAATGTCTTGTAGCACTATGCAAATGTTCAGTAGTAGTAGTAGGATAGCCCCACACACCCTTTCTCTCCTCCCTGGTATATGTGATGAGATAACCAACCCTGCACTTCAAAGTTTAAAGTGGATTTCCAGCCTCTGCCTGGCAGTCCAGATCCACCCATGGACAAACTTGGCAGCTATTCAGAGTTGCATCAGTACAAACTTCCAAAACCTTTGGACATGTTTACTGTGACTTAAATTCCAGTGTAGCAAGTGGCCAATATGGGAGACCAAAGGAGGAAGGAAGGGGGTCTGCTCCCCAAGTTGATCAGAAAGCAATAGCAAACACCACGCAGCATAGGACATAACAGGCCCTGGAGTGGTTCTAAAACTTCCTACTGTACAGCTTTTACTTCAGAAAGAGACACAAGTGATCGAAATGCTGCAGGCCTGTGAGTGTTTCCCCCTGACAGACCCCATGCTTGCTTTCCTTCCTATTGCTACTGCTGTCACTGGGACCGGAGCACCCAAAGGAGTGAGGGTCAGAGATGTGGGGCTGGAACCTAAGAAGGCAACATTTAGGGAAGATCTGAGAAGGGCTTAAGTGGGGAGGGGAATGAGTTTACCAAGGCTCTAATAAGGATTGATATGGGAAAGCACTGAAGAGCACATGATTCAGACTGAAGTATCTTCTAAGGATACTCACAAACTGGAGACATTGGAATACTCTGATAGAGAGGTTGTTGTAAAGCCTGAAATAGTCCGGGTGCATTTTAATAAAGAGCAGATAGATATAATTGATCCAAATTATTGGTATAAACTGCTAAGTAGATTATGAATACAAATTAATTTATCTATTTGTTCAAAGAAATTTATAGGCCACCAATCTAGCACTTCTAAGGGGTATACTATTTAAATAAAAACATACTTTGAATTGTCTGTACATCAGTACCAGAAGTGTAACAAAATTTGAGTGTTAGAATGAATGTCCCCTAATGAAAATTATAGGGGAATGTTCGCTAATGTGCACTAACTGTTCACGCTTGTTTTAGCACACTCTCAATGGTTAACGTGGGGTCACGTTAAAGGGTACTGTGCTCCACGACCGAACCAAGCTAAAAATGTGCCCTGTGTGACTAACGAATCTAATGCCCCTCCTCCACCCAGCTACATTCGGTATCTCCCTCTTTATGAGCTTCTTGGAAGCCCAGTGATGATTTTATTGTCCCCTTCTGTGCTTGTGCTCTGTGCATCCACACCCCTTGTACAACCCTTGGTACGGTCCTACTATGAACTAAAAACAGCCAGCGTGGTAAAATGAAGCGCTATGTGCTTAGTGCATGGCGGAGCAGAGAATGGGCAGGGTAGGGGTGCAAATTGGGTGGAGATTGTACATTTCAGTTAGAATGAGGGTAATTACCATATGCTAATAGGTAAGGTCACAGTTAATGTGGGGCACAGTATGCCCCTTCAGTGGGTGGCGTTAAGTGCACTTGTGTTAACTGTGAGAGCCGCAGGCGTGCATTAAGGAACATTTCATTGTGGTAACTGCGTGGAACATGCCGGGCAAATCCCCATCAATTAGTGCTGGCCAGTGCACTTACTGCATGTTATTTTTGGCTGCAAACACAAATTAAGTGCAAACCCTTAGCTCTGTTTAGCAGACATTCTCCATAGATATACTAAGGGGCTTGTTTACAAAGCCACGGTAGCGATTCGCGATCGTTATCGGAGCCGCGGCCCCATTGAAATCAATGGGGCCGCGGCTCCGATAACGATCGCGAACCGCTACCGCGGCTTTGTAAACAAGCCCCTAAGTATTTTAGAGACATATTTATAGTCTTGCCTAGTTAATGTGCATTTTTGCACACGTATTTAATGATTAATTTATAAACATGTGAATTCTATAATCAACATGCATACTTGTGTGCTCCATATATACTCCAACAAAACTCCACCCATATGCACAGCCACAATGATTAAAATAACACCTAAAAAAAGCGGCTTCGTATTACATTACTCCCTATATATTAAGGGGGAAGACTCAAATGCAATAAAAGTCCTGCAGGAAACAGAATACAAATTGGAATCTTTATCGCTAGAAATTCCATGTTGTTGAGGAAAAGCATAGCATTGGGAGTACACTACTGTCCACCCGACCAAGATGAAATGCTACCAAAAATGAAAAAAAGCACAGTAATACTGGGAGAATTCAATTACCCTGATATGGACTGGGTAAATATTTCATTGTAACATGCTAATGAGGGAAAGATACTGGATGCCTCAAAGGACTACTTCTTGGAGCTTTTGGACCTAGAACTGACGTTGACAGGAACCATTCAAGATCGATTCCTCATTGCAACTCATGATCTGATGGAAGTGGGAAGGGTGGTATCATATTTCTTTTCTGGATGATATTAGTTTCTTTCTTTCAAAAAGACACCTCAGTATGTATGCACAGCTGATGCAAGTGTTTTTGCCCAACAGCTACCCAAACAAGTGAGCAGATGAACAAAGATTACCTTTTATTTCATATCTGTAAGAAAAATGCTCATTACCCATTTCTTGGGCCATAATGAATGTACCAAGCTCCTCAACTTTTCGCTCTTCACTGGATTTCAATTCCAGAATCTCTTTCAGCTCCTTCCTCAAAGACTCCAGGTGAATGCCATATTTTTCCTGTGAACATTAACATATCTAATTTAGAAAATGAATGTTACTATATTATATTGAATACTTTAGGACTCAGCGATACTTATTGTGTAATTCCATTCCATGAAACTGTTGAACAAATATGATCTCATGCTGAAGAATAAGAATCTCAGGTAAAAGCTTAACCTATGCCTGTAGAACATGGACACCTGAACATTAAGGGGTATGTTTACTAAGCAGTCATAACGTACGCCTGGGCGATAGTGTGCAGGCTGCCATAAAAGGAGTGGGCGTGTCAGTCTTAACGTAGCAAAATGGGATTATCGCATCTCAGGTGGGAGACAGGATCCCCCCACCAACAGATCCAAATTCTACCTCCCTGCAATGGTGGCATTAGAGGAGGACCATCAACACCAGTCTTGTTGGAGAACAGACACCCTACAGGGCAGCCAATGCAGAACTGTACACATCCCTAAGGCAATGGCAGAAAGACAGTAGGCCTGGAAATGCTCAGCTGCCCCCCACCACCATCTGACATTCTCCAGCAGCAAGCACAGTGAGTCACCAGCCACTGCACCCTGCAAGGTGTTCCAGCCATACACATATAACTGCAAACAGTCTGCTAGCTAGTCCACAGTGCATGATCCTGGAGGAGATGTGTGCACCCAAAGCTGGGATGTGAGCACACCCACTAAGCAGATAAGTCAGTGATTAGGCCCCAGAGATGAGAACCTATATATTTCACTTACAAAAAATACAATATATCACTATGGGGGAGCCTAGCCATTCCGTGGTCACTGCTCAGTCAGGGTGAGAGTGACCTTCCAGCAGGACATGCTGTGGCCACCCTGTCGGTGCAGGTTGTGGCCGGGCACTACAATGTCTGAGCCATTGCCCTATGCCCTGTGCTGATGCATCCAGGCCAGGCCACCCTGTCCAGGCTATACCCACAGTACCTTGCTCCTCATTATGCACATTGGCAGGCCAATACTGGCAACAGTGCTAGCAGTGTGGGTTGAGGAAGGTGTTGGCAGCCACCACACACTGGATAGACAGACACATACTCCCCACACCTATGCCAGCATTGTGCAACTATGGAGGTGTTTGGCAGCCCTGCCCACCGCACCAGTCCTGGGCATAACGCAGGCATGGCTATGGTACGCAATACTGTTGGGGTCACTCCCCAGGGTGGTAAATACTGTCAGACACCAGATCTGAAGCACACACCGCAGACATCAGAAAGGTTGCTATGATGCAGCTCAATCAGCAAATTGTGCTTAACATAGGAATTGCTATGTGCCAGTAATCACAGCAACCTTTTGATAGATGTGTACCGTATTCCCAGGTTTAGGGTGGCATTGCTGAGGTATGCAAGTGCTAGTATTGGGAGATGCACGCAGGGCCCAACATCCTGCCTCTCCAGGAGGCTTTGGATAATAGAGCCTGTGGGTGAGGGTGTGGGTGTGCCTGCCCCTGTTGGCCACTGCTCTAGGGCAGAGGTTCCCAAATCCAGTCCTGGTGGGCCAAACACTGTTCAGGTTTTCATGCTGTCCCTAATGAATATGCATGAGATACATCTGCATACCATGGGGACGGTGCATAGAAATGCAGCACAGCCATGTTTATTAGAGGCAGCATGGAACCTGAATGGTGTTTGGCCCTCCAGGACTGCATTTGGGAGACTCTGCTCTAGGTAATGCACATGTTTATGGTGTCTGTGCTCTGTAGGGTAAATGTAGGTGTTTTGGGCATGTTTAAGTTATCTGCAATAAAGGTTCTGTCTGTATTACCATGTTTTAGCAGTGGGTAAAATATGGGGGCTGGGTTGGCAGGAACCACAGCTGGGACTTGAACCTGTGACCTTCTGCTCCTGAACACACTGGCTGTATGCACTGCACCACCATGTTGCCACAGAAACAGTTCATTCCCTGGAGATACCATGACTATTTGTCAGACAGAGCCTGTCTGTTGCAGCGCACGGCACCCACCTAAACAGGGCTGGGTCATGGTCTGCTGTGGGCAGCAGCCACTGCCCCCTCCACCACCAGTACCCCTCTGCCACCATGCTAAAATGCCTTTCTGCTGGTGGTACTGGTGGTGCGAGGTCTCAGGCCATCCATTGTGCGGGTAGGCGGCTGCCTATGGTGCGGGTTCTGAGGTAGGGGTGCCTGCATAGCTGTCCACGCGTCCCCTCAGCACCGCCTGCCAATGTTCTGTGCCCTTGGGGGTACCTGCTGGGTACTATCCCCTGTGACACTGTGGGAAACACACTCGTGCCCATGTTGGGCCCTCATCAGTTGCTGTCTGGCTGCTCTACTGTTACAGCATTCCTATGGGCCACCTAGGCATCACCCTAGTCCGCACTGTGGCCCAGCTGCACCACAGCATGTGCTGCCTGCAGCCCTCTGTGTCCTCTTTTCCAGCATCTGTCCAGTTGCCCTTTCGACATGCCCACCCTGCTGTTGCGGAACATGTGCACGCCATAGGAAACCTGTCCAACGGAGAGGGAAAAACCTGATCAGCGCTATTTCACTGTGAGATCATTCACCTTGTATGGGGTCGGAGCATAGACCCTTCCAAAATTCATATCTTTTTTTTTGGAGCTTTCCCGGTAGTGTTTTTTGATGTTTCCCATTAATATCACGATTGGCCAGCTTGGTTATGGTTTTTTACATTTTGTTGGGGTCATTTTCAATGTTTATTTGCCCTTTTGTTCCGTGCACATGTATCAGACATCACTTTTTGTAGGTTTCCCTGGTTTTGCTGTACATTGCTGACGGAAATGGTTTCTTTTCCCTTTAAATTGGCTCTAACGCCAGGGTTTCACTGGTGTTAGTTTTCAGCCTCGGATTTCACAGCGTTAGTGTGCAGGGAGCCTCTCCCCTCCCACTCTTCGCTCATTGACCCTCTCTCTCCGCCCCTGGGGAGCCTTCCTCTGCCCTCCGGGAGCCTTTCTCCGCCCTCAGCGCTCATTTGCCCCGCTGCGCGCGTTATCGCACACTAAGGCACCTTTGTGCCCGATAAAGCGCCATTATTGCGCGATAAGGTACCTTATTGCGCGATAACGTCGCCAGGCGCACATTAAGACTGTTTAGTAAACATACCCCTTAATTTCTGTCTGCGATTTTTACCCCTGGCGAAGCCTCAAACAGTGGGCCTTCATCAGGTTGGGCATGAAATTATATTTGTACAACAGTTATTACTTTTTGGCATTTAGCCTAAAAGCTTCCTCAAAGTTAGACTGGTGAGGGAGGACATTTCTGAGATCTTTTCCTCCAATTTTTAGTATTAGAAGGTTTGTCCTACAATGTCAGTTATTTGTATGAGGTGGAGCTATACTTCAGCTGAACTCTGTATGGTTTTTTATATATATGCAAACATGTACATGTTTATGGAGTGTGCAAATGTACTGAAAGGGTGGTGGATGCTTGGAATGCCCTCCCGATGGAAGTGGTGGGGCAAATACAGTGACAGAATTCAAAATGGCATGGGACAGACTCAGTGGATCCCTTTACAGCAACAGGATAAAATCAAACTAAACTTAACTATCTAATTTCTCAACAAACGGGGGTGTCCTACACGGAGTGGTGGGTTCACACCTAAACAAAGACATGGGGAGGGGAGGCCTGCACGGAGCGGCAGGTGCACCTACTCTTGCCAGCTTACTGGGCAGACTAGATGGACCATATTGGTCTTTATCTGCCGTCATTTACTACTATATTATTCAAGCACATTTATACCAGGACATGAGAAATCCCAGGTGCCAAGTTGCCATGGTGACCAGTCATTTGTACCTGGAGCCTGGGATTTTCTTGCCCCTGCCCCTTAAAAAATGTAGGGCAGAAGACCCCTTCTGTCTGCTTGCGGGATCCGATTTTTCGCAGACAGAGCAGGAGGGGAAGGCCTGGCCAGGAAGGTAACAGGCAGCCCATAGGGATCCCATCCCCCTGCAGAGGATAGCAGGATCAGGCCTACAGAAAAAAAACAAAATTAGATGGGGAGGAGGGGTGAGGCAGCAAATATTTAAAGTGGCGATAGTCTAATAAAAAAGGAGGAGGATGGGAGTGGATGGAGGGAGAAGTGGAGAGACTGGGGAAGGGTTGGGGAGAAGCATGCAAGGGTTGGAGGCAGAAGGGATGAATGCATGGGAACAAAAGAACCCAATCTGTATATGCCAAAAGGTGCATTCTCCATCTACTCAACCAAAACCCATACAAGTACCCCATGTACACACACAAACTCACAAACAGGCACTCCACCTCTGTACGACTGACACACTGGTAGGCACCCCACAGACACCTATACACATACACACACGCAGAGGCACCTCTGCACCACACATAGGTGTAGAGTAAAGGGTCAGTGAGGGTGGTGGGAGAGGGCGGAGGAGGAGTAGGGACACTGCCTTCTATTGGCCTGTTGGCACTGTGCAGTAGCCCATTAATAGCCTGATTTATTAAGTTTTTATCCCAATAGAAAATGAAAAACAGGTAATGAGGCCCTTAAACCCGAAAACAGAAGCTGTGATACTCCTTTATGGGGGGCAGGGGCATGCACTCTGACCTAGGATTCAGCAGCCGGCTCCAAAGAGTCCAAGAAAATTTCCTAAGGCCTGATTAATGAATTTTTGTGTAAAAATAAACCTTGAATAAACTGTCTGATTTTCAAAGCAATGGAATATACAATTTCCTGAGGGGTTGATGGGCAATTATTGATCTCTATGATAATTACTTTATAATCTGAGATAATTCTGTGGCTTTTTTCCACTATCATGAGCAAGAAAATGGTTTCTAAACTCCTTCAGTTTCTCCTTTATTCATCTTCATGCAACATCTCACAGTAATACACCAGCTAACTCCTTATAAAGGCCAATTTTTTACATTTAAATAGTAATTACACTTACCTGGTAATTGTAGTTCCTTGAGTGACGACAGCTTAGTCCTCCACCACTGGGTAGTGCACCTCCTCCTGCAGCTTGGAGACTGGACCAATCAAAACTTGGCATCACTGGAAGTAGCCTGCTGGTATTCCCTTACAGCTCCAGTGAACTATTGACAAAGAAGACTCAAAAGAGCAACAAACAAGTAGTTAAACACTGAAAACTATGACAAAGGATTAAAAAATTTGAAATTTCCCCAAAATGCCCACGAAATTAGCCACAGGGAAAATCTGCCCACTCCCCGGCCGAGCCACAGCAAGCCAGCGAAAGAAAGGACCAGACAAGCTAGCTCGACTGCACGTAAGAGTTGAATACCAACCGGAAATACCCACCTGTATAGGTCCCTACGAGGATGGACCGCGTGCCGTGAGAACTTATACTCCTGAGGGCGGGCATAAGCTGTCGTCACTCAAGGAACTACAATTACCAGGTAAGTGTAATTACTATTTCCTTATCGTTCCTCCAGCTTAGTCCTCCACCACTGGGATGTAACAGAGCAGTACTAACGGGAGGGACCCTGCCATCCGGCATGCAAGACTGCCGAACCAAAACAGGCATCCCTAGCCGCTAGAACATCCAGCCGATAGTGCTTACTGAACGTATGCAACGACGACCATGTTGCCGCCTTACAAATTTCCACCGGCAGAACCAGACTGTGCTCCACCCAGGACGCCGCCTGCGCTCTCGTCGAATGAATCCTTAAACCCATCGGAGCAGAGTGCCCCTGCAGCAAATACACTGAAACAATAGACTCCTTGATCCACCTGGAAATAGAAGCTTTCGCCGCAGCCTCGCCTTTTCTGGAGCCCCCAAACAGGACAAATAACCGATCCGATTTGCGGAAGGACTCGGTGACTGACAAATAATGGCGCAACACTCTCTTGATGTCCAGGCGGCTAAGGCCCTGATCCGAAGCCTGCTCCCCTGCCGATCGCAGGACAGGAAGCGAAACCACCTGGTTGACATGAAAGGAAGACGATAGCTTAGGAAGAAAGGAAGGCACCTGTCTGAGAACCACCTTCTGCGAAGAAAAGGACAGAAAAGGTTCCCGGCACGAAAGTGCCTGAAGCTCTGAAATACGCCTAGCTGAACAAATAGCCACCAAAAATACCACTTTCAGAGTCAAATCTTTCACCAAGGCTTTTGATAAAGGCTCAAACGGCGCTCCACTCAGCGCCCGCAACACCAAGTTGAGATCCCACGGAGGGACAGAAACCCGACGAGCCGGCTGCAACCAGGAAACAGCTTTAAGAAAACGGCCAACATCGACGTGAGCCCCCAGAGCAACGCCTTGCACCTTACCTCTGTAAGAGGCTAGGGCCGCAGGTTGCACTCTTAAAGAACTGGCGGCCAAGCCCTTATCGAAGCCATCCTGTAAAAAATCCAATACCACCGGGACCGAAGCCGTGGCAGCGCGGACTTGACGCCTCGAACACCAATCCTCGAAGATACGCCAGATGCGCACATACGTGAGTGAAGTTGAACGTTTACGCGCCTGAAGCAAAGTCGACACCACTGACTTGGAATAACCCTTCTTCTTTAACCGCGCCCTTTCAATGGCCAAGCCATAAGCGAGAATCTCTCCACCCGCGGCATCAGGAGCGGACCCTGAATCAACAGCTCCGGCGACAATGGGAGACGCCACGGAGTTCCGTCCAGCAATCTCACCAGGTCGGCATACCACGGACGCCTGGGCCAATCCAGCACGACTAACAGCACCCTTCCGGGATGCGCCTCGATGCGCTGAATCACCCGACCGAGAAGCGCCCATGGAGGAAATACGTAGAGAAGACCCATCGCAGGCCACGGTTGCATGAGGGCGTCGATTCCTTCTGACATGGGCTCCCGTCGTCTGCCGAAAAACCGATCCACTTTTGCTGAATGGAACGTGGCCATGAGGTCCATGACGGGCATTTCCCAGCGACGCACCAACTGCGCGAAGACCGTGGGATGCAGCTCCCACTCCCCTGCATCCACTTGCACCCTGCTGAGAAAATCCGCCGTCACATTGTCTTTTCCGGCTATGTGCGCCACCGATATCGCCTGCAAGCGTGGTTCTATCCATGCAAACAGCCGCTGGGATTCGTCCTCCAGGGCTGAGCTGCCGGTGCCGCTTTGCCGATTTATGTAAGCTACCATCGCCGCATTGTCGGAAAGAACTCGTACCGCTTTGTGCGTCACCTGGGTTTCGAAACTCTGCAGGGCGTGAAACACCACCCTGAGCTCCAACCGGTTGATCGACCAGCTGCTCTCCTCTGGAGACCAGAGTCCCTGAGCAAACTCCACTCCGCAATGCACTCCCCAGCCCGCCAGACTTGCATCCGTTAACAGAGGAGTCCATTCCGGCGGTTCCAAAGGCATTCCTACTCGTAAGCACGCCGGCCGCAGCCACCACTGCAGATCTTGGTGGACTAGAGATGGGCAGGGAAGCCGTTTGCTCAACGAGTCGGACTGATTGGACCAGCGACGAAGAAGGGCCCGCTGTAATGACCGCATGTGAAACCTGGCCCAAGGAACGACTTCCAAAGTCGCTGCCATCGTGCCCAGCACCTACAGGTATTTCCAGGCCGACGGCGCTGGAAGCTTGCGGAAGTCCCATACCAGGCACCTTAGAGCCAGAGCTCTGCGCTCTGTCAGGAACACCGAGCCCCTTTGAGTATCGAACTGCACTCTCAAGTACTCGAGAACCTGGGTCGGAACTAGATGGCTCTTGGCTACATTGATCACCCAGCCGAGAGACTGTAGGAGAGCTATCACTTTTTCTGTGGTGGCCAGGCTCTTGGCTCGGGACTTTGATCGACTCAACCAATCATCCAGGTAGGGATGTACCAATATCCCTTCCTTCCGTAACGCTGCCGCAACGACCACCATAATCTTGGTTAACATGCGCGGCGCCGTCGCTAACCCGAAAGGCAGAGCCTGAAACTGGAAATGCCCCCAAGGAAGTGCGAAGCGCAGAAATTTCTGATGGGATGCTCTGATGGGAATATGGAGATAAGCCTCGGTGAGGTCGAGGGATGTCAAAAACTTCCCCCGCCTAACTGCGACAATAACCAACAGCAGCGTTTCTATGCGAAAATGTGGCACCCGAAGGAAGCGATTTACGCCCTTGAGATCTAGAATGGGGCGAAGAGAGCCATCCTTTGGCACCACAAAATAGATAGAATAGCGACCCATGCCATATTCTGCTGGCGGGACAGGAACGACTGCACCCAGATGAAGAAGATGGTCCAAGGTTTGATGCACCTGTAATGCCTTTTGGGGACTCCTGCAGGGAGAGAGCACGAACGAGTCCAACACCGGCCTCGCGAGGTCTAAGGCATAACCGTCGTGGATGATCTCGAGGACCCACTGGTCGGACGTAATGTGGGTCCAGGCAGAGAGAAACCTCCGAAGACGACCACCGATCGGCTGAATCTCTGCCTGGACCCGCCGCCCTTCATTGCGGCTTATGGGAGACTGCAGAGGCCGTCGCAGCGTATCCCCTACTTGCCCCTCGAAATCCCTGTGCTTGAGATGCGAATCTACCTCTTTGAGACCCTGCAAAGCAGGGCAATTGAAACCTCTGAAAATCTTGAAACTGCCCCCGAAACGCCACAGCCGATTTTCCCCGCCTGGGCTTATCTTCCGGCAGTCGGCCTCCCTTGGACTCGCCCAACTCCTTAACTAATTTTTCCAGATCTTCCCCAAACAAGAGCTGTCCCTTAAAGGGAAGCTTGCCAAGACGCACCTTGGAAGAGCCATCAGCCGCCCAATTCTTTAGCCAGAGTGCTCTGCGCGCCGCCAATAAAGAGGCCATACTATTCGACAAAGCTCGTATGAGGTCATAGTGGACATCCTCCAAATACGCCGAGCCGGATTCCAAGCGCTGCATCTCACGTACTTCCTCTGGCTCCAAGGATGCGGACTGCCTCAGTCGCTGAACCCAGCGAAGGCAGGTCCGTGTGATCCAAGCTCCGCATATGGAAGCCTGTAACGCTACTGTGTCCACGTCAAAAGACTGCTTCAGCAACCCGTCCATTTTCCGATCTTGGGCCTCCTTCAAGGCCGCACTGCCTTCCACTGGGATGGTGGTCTTTTTAGTCACCGCGGAGACCGCAGCATCAACCTTCGGGGAACGGAACTTCTCCTTGTCTTTGTCCGCGAGAGGATACAACCGATTCATGATCTGAATCCCTTTAAGGCCAGATTCGGGAGTATCCCACTCTGTTTGGATCATCTGAGCGATCACCTTGTGGATAGGGAAGACCACCTGCGTCTGACGTACTGCTTGAATAATGGGATCCGCGCCATCCTCCTCTTTAACTGGTGGCTCAGCCGCCAGCCTGAGCATCTGAAGAGCTTCTGTAATAAGAGCCAGCAACTCCTCCTTCCGAAACACTCGGATGATTCTGGCCTGGTCCTCCGGCTCAGCAATCTCTCCTTCCTCTAAGTCATCTGTGTCCGCATCCATATCAAACTCAGCCTCTTCTCCCTCCTGCCAGTCCACTTTGGCCAGGAGAGACTCAGCCAGCCGCGGTCTTTTGGAGGGCTTTAAACCCGAGGAGTCATGCTCTGCCACACCAGACCGCCCACTAGAGGAAGAAATAGACAGGGGGGACCCCCCCAAGACCCTGCTGCCTGTGACAAAAGGCCTCATGCATTAGCAAAACAAAGTCTGGAGAAAAACTGTCTATCTGGGACGCGCCAGCAAGCTCCAACTGTGAACCAGGAGCCGCAGGCGGTAGTGCTGCCGGAGAGGATGAGGGGCCTGCTATCGCCCCCTCACCCTCTGCTACCCCGAGCGCTGTGGGAGCAGGAGTGGCCATGGAACTCTCCAACTGTTGCTCCATACTGCGGGAGGCAGAGGCTCAGCGAAGACAAACCCCTGTCTCTGCGCTGGTGCCCCTACGAGCGCCACAAATGACACACTGGGAACTACCCGACATGGACTGCAGCTGTGGGGAAGGTAAGTACGCTCAGAGTCCAGAAACACTAGCCCCAAGGGAAAGTGCTGCCCCTCCAGGCCGACCACGTAGGCCCAGGCTACTGAAGGAAATTATGTAAAGTATTTACCTTAGAGTTCCCTTCAATTTTAATGCCCCTCTGTTTGTTTGTTTGTTTGTTTTTTAAACGAACTGAGAAGGCTGTCCAGATAGAAGAAAAAGCGGGAACCCCTGACACCTCACTGGCACGCCTGAAACCGGGGATCAAAAGAAAGGTGCCGAAATAAAGGAAAAAATAAAAGGAAAAAGCAAAGGAAAAAATAAACCAAAACGCCGAACCCCAGCAAATACAATAAATGCCTGTGCTCGGACTGCCGCCCGGATGAGAAGGGCGCCCCAGAGCCCGCGGCTAACGCACCGCCCGACTCCCGAAGGCCGCAGGAGACGCGAACCCAAAATGGCCGCGTCTCCACAAGGTATCAACCTGTATTTTAACTTCCTCCATTAGGTTTGAGAATTAGTCTAAATATAAATTAAAATTAAAACTAATAACAAATAATAACAAGTCTATTAACAATTCAAAAGCCTAAGTGAAGGCTGTTGATGTAGCAGTGGCACTAGTCCGCCAGACGTTATTCATTAAGTCGGTGGCAGCCCGTGATTCTGAGGCACAAGGCTTTTTAGAATTTAATATAGAGTTAATTGAATTTTTGTCAAAAAAGTTACATTAGACTTTCAAGTTCTATTACAGAGTACTACATTATATTAGTCACGTTATCTCTGTTATAAATAAGGACCAAGATTAGAGTTGTGAACTACAATTATGGAGGGTCCATCGAAGGAAACGGACACTTTCAGTTTTACCGATGATTTCATATCTACATTGTGTAAAGTCAGTACACCTTTCGCGATCGATGATACCACTCTTGAGTCGGTTGGAAGTCCTGACTGGGAAGATTTGATTAAACTACAAAAGAAGAAAGTTAGGATGGAGCTACATCGTCTTTCTCTAATTGAGTATGTCCTTAGAAGACATATACCTCGGGGTTTACGTATTTATAAAGAGCCTAGAATGTTTACGACAGATGTAGGGTTCGTAGAAAAATGGAATCAAATTCTTAATAAATGTTCTATAGATCTGATGGTTCACATTATCAAAACCATGAAAACACACATTGATTCCTTAACCAAGGATATTGAAGCTATGATAGCTTGCTGCAAATCTACAAATACAGAGGAGGTCTTGAACAAAAAAATGGAGGAAGTTAAAATACAGGTCGATACCTTGCGTGAGGAAGTGAAGAAAATAAAATAAAAGAAATTATGTCGGGATTATGATGACTATACAAAGGGCTATGTTTATCCGTGGATGAACTTAAAACGAATGGAAAAACATTAAAAAAAGCAGGTTAGTTTTGACAATACATCGGAAGACACCGATTCAGCCGAGTCTGATGGAGGTCAGTGTAAAAAATCTTTTTTAGACAATCCCGAGAAGGATGGAAAAACCAAAAAGAAAGACACTATTCGGGGGAAGCCACAGCGGAGCGAATACTCGAGGCGCAAGACATGAGTTCTCTGGTAATCAATATTTCGGGAGTTCCCCTTCCGGCCTATCAACTAGCTGTCTTGGAAAAAGGATTATCATTTGTTCCTCTTATACAATTTGACGCCTTTCAGTTCAGAGTGGATCTTGAGCAGATGATTAGAAAACTGAATTTAAAAATGTTTTTTAGTTCTCAACAGGGAAGACCATCTGATCCACCTGATACAAATCGAGTTCGTTTGCCTTTAAAATTGTCATGGTCTCCTCCGGGCCCTCTTCACCCATCCTTGTTGCTTTATCATGATTTGATTTTAAAGGATATGCATGATATTGAATCCACATGCTGTAATTGTCGATATAACATCACAGCAGCGGAACGGCTGTCTTTGCAAGCCCTCCGATCTCGTACCGATGTTGTGGTCCAACGAGCAGACAAGGGAGGGGGTATAGCTGTGTGGCATTGGAATCAGTATTATAAAGAAGCATATCGTCAATTGCTAGATTCGGAAGTTTACGAGGTTCTGTCCATGGATCCCACGTTTGGTCTTCAAGAACTTATTAAAAATCTTACTGCTGAGGCACTTGAAGGTCATCTAATTTCTAAGAAAGAGTGGAATATTTAAATCCTCGTGATCCTATTACTGCTAAATTTTATTTAGTTCCCAAAATCCACAAAGATCTTAATGACCCTCCTGGACGACCAATAGTGTCGACATGCAATTTGGTGCTGGAACCATTGTCAGTATATTTGGATTCCTTTTTAAGGCCCCTGATGATGTCTATCCCCTCATTTGTAAAAGACACCACTCAATTTTTACAGATTTTGGAGGAGCAAGCACAATTAGCTACTAATCCAGATTTGATTCTGGCAACCTTTGATGTCACTTCTCTCTATACAGTAATCCCTCAAGCTCAAGCCCATTCAACAGTTATGTCCGCCTTACGGAGTAGAGGGGACTTATCAGATCAACAGCTGGAGTTCTTGTCAGAAATAACTCATTTAGTATTGTACAACATTTTTTTTTTACCTTTGAACAGGTTATTTACCATCAAAAGTCTGGTGTAGCGATGGGCGCCACTTGCGCCCCTTCTATCGCTAACCTCTATATGCAGGATTTTGAAGAGCACTGGATTTCTGCTTCCTTTTTTAAAGAACATTTAAAAGTATGGCGACACTACATCAACGATGTTTTTGTGATCTGGCAGGGAACATCGGCCGAACTACAGGAGTTTTTTGAATGGCTTAATAAAAGAGATAAACAAATTACCTTCACCTTTAGTTATCATACAGAGCAAATTACATTTTTGGATGTTTTGGTGAAGAAATCTCATTTGGGATGGAGCACTTCGGTATATCATAAACCTACAGATAAAAATACACTGCTACATTATACCAGCGCGCACCATGTTCAGTTGCGCAACAGTTTACCACTATCACAATTTATTCGCTTTCAACGTAATTGCTCCAAGCTGTGAGTTCAAGGCTCAGTCCAAAATTCTTAGTCATAATTTTTGCCAATGCGGGTACCCTGCGACAGTGCTCCGAAAAGCATACCAGAGAGCCCGGTTTAGCAATCGAGACCTGCTTATCTCTTTTCAAGAACGGGATTCTACACAGATTGAAGATCGACAAGTTAATCTAGTAACCCCTTTTTCACCATACAGTACTATATTACAACGGAGTGTTCACCGGCATAGAAATGTATTAAATAGTATTCCTGGTCTAGAGGGGTATAAAGTTTGTTGTGTTTGGCAAAGACAACGCAATCTAAAGGAATTGTTAAGTCCAGCAGTTTTGCGTCCCGAGGCCCCTATTGCTGAAAGATTGACTGGCCATACAAAGTGTGGCACGTGCAACATCTGTCCTGTCACTCAGGACTTAAAAGAATTTGTTTATAGAAATAAGACCTATCGGTTACTAAGTTACACTTCTTGTTCCTCCACCCATGTCGTCTATTGCATTCGGTGTCCCTGTGGACTGCTATATGTTGGCAAGACGAGCAGATCTTTTTGATTGCGGATCACTGAACATAAAAGCAAATTAAAGTGCTGCCAACGGGAGGCTCCCATAGTGGAACATTGCCTACAATTCAACCATCAGTTTGAGCAGCTCAAATGCTTTTGTATTGACCAAGTAACTGTTCCACAATTTGGCAAAACTAAAGATCAGACCTTGCTATATCATGAACAACGATGGATATATCGGTTGAGAACAGTAACCCCAGATGGGCTGAATGCTAGAATAGAGTGGGAGGTTTGTCTGTGATCTAACTCCTCCTCGTTTGGGCTTGATTTGAAAGGACTGCCATCCCTATATAACTTGACTGCATGCGCGACGTTTTTTGATCGTTGGTGAAAGGAGAGTGTGTTCGTCACACGAGGAAGTGTTCGAGACAAATTACCAGTAAGGTTTTGGACTCATCGGTATAGTGTCTATAAGAAAGTATTTTTTGAAAGTCAGTACTTAATGAACAAATTACAATTTTCAATTTCACAGTGCCGCTTTACCGCTTCCCCTGAAGAAACCTGTAAGGGTGAAACGCTATGAGTAGCGTGCCTGACAGCGTCGGGAATGAATTTGAAGCTGTATGCTCGCCATTTAAAGCAGGATTGCATTAGAAGTTGTGAACTTGTCATCTAAAGCAATGCACGGGAACAAATCAGAAGCTGCAAGCTCACCATTTTAAGTTAAGCACTACGTTTATAGCATTTATTGCATTTACTGATTCTCATATATACGTTACTGTTGAGAAGTGGATTGAAAGAAGCTGGAAGAAGCTGAAATGCCTATTGTTTAAAGTTTAACATCATTTTCTCTTCAATCTTATATCAGCGTCATTTTTGAGAATTAGTCTAAATATAAATTAAAATTAAAAATAACAACAAATAATAACAAGTCTATTAACAATTCAAAAGCCTAAGTGAAGGCCGTTGATGTAGCAGTGGCACTAGTCCTCCAGACATTATTCATTAAGTCGGTGGCAGCCCGTGATTCTGAGGCCCAAGGCTTTTTAGAATTTAATATAGAGTTGTTAATTGAATTTTTGTCAAAAAAGTTACATTAGATTTTCGAGTTCTATTACAGAGTACTACATTATATCAGTCACGTTATCTCTGTTATAAATAAGGACCAAGATTAGAATAATAAATATACTGACATCGGGGTGCTTGTGAGCCCATGAGAAGATGGCCGCAACTTAGTGCAGCTCCGATCTAGACTTCCCCTGCTAGAGTGCAAGCAGAGTGAAAATATGCCGAAATCTCTCTTGTTTTTGTGAAAAGAGCTCATGGGGCGATAACAGACCAACTCGACCCTTCAGCACTGCAGATCAGTGGCTCCCTGACCGGGAAAGATGAAGAGAAGCAAAAGCTACTAATGCGGCTTTCCCCGATGCAGCTCTGGCCGAACCACGAGAGAATCTCATGCTGCCAGTGCCATAAGAGTTTAAAAAATAATAATAAAGGTACCTTGGGGCGCTCTTCCGACCCAAATGCTGGCATAGCTCGTTAACACCTGTGCATTTACAATTGAATCGGCGGTGCGGAAGCGATCGGACGAACGGCAAAAGCTATTTATGTGCCTGGGTGAGCTGCCTTACACCGATCGCGTGATCGAGAGGCTGGCCTGGGGATGGGCGAAACGAAGGGCTCCTGTTGCTGCTTCTGCTCCACTGCCCTGTAAATTGCCTGTGATCTTTGGACTCTGGGTTCCTGCGACCATTGCCATGTGGTTGTGGAACGCATGATCGCTCCTGCGTTCCACTCCGTGGCAGCTCGAGCGGGAAACAGAAGTTGCCGACAGCGGCCCTGGACATCTGACTTGCAATTTTAAGATTGTCCCCTTTCATGCAGTACATGATTTCTTACCCCGAGGTCTGAAAGAAGAATTGTATACTACTGAGGGAGTGAAAATAGGTGATTGAACCGGCAGCCTTATTTTCAGTTTTTTGGCAGAGACTGATCTCATTAGTTAACCTGGAGCTCCATCTAGTGGATGGCAGTGGAACATTTTCTAACAGTCTAAATAAAGTGGGCACGGAGGTCAACTGGTGTGAGTCCAGACGGGAGCTGAGCTGGCTCTGTGGCTTTTTCAATCACAAGGAGCTGGTGAATGATCCAAACAGGCAAGAAGCAAAGAGAACTGAAGGCGGAAAGCACTTTGGTCAAAGCAACAAGCAGAGAGTTGTAAATCGCAGTGTGCAATGAAGACAGCCCGCTGGGATCGAGAGAGAAGTACAGCAGCTCCAGCCCAAGCAAAGATGACCAATGGACCTCCCTTACCAAGTCAGCCAGTGATGTCCACTGAAGAAGTGACTAATGCAGTGGCGAGTGCTTTGAGTGGAAGGCTTGATGGTATCACTGGGCAGCTGGATGGGATTAGTAAACAACTGTAGGCTGTGGGCACCAGGATATAAGCAGCAGAAGAACGGATATGGACATTGGAAGATGACCTGCTCCAAGCAGGCAGAGAGATCTCTGCTTTGCAAACTACAGTCAGTAAACAGGACGAAAAACTTGACAACCTAGAAAATCGAGGCTGCCGAAAAAAATCTCAGAATACTTGGCATACCGGAGGCTATAAAGGATGCCGAACACGTAATTACTTCTTGTGCCTGCTACATACATTAAATCTGGGGGACGACAATACCCAAATTGTTATCGAAAGGATCCACAGGTTGGGAAGGCCCCACCCAAAAGACACGTGACCCCAAATAGTGCTGGCCAGATTTATGAACTTTTTGCAAAAAGATGGTGTCTTGCAGGTGGTAAGAGCTAAAGGGACTTTGGTGCATGAGGGGGCACAAATACAGGTTTTCCAAGATTATTCAGTACAACTGGGCCTGAAGCAAAAGGCGTATGCTGCTATATGTCAGAAGCTAGTAGCGGCACATCTGAAATTTGTGGTACAATACCCGGCGAGGCTGTAGATTTTCTATAATGGAAAGGCAGTGACAATGGAAACACCAGAAGAAGCACACAAATGGATTCAGAACCACATAGACATTTTGAAGGGAAGCACCTGAACCCAGGAATGTGGAGCCTTATTGGATCTTATAAAAATGAAGTTGGAAGGCAGCAGTAAGAGAGAAATTAAAATTGGAGACTGGTTGAAGAAGGAAGAAAATGGAATATAAGAAGGACTACAAGTTTAATAGTTTGAATGTGTTATGGTTGCATTTTTCTCCTGGTTCACTATTTTTCAATAATTTTTATCTGCTGAAGTGGGGTAAGAGCGGCGTGAGCTCATTAATTGGACTAGCCACTAGAAGAGGGCAAGGAGGAGGAAGTTGGGGGTTGTAATAGGGAGAAGGGTTTGTTAATTATGATAAGGGAAGAGATATAGGAACAATAGGGGAGGACTGGAGAGGGATTAGCACTAAAATGGCCATGGGGAAGTCATGGGAAGGTTGTTGGTTAGGGGTTGGGGTAGGATTAGAGGGGGGGTCAGGGGTAAGGGGAGGGAGGGAGGTATGAGGGATATATAAATATGAGAAGTAATACTTGGATAATCTGTTACAGATATTAAAATTGGGGTGAGAATAATTTAATGGAATGTATGTGGACTAGCGAGCCCCTTTAAAAGGAACAAGGTTTTGCATGCAATGAGGCGACATAGGGGGGACATTATATTATTGCAGGAAACCCATCAATTCATAAGGGACTTGGTCAGGTTAAAGAGGGGAGGAATAGAGCAAATCTATGGGGCATCAGCACTGGGGAAAAAAGGGGGGGGTCACAATATTAATTAAGAAAGGACTAGGATTTAAAGTGGACTGCACTGTGGCAGACCCAGAAGGCCGGTTTGTATTAATACAGGGAGACATCAAGGGGCAGAAGTTGTTAGTAGGTAGTGTGTATGCTCCAAATGTGCCTGATCCAAGTTTTTTTGCTAGAATAGGAGCGGAAATTGATGCACTACCAGAATCCCCAATGATTTTGGGGGGCGACTGGAATGGAGTCCTTGACCCTAGCATAGATGTGTCGGGAGGACATGGGGGTAACCATCTTAATACCACAAGGCACCTGAGGAGGTTTTGTCAAAGGTGTCAGCTCATAGATGTATGGAGATCCCTCCACCCAACGGAGAGAGACTACACGCATTTGTCCAGGGCGCACGGCACAAGTGCAAGACTTGACGCTATACTAGTTTCTGAGGGGTTATTTCAAGTAATGACAGACGCGGTAATTGGACCCTATGAAATCTCGGATCATGCTCCAGTATGGACAGATTGGGAATGTGGACAGTTAGGTGGTAGTAGAAGGTCTTGGCAATTGCCGCTGGACTTGTGTCAAGATGATAAGATTAAAGGTTATTTGACGGACAAGTAGAAGGAATACGACGAACATAATCAGACCCATAAAGGAGACCCAGAACTGTTCTGGGAGGCCTCTAAAGCTGTATTACGGGGGGACATAATAGCTTACAGCAGGGGTGGGGAACCCTGGTCCTGGAGAGCCATAGACCAGTCAGGTTTTCGGGATATCTCTAATGAATATTCATGAGACATATATGCATTAGAGATATCCTGCCAACCTGACTGGTTTGTAGCCCTCCAGGGCTGGATTTGGAGACCCCTGCCTTACACCTCTGTCATTTACGATTGTGAGTAGGCAAGGTGCAGATGTCCAAGACATCAAAAAGGTTAGATAGAATTTGTCACGTTCCTTCTCACTTCTCACCACCACCAAAATATTGTCTATTAGACAGCTTTTTGGTGGTGGTGAGAATCGAGGAGGAATGTGACACATTCTATATACCCTTTCGATGTCTAGGACATCTGTACCTTGCCCACTCACAATCATAAATAACAGAGGTGTAAGGCAGGGGTCTCCAAATCCAGCCATGGAGGGCTACAAACCAGTCAGGTTGGCAGGATCTCTAATGCATATATGTCTCATGAATATTCATTAGGGATATCCCGAAAACCTGACTGGTCTACGGCTCTCCAGGACCAGGGTTCCCCACCCCTGGCTTACAGTGTCCGCTGGAGACGTATGATGCCTGCTAGGATCCTAAGAATGGAGAAACAGATTTGCAGAGAATGCCAGCTCCTGGCCAGTAGCCCCACTACAGCTCATAGGGCACAGTTGCTGGCAACCCAAGCAGCATTAAATACATTATTGCATCAGAGAGCTAAAAAGTCTTTAGTTTATTATAAATATCAGTTTTACCAATATGGGGATAAGGCAGGGAGGCTATTGGCCCGCTGTCTTAAATGTAGTCAAGGATCCAGATTTGTGCCACTTTTAAGAGAAGAGGTGGGGAAGACACACACTGATGCCACAGATATTGGGAAAATGTTTGTAAATTATTATCGTAAATTATATACGAGTGAGGATGCCTCCCGTTCAAGGATTAGGAGGTTTTTGGTTGAGGTGAATCTACTCCATCTTACGCAGGAGCAACAGGGGCAGTTAACAGCCCCAATAACAGCAGATGAAGTACAAAGGGGTATCGAAAAAGCAGCAATGTACAAAGCCCCTGGATTAGATGGATATAGAGCTGAATACTATAGATTGCTGAAGACACAGGTTACCCCGGTGTTAGTAGACCTGTTTAATAAGTGGAAGGACACGGGAGTTTTCAAGTATAATAATAATACAGCTCATATAGTGAGCCGGGTAAAGATGCGACAGAAGTGGGGTCGTACCGGCCAATTTCACTAATTAACTATGACCTCAAGCAGTTTGCAAAGATTTTAGAGGATCGTTTGGCTACCCACCTCCCCAGTTTATTGCACACATGTCAGACAGGGGTTGTGCAGGGGCGTTATCCCACTAAAAATGTCAGAAAAATTCTAGGAGCCTTGGACTGGGTCTATAAACAAGGCGCTCCCTCCTTGCTGGTCAGTTTTAATGCTGAAAAAGCCTTTGACAGGGTAGGGTGGGCATAGTTATCTGAGACTTTGGAAGCATATGGATTGAGAGCGGGGTTCATACAAGGTGTCTGAGGACTATATCAGAAAACAGCGGCGGTAGTGGGATTGAATGGGTTGGTCACATCCAGTTTTGAAATCGCACGGGGGACAAGGGCTTTCGGTTGTCCCCGTTATTATCGCACGGGGGACAGGGTTGTCGGTTGCCCCCATTATTATTTGTACTCTCTCTAGATCCACTACTGAGAATGATCTATGCTTGAGACGATATATGGGGGGGGGGGGGTGCAGGTGGGGTCCTGCACATTTAGGGTATCGGCCTTTGCAGATGACTTATTGCTCATGCTGATGAAGCCACGAGATTCTTTGCCCAGGCTTCTGGAGGTGATAGTGAAGTACGGAACGATAGCTGGTTTGAAGTTAAATGTGACCAAGTCGGAAGCTCTTGATGTTAACGGAGGGGTACAAGAGGATTGGGGCAGATCGTTTCCCCTACGTTGGGCAAAAAATAAATTCAAGTATTTAAGAATTGTATCATCAAAATGTCCGGCCTCTATTGCAAGAAATTCAGAATAAGCTCCGGGACTGGACACCATTGCCCCTCTCCCTTAGCAGAGGGTGGCTGCCTATAAAATGATACTTTTCCCAAAAATTTTGTATAGCCTTCAACTCCTTCCTCTGCAGTTGGAGAGGCAGGATATTCAAAAAATTGAAAGATCTCTACAGAGTTTCTTTTGGAAAGGGAAAAAGCCCAGACTTAAAATTGATCGGCTATATGGTCGGTGACAACAGGGGGGAATGGGGCTACCTAGACTAGAGCAATATAATTTGGGATGTTTGATGCGCCATGTCAGAGATTGGTTGGGAGGGACTTCAGTATATACCCCCTATGACTTTGAATCAGCGTTGACTGCTCCATACTTGATCCTGTCTGTGATGCATGTCCCACGGATGCAGTTGCCTGAAGGTCTTCGAGACAATATCCTGTGGAAAGGGGTTCGTTGGAGTTAGAGGGTTCTATGTGGTCGATTAGGCATCCCATCTGAGGTATCAGGATATTTGCCCCTGCAGGGCAATTTATCCTTTAAACCAAGCACAATGTCAAATTTCTTTTGAGGGTGGGCATTAAGGGGCCTCCAACAGATGCGGCAAGTAATTAATGATGAGGGAGAACTCCAACCTTTATGATTTACCAAATGGTCACTTTTATGCATACCTGCAGTTAAAGCATTATATAGCATCAATGAAAGACGGGAGGCGAGGCCTGAGAAAGGAAAATTTTGGGAAATTAGTGGAATGGTTTGAATTGGAAGATAAAGAACGGATAACAGTAGCGGGTTATTGTAGGGCCTTGAATAACATTGCCCGGGATAAGTGTTACGACCAGTTGAGTGCACAATGGGGTCGGGAGTTGGGAGTTAATTTTGGTTCATTTGCTTGGGAGGCAGCAACAAGAAGAATTCCCCAATTAATAACAGGGGCTAGACTTCGAGATATGCAATTCAGAATACTAGAGCATGCATATATTTAACCATAAGTGTATAGTGTATGGTGTACAGTGTATAGTGTACAGTGTATAGTGTACATTGCATAATGTATAGTGTACAGTGTATAATGTCTTTATAATGTACAATGTATAATGTCGTTAAGTACCCTCATGTTAAATGTAACCCTCCAATTGTGATGTTACCGCTTTGATTGTAGGATAAGGTAGCATACAAATCCATCTAAATAAATAAATATAGAGCGTGGAAGGCAGGATTTGCGGAGCACAGTGGCTGCCCATGGTGCGGAGGTGTGGAGGCACATTTGGGGCATATGTTCTGGGGATGTGGCCAGGTAGGGAAGTTTTGGAGTAGAATCCAACAATCCTTGGGGGGATTACTGGGGCAGGCATTGATGTTGACCCCGGGCCTAGCTATTTTGGATGCCCCCGACCCCTTGGGACTTACCACAGCAGGGAATAGATTGATGGTGCAGAAGTGTTGCCTTATTGCTAAACAATGTATCCTTCATAGATGGAGAGCTGCAGAGGGGCCCGAATATTGGGAGTGAAGGAATTTATTGCACCAGTTGGAGTTATGGGAAGGAGAGTCCTCTAGGCGCCAAGCGCAAAGGAGAGCGAACCTCTTGATGATTTGGACCCCATATCTAGAGGGTGTATCGGCCAGGGCAAGGAATGACATTTTTACAGTATAAGTTGGCTACAATAGGTGTACGGACCCCGTAAAGATAAGGGGGAGGGAGGGGCTGGGGAAAGGATTAGAGGGTGGGGGAAGGGATGATTGGGAGGGAAGGGAAAGGGTCGCAACCATGAAAGTTTTAGAAATGTTCAATGTGTCAATGTATGAATGGATCATTTGGGGGGGGGGTGTTATAATATTCTTTATTCTTTACAGACTGTTACAGATTTATGTGTTAAGGAGTTTCTGGGAGGTGGTGTGGTTAATGAAAAGTTCAAATATAGCAGGTATAAGAGTACCTGATCGCTGGAGAGGACTAGAGAGAATGTTACTACCACAAGATAAGTAACCTATTTAGGTGGGAGGGGGGAGAGGGAAGGTGTGTGATGGGCAAGGGGGGGAATATAAACCTGTAAATTGTTTCAGTAGTAATGGTTGTATTGTCTGAATATTTGCCATGATGTATTCAAAAGCCAATATAATGGAAAGGTTGACGTTTTGGTTAATAATAATAATAAAAAAGATTTAAACATAAAGATACTGACACTCACCTTGAATTCCTGTGTGGCCTCCTCTATGGGAATCATGTGGTGAGATCTGTGATCCCGGGATTTGTCACATACCAGACAGATCGGTCTCTGATCCTCTGTGCAGAACAACTTCAGTTTCTTGTCATGCGTCTCACACAGATTCTCCTCCCCTTTTCTCTTTGACTGATTTTCCAAATTTTCTGTGATATTCACCAGCTGCCTGTTAGACCTGAGGTTCCCCTGCTGCGATATTTCTGTGCACTGGGGACAGGGAAGGTTTGTATCTAACCTCTCCCTGTACTGAGTGATACAGGAGCGGCAGAAGTTGTGTCCACAATCTATAGTGACCAGGTCTGTAAAATAATCTCGACAGATGGGACAAGAAATTTCCTCCAGCAGGCTCTAGGCAGTGCTCCCTGCAGCCATGATTCTAAGAAAAATGAGAATAACCTTTAGTTTTGGTTCCTGTCCTCTACATATGCGTCAGAGGAGGGTGTGTGTGCCTCTCCCTAGAATGACCTGCCTTAAAAATGTACAAACTGTATAAGAGATTTCAGGAAGTTCAGCTCATAGTTTAGGTCACCAGATAGTTCAGTCCTGGTTTTGCCTCACTGCATGCAACTCCTTCCAAATGTCTCCCAACTGCCCAGGCTACCCAAATTGCTAATTATGTTAATTATTTAAAAAAAAAACAATTATTTTGCTAAAGGAAAAGAAAGGATTAGCTTAGTTAAGTTATTCCTTTATTTATTTCTTAACGTGAGGTAAAGTGAGGTTTTCTTCAATGTTGCTGGGTTCCACCAGA
Source organism: Ichthyophis bannanicus (assembly GCA_033557465.1). Lineage (NCBI taxonomy): Eukaryota > Metazoa > Chordata > Amphibia > Gymnophiona > Ichthyophiidae > Ichthyophis > Ichthyophis bannanicus. The sequence continues at coordinate 98,431,957 of CM066031.1, read as the reverse complement.
AACCAAGCCAAACAATAAATCCACCAGAATCAAAATGGCTGATCAATAATTCAAAGGAAAGCCTCAGTATCTTTTTTGGGGTTTTGTTGGAAATGTTGTATGAAACAACAGCTTCCTTAACTTTTGGCCTGAAGCAGAGCCCTTGTGATTGTATTGGGCTTCAAACACAGCCTGTGTCACTGCTTTGCATAATTCTGAATATGGTGCAATTCTTTGGTATCTTACACTTTGACAATTGGTGTCATTGAGCCTTATGAAGTCAACAGTGTGCGCTCTTCCAAGCTAAGTGTTACATCCTAAGTGTTAAGCTACAGTATATGACACAACTTTCTCTCTCTTTTTATTGTGATTCACTTTGTGGTGTTTCACGCTTGATGCCATTGAGCATGTAAAATTTAGAATAAAAAGGAAGCTGTTGTTTCTTGAGGAGCGTTAACTTCTCCATACAACATGTCCAACAAAAAACAAAAAAGATAGTGAGGCTTTCCTTTGAATTATTGATCAGCCATTTTATATCCTGGCTTGATTCTGGTGTATTATATTTCATTTAAATATTAAGTTTCAGCATTTAACCTCTCTTTGTGAAAGACAACTGGTGTCACCCATTGAACCCATTTTGATCTTACCCACTCAGCCTCTGACATAAACAAAGCAGGAGGGGTTCAAAACCAGGCTTGCTTACATAGGGAAGAGAGAAGGGGGATATTGTGGATCAGTGGGGAGTAGGGAAGAGAGGAGGAGATGCTGGATCACGGAGGGGTAGAGGCAGGGCCGGATTTACCTTGAGTGAGGCCCTACGCCAACAAAAATTGTGGGCCCCCAGCAGGGGCGGCCCAAGGGGGGTGTGGGGCCTCATTTGCATAAGGGGCCTCATTTGCATAAATATTTGCATAATGTTACCATATACTAACTTTTAGTAAACGTGCCTCTTAATGAGTGTATGGATAAAGAAAGACTAAAAGATTTCTACATTACTATAATCCAGTGCCAACTGCCAGACACATTAGGAACTACTACAAACACTGCCCATTTAGAACCCATAGTAAACCCGCCGTATCCTAACAGCACTACCAGGACTCACAAAGCACCATACTCTACCAATCAAAAGGCAACACTGCAAATATTAAACCAATACATTTCAGAGAACAACAATACATGACCTACTGGGGAAAGAGAACAAGTGGCAATGTCAAATAGGAATTATATAAACAGAACACCTCAGCTCAGTTACACATGCAGAACATAGACCATCAAACAAGTAATCACAATTTAGAAACAGGAAGACAATAATTAAACTGGGAATCCCAAAAGCCAAACTTGGAAAGTACAACACTGTAGAAATAAAACTATACATTAATTTGCTCTTGTACTAAACAAAGCGCAGACGTTAATGATGCACATTTACCAGAGCTGACATATTCCAATTAATAAATTCAAAATAAAGAGATATTTTTCTACCTTTTGTGCATTTTTTTCAGCTGCAATTGCTCCAGCCACTTTCTTCTGGTTTCTTCGTGTCTTCTGCTAACTCTCCATCGTCTGCTGTCCATTTGTCCTTTCTTCTCTCTGCTAGATTTTTTTCCATTCTCTCTCTACATCTGCTTTAACATACTAATCTTTCTCCTTTTGCTCTTTCCTCATTCCTATTTCATCCACTCAAATTTTACCCCTCCATCCTCAATCCCCACTTACTCTCCCAATACCCGGCCAATTGTAGATTTTTATCCCTCCCACACAAAATATTTTTCCCTTCTCCATTTTACTCTTCCAGCCCCATCCCATTCTAATCCTCCCCCAACATCAGCTCCCTTCTAGTTCCAGCCTCACCCAGCATCCATTCCCTTCTAGTCCCTGCATCAGCCCATTTCCAGTCCTAGCCACCCATCAGCCCATTTCCAGTCCTAGCAACCCCCCAACCCAATACCAGTCCTAGCCCCCCCATCAACCCACTTACAGTCCTAACCCCCCATCACCCCATTTTTAGTTTAAGCCCCCCCTATAACCCATTACCAGTCCTAACCCCCCATCAGCCCACTTCCAGTCCTAACCCCATCAACCCATTTCCAGTCAGCCCCCCATAGCCCATTGCCAGTCCTAACCCCCCCATCAGCCCACAGCCCATTACCAGTCCTAACCCCATCAGCCCACCTCCAGTTTTAACCCCCCCAGCCCATTTCCAGTCCTAGCCCCCCCACAGCCCATTATCAGTCTTAACCCCCCCCCAAAGCCCATTACCAGTCTTAACCCCCCCAAAGCCCATTACCAGTTCTAAACCCCCCCAACAGCCCATTACCAATCCTATCCCCATCAGCCCACCTCCAGTCTTAACCCCCCCAGCCCCTTTCCAGTCCTAGGCCCCCCATAGCCCATTACCAGACAGCCCCCATCAGCCCACAGCCCATTACCAGTCTTAACCCCCCCCCAAAGGCCATTGCCAGTTCTAAGCCCCCCCAACAGCCCACAGTCCATTACCAGTCCTCACCCCATCCACCCCCCTGTCGCCTTAACCCCCCCAGCCCATTTCCAGTCCGAGCCCCAGCCCCCCCAATAGCCCATTACCAGTCCTACCCCCCCCCCCACCCCCGTCGGCCTAAAGTAAAATTTAATTTTTAAAAAAAAACCTGCTGGCTGCCGCCGCGGGGCCCCCTCTGCTGCCGCGGAAGCACGGACTGACCCGCGGGGGCCCCCTCTGCAAGCTGACTCCGTCGGTCCGTCGATCCCTCTCTCCCTCCATGCACGCTGTGAGAGGCGCGAAGGTAGAGTGTCTCCTTCGCGTCTCTGTTAAGCCCGCAGGGGCGGATGGGAAATTTCCCATCAGCCCCTGCGGGCTTAACAGAGACGCGAGGAGACACTTTCGCGTCTCTCACAGCCTGCACGGAGGGAGGGAGGGAGTAAGGAACGAACGAACCGACGGAGTCAGCTTGTAGAGGGGGCCCCCGCGGGTCAGTCGGTGCTGCCGCGGCAGCAGAGGGGGCCCCGCGGCGGCAGCCAGCAGGTTATTTTTTTAAATTTTATTTTAAAAAAAAATTAACTTTTTCTTTTTTTGTGGGCCCCTGCCAGCTGTGGGCCCTACGCCATGGCGTACATGGCGTATAGGTTAATCCGGCCCTGGGTAGAGGAAGACAGGGATGTGCTGGACACAGGGAGGAAGATACTGCATTGGAGGGGGAAAGAAACAAAGTTGGTACTGGCTGATGGTAGGTTGGGGGAAGCATTTTAGAAGAGTCTGATGCTTGGGGATGACACAGGGCATGGGAGAAGGGGGCTGATGCTGGCAGGTACTGAGAGTTCAAGGTTGAGATCCAGGACTGGTATTTGTAGCCTGTTCTGAACCACTGTGGTCTGCTCAGACCCAAAAGCCTGAACCAAAGTTAAATCAGTCAAGATGGCTTCCTGTTACAAATAGCTTTTGCTGTGCTGCCTGAGACCTGACCTTCAAGCAATTGCCTGCCAAGTTTTATGTGCACATATAGCAAAGCTATTGTTCCCAACCATGTCTATGTGCAAGAGAACTCAATCCTGAGGCCATTATCAGCCACAGACTGTTTTACCAGTCCTGCACATTTGCAACAATGTAAGAAACTGCATACCATCATCTTCTCTCTCACCATGGACCTTTGTCTGAAGAATGATCACCTGATAACCACTACCTGATTCACTATCTCAGACCAGCAAGTCACTGTGTTGTGATGAGTAATTCACCATAAGGAATTATACACTGTGGACAAGGGCACTTGGGACTCACTTTCTGCTATTCACCACACTTTGCCACTTTGCAATCTGGCCTTTTGCCATTTTCTGCACTTTATGTGCCTCCCTGCCTGCTCTTGTCTCCTTATGAAAAAACAGTATGTAAGGCTGAAGACTAACCTCGGGCAGGAATAATAAGACTCTGACAGACTAAGGGGTATGTTTACTATTTGGCGGTAGCGGCTTCTGTGTGATATTGGAGTCGCGGCCCCATTGATTTCAATATGGCTGTGGCTCCGATATCGCACAGAACCCACTACCGCCGAATAGTAAATGTACCCCTAAGACTGTGTTATCACACGGCTCGCCTGGATGGCTGCTGACTCCGGTGGACAGCTGCCACCCTTGGACTTCGTGCTGCTGCAGTGACTGCTTTGGACCTGGCCAAGCTACCTCCTGGCAAGGCTAAAGGTACAGGTTCTGGTCTGGCAGAAAAAGATCACATGGCCTCTCTAGTCTGCCCTTTCATATCAACCACTACAACAGTCCCCTTTTTTCCTTTAGAGATCCTCAGTGTTAGTCTCATGCTTTTTTGAATTCAGATACTCTCCTCATTTCTACCACCTCCACTGGGACACTATTCCATGCATCTACCACTCTTTCTATTAAGAAATATTTGCACATATTACTTTTGAGTCTATCCCCTTTCATCCTCATCCTATGTCCCCTCGTAGCAGAGCTTGATTAGTCAATCAGCTAACTTTTTGTGCTTTCCCCAGGTGCGGAGCTAGTCTGTGACTTTTGGTTGATAAGTGATTTAATATCCTTGCATAATTGTAATCATAGGGCTGCATAACTTGCTACCTCATAATTCTAATTTATTTTATATTTACTTTATTTTTCTATCAATAATAAAGTCTAATTTATATATACATATAGAATTGTCTCTCTCTCTCACATGGTTTATTTGCCAGCAGTCCCATAGAATTCTTGGGCAAAGGGTAGCAACAATCTCCCCCTAGACCAGTGATGGCTAACCTTTTTGAGCCCGAGTGCCCAAACTGCCGCACAAAACCAAAGAATTTCCTCAAAGTGCCAGCACGTCATTTGCATAAGTGGTCTTATTTGCATAAATATTTGCATAATGTTACCATACACTAACTTTTAGTAAACATGTCTCTTAATGAGTGTATGGATAAAGAAAGACTAAAAGATTTCTACATTACTATAATCCAGTGCCAACCGCCAGGCACATTAGGAACTACTACAAACGCTGCCCATTTAGAACCCATAGCAAACCCGCCGTATCCTGACAGCATTACCAGGACTCACAAAGCACCATACCCTACCTATCAAAAGGCAACACTGCAAATATTAAACCAATACATTTCAGTGAATACTGGGGAAAGAGAACAAGTGGCAACGTCAAATAGGAATTTCCTCTTGTACCAAACAAAGCGCAGATGTTAATGATGCACATTTCCCAGAGCTGACATATTCCAGTTAATAAATTCAAAATAAAGAGATATCTTTCTACCTTTTGTGCATTTTTTTTCAGTTGCAATTGGTCCAGCCATTTTCTTCTGGTTTCTTCATGTTTTCTGCTAACTCTCCATCGTCTGCTGTCCATTTGTCCTTTCTTCTCTCTTCTAGTTTTTTTTTTCCATTCTCTCTCTCTCTACATCTGCTTTAACATACTAATCTTTCTCCTTTTGCTCTTTCCTCATTCCTATTTCATCCACACAAATTTTACCCCTCCATCCTCAATCCCCAATTACTCTCCCAATACCTGGCCAATTGTAGATTTTTCATCCCTCCTACACAAAATATTTTTCCCCTCTCCATTTTACTCTCCCAGCCCCATCCCATTCTAATCCTCCCCCAACATCAGCTCCCTTCTAGTTCCAGTCTCACCCAGCATCCATTCCCTTCTTCAAGCCCCCCACTTCCCCTCAGCCCATTTCCATTCCAAGCCCCGTCCCCATCAGCTATTTGCAGTTCAAGCCCCCCACTTCCCCTCAGCCCATTTCCATTCCAAGCCCCATCCCCAACAGCTATTTGCAGTTCAAGCCCCCTTCCACTCAGCCCATTTCCAGTCCTAGCAACCCCCCCAACCCATTACCAGTCCTAGCCCCCCATAGCCCACTCCCAGTCCTAATCCCACCAGCCCATTTCCAGTCCTAACCTCCCCATCAGCCCACTCCCAGTCCTAATCCCCCATCACTCAATTTTTAGTTTAAGCCCCCCCAGCGCCTATCACCACTCCTAACCCCCCCAGCGCCCATCACCACTCCTACCCCCCCCAGCCCAGCGCCCATCACCACTCCTAACCCCCCCAGCCAGCCCAGTGCCCATCACCACTCCTAACCCCCCCAGCCAGCCCAGTGTCCATCACCACTCCTAACCCCCCCAGCCCAGTGCCCATCACCACTCCTAACCCCCCCCACCCCAGCCCATCACTACTCCTAACACCCCCCAGCCCAGCCCAGCCCAGCCCATCACTACTCCTAACCCCCCCCAGCCCAGCCCAGCCCATCACCACTCCTAACCCCCCCAGCCCAGCCCAGCCCATCACCACTCCTAACCCCCCCAGCCCAGCCCAGCCCATCACCACTCCTAACCCCCCCTCCAGCCCATCACCACTCCTAACCCCCCAGCCCAGCCCAGCCCAGCCCATCACCACTCCTAAACCCCCCCCCAGCCCAGCCCAGCCCAGCCCATCACCACTCCTAACCCCTACCCCCCCAGCCCAGCCCAGCCCAGCCCAGGGAAAATTAAAAAAAAAAGAAAACCTGTCTGCTGCCGCTGTCGGGGCCGCCGCGGCAGAATCGAGCGTGCCGCGGGGCCCCCCTGTACCCACCCGGCAGAGCCTGCCCTCCCCGTAGCAGCTCTCTCTTTGGAGCTGCAGTCAGACGCGCCGGCTTGCAGAGCGCGAGGGAAGAGTTCCCTCGCTGCTCTGTTAAGCCCGCGGGGGCTGATGGGAAGTTCCCATCAGCCCCCGCGGGCTTAACAGAGTCGCGAAAGGGAAACTCTTCCCTTCGCGCTCTGCAAGCCGGCGCGTCTGACTGTAGCTCCAAAGAGAGAGCTGCTACGGGGAGGGCAGGATCTGCCGGGTACAGGGGGGCCCCGCGGCACGCTCGATTCTGCCGCGGCGGCCCCGACAGCAGCAGCAGACAGGGTTGGGGGGTTTTTTTCGATTGCGGACCTTCCCGCGTGCCAGCTGCAAGGCCTTCGCGTGCCACAGCTGGCACGCGTGCCATAGGTTCGCCATCGCTGCCCTAGACCAATCGAGCAATATATATTTATTATATATTTGCTACTAATAATCCCTACAGTTCTAGGCGCATCATCCTGGATGGGCAAGTCTAAATAAGCCACGCCTTACATCTTAGATCTCTCATCCAAAGGGATGTGCAGCTCTAGCCGAACTGCTTTATTTTGGGACAGTTCATTGTATTGTTTATTATGGCTGGCAAGCAGTCATTGGGTATACTGCAGAACCCCATGTATATAAAACCTACAAAACAACATCCAACAAAATCCTACCTAGACTTGCCAACCCCCTACCCACCTCTCAACATCCCCCCTCTTCCCCATACCCTCCCACAATTCCTCCCTTTTAATGTACATAGTTGCCAATTCCAGCATGATAAACAGCCATTACTTATGTTCACTAACTTATTGTTCTGTGTAAAAAAGATGCTCACACACTGCCAGTTCTGAGTTCCTTGTAAACTGTCTTGAATTGTAGAAAGACGGTATATAAAAATATTAAATAAATAAATAAGTAAGTAAGTTACTGGAAGACTTGTATGAGTTCTTCCTTAATTATTTACACTGTACTCAGACCTAACTGCACCTGAAGGGAAAGGTGCAGTTTTTGAAGTATGTAAGTTCTCATTTAGATCTGAATTCACTTGTCATTTCCTAGAACATCCCAAAAGTGATTTGACTTCATTTTGTACATAGTTTGTATGAAAGGAAGAAAGAAACTAACTTCTGTTTCTAACTGTTCTCTATAAGAGATCTTAATTTAACTCTTTATCCTTGCTCAGTCTGTCACCTTAGACAACTGAGCACATGTAGATTTAGTGAAGTATGGAATTTGGGAGTCACACAGGGGACAGCCTCTCGGCTCAAGTGATTTTAAAAGTTCTCTTCTATGGATCACACTTTTGATTTTATGAGGCAATAAGTAAAAGACACTTATAGAAAAGAGAATTCTTGATCCTCTACAGATGCAGAAGTTGCAAAAGATCCGGATTGCTGTTTAACTTCACCATATTATTTGCAGTGTTTTTCACCTGCATTTACCTGTCTGTCTGCTACAAAAGGCTGCTTTTGTTGTTTGTCTCTGCTGTTACATCTGTGTAGCTTCTTCCATCTGCATTTACCTGCCTGTCTGTTGAAAGAACAGCCACTGAGAGCTTTGGGATATGAGTCGAGGAGACAGTTTACATTGGAGGAGTAGCCTAGTGGTTGGGTCAAGGTACTTCAGGCCGGAAGGTCGGGGGTTCAAATCCCACTAGAGGACAGCAACCTTGGGCCAGAAGGACTGGGGTTTCTAGTCCCACAGGTGCTCCTTGTGGTCTTGGGCAAGCCACTTAACCCTCCATAGCCCATGTTCCCTGTAAAATAGTTCTCTGTGTGCTGTGCTTTCCTGTCTAATCAATGTGTTTATACTTCAAAAATTTCCTGTCATGATTTGACAATTTCCAATCTGTAATCAAAAAAACCGCTGCTGATCGCTGGAAGTAGCGGTATACAAATGTATACTAAATAAATAAATAAATAAATAAGACCCTGCCCTCACTGCTGACATCACCAGTAGCAGCAATGAGGCTTACCTTTAAATTTAGAGTGGCCCAGGTGGGCCCCATCTCTCGGGCCCCAGATTAGCATGCCACTTGGCATAAGCTTGGTCACAGTGGATAAAGTGCTGAGTGATAGCCTAAGGGCTAATGATGTCATCTTAGAGGGGCAACTGGGGATTAATGTGATTAGTATCAGCTCTGTTCCCTAGCCTCATTCAGACTACAGCTCCCAGAGTGCACTGTGACACTCCCAAACAGTAATCCCTCCTAGGAAGGACTCCAGTTCCCAGAGTGCACTGTGACATGCCCACACAGTAATCCCTTCTAGGAAGGACTCCAGCTTCCAGAGTACACTGTGACACTCACACAGTAATCCCTCTCTCAAGCCTCCCCACCATCACTCTCTGTGTGTGTGTGTCTCTCTAAATTGCCCCATCCATTAACCTTTAGAGGAAAGGCGGGATAGGGGCGATATGACAGAGACCTTTAAATATCTCTGTGGCATAAATGCACAGGAGGGTCTCTTTCAATTGAAGGCAAGCTCTGCTACGAGGGGACATAGGATGAGAGTGAAAGGGCATAGATTCAGGAGTAATATGCAGAAATATTTCTATATGTAAAGATTGGTAGATGTGTTGAATAGTCTCCCAGTGGAGGTGGTGGACTTGAGGTCCACCAAGAAAAGCACTATGCCACATTGTTAGAAGAAACCCAGTCTAAAATACGTGGTTTGAGGGAAGGAGTTCTTTATTTAATATTAATTGATTCCTTGTGCCAAATATCCCGACACAGGTCGTATTTTGAATTCACTTCATCAGGGGAATTCAGGCGTACTCTAATGTTAGGTAAGCTCAACTTAGTTGATCTTGTACTGAAACACTCATGTAAAATTGCAAATTAAAATTATTTAGTGAGAATGCCTTAACATTACAAATAGAACCACCCAATGAAGGTGAACAATAGCAGGCACATTGGTCTAAATCAGGCATGTCCAACTTCAAACAGGTCGTGATCTACTTTTTCCGGCCAAAAGTGCCGGTGATCTACCACCATGAAAATTAAGTTTCAAATTAGTTTCAAATTAAATTTTAACCCAATAAAATTGGAGGATTCCCCCCCCCTCCCATTTTTAATGAACCGTCTGTCATTTACTTGCATGTGATCAGCTGTTAAGCAAATTAAGCAAAAACAAAACAGAGAGATGAAGATCCAGTAAGAACTGCAAGGGGAAATGGAAAGTACATTTTTTTCTTAAAGTTTTATTGAGTAATAACTTTCTTTAACTGTCTTAATAACTTTCTTTAACTTTTATTGAGTACTTTGTGTTAAATTTAGGTCAAGTACTGATCCAGGCTGATCTTGCGCAATCTTTAATATTTCGCTCTTGCTCATTAGTGAGACGTCTGAGCCTGCATTTCATCCACCAGCTTTTTGAAGTTGGGTGAATATTTCTTGAGGGCCAGTCTCCTGGAGATGTTCATCTGTCATGTTGGAACATTGTGTACTCTTTGTCATTTTCAGATGGGAAAACACAGATTCACACAAATAAGTTGAACCGAAACAGGAGTGTACAGCTTCACTGCATTTTCTCAAGTTGAGAAATTTGTCTCTAGGCACTAGCTTCCAAAATGATTCTTGCTCAGCACGGGTCTTGAGAAAAATGTCATTTTTAAGGGTTAATATTTCGTTTTCAAGAGATGGCTTGTTCAATGAGTAATTTTTACTGATAGCAGCTGCAGTTTCTTTAATGTCCACATCTACTTTGAATGGGTATGACAAGTACTCCACAACTGTTCCAATTTTTTGGAAGTCACAGAATCTATTTTTGAATTCCTGGATAACAGAACAGATTTCTGTCACATACTTCTCATTCTGAAAAACAAAATTTGGATATTGTCCCAGATGGTCCTGCGTATTAGGAAAATGATCAAAAGTGTTGTTTGCAAGGTCAGTCATCATTAGCTCAAATTTGCTCTTGTAGGATGAAACTGTACTCATCATCTCGCCAATGCATTTGTTTTTACCTTGTAGTTCAAGGTTCATATCACTTAGTTTGCCTGTAAAGTCAGCGAGAAATGCCAGATCACATAACCACTCCTCATCTTCCAACTGTGCTTGGTCATCTCCCCTCTCCTTCAAAAAACTTCTTATTTCATTCAGCAAATCACGAAATCTTTGCAGAAATTTGTGCCTACTTAGCCACCTTACATCTGTATGCAAAATGATTTCCGCTGCCCCTTCATCAAGAATAAGATTGAAAAGCCGTCTTTGAAGTGATCTTCCACAAACTGAATTTACAATTTTGAAAGTGATGTCCATGACAGTCTTTGTATTGAGTCTCTTGCTTGCCAAAACTTGCTGTTTATTTTATTTATTTATTTAACAGTATTTCTAAACCGCCTTATCATAATAATCAAGGTGGTATCACAGCAAACAATCTGGTAGTGTGAGTGTGTTATACATGCAGTGAGGGTGAAAATTTAGTTGGGTGCGTGTTGTGTTGTGTGCTAGATTAGTTTGAGTTATGTACAATGTGGGCTATATACAGTGGTGCTAAAAACATCTTATATACATACAGTGTTAGGCGGTGACGTGTGCTGATATACAGCTATTTAGACTATGTGATGTGTCCATAGTGTTCTATGAACAGCATGGTTTTCAGCTGTTTCCTAAAGTCCTTGAGGTCTGTAGTTGCCCTCAAATCGTCCGGTAGTTTGTTCCATATTGTTGGAGCAGCCATGGAGAGTGCTCGGTCTGTTGTGTCCTTGCGTGTGTGTTTGTATTCACTTGGGGTGCTGACTCGGTTGTGAGTTTGTTTTCTTCTTGGACGTGTACTGGTGTCTGGTTGTATGAGGGTGTGCAGGCTGTTGGCTGATGTGTGCTGTTTTATCTTGTATAGGTTTATGATAGTTTTGTATCTGATGCGTGCACTGATTGGAAGCCAGTGTAAGTCCTTTAAGGTGGGTGTGATGTGCTCCTGTCTTGCAGTTCCGGATATGATTCGTGCTGCGGTGTTTTGTGCCAGTTGGAGTGGTTTGATGGCTTGTTTCTGTAGACCAAGGTATATCGGATTGCAGAAGTCCAGTAGTGGGGTTATCAGAGCTTGACATACGGTACAGAAGTGTTCTGGGGCGAGGAGTGGTTTCAGTCTCCTGATGATTCGCATCTTGTAGTAGGCTTTTTGTATTGTTTTGCCTATGTGTGGCTTGAGATTGAGTTTATTGTACAGCGTAACCCCGAGGTATCTCACTTCTGACCTTATTGGTATAGTAGTGTTTTGTATCTTTATATTCGGTGGGTGTATGAAGCTTTGGTTCCGAGTGATGATTAAAGCTTCAGTCTTGTTGTAGTTTATTGCGAGGTTGTTGTCCTGACACCAATTGGTCATTTGTGTAAGGCAGTCTGTTATCTTAGAGAAGTCCGGGTTGTCGATTGATATCGGGGTGTATATCATGATGTCGTCCGCATAGATTGTGTATTGAATGTTGTTCTCTTTCATGATGTTGCATATTGGTTGGATGTAGATGTTAAATAGGAGTGCTGAGAGCGCAGATCCTTGAGGTACTCCTTGATGGATTTTGATGGGTCGGGAGGTGATGTGTCCCACCTTGACCTGTAGCTGTCTTTCGGTTAGGTACGAGTGGAACCATTTCAGTGTGATGCCGTGTATACCAGTGTTTTTTAGTCTTTCCAGGAGCATGTTGTGGTCCACTGTGTCGAATGCTGAGGAGATGTCGATGAAGATCATTATGATTCCATTCCTGGTATTGTCAATTATTCTTAGGATGCTGTCGAAGAGGTAGATCAGTAGCGTTTCGACACCGTGGTTGGGACGAAATCCGTGTTGGTTGTCGTCGAGTGTTTCATGTTTGTCGATGTGATCCTGAAGTTGTAGTTGAACCACTTTTTCAATGATTTTTGCGAGGAAGGGTATGCTGGAGATTGGTCGGTACGCTGCTGGATCTTTTTTGTCGAGAGTTGTTTTCTTTGTGATTGGTCTTACTGATGCAAGTTTTAGTTGCTTTGGCATGATTCCTTGAGTGAGTGAGTCGTGTACTATTTTATGTATGGTGGGGATGAGGCTTGATTTGGTGGCTTTGACCCATGACACTGGGCATGGGTCTGTAGGAGCGGTGCTAGTGTTGATTGTAGAGATGATGTGGGATATCTGTGCCCCAGGTTTTGGGGTATACGTCCGTTCTTGTGGTTCTACTAGGCGTTGTTTGTTCTGTGGAGTGAAATTTCTCTTTGATGTGGTCGGCGAATTCCTGTGGATCAATTTGTGCTTCCCCTTCAGTTGTTTGCTCTTTTGTGAGGATCTTTACTATTTCAAAAAGCTCTCTGGGTTTGTTGATGGAGGTATTTATCATGTTTGTGTGGAATTCCCTCTTTGATTGGTTGATGTGTTCATTGTATTGCTTTTGCTTCGTTAGATAAAGATGCTGGTCGGTAGTTGTTTTGTTTTTTCTCCATCTCCGTTCAATCTTCCTGAGTTCCCTCTTTTCCTGTCGTATTTTTGTTGAGTACCATGGTTTGTTTTGTCTCCTGTTGTGGTATTGTTTCTCGGTCCCACCCTTGGATGGTGTGGCAGCGTTGGCTAAAATGCTGTTCCAGCTGGAGACTTGTTCCTCCAGGTCATCTGTAGAAGTGTTCAGGTGTTGTATTGTGTCCTGTATGAATTCGTCCTTGTCAAAACGCTTGAATCGTCTTTGTGTGTGTGAGATGTTTGCTCTTTCGATGCTGTTGAATGATGCAGTGGTAAGAAAGGAAATCTGGGAAGTTGTCATGCTGTCTACAGAGGGCTATGAAACCGTTAACCTCACCTGTCATTGCTCTTGCTCCTTCAGTAGTGATGGAAACAAGTCTACACAATGGAAGATTACACTTTGTCACAAAAGAATTGAAAGAACTGAATATTTCCTGACCGGTAGTTCTCACTTTTAAAGAAATCATTCCAAGTAGTTCTTCTTAAAAGTGAAGTCTTCAAAAACCATCTGGATAAAGACTAGTAACTGGGCTATGTCTTTTATGTCTGTAGAATTATCCAGTTGGAGTGAGAAAGCAACACAATTTGAAACATCCTCCAACAATTGTTCAGTTGTGTCTCCACACATCTTTTCTATTCGCCGCACGACGGTGTTTCTTGACAATTGCACATCTTGAATAGCAGCTATGATCTCTTTCTTAATTTCAAATACTTCAAAAAGATTGTCAGATGCTTCAAGAAAACAATCTTTTACAAATTCCCCTTCAGTGAAAGGTTTGCATTTCTTTGCGATCAGGTTGCTGACCTTGAAGGATGCTATCGTTGCATTGACCGAATGTGACCTTGAGTTCGTCATCAACTGTTGCTGAATAGCCAATTTCGATTTAAGTTCTTTGAGCTTCAGTTTACGAATTTCACTTTTGGGTGGAAAATCAGCATCAAACTTATTGCTATGCAGAGCCTTATAATGACGGTCCAGATTACCCTTTTTGGGCAAGGATACTGGGGCATTACAAATTAGACAACAACACTTGTCTTTCACCATGATGAAGAAGTAGTCCATTTCCCATTCATCATGAAAGTGGTAGGTTATGCTCTTCTTTGGAACGCTCATCTTTGTTATACTTGGGTGGCTGGATGTAAGAAGGCCAAATCTGCTAAGTTAGTATTAACACTGGCTGAATCTGGTCCAAAACTGTCACTGTCCCAAAGTATTAAAGATCAACAGGAACTGAAGACCTCTGGGTGATGTGCAATACAAGGACTGGAGATGCCAAAACCACACATGCAGTTCTAACAGTAAAAATAAGAATTCATCATACTGGCAACAATATTCAAATACCACCAAACAATCATCAAAAAAACTCAAACACCTGTCCAGCAAACCAGATAAAATCAAATACCGCCAAACAAGTTCAAATACCACCACACACGATTTAATAAATTCTGCACACAATGTAGAATCAACGCAAAGGCTAGGCAAAATAAAATTGCAGTGTAGAATCAACACAAAGGCTAGGCAAAATAAAATTGCAGAGGCAAGCAAAAGTCACAGTGGTTTGAACCAATTTGAAGGCAAGGCATAGGCAAGTTATAACAAAATTGGAACAGCCCGCCAAAACCACCAAATTCTTGACACTTTGTTGTGTCTGCCCGAAAACGTTTAATGAAAGCGAACTATAAAGCGACCAATGACTAGCACACGACACAACTAATACGGTAAGTATATTCAGGTAAAGCCCGGGTGAATGGATATCGCCCGGCATATATCACACTTCTAAGGGATGTTGGGGCGTGGGCAGGAATGGGTGATTCTGAGAGGCAGGAGACCAGGTATGACATCGGGCCTGTGGTGTCTCATCGCGGTGCGTGGGCAGCGGCCCCCTGGGGTACCCACAAACTATTGGCACGAAAACAGCAAGCACCCCCAATACACCCACAGGCAAGATTCCCGCAGGCAGGGAAAAAAGACAGGCAAAGGATCAGCAGCGGCGGCAAGCCCTTGGCAGTCGACCTGCTGGTACGAGCTCTCTCCTAGTGACGGGGTGAGCTGCTTGAAGAGATGGAGCCAAGTGGGGCTGGCGATCTACCTCTGATCCCTCCGCGATCTACAGGTATATCGTGATCTACCTGTTGGACATGCCTGGTCTAAATAATGGCCTGAATCATGAGTTGACATCAAAGGAGATACTATAAAACCTAAAGCAAGTAGGGAAATAAGATACTCCCATACAAATACATCATGCTTATCTTCTAAATGAAGATAAACATCACCTAATAAAAAATGTTGCTGCGATTTACCAGGTGAAAGCAGTATGCATTCATGTATGGCATATATTTCCCTTGTCCCCAAAGGGCTCACAATCTATTTTTTGAACCCAAGGCAAGGAAGGGTTAAGTGGTTTGCCCAAGGCCATAAGGAGTAGCTGTGTGACTAGAAAACCCAAGGTTGCCATTCTCCAGCAGGATTTGAACCCCTGGCC
This sequence comes from Ichthyophis bannanicus, assembly GCA_033557465.1. Taxonomy (NCBI): domain Eukaryota; kingdom Metazoa; phylum Chordata; class Amphibia; order Gymnophiona; family Ichthyophiidae; genus Ichthyophis; species Ichthyophis bannanicus. Next base: position 98,416,484 of record CM066031.1, on the reverse strand, counting down.
CTCTGCTCTGAGGCAACTTGACCCAACCACTAGGGCAATCCTCCCAACTATGATGTCAAAAAATCTAAGTAAACATCCTGGACCCTTGCCCAAGGGCCAGGTGGTTGATAAACCAAAATAAAAATTAATTTTACCCCAAAATATTTTGTTTAAATTTCACAGCATAAAGCTTTGAATTCTGGAGAAATAATAGTAACTAAAAAGTCTAAAAAAGCTTATGCAAAACTAAAAGATCCCTCCACCCTCTTTTATGTCCTATCCAGGGAATATTAAGGAAATTATTTTCCCAAAGAAGAAAGGTGAATAGTGGAGTACCCCAGGGATCTGTGTTGGGTCCACTGCTTTTTAACATATTCATAAATGACCCGGAAATGGGAATAACAAGTGAGGTTATCAAATTTGTAGATTGCACAAAACTATTTAAAGTTGTTAAAAACCCATGAGGATTGTGGAAAAATGCAAGAGGATCTTTATAAATTGCAAGACTGGGCATCCAAATGGCAGAAGAAATTGAATGTGGATAAGTGCAAAGTTTTGCACCTAAGAAAGAACAATCCAAACTATGGTTACACAATGCAAGGTTCCACATTAGGAACCACCACCCAGGAAAAAGATTTGGGAGTCATTGTGGATAACATGTTAAAATCCTCCACCCAGCGTGCAGCAGCGGCCAAGAGAGCCAATAGAATGCTAGGTTTCATAAGGAAAGGAATGGAAAATAAAACAAAGGTTATTATAATGCCTCTGTATCGTTCTATGGTGCGACCGCACCTTGAATATTGTGTGCAATTCTGGTCGCTGTATCTTAAAAAGGATATAGCGTTATTAGAAAAGGTACAGAGAAGAGCCAACAAAATGGTAAAGGGGATGGAAGGATTCCCCTATGAAGAGAGGCTAAAAATGTCAGGGATCTTCAACCTGGAAAAGAGACAGCTGAGGGGAGATATGATAGAGGTCTATAAATTAATGAATGGAGTGGAACGGGTAAATGTAGATTGATTGTTTACATCATTAGAACACAGAAAGACTAGAGGGCATGCAATGAAGCTACAGGGTAACCTATTTAAGACTAGTAAGAGAAAATGTTTTTTCACTTAACGTGTAATCAAACTCTGGAATTTTTTTACTGGAGGATATAGTAAAAGCTGTTAGTGTAATTGGGTTTAAAAAAGGTTTGTTCCTGTAGGAAAGGTCCAGAAACCATTATTAAAAGGGACCCAGGATGTCACTGCTTGACCCAGTACAAGCATTGTGGAATCTGTATCTTTTGGGGAAACTGCTAGGTACGTATGACCTAGATTGGCCACTGTTGGAAACAGGATACTGGGCTCGATGGACCTTGGTCTGACCCAATATGGCATATCTTAAGAGTGGAATGGATAAGTGTAGATCGATTGTTTACACCATCAAAATATAGAAAGACTAGGGGACATGCCAAGAAGCTACAGATAACCTATTTAAAACTAATAGGAGAGAAAAATTATTTCACTCAACATGTAATCAAACTCTGGAATTCATTACCAGAGAATGTAGTAAAAGCTGTTAGTGTAGCCAGGTTTAAAATAGGTTTGAACAAGTTCCTGGAGGAAAGGTCCAGAAACCATTATTAAAAGGGTCCCAGGATGTCACTGCTTGACCCAATACAAGCATTGTGGAACCTGTGTCTTTTGGGGAAACTGCTAGGTACTTGTGACCTAGATTGGCCACTTTTGGAAACACGATCCTGGGTTTGATGGGCCTTGGTCTGACCCAGTATGGCATATATTATGTTCTTATGTTTTTATAACCTGGGAGGCAAATATCATACACAATCGGATCATTAGCAGACCACAACAATGAATCTGTAATAAACACAAAACCAGGATCCCTTTCCTGAATTAAATCATAAATTAGAGGGGCCTTATTGCAAACAGAATGAGCATTTAAGCTTAAGCATGGAATAGGAACATCCACCAAATAAGGTTTATAGGAATTAGCACGTGCAACAAATGCTCTCTATTATTCCACCTACAATCATTACGCATGCGAAATCACCTAAATCTGGACACCAACACTTCAATAGGAGAGACTAAATAATATAGCTGCTAAAATTCTGAACATTGTGGTCCACTAAATATGAGCCTTTCATTACTTAATATGCATCCCACATTTAGATGATTATAAATCCCCACAATAGCAACATTTTCCAGACAGTATGTCATTAATAATAACAGATAGATCCATCCCATCAACTTTATTACTTAGAAAGGACTAGTATTCTTAAACTATTTTAAGTATAACCTGTTGTTGTTGTTAAGTGCCGTCAAGTCGGAGTCGACTCATGGCGACCCTCTGGATAGCTATCCTAAATTTTGTTCGGTCTTCAGTTAGACGGCTCATTGTTGACAGACTGGTACCCATAGCTGCTGTTATTGTATCGATCCATCTCATTGCTGGCCTTCCTCTTTTGCGTTGACCTTCTATCTTGCCAAGCATGATGTCTTTCTCTAATGATCTGTCTCTTCGCATGATGTGTCCAAAGTATGAAAGTCGAAGTCTTGTCATCTGAGTTTCTAAAGAAAGCTTAGGTTTGATCTCCTCTAATACCGACTGGTTTGTTCTTTGGGCAGTCCATGTTATTATACACAGTATTCGCCACCAGCACCATAATTCAAAGGCATCAATTTTCTTCCTGTCTATCTTTTTCACTCTCCATCTTTCACATCCATACGATGTTATTGAAAATACCATGGCTTGAGCAAGTCGAATCTTTGTATGGAGAGAGACATCTCTGCTCTTGAGAATCTTATCTAAGTCTTTCATAGCCATTCTGCCAAGAGCAATGCGTCGTCTGATTTCTTGACTGCTTGTTGCTTCTTTATTGATAGTTGATCCAAGTAGGTTAAAGTTGTTCATGATTTCAATTTCTTCTCCTTCAACGATGAACCCGTTGATTAAGCCAGCTGTCATGATCTTTGTCTTCTTTACATTAAGGTGCAGGCCCATTTTGAGACTATGTTCTTTGATTGTGAGAAGCAAATGTTTCAGGTCATCTTCACTTTCAGCCAGTAATGTGGTATCATCAGCATAGCGAAGGTTGTTGATGAGCCTTCCACCAATCTTCACACCTCTGTTGTCTTCATACAATCCTGCTTCTCTGATGGTTTGTTCTGCATATAAATTATATAAAGTATAACCTAGACCCACCAATATATCCAACTCTGTATACGAATCACATTAATCTCCAGTTGCCCCTCTAAGCTGAAATCATTAACCCTTATCTATCATTCATCACTTTATCCTGTGACCAAGCTCATTCCAAGTGGCATGCTAAGCTGGGGCCCACCAGATGGGGCCCACCTGGGCCACTCTAAATTGATAATGGTGATGTCAGCAGTGAGGGTAGGGTCTTACGCAAAACATCTCCTCGACTCGTATCCCAAAGCTCTCAGTGGCAGTTTTGTCAACAGACAGGCAGGTAAATGCAGATGGAAGAAGCTAGACAGAAGTAAAAGCAGAGTCAAACAACAAAAGCAGTCTCTTGTAGCAGACAGACAGGTAAATGCAGGTAAAAAGCAGTGTGCAAATAATATGGTGAAGTTAAACAGCAAACAACAATCCAGATCTTTTGCAACTTCTGCATCTGTAGAGCTTCGATAATTCCCTTTTCTATAAGGATCTTTTACATATGGCCTCATAAAATCAAAAGTGTGATTAATAGAAGAGAACTTTTAAAATCACTTGAGGCAAGAGGCTGTCGTGTGGCTCCCAAATTCCATACCTCACTAAATTTACATGTGCTCAGTATCTAAGTAGACAGGCTGAGCAAGGATAAAGAGTTAAATTAAGATCTCTTATAGAGAACAATTAGAAAAAGAAGTTAGTTTCTTTTTCCTTTCAAACAAACTATGTACAAAATGAAGTCAAACCACTTTTGGGGAGTTCTAGGAAATGACAAGTGAATTCAGATGTAAACGAATACTTACATACTTCAAAAACTGCACCTTTCCCTTCAGGTGTAGGTAGGTATGAGTACAGTGTAGATCACTAAAGAAGTACTCATTCAATGCTTGCATGTCACAAGTCTTCCAGTAACGTACATTTACGTAAATGGGGTCTGCAGTATACCCAATGACTGCCATAATAAAACAGTACAATGGACTGTCCCAAACTAAAGTAGTTTGACTTGAGCTGCACATCCCATTGGATGAGAGTTCTAAGATGTAAGATGTGGCTAATTCAGAATTGCCGAAACAGGATGATGCACCCAGAACTGTAGGGATTATTAGTAGCAAATATACAGGGTGGCCCAAAAAAAGTGAGAACATCTCGTAGTATATAAGTTATTTAAAAATTCAAAAAGACAGATGTAAACGATTGACAAAAAAAAAAATAGATGGCGACTGGAAATTGTCGAAAAAAAGATGTTATATAGCTAAAAAAGGTAAATAAGTAAACTTATTGTCAATCGTTTACATCTGTCTTTTTGAATTTTTAAATAACTTATATACTACGAGATGTTCTCACTTTTTTTGGGCCACCCTGAATAATAAATATATATTGCTTGATTGGTCTAGGGGAAATTGCTGCTACCCTTTGCCCAAGAATTCTATGGGACTGCTGGCAAATAAACCACAAGAGAGAGAGAGAGCCAATTTTGTGTATATATATAAATTAGACTTTATTATTGATAGAAAAATAAAGTAAATATAGAATAAATTAGAATTATGAGGTAGCAAGTTATGCAGTCCTTTGATTGCAATTATGCAAAGATATTAAATCACTGATTATCAGCCAAATGTCACAGCCTAGCTCTGCAGCTGGGGAAAGCACAACAAATTAGCTGACTGATTAATCGAGCTCTGCTACGAGGGGACATAGGATAAGAATAAAGGGGATAGACTCAGGAGTAATATGCAGAAATATTTCTTTATGGAAAGAGTGGTAGATGCATGCAATAGTGTCCCAGTGGAGGTGGTAGAAATGAGGAGAGTATCTGAATTCAAAAAAGCATGAGACTAACACAGAGGATCCCTAAAGGAAAAAAGGGCACTGTTGTAGTGGTTGATATGGAAGGGCAGACTAGAGAGGCCATGTGATCTTTTCCTGCCGTCGTGTTTCTGTATTTCTATTTTTCTAATCCTACCGGGAAATGCCAGACTAGAACCTGCACCTTTAGCCTTGCAAGGAGATAGCTTGGCCGGATCCAAAGCTGTCTCTAGAACAGCACGAAGTCCAAGGGTATATTTACTATTTGGTGGTTGCGTATTCCATGATTTCAATGGGGCTATGGCTCTCATATCGCATAGAAGCCATTGCCGCCAAATAGTAAACATACCTCTTAGTTTGTGGGGGTCTTATAATTCCTGCCCATGGTTAGTCTTCGGCCTTACATACTGTCTTTTCAGAAGGAGAAAGGAGCAGGCAGGGAGGCACATAAAGTGCAGAAAATGGCAAAAGGCCAGATGGCAAAATGGCAAAGTGTGGCAGAATAGCAGAAAGTGAGCCCCAAGTGCCCTTGTCCACAGTGTATAATTCCTTCTGGTAAATTCCTCATCACAACAGTGATTTGCTGGTCTGAGATAGTGTGAGACATCTTCAGTGAATCAGGTAGTGGTTATCAGTTCGTCATTCTTCAGACAAAGGTCCATGGTGAGAGAGAAGATGGTATGCAGTTTCTTACATTGTTGCAAATGTGCAGGACCAGTAAAACAGTCTGTGGCTGATAATGGCCTCAGGATTGAGTTCTCTTGCACATAGACATGGTTGGGATCAATAGCTTTGCTATATGTGCACATAAAACCTGGCAGACAATTGCTTGAAGGTCAGGTCTGAGACTTGCAGCATAGCAAAAGCTTCTTATAACAGGAAGCTATCTTGATTGATTTAACTTTGGTTCAGGCTTTTGGGTCTAAGCAGGCCACAGTGTTTCAGAGCAGGCCACAAGTACCAGTCCTGGATCTCCCACCATGAATTCTCAGTACCTACAAGCATCAGCCCCCTTCTCCCATCCTCTGTGTCATCCCCAAGCATGGGATTCTTCTAAAATTCTTCCCCCTTCTCCCAACCTACCATCAGCCAGTACCAACTTTGTTTCTTTCCCTCTCCAATGCAGTATCTTCCTCCCTGTGTCCAGACACCCCTATCTTCTTCTACCCCTCCATGATCCAGCATCTTCTCATCTCTACTCACTATCCATCATCTCCTCCTCTCTTTCCTACTCCCCACTGATCCATGATATCCCCCTTCTCTCTTCCCTATGTACGCAAGCCTGGTTTTGAAGCCCTCCTGCTTTGTTTATGGCAGTGGCTGAGTGGGTAAAATCAAATTGGGTTCAATGGGTGACACCTGTTGTCTTTCACAATGCGAGGTTAAATGCTGAAATGTAATGTTTAAATGAAAAATAATACCCCAGAAACCCAGCCAAACAATAAATCCTCCAGAATCAAGCCAGGATATAAAAGGGCTGATCACTAATTCAAAGGAAAGCCTCAGTATCTTTTTTTATGTTTTTTTTGGAAATGTTGTATGGAGAAGTTAACACTCCTCATGAAACAACAGCTTCCTTTTTATTCAAAATTGTAGATGCTCAATGGTGTCAAGTGTAAAACACCACAAAGTGAACCACAATAAAAAAGGAGAGAAAGCTGTGTCATATAGCTTAACACTTAGGGGTATGTTTACTAAACTGCGTTAGTGCAATTCGCGTTAGGAGACGCGGTAATGACAAAACCCCCAAATAAGGACATGGGCAGTACATCGTTACCACTAACGCGCGTTCCAAAAACTAATGAGCGTTACATGGCGCCGTGGCGCGTTACTGCGCGTTAATCGTAAGAAGGCGTACAGACACAAAGCACGGAAACAGAGCTGTAGCACAATGGTTACTGTACTGACCGCTGTTACAGGCAGCATGGGTTCAAGTCCCCAGTGTGCCTAACACAGAAGGCTGGCCCAGGCATCACCCTGTACATTACATAGGGAATGAGGAGGCATGTTTTTCTTTACGTGGAGTAGTGGTGTCAGAAACACACCCTCGGAGTGTGCCTAGCCACGTACGTTGGTGCGTGCGAGGCTGCTTGCATTGTTACGGGCGTAGCCCCGTGCGTTGGTGCGTGCGTACAATCGTGCGTGGGTACGTGTGTTTTTACCAGCGTGGGCACCTTATATTACAGACTCTTTAGGGTGTCTTGTACCTATGCATTATGCTAACAGATGTACGTGTGATGGCCTATGGTTTATCAGAGCCTGTGAGCAGGTGCTGGATTTTCCCAGGGTTGGATTGTGCCAGTCACACCCATGATGCACTGCACATGCAATTCAGCTATCCACAGATACACACCATGGGGAATGCACCCCCACAGCACCTCGGCCTGGTAGGGGGAAGTGACCATGTGCACCCCCACAGCACCTCGGCCTTGTAGGGGGTACTGACCGTGTGTTGTACTGGCACAGAGTAGCTACACACCGTCACATTGTGCGGGTACTGTGCTCACCCTGAGGGTGCAGTGAGGCACCCAGCACCAGGTCCACAGCACCATCCATGGCTGAAAGAGGCCATGGCGAAGGTCCAAAGCAGTGTTAATGTGTGAGTATAGGTAGTTTCTGCAGAAATACCTTGGATATCTCTGTCTGTTTCAGTCAGGTGTAGCCCCCATGGACCCCTAGGTGGCCCATGCACCACCACCTCCCTCCCCCAGGGCTGAGGGTGGCAAACAGGGTCTCCTAACAATAGATCCACATTCTACCTCCCTGCAAAGGTGGCAGTAGAGGGGAACATCAACCTCGGTCCTGCTGAGGAACAGACACCCCACAGGGCAGTCAATGCAGCTCTGTACACATCCATAACACAATAGCAGACAGACATTGGGCCTGGATATGGTAAGCTGCACCCCACCACTATCTGATATGCTCCTGCTGCAAGCCATCAGCCACTGCACCCTGCAAGCCACTCCATCAAGACACATACCAGCTGCAAACAACCTGCTAGTTAGTCCATAGTGCATGTGCCCAGTGGAGATGCATGCATCCAAAACTGGGATATCAGCATACACAGCAAGCAGATAAATCAGTGACAGGGCCCCAAAAGGAAACCCATATCTATCACATGAGAGAAATAGCATATAGCACTATGGGTGTGCCTAGCCATGCTGTGGTCACTGCACAGTCAGGGTGAGAGTGATCTCTCAGCAGGACATACTGAGGTCACCCTGTCTGTGTAGGTGGTGGCCGGGCACTAAAATGTCCCAGTCAGTGCCCTATGCCCTGTGCAGATGCACCCTGGCCAGGCCACCCTGTCCGGCCTATACCCATGGTACCTTGCTCCTCATTATGCACATTGGCAGCCCAATACTGGCAACATTGCTGGCAGTGTGGGCTGTGGAAGGTGTTTGCAGCCACCACACACTGGATAGACAGACAGCCACCCCCACACCTATGCCAGCATTGTGCTACTATAGAGGTGTTCAGCAGCCATACCCACCACACCAGTCCTGGGCACAGTACAGGCATGGATATGGTACGCAATACTGTTGGGGGTCACTAACCAGGGTGGTAAACACTATCATAGACCAGACCTGCAGCACACACCGCAGACATCAAAATGATTGTTATGGTGGGGCTCAATGAGCAAAATGTGCTTAACGTAGGAACTGATATCTGCCAGTTATCATAGGAAACGTTTGATAGCTGTGTACCATATACCCAGGTGTAGGGTGGCATTGCTAAGGTATGCAACTGCTAGTATTGGGAGATACAGGCAGGGCCCAATGTCCTGCCTCTCCAGGAGGCATTGGCCAATGGGGCCTGTGGGTGTATGTGTGGGTGTGTCTGCCCCTGTTGACTGCTGCTTTACGGCAGAGTTGCCCAACTCCAGTCCTGGTGTTCCAAACACTGTTCGTGTTTTCATGCTGTCCCTCATAAATATGCATGAGCTACATCTGCATACCATGGGGGTGGTGCATAGATATGCAGCACAGGCATCTTTATTAGAGGCAGCATGGAACCTGAATGGTGTGGGGCCCTCCAGGACTGCATTTGCGGGACTCTGCTCTAGGTAATGCGCCTGTTTATGGTGTCTATGTTTGGTGTGGTAAAATATAGGCGTATTAACCATGCGTATGTTCTCTGCAATAAAGGAGTGTCTTTACTATCACTGTTTAGTGGTGGGTAAAACTATGGGGACTGGGTTGGCAGGAGCCCCAGCTGGGATTGGAACCTGTGACCCTCTGGTCTTACAAGCACTGGCTGTGTCCGTTGCACCACACTGTGGCCACAGAGACAGTGCAGTCCCTGGAGATAGGAAAACTGGCCTGACGAGTCAGAAACCCTGCCCTGCACCTTTGTACTGTGGGCTCATTTACCTTGTATGGAGACAAAAGTGCACATAAACCTCAAGAAAGACCTCGAAAAAAGGGGCAAACACCCATAACCAAGCTGGGCAACAATGATAACATTGGGTAACATTAAAAAACACTCCCAGGAAAGCTCCAATAAAATGAAATGATTTTTGAAAGGGTCTACGGAGCGTAGACCCTTCCAAACATCATTTCTTTTTTTTTTGGAGCTTTCCTGGGAGTGTTTTTTATTGTTGCCCATTGCTATCACTGTTGCCCAGCTGAATTATAATTTTTACACTGTTTCTTGTGGTCATTTTAACGTTTTATTTGAAAGTTTGTTCTGTGCACATGTATCACACTGCTCACGTTTTGTAGGTTTCCCCGGTTTTGCTGTACATTGCTGACGGAAATGGTTTCTCTTCCCTTTAATATGCCTTTAGCGACAGGTTTTCATTCGCGTTGGAATTGAGCTCTGAAATTCAGCACGTTAGTGTGAGGGGAGCCTCTCCCCGCCCACTCTCCGCCCATTGACCCCTTCTCTCCGCCCACTCTCCACCTTCTGCGGTGTTTTAATGCGCCGCGGGGGTTTACGATCGTTAACTGCGGTTAACGCGCGTAATGTACACTTAACGATCGTTCGCACGTCAGAACGCGCGTTATGACGTGTGAACGATCGTTAAGTGTACGTTACGCGCGTTATTCACGATTACCGCAGTTTAGTAAACATACCCCTTAGTATATAACACTTAGCTTGGAAGACCCCACACTGTTAACTTCATAGGGTTCAATGACACCAACTATCAAAGTGTAAGACGCCAAAGAATCACACCAATTATGCAAAGCAGAGACACATGCTGTGTTTTGAGCCCAATACAATCACAAGGGCTCTGTTTCAGGCCAAAAGTTAAGGAAGCTGTTGTTTCATACAACATTTCCAACAAAAAAACAAAAAAGATACTGAGGCTTTCCTTTGAATTAGTGATCAGAACTTTTATACCCTGGCTTGATTCTGGAGGAATCTTAATGTTTAACAAGCAGTGATGCAATTAATAATTTCATGATAATTATTAAGTTAAATAGATTTTTATATTTTATTTATTCTTATATACCGCGTTTCCGAGTGACAATGTGGTTTACAAAGAACACAACTTCAAGATTACATGGAATAATTTTACATATTAACGAGGTGAAGCTGGCATAACATGGTTGAACAACTGTTAGATTACCTTTGACAAGGAAAGAGAGTGCAAGGAGACTAGAGACACCATGAATTCTGTGGGCAACATATTGAACAGTTCAATAACCGCGGCAGGTTGGACCCGGTGCTAACCTGCTCACACCCCCCCCCCCAACCTATACAACCACCCTCCCTCCTGCACCCCCAAACACATCCATACAAACAACACCGACACATTTCTTGGGCTCATATGGTCGCAGCTTTATTAACAATCAGAAAATTCCAAACATTTTCTTGAAACATAAACTTCTTAATAATAATCCACGAACGGAACGAGCCATCACCCGCCATACCACTAGCAAGATGACCTCATTCCACTTCCGCCACGGGCGTGCCAGCGGCAAACGCCAACCCCCCCCTTTTACCCGGCCTCGCCATATTACTAGCAAAGACCGGCCAGGGGTCATCTGGGTTGGGGGCAACCGCTCCTGCCCCAATTCCAGTTAAAGGCTCCGGACCCCGGAAAACTCCAGGATCCCCCCCCCCCCCCAGCTGCAACAACCCTTCAATATCATACCCACCTCACCCAATGAAAGGGCGGGAGGGTGGGCAGCAAAAGCCCCTGCTCCCTACAGCTGTCCTCGCCACCCAAGAGAGCTGCCAACGTGCGCCTCTCCCATAACCCCCCTGGTCCGGCGCTTGTCATTGGCTCGCCCCACTGTCCATTCCCGGCGAGCCAATGAGTTCAAACAATGCCCCCCCCCCAACGACCGCCCCTCACAACGCTGCGAGCAAGGTCCCCGCACCGAGCCTCGCGCCCGGTTACCGCTGGCCGCTGGGGACCCTGCCCCGAGGCCTCATCATTATTAAACTATTTACAATGTAACCAAAATAGCTCAGGGGCAGACTAGCAGCCATAGTTTCAGCTTAAGCTAAGAGGGCAGGAGGAGGGGAGGGATGTAGGGGAGGGGAAGATGTGTGAAGGTTGAGCTCAGATGAGGGTCAGGTCAGGTATTCCCATGGAAATGTTCCTGGAACAGATAGGTTTTTAGCAAGGTGAATGTAGGGAAAATGCCCGAGCGCAGGTTGTCTTTGCTTTTGGCAATGCAGGAGGTAGAGCTAGAACCTACATCTTCTTTGGCAGTTTTATGGGGTCTTTCTTATTATGGATTGCAAATATTTTAATCAGATAGAAGCAACTATTACTTTTTCTTGGTCAGAAATTATTCTTAAGCAATATCCTATAACAATTATATAATTTATCTTTTTGTTTCACAGTTGCACTTTCTCCGAGTACATTTTGCTGAACTCAGATTAATATCTACCTTTCTCTCTTACTGTTTCTCTATTTTACATTACTCATCATTCATGTAACCTAAGAATTGATGCTTTGTGTTGCTTTTTGTCCGCAGCAGTGCTCTCCATCCATCAGGCTAGTATGTTTATGTGTACAAATGTCTGTCTCGATGTAGCAAAGAAAAACATTTAACAAATACAACTGTTCCTGTTTTAACCTTGTTGCTTCTGCCATTAAAAAATAATTAACTTTGGCCAGGGTGAAAAGAGCACAATGTCTGTTGGTGTACACTTATCTCTACTTCATTCACTTCAGTGGTGATACTCTTCTCACGTTGCTCCTTCCAGTTTGCTACACACTTGCTGTCGTCATCCTGGAACCCGGTAACATTCAAGAAAACCTACCACCTTAACTAAGCTAATAGTTTCTTTTCCTTTAGCAAAAATATATATATATATTTTTAACAACTAACATAATTAGCAATTTGGGTAGCCTGGGCAGATGGGAGACATTTGGAAGGAGTTGCATGCAGTGAGGCAAAACCAGGACTGAACTATCTGGTGACCTAAACTATGAGCTGAACTTCCTGATATCTCTTATACAGTTTGTAAATTTTTAAGGGAGGGCATTCTAGGGAGAGGCACACACACCCTCCTCTGACGCATATGTAGAGGACATGAACCAAAACTAAAGGTTATTCTCATTTTTCTCAGAATCAAGGCTGCGGCGAGCACTGCTGAGAGTTTGCGGGAGGAAATTTCTTGTCCCACATGTTGTCAACCGCAGCCCCCCCTAGTGGCGGCGTAGTTTTCCACAGAAGGGCTGGGGGACACAAGATTGTGGTGATTGGGGTTGGACAGGTGCGAGGGTCAAGGGTGGCAGTCCCTTGTGCCGGCCTCGTAACCAACTTCCCAAAGAGAAACAAGTCTGCACGAGAATGGAGGGAAAATGAAAAGGCTTTATTTCCCCTTTTTGCACAAATTGTTCAAAACAGGATAAACGGATTGGATGGTATCACAACTGAACAAGTCCCTTGCATCAGGTTTAAACCATAAATGAAAAAGATCAAAGTAATGACTGTTAACTTCACAGTAGCTTAAGGCAACACAATATACTGCATTCATTTATTCATTCATAGAGCTAGGGATAAACTCCAGATTCTCTGTTGTGCAGTATGTGCATTCCATCGGCTGGTCAGACTCTTCGCCTGCAGATTCCACTTGCATGAATTCTACCTCTGACAGTTCTGAATCCGATGTCTCCACACAACTATACTCTGGCTTTTTAAAAGCTTGCTGTACTGTTATCCAGTGTCTGGCAGATAGCTTAGGGCGTCGGTTTCTGGCCACTGGATAAAACAAAGGCTCTTCTTCAGTTAGAGTTTTAAAAGCCTGTTCAGCGCAATGCTTAGCATTTACAGTCCTCTTTTTAGACCAATTGTTTTCAAGCTTTTGCTTATAAGTATCTCAGTTACAAGGGGAAGCTTCCTTCCACTGTCCTTCTCTTATGTTAGGATTATGTAGACAATTACAAGTAATAAAAGTTTTACCTTTAAGTTTTCTCCTTTCCTTCTCTGAGAAGGCTTGAGGCCTACCCCAGTCGGCTTCTAGCTTAGCATGGTCCAGGTTCTCCAAGGGTATCTCTCCTTCCTTAGTATAGGGAAGAATCTCTCTGTTCCAAGGCTGCAGCTGTTGCCATCTGCCAGATATTTGCTTACAGTTTGTTTCTCTGCCTCTGCCCTTGCCTTGTAGCCCAGCTCCTTCAGCTTTTCTGTGCACCCCGGTTCTTTGTGTTCTCCACTTGTCTTCAAGGCCAGCACTCTCTTTGCCTCTCAGGCCTGCTTTCTCTCTGCCTTTCGAGTCTGCTCTTTCTTTGGCTTTTGGGTCTCCTTCCTCCTCTGATTCAGACCTGTCTCTGTTTAAATCCAAACTGACTGGGCCTAAGTCCTGCCCATAGAGGCGTGGTTCTTCAGACTCTGTACTGACTCTCGTGCTCCCTCTAGGTGGATCCTCAGGACATTGCAGGCTATACCTGTCTTTTCCTGGATTTAAAACTTTTTTCCTCTCTGCAAGAGGGTCCGCCGCATCACAATGTATGGTTTTTTTTACAGAGGAGTGGAGAATCTGTGTGAGACCCATGACGAGAAACTGAAGTTCTTCTGCACAGAGGATCAGAGACCAATCTGCCTTATCTGTAAGGAAGGAAAGGATCACAGATCTCACCCCGTGATCCCCATAGAGGAGGCCGCACAGGAATACAAGGTGAGTGTCAGTATCTTTATTATCACAGGGTGTCCCATATAGAAAACAGTGCAGAAAATTACAAGGATTTTTTTATACTGCTTTATCAGTTCGGTCAAAGCGGTTTATATTGTAACTTAAACTTGGTATTGCACATTGAACAGGGACATTGATAACTTGGATTTTTCTGAGGTAATGGAGGGTTAAGTGACTTGTCCAGAGCCACAAGGAGTGCTAGCGAGAAGTGAATCCTGGTCTCTTGATTCCCAAGCCACTGCTCTAACCATTAGGCTACTCTTCCACTCTAAAGTATACAAGGTATAACCATGTTACTTACCTGTAGCAGGTGTTCTCTGTGGACAGCAGGATACAGATCCTTACAGATGGATAACATCATTGACAGGACCCAGCATGGGAAACGGTTTTCCAGCTTGGGAAGTTCCTGAAACCTGTGAAAGAGCTCCCTGTACATGTACACCATTTCCCACTGTCTCACAGAACCACCTCAGTTTTATAAAGAAGTTGACAGCAAAATGTATCCTGCTGTTAACAGAAAGTACCCGCTACAGGTAAGTAACTTGGTTATCTCTGATGACAGGTGGGATAGCAAGTCCTCACAGATGGGAACTCCCTAGTTACAGGCTGCCCTCAACAGAAAAGAGGAAATAATTAACCTGACAGGCGCTGCAAAAGGCAAACACCAACAATCCTTTTGATGAGAATTAGCCGTTTATAATTTTCTCTTTTTTTTTTTTGGAAGGCAGCCTTGAAAATAAAAATGGGCCGCGAGGGCATGGAGTTGGATTCTAATCCACAAAGAGATTCAGAATGACGTACTGGCTATACCAGGTCAACCCATCCACTAGGCGAGCAACCGCGATACTCGCCCTACAGTTGCCACCGAGTCTGTTTGGGGGGAGGCGCCAGCAGACATCGGCAGTATTTCCAAAAGTGGTAGCAGCTGGGGAGGCTGACAGGGGTGGTGGCAACGGCAGCTGGGGGGGGCAGTATCAGTGGGGGTGGGGGCAGCAAGGGCAGGGTGTCTGCCTAGTGGTGATCACAGCTGGGCAACTGATGCAGCCATAGCTCACACATCATGAACTCTTAATGGGCCACTGCACAGTGCCAACAGGCTAATAGAAGGCAATGTCCCAATACTCCTCTTCTCCCTCCACTTTCACTGACCCTTTAAGCTACACCTATGTGTAGTGTGGAGGTGGGGGTGCCTATGTGTATCTGCATGTGTGTGGGGGAGGTAGGGGTGGGTGCCTTTGTGTGTGTGGGTATCGGTTATATAGAGGTAGAGATGCCTGTTTGTGGGTTGCAATACTTTTTGGTTGGGTTGGGGGGCAGGGAATGCAACTTTTGGCATATACAGATTGTGTTCATTTCCCCCCATGCATTCATCCTTTTAACCTCCAACCCCTTGCATTCTTCCCTCTCTCCTTTTATCCCTACCCCCTAGCACTCCCACCCCCTGCCCTCCATTCCACCTCCATCCTCCTCCTTTTTTTTTAGACTACTGCCCCTTTAAATATTTGCTGCCTCAACCCCCTCCTCATCTAATGTTTTATATTTTTTTCTGTGGCCTGATCACTGCTGTCCTCTGTGTGAGGAATGGGATCCCCAGGGGCAGCTTGTTACCTTTCTGAACCAGCATTCCCCTCCTAATCTGCCTGCAGGTATCTGATCTCCCATGGGCAGACTGCAGGGTCCTTAGCAGCGATCGCAGCTCTCTTCTTGTCTTCTGCCCGCAGGCGATGGGATCCTCCTGGGCAGCCACCTGCCTTGAAGATGCAGTCGCCTTCCCTGCAGGCAGACAGAAGGGGTCTTCTGCCTCGTATTTTTTAAGAAGGAAGGGGCAAGAAAATCCCAGGCACCTGGTGCAAATTTCGACATAAGAACATAAGATATGCCATACTGGGTCAGACCAAGGTACATCAAGCCCAGTATCCTGTTTCCAACAGTGGCCAATCTAGGTCATACATACTGTGGCGCCCCCACTTGTCTAGGCGGTTGCCTATAGGCAGGGGCGTACCTCCTAATGTCCCTTTTTAGTATGGGTTCCCAGAGCCGAGGCTTCTGGGCTTGTAGTTGTGTGAAATGATGAATAGGCCAAGGGTTTGAAGGCAAAAACACAGGAAAATTTATTTTTCTCTTCCTTTGCACCAAAACCACATATTAACAAAATTAGGATACTTCTCCCACAAAGAAAGGAACTTCCAGATCAAGAACTTCACAGTGACAAAGGTTGCAATTGCTTCTTCAGCTGTTACATAATGCAGCTTGATAGTTCCTTTACTTCTGGCTTAAACAACTGCTTTTCCAAACTGTGCAATATTCAAATTAAAGCTTCTTTTACTTCTGGCTGCTGCCCACTCAGACAGTTCTTTCTTAAACATTCAAATCAAGCCTTTGAATATTTCGAGCTGCTTTAAAACCCCAGCAACTTCATTTCAAACATTATCAGCACTCTAGGCACAAGTCATACTGGTATAAGAGCTTCTGGGTCTTTCCACGTTTAAACCCTTCACTTTGTCTTTATACAAAAAGAGCAATCCATTTGAGATTCTGTAGAGGCATTATCAGAATCATAATTATCTATCTGCATGCCCTCATAATCATGATCTGTTGTCTCCTGACTGGAATCAGCTTGTGGGAACGTAGGCTTAATTTCTTATAACAATTTTAAAACCTTTTCCCAGCGAGACCTCTCTCTAGGTTCATGGGTTTTTGATGGGCTATGGAGATTCTTATCTTTCAATAAACTGTTCAAGGCTTCTAATGGGCTCACCTTCTTTCTAGCAACAGTTCTTTTCCCAGGCCTTTCCAGAAGTGAAACTCTCCCCACAGGCTCCTGCTGGGCTGTTCCCTTACCTTGCTTATAGTCTGCAGCTTCCTCAGGCCAAATGCTCCTGTATCCAGGGCCAGCTGTAATTCCACTACAACACGGGCTTCCTTCAGGGCTGTAGTTTCCTGTGTTTTGGCTGCAATGGGAATCCCTTCTGAGGCTGTCCTTGGAGCACCTCTCTCTCTCAGCTTCCCTGAAAGATTCCTTTCCTTCTGGTTCCCTCGTGATCTCCTTGCCTTCCGTTTCCCTGGTGGTCTCCCTTCTTCCTGTTCCCTGAGGCTTAAATGAATGGGGCTGCCCTACAGCCTCGAACTCCTCCCCCAGGTGCTTCTCATTACCTCTCTTGGTTGCCTTGGAGCTTGGGCGTGGTCTGAGCTCAACAGCCCATGTGTGTTTTTTTCCACTTTGGCTGTACTTTGAAAGTCAGTGCTCTCTGGGCTATCCCTTTGCTTGAAGGTAAATGTTTGTCTTTTATCTATTTCCATGGGCTCTAATACAGTTTCGCCACCACAGTACCTAGTAGTTTCCCCAAAAGACACAGGTTCCACAATGCTTGTACTGGGTCAAGCATTGATATCCTGGGTCCCTTCTTAATAATGGTTTATGGACCTTTCGTCCAGGAACTTGTCCAAATCTTTTTTAAACCCAGCTACACTAATAGCCTTTACTACATCCTCTAGTAACAAATTCCAGAGTTTGATTACACGTTGAGTAATCAAAAATATTTTCTTTTATTACTCATAGTTTACCCTGTAGCTTCATTGCATGTCCCCTAGTCTTTCTATATTCTGATAATGTAAACAATCGATCTATGTTTATCGTTCCACTCCGTTCATTAATTTATAGACTTCTATCATATCTCCCCTCAGCCATCTCTTTTCTAGGTTAAAGAGCCCTAACCCTTTTAGCCTTTCTTCATAGGAGTATCCTTACATCCCCTTTACCATTTTGGTGGCTCTTCTCTGAACCTTTTCTAATAACGCTATATCCTTTTTAAGAAACGGCGAACAGATTGCACACAATATTCAAGGTGCAGTCTCACCATGCAACGATATAGAGGCATTATAATATCTTTTGTTCCTTTCCTTATGATACCTAGCATTCTATTTGCTCTCTTGGCCGCCGCAGCACACTGGGCCGAGGGTTTTAACATGTTATCCACAATAACGCCTAAATCTTTTTCTGGGTGGTGGTTCCTAAAGTGGAACCTTGCATCGTGTAACCATAGTTTGGGTTGTTCTTCCCTAGGTGCATAACTTTGCACTTGTCCACATTAAATTTCATCTGCCATTTTGATGCCCAGTCTTCCAATTTATCAAGATCCTCTTGCAATTTTCCACAATCCTCTTGGGTTTAACAACTTTAAATAGTTTTGTGTCATCTGCAAATTTGATAACCTCACTTGTTATTCCACTTTCCAGGTCATTTATGAATATGTCAAAAAGCAGCGGACCCAGCACAGATCCCTGGGGTACACCACTATTCACCTTTCTCCATTGGGAAAATTGGCCATTTAGCCCAACCCTCTGCTTTCTATCTTTTAACCAGTTCCTGATCCACAGTAGTACACTGCCTCCTATCCCATGACTCTTTAGTTTTGCCAAAAGTCTCTAATTAGGGACCTTGTCAAAGGCTTTCTGAAAGTCCAGATACACTATATCAACCGACTCACCTTTGTCCACCTGTTTATTCACACCTTCAAAAAAACATAACAGATTAGTAAGACAAAATCTTCCTTGTCTAAAGCCATGTTGGCTGTCTCCCATTAGGCCATGACTATCTAAATGCTGAGTAATTTTATTCTTTATGATGGTTTCTACCATTTTTCCCGGTACTGGCATCAGGCTCATTGGTCTGTAGTTTCCCGGATCACCGCGGAACCCTTTTTAAAAATTGGTGTTACATTGGCGATCCTCCAATCTTCAGGTATTAGAGATGATTTTAATAACAGTTCACAGATTACTAATAGCAGGTCTGCAATCTCATATTTCAGTTCTTTCAACAACCTTGGATGTATACCATCCGGCCCAGGTGATTTTCTACTCTTCAGTTTATCTAATAGTTGTAATACATCTTCCCGATGTATCGATATTTCCTTTAATTCTTCCGCACCTTTAAATACCACTTCAGTCATGGGTAACATCCCTATATCTTCCTCAGTAAATACCAAAGCAAAGAATTCATTCACTCTCTCTGCTATCGCCTTGTCGCCTCTTAGTGCCCCTTTAACTCCTCTATCATCTAATGGACCAACTGACTCTCTCACAGGTTTTTTGCTGCGAATGTACTTGAAAAAATCTTTAATTCGCGTTTTTGCTTCCACAGCAAGCTTCTTCTCAAATTCTCCCTTTGCCTGCTTTATCAATGCCTTGCATTTGACTTGCCAGTGCTTGTGCTGTTTCCAGGTTTTGTCGTTTGGCTCTTTTTTCCATTTCCTGAAAGATGCTTTTTTGGCAACAACAGCCTCTCTGACCTCACCTTTAAACCATGCTGGCAGTTTTTTTGACTTCCTTCCACTTTTCTTAAAGCGTGGAATAAAGCTGGTTTGGGCTTCCAAAATAGTATTTTTTCAACAACACCCAAGCTTGATGTAAGTCTTTAACCTTTGCAACTGCTCCTTTTAGTTTTTTCTTAACTGTTTTCCTCATTTTATCATAGTCTCCCTTTCGAAAGTTAAAAGGTAGTAATGTGGATTTCCTTACTATCCCTCCTCCACTAATTAAATCAAAGGCAATCATGCTATGATCACTATTGCCAAGTGGCCCCAACACCCTTATCTCTTGCACTACATCTGGTGTTCCACTAAGGACTAGGTCTAATATTGCTTCCCCTCTGGTCGGTTCATGAACCAGCTGCTCCAAGAAGCAGTCATTTATTTCATCTAGGAACTTTATCTCCCTAGCATGTCCTGCCATGACACTGACCCAGTCGATACCGGGGTAATTGAAATCACCCATTATTATTACTGCGCTGTAACTTTTGTTAGCTTTCTTGATTTCTTTGAGCATTTCATCATCCATTTGTTCATTTTGGCCAGGCGGTCGATAGTACACCCCCACTGCAATCGCCTTCCCCTTCTTACATGGAATTTCAATCCATAGAGATTCTACAGCAAATTTTGTTTCCTGCAAAACTTTAATCCTTTCTGACTCAATGCCCTCTCTAACATAGAGCGCAACCCCTCCACCAATTTGATCAGCTCGTCTCACTGGTTGTCCTCCTTCCACCATGTCTCTGAGGTTGCAATCATATCTAACCTCTAATTTAGTGCTATATATTCTAACTCTCCCATCTTGTTTTTTAGACTTCTAGCATTTGCATACAAGCATTTTAGAGACTGTATTTTATTCATATTAATTTGGCTATTGTTAGACATGGGTAATTTGGGATCTTTAAGCTCTGTCTGTTCCATACTGAAGGGTATTTGGGCTACTTTACTCTTTTTTGGAACCTCTCTGCTTTTGGTAGTATCCTTCAAGGATACATTCTTCCGAACCATCCGCTCTTGGGTGACTGTCGGCTTTCCCCTATTATCTAGTTTAAAAGCTGCTCTATCTCCTTTTTAAAGGTTAATGCCAGCAGCCTGGTTCCATCCTGGTTAAGATGAAGCCCATCCCTTCGGAAGAGCCCCCTCCTTTCCCCAGAATGTTCCCCAGTTCTTAAAAAATCCAAAACCTTCATCTCTGCACCATCATCTCATCCACGCATTGAGACTCCGGAGCTCTGCCTGCCTTTTGGGTCCTGTGCATGGAACGGGAAGCATTTCGGAGAACGCTACCCTGGAAGTTCTGGATTTCAACTTCCTACCTAAAAGGCTGGTCAGCATGACATCTCATACCTGGGATTTTGTTGAACCCTAATATAAATGTTCTTGAAGAAAAAAGATAATTTAATAACATTCATTTTCTAAATTAGATATGTCACTGTTCACAGGAAAAATATGAAATTCACCTGGCGTCTTTGAAGAAGGAGCTGAGAGAGATTCTGGAATTGAAATCCAGTGAAGAGCGAAAAGTCGAGGAGCTGGCGGTAGGTGTCTGCTTCTCCCTCTGAGCTGCTTTCTGCAGGGTCCTGGTCCCAGTCAAGCTATAAACAGCCTGACTAAGATGAAGTTTATGTCTCAGGCAGTTTTCAAAGGGTTTTTTTGTGCAGAAATGGGGTTTTAAAAGATTGTCCAACACACAGAGTGAGTGCATCGGGGTCCTGTTCCTGGGGGATGCAAGTAGGGCAGAGAGTCAAGTTATTCACATTTTTTACATTTCCAAAAGTATGCATGGAAGATTTCAGAGGAAATACCCACATGAATAACTTGTAAAAATCTGTGTAGTTGCTTTTCTCTCAAGTCAAAATTTTAAAGGAAATCTTTACTTCATGAAAACTGATAAAAAGTCTGCAATAGCTGCAGATGTAACACACAGTTGCTCTTTTTGAAAGTTGCTAATTAGTTACCTTCATTATGGTCAAGAAATATGTATTGAGCATTTTTCTTCCAAACATAAAATGAAAAATAATCTTTGCACATCTGTCCACTTGTTTGTGTTGCTGTTGGGAAAGAACATTTCCAATAGCTGTGCACACATACGGAGGTGTCTTTCTGAAAAAAAGAAACCAGTATTACCCAGAAATTAAATATGATACCACCCTTGCAACTTGCCTCAGGTCATGAGTTGCAATGAGAATCAATCTTGAATACTTCCTACTGACATCGGCTCTAGGCCCAAATACTCCATGAAGCAGTCCTTTGTGGCATCCAGAATCACTATCTTATTAGCATGTTGCAATGAGACATTTACCCAATCCATATCAGGTAATTGAATTCTTCCATTATTATTGTGTTGCCATTTTTTAAACTTTTCTCATTTTTGTTAGCATTTTATTATAAGTTTCCTCATCTTGGTCAGGTGGACTGTAGTGTACCCCCAATGCTATAGTTTTCCTCATCACATATGGAAATCCTAGCTTTAAAGATTCAACGCTGCATTCTGTTTTTTGCAGGGCTTTTATCGCATTTGAATATTCCATCATTAACATATAGGGCCCAATTCTGATTTCGACGTCCATCTCCTTTGTACATCTTGTAACATAGTTCAAAACCTTGTTCTTTGTAACTGTTATCTGTTCATTGTAAACTGCCCCTGATCGTTGGAAGGGGCGGAATAGAAAAACTTGTTCAAATAAATAAATAAATATGCCCATTAATGATTGTCCTTCAACTATGGTATGTCTCTGAAATGTTTATTAAATCTGTGGAGAATGTCTACTAAATTGAGATAAGGGTTTGCAGTCAATATGTGTTTGGAGCCAGATCACATTATCAGATCACACAACATCAACTTTCACATCTACGCTGACGACATCATGATATATGGATCCTTCAATACAAAGCAACCTACGTTCACAAACCTCCTACAATGCTTCAGTGAAATTTCCCAATGGCTAACAACCAACAACTTGGCAATCAACTACAAAAAGACAGAAGCTCTATTCAATACAAAACCAATTCCTTCACATCCCCAACTTCCATCACTCTAAAGAACACACAAATAAAGGCACAAACTGAAATCAAATACCTCGGCATCACCCTGGACCATCATTCCACAAATATGTAAAACTGCCAGAGCAATCTATCACAAAACCAAAACCCTGCAATGCCTATGATCCCTCCTCAAACCACCAGACTTTTGCTCTGCTCTTCAGATCCTAATCCTTCCATCCTCGACTGTTGTAATCCCATTTACCAAGGCCTGCTGCAATCCACATTACTTCCTGTATGTATAGCTTTGTACACCACTGCATCAATCCTAAAAGGAGCATCAAAACATGATCACATCACACCCATCTTCAAGAATCTTGACAACCAGATCAGGTACATGACTCTCCTCCTAACACACAAAGTTATCCACTGCGTACTTCAAACCTTGCAGCCCAACAAACCAAGAAGACAATCCACAAAGACCACTCTCATCATCCCTCACGCAAGAGCATAAACCAACAAACAAGCATGTGCGTGATCCTTCGAACTCTATGCAGCATCTATCTGGAACATGCTCCTGGACTCAATCAGAAATATATCAGACCTCCATACCTTCTGCAAGCACCTAAAACCCCACATGTTCACTAAACATTTTGGCCCTTCTCCCAACCCCTCCCCCCAGTGCTAATATTCATAAAAGCAACTCATCAAAATTGATTCTGCACTTACATTATATGCCTTTGAGTTGGTGCTGGCTCTTGGCAACCCAGAAGCCCTTGGGTTTCTTGGCAGAGTGACTGGAAGCAGATTGCCAGGTCTTTCTTCCAAGATAAGGGAGAATTAAGTGATTTGTACAAGGCCACAACAAGTACAAGTGGGAATCAAACCCTGGTTGCTTAGTTACCAAGCCACTGTTCTAACCATTAGGCTACTCCTCCACTCCAACATTATATAGCCCACCAATCTATATAACTAATAACACATGCTTGTATCCTATAACTGGAATATAAAGTACTTGTTCTGTGTACGTAAGTTAATCATTCTATGTAACCTTTTTAAAACAATTCTTCTATGTAAAACCGCTTTGACCCTGTGAAGAGCGGTATATAAGCCCTGCTAAATAAATAAATAAAAATAACATGCAGTAATTGCACTGGCCCTGCATTAACTGTTGGGGCTTGCCCAGCATGTCCCACGCAGTTACCACACTGAAATGTTCCTTAATGCACGGCTGTGGCATTCATAGTTAATTCACGTTCACTTAATGTCACCCACCGAAGTGTAATTCTGTGTCCCCACATTAACTGTGACATTGGCAGTTAACATATGGAATTACCCTCTTTCTAACTGCAATGTGCATCTACACCCACTCTGTGCCCCTAACACACCCATTCTCTGCCCCGCCATGCACTAAGCACGTGGAGGCAAATTCTGATTAGGGCACATCTGGTCCATCTGGATGTCCAAAATCTGGATGGCCCAGATATGCACCCGATTCTTCTCCCACAAGAGCTAGATGGCCCCGCGGGAGCAGAATCGGGGCATAAGGCCTGGATGTCCCGGATGTGCCCTAATTTAGGCCTCCTAGACGTTCACAATTCAACCCGGCTAGCCCAGCCAAGCTTCTTCAGGAGCCCCAATGAACTACACAACCCCAAAATGTTAGTTTCCCTGCGACCTGGCCCCCTATTGGGCCTGCCGAGACTGGGATCAGGCTGCGGGGAATCCTGTGACCATCTCACAGCCTTCTGGAGTCCTGGCATGGCTGTCCTCCCCCAAAGGACAGGAGAGGGAGGAGTGGTCTAGTGGTTAGGACAAGGTACTTCAGGCCGGAGGGCCGGGGATTCAAGTCCCACCTGGGGACAGCAATCTCAGGCCGGAGGGACTGGGATTTCTAGTCCTTGTGGTCTTGGGCAAGCCACTTAACCCTCCATTGCCCATGTTCCCTGTAAGTATTAACGTATGTGTGTCATATCCCCTCATGTTAAATGTATCCCCCAATTGACCGCTTTGATCTGGTGAAAAGCGGAATATAAATACAGCTAAATAAATAAATAAATAAAATAAAGTGGAATAAGTTCCTGTTTAAATCACACAGCCCACACATACAGTGCCATCACCGGAATCAACCCTGCATGTCTTGGTTGAGTACCCCTCTTCTGGCCTGTCCCCATCCAGCGTTCCTCACATTTCTCGGCTGTACATGCGGGGAGCTCATGGCCTGGAATAGTGACCAAGGACGTCCAAACTGGACCTATATCCCTTCTAAATGCTGCTATGAATAACCCCCATAGTGCTTGCTTTTATCACGTTGGCTGTTTTTGGTGCACCAACAGCTGTGCGAGAGATGTGGCCACATAGGGCGCAAGACAGAAGGGGGCACTGACATTTTATCACTTGGCTTCCAAGAAGCTCAAAAAGAGCGAGTTGCTGACATGGGTTGTGGGGGACACCGGGTTCGTTAGTCACACAGAGTACATTTTTAGCTTGGTACAGTCCTGGTGCACAGTACCCATTAATGTGGCCCCACGCTAACCATTGAGTGTGTGCTGAAATAAGCGTGAAAGGTTAGTGCACTTTAGCAAACATGCCCCTATATTTTCATTTATTGTCATTAATTCTAACACTCAAATTTTGTTAGACTTCTAGTACTAAAATTTAAAAAAAACAAAGAAACAGAACAATCACTCAGTTAAACCAAAAACTCAAAAAGATTGTCTGGAAAGCAGGCAAAGTATGTGAACATGAACTTTTTTGTCGGGTCTCACATACCGGGGAGAGTAATTATAATTTAACTCCCAATGTGAGCGTGACCCATTTTAATAATACATGTGAAAATTCAAAACGAAATTCAACAAGCGCTAAACTTAGCTCAAAAGCCCTGCTTCAAGTGCGACCCACTTTAGAGAAAAGAATCTGGTGCCAGATTTCTTTTCTCTGAAGTGGGTCGCACTTGAAACAGGGCTTTTGAGCTCGAAACACGCGTGTCTCCGGACTATGGTTGCAGTGGAGACTCTGGAGTACACAGCTAAGTTTAGCGCTTGTTGAATTTCGTTTTGAATTTTCACACGTATTATTAAAATGGGTCACGCTCACATTGGGAGATAAATTATAATTACTCTCCCCGGTGTGTGAGACCTGACTAAAAAGTTCATGTTCACATACTTTGCCTGCTTTCCAGACAATCTTTTTGAGTTTTTAGACTTCTAGTACTGACATAACGACAATTCAAAGTATGTTTTTTATTTAAATTGTAGG
Organism: Ichthyophis bannanicus; assembly: GCA_033557465.1. NCBI lineage: Eukaryota > Metazoa > Chordata > Amphibia > Gymnophiona > Ichthyophiidae > Ichthyophis > Ichthyophis bannanicus. Next base: position 98,390,871 of record CM066031.1, on the reverse strand, counting down.
CCTCTTAGGATTGATAGATTGATGGCCTATACATTTCTTTTAAACAAATAGATAAATTAATTTGTATTCATAACCTGCTTAGCAGTTCATAGCACTAATATCCGTCTGCTCTTTATTTTATTTATTTATTTAATAGTATTTCTATGCCGCCTTATCTTACAGTGCTCTTAATGCCGCCTTACAATGCTCTATGCCGCCTTATCTTACAATGCTCTTAATTAAAATGCACCCAAGCTACTTCAAGCTTTACAACAACCTCTCTATCAGAGTATTCCAATGTCCCCAGTTTGCGAGAAGATACTTCAGTCTGAATCAGGAGCTCTTGAGTGCTTTCTCTATCAGCTCTTGTTGTGCTCTGCGTAAACCTATCCCCTCCCCACTTGAGCCCTTCCTAGATCTTCTCTAAATCTTGCCTTCTCAGGTTCCACCCCCACATCTCCGGCCCTCATTTCTTTGGGTGGTCCAGTCCCTGGTGACAGCAGTAGCAATAGGAAGTAAAGCCAGCATGGGGTCTGTCAACAGGCAGACAGAGAAGGGGGAGGTTCTGATAGCAAGAAAAAACGTTTGTGTGTGTGTTGGGGGCAGGAGGAAGTGAGGTAAATGCATGGAAAATTTAAAGGGGCAGTGGGCCTATTAAAAATTTAGGATAAGGGGGATTTTAGGGCAGGGAATTGCAGTGCTAGGAGGGTTAGTGAAAGGGAGAGAGGAGCCAGCGAGAGAGGGCTTGGAGGGGGAGGGAGCGTGCAAAGCGTTGTCAAAAGGTGCATTCCCCTTCCCCCAAAACACACACACTAGCACCCCACCCTATACCACACACTCACACACATAGGCACCCCAACTCCGCACGACAGAGATGCACACACACAGACACCTCCCCTTCACACCACACACACACACACACAGACAAGCACATCACCTTTGCACCACACACACCCCTCACCTCTGCACCATACACACACACACACCTCACCTCCAAACCACATATGCACACACATATGCACTTCACCTCTGCACCATAGCACACACACACGCACGCACACACAAACACACAAAGAGATAGAAATCATTTTGGTATTCTTTAGTCTTTTCAAGGATACATCTCACATCCGTGATGATATCTCTAGTTCCTCCCCCTTTCCTGAACCCTGCTTGCACTTCAGGCAGTTCTCGTGCTAGATATGGTTGTAGTCTCTGCTGAATGATCTTTAGTAGAATCTTGCTGGCATGTGAGATCAGAGCAACTGTGCGATAATTTCTACAGTCAGTTGGATCACCTTTCTTTAGTATTGGTATAAACACAGATTTTTTCCAGTCAGTTAGCCATGATGTTGTCTTCCAAATTTAATGGCAGAGCCCTGTAAGTATGTTAAGAGTTGAATCCAATTGCTATAAAACTTCAGTGGGAATACCATGAAATGCCTGGTGCTTTGTTCTTCGATAAGACTTTCAATGGTGCTTCGACTTCTTCTTTTATCACCAATGATCATAAGGTACAGGTTGAAACAGTTGTTGGTCCACTTAATCTTTATGGTATAATGACTCTGTATATTCTTTCCACTTTGATCTTTTCAGCATCAATCAACATGGATCCTTGAGCATCTTGTAACATTCCAATTGAAGGCTGGAATTTTTTCATTAACTCTCGTAGCTTTTAGAAAAGCCAGTCTTGCTCTTCCTCTAATGGTTTCTGCTTTTATTTCCTTGCACGTATCATTGTAGTACTTCTCCTTGTCTTGTCTTGCTGCACATTGGAAATCTCTGTTGAGTTTTGCGATTGCCTCTCTTTCTCCTCTAGCTTTAGCTTCTCTGCATTTCTGGGCAATTTTCAGAGTTTCTTCAGTCATCCATTTTGGCTGGTTTTGTTTTTTCACCTTTTGTAGAGACTTCTCACTTTCTTCCAATGGAATCTTCTTGATGTCATCCCATAACTCTTCTGGTGCTCTGTCATTTGTATCTAAAGCAGCAAATCAATTTTGCAGGCAGTCTTTAAATTCCGGTGGTATATTCGCAAGGTCATATTTTGCTATATTTATGAGTGGCTTGCTATTTTTCAACTTCAGCTTGAGTTGGTGATCTGTACCACAGTCATCTCCAGGTTTTGTCTTCATTGATGTTATAGAGCTTTTCCATCGTTGACTTCCACAGATGTAGTCAATTTGATTTTTGTACAATCCATTGGGTGAAGTCCATGTGTACAGTTGTTGCTTGTGTTGCTGGAAGAAGGTGTTTGAGATGAATAGATTGTTGGTCTTGCGGAATTCTATCAGTCTTTCTCCAGCTTCATTTTTGTTGCCAAGTCCATATTTTCCAATCTCTTTGCCTTCTTTTTGTTACCAACTTTTACATTCCAGTCACCCATCTATCAGGATATTTTGTTTGCATGTTCTGTCAGTTTCAGCTTGTGTTTGTTCATAGAATTCATCAACTTCATCCCCTTCTGCAGCTGTTTTTGGGACATATACTTGAATTATAGTTGTGTTGATAGGCATTCTTTGTAGACAAATAGAAATTAAGCATTCACTGATTGCATTGTATTTCATTACAATTCTTGCAAGTTTCTTCTTAATTATAAATGCAACACCACATCTTTGTCTTTCATTTCCAGCATAGTAGACCATGTGATCATCAGATGCAAAGTGCCCAGTGCCATTCCATTTCAGTTCACTGACACCCAACAGATCGAGTTGTACATGTTCCATTTCATTCTTGACCACCTCCAACTTCCCTTGGTTCATGCTTCGTATGTTCCATATACCAATATGTAAGACATCTTTGGAGTTTCTGAGTCACATTTCATGCACAGCTATATCAGCAGTCAGACGTCCTGAGGGCTTTCAATCAACCATATCATAAATACTGCCTTTACTCTGAAAAGTCTTCATCTCCTCCCCAGTAGCCAGTTGATTGCCTTCCAACCTGTGGGTTTCATCTTCCAGCACTATAGTGCAATTTGTTTTGTTGTGACTATCCATTGGGTTTTCATGGCAAGATACAGAAGTACATTGCCAGGCCTTTCTTCCATACAGGTGATGCTAGTGGTATTGCCGTTGTCACAGAAATGTGATACTCCACCGCCAACACTGTCATTTGTAATCTGCCTTGAGCACTTTGAAAGGACAAGATAAATATCAAGAGGCATAATCAGAATTGTGGTTCCTGGGCTGTCTGTGGTTCTCTAGACCACTAGGAGATGTACCAGATTCTGCTTCTGTGGGGGCTAGACGTCCCTGTGGGAGCAGAATTGTAAATAGGGGCTGGATGTCTGGGAGGTGCCCCGATTCAGGCACCCTAGATGTCCAGCCACTTGCCTGGCTAACTCAGTCAGGATCCCTCATGGAGCCACAGTTCCATGGCGTCCTGTTGCCATGGCATAGTGGCTCCATTAGAGAGCCGCACTCAATGGCTGCCGCCAACAAGCTTCTTTCCTCACAGCTCAACCCCCAATCTGTCCTTCTGTGGCCAGGATCAGGCTAAGGGGAAACCCCTGCACCCCTTACCTTTCTGTCTCCACCGGCCTCTGCTCTCCATCCATGTCCAGGGGGACTTATTCCACTGCTAAGGTGGAACAAGTCCCCCATCTTGCTGGTCGACCCCGGACGTACAGAGATGACCACAGGATCAGTCCTGTATGACCTGGGTCACCTCCCCACCCACCACTTGTCCTCTGTCCTCCCCCGGCACATCCCCTCCCACCCACAAACAGAGCTCCCCATAAAGTCGGCTATACATGCAGGGAGCTCTGACCCAGGCGGCATGATTCGGGTGTTTAGCAGGTCTTTACGTCAGGAATGGATGTCTAGACCCACTAAATGTGGAATAGAATCTACCCCCAAATAAATGAATAAATAAAGAGAGCCCACTGCAATATTTACAGTGTTGCCATTTCCTAAGTAGAGTCATTGTTGTAAATTAGTGCTGGCATGGTAGATTTACTCTTGGTCCTGAATGACTTTCTTGTGTTAATTCACAATAAGCTTGCTATTGAGAGGGTTTGTATTGTACATACTAAGATTTTTCTTTATATGGTGAAATCAGAGCTGCCAAGTTACCCAGTTCCTGGAATGATAGTTTGTGCCAGTTCAGGTTTTAAATTTGCCTTGTAGTGCAGTGTGGTATTTGTAGTCCTTGATTTTACCCATTAGAGTCAGTACTGCAGGTTCAATAATGCATTAGAATGGGATTGTCAGAAATCCAGGACTGGCTTAAAATCTCACTCCTGGAACCAGGTAACTTGGAAACTCTGAGTTGTATAGTGATGTATGCTAGCTCTGCTCTACACAGATTGTTGCAGAAGGTGCAGAGGAAGTTCTTTGGATGCAGAATATATGTTTGGAGAGCATAGGTGTGTTGCAGGACCTGAGGAGAGGTCTGTGGCTGAATATGTGCTGAACAGCCCAACCTTTTGTACTCCACTCCCCCCTCTCGATATGACCTGCAGACACTAAAGCCTACACTTCTGCCCTTTGCAGTTATTTGTTAGGGGTGGGGCAGGGACAGACTATGTGTAGCCACAGGGGGGCAGATTTTCCTCTTTCAAAAAGTTGGCAACCCTACCAGGAGAACAGAGAGAGTCAACATGAACTGAGAGATCCTCTCTTCATATCCTGTGAGAAGAAAATAGTTCATGTGGCCAAGAAGAGCCCATCACCAGGCACCTGGAGAAAAGATGATCAAAGTAATTTGTGAGAAACCTTTTTCCTTCTCCAGATCTGATGCCAGAGCTTTTCTCCTACCTATTTTCTCCATGGACAAGCAGGATGAGTCGGACACACACAGGGTTACATCATCAGATGGCGCCATGGACGGAAAAGCTCTCCAATAGCTCAGAAGGGTCTATAGCACCTCTTTTCCACATCCAATTCCAGGACTTGCCCCTTAACTTATCCCAGAATACACTTGTTTGCAACACTTGTTTACTTACTTAAAATTTATATTCTGCTAACCCTAAATATTCTTAGTGGTATAGAAAAACACATAGAAATACCTGATTTAACAGACATAAAGCAGAAACTGACAACATCAAACAGCTACCAAAATGAAAAAATAAGACAGTGAAGCAGGCATCTCACAGCCAGCTAAGAAAGAAATGAAAAGCCTGATTAAATAAGTCAGATTTCTAGAGAGCTTCTGTTCGACCAGTCCAGACAATAGGGTAATCCTCCCCAACCAGGAGGTGTGAGACAGAGGAAACACCAGAACAGTGCTGTGACATCATCACTGTCACCTTACCAAGTACAGCTAGGGGCACTCTTCAGTGTTTCTTCTGTCTCAGCAGATGTTTGATGACTTCTGGTACAGCGCCTGGTCTTGGGCTGCTGTCCCAGGCTTGAGGACGGTAGACAGTCAGCAATCCTTGCAGACCTACAGGAGTGTAAGAGACAGCCCCTGGTTGGGATTGCTGCCTTGGTGGGGTGGGCGACTCTTGGCCAGTTCAGTCACCCAGGAAAGAAGTCCTGCCGAAAGATTGCCAGGCCTTAGTGTAGATTGTCCTTTTTTATTTTGCAAAAAAAAAAACAAACCCATACAAAATGACAGGAGGTAGACTACTGCAGACAGGCACAGCTGTGTGGTGATGCAGCAGGTTCAAAAGCTCCTCAGCCGCCGGCATTCTGCGATGTTCTGATTCCTTCCCCCCCCCCCCCCCACACCTCTCTTTCTCGCACCCCCCAGGGACTTGAGGTCAGGGTGACAGTACAACAGTGTCCTGCATCCATCAGTGCATGAGTAGGATTTACTTGATACCGCTGCCCTTTCTGAAGCCATCTGCATCGGGGATCCCTAGAGGGCTGGGGGCCTTTTTCCCACCTAATTGGCTCAAGTTTGGGTAGTAGGGTCATAGCGCTGATGATTCCCGTCAACTGTGGGATGCAGAGGAGCTTGTTCTTACCACATTTGTTCATGCCATGGAAGGCATCACAATCTGGTCACTGGGATTTGTGTCACTTTCGACCGAGCCAGTATTCTTTCTCAAACTAGTTTTCCAGAAACCAAGATCATTCTTTCGCAGAGTCCTACAGTCGCAGAATTCCACTGGAGGCTCTAAAAAATTTGGATTATCCTCTTTTCACTCCTCCCACTGACATGCATGGGGTCTATTTCGAGGTGCTGCAAGACAGAGGGCGGCTCCGCCTTTTTCACCTGAAATGGGCTCAGATCACATTGGACGCCTGGGTGTTGGAGGTCGTCCATTACGGTTATGTCCTCGATCTTGCCTGTCCCATTTGGGATGCTTTTATGATCCTGCCTTGTGGCTCAGAAGCCAAGCATGCAGCCATTCAAGACACTCTATATCGACTTCTTATTTTGCAAGCACTGGTCATGGTCCAGGTGGCAAAGCATGGGCAGAGGTTCTACTCAATCTACTTCGTCATTCTGAAGAAGGCTGGAACCTTCTGTCCCATCCTTGATCTACAGGGAATCAATCAGTTTGCCCATTCCCCGGTTTCAAATGGAAACTTTGCAATCTGCCATCTGTCAGGTGTGGGGAGTTCTTGTACATCCCTATCTCACTGACTGGCTCATCTGAGCCTGATCATACGATGTCCTAGAGTGTTCCATCTGATGACTGCTATGGTTTCTGGAACACCTCAGCTGGGTCATCAATTACAACAATAATTGTCTGGTTCTGTCCCAAAGTCTGGACTTCCTCAGAGCGCACTTTGATACCCGCACAGCTGTGGTGGCACTGCCAGAGGACTTTTGGCACAAGTTCCAGAATCAGCTGCACAGGTTTCAGTGATTGTCGGCCCATCGAGCTTGGGACTCCCTTCAGCTCTTGGAGGCCATGGCAGTGATGTTGGATGTACTGCCCTGGGCCAGGGCACATATGCACCTGCTTCAACAGGACTTACTCAGTCATTGGTCTCCACTGTCCAAGAATTACGATCTATGACTGCCTCTACCTCCAATGACGCATGCCAGTCTCCAGGGAGGGACTTTGCATGTGAATATTCTTTGGGGGATGCTGCTGGACCCACCAGACTACATTATGCTAACCAAAGCTGCCAGTCTTTCAGGCTTGGGGGCTCACTACCTCCATTGCTCCTCACAGGGCACCTGGTTTCCAGTAGAAAGGCATTGGGCCATGAATCGTCTTGAAACCCATGCCATCCATGTAGCTCTCCTTCACTTCCAGGATCTGCTCCAAGGGCATACCATGTAGGTTATGTCAGACAATGCAATGACAGTGGCTGAGACAATCGTCAAGAGGGTACCAAGTGTCTGAAAGTGGCACGGGAGATGCAGCTCCTTTTTCCCTGGGCCAAACGTCACCTCCAGGTCCTGTCTGCCCAGCACATTGCAGGAGAGGACAATGTGCAGGCCAATTACCCCAGCCTACATCAGATCGACCCCAGCGAGTGGGAACTAGCCTCATGAGCCTTCGACCGGATATAGAAACATAGAAACAAAGAAAATTGATGATATAAAAAGACCACATAGCCTATCTAGTCTGTCCTTCCATATTTTGTAATTCAACCAATAAATTGGTCACTTTCAGAGTGAAAACTGTCAAAACATTATAAAACCACTCCACTTATAACAATTCTACTATGATGTGATCATAGGGCTAAAGAGTAAATAGTCAACAATTTGAATGTAGCCTGGAGGTCTCAGACATATAAGGCACAATGTAGGCATAAAAACGCCCATTATAAATCGCCCCAATTTGCATTAAGGACCTCCATTAGCTCAGGCAAAGAAGATTATGTGCTGAAAACATTAGCTCATATAAAGAGATTCTTCAAGTTCAATTTCTTCAAAGCAAAACTTAGCTTGCATAGAAAAATTCATTTGAATTCAAAATCTTCAAAGCAACATAGCGAAATGCTTATAGGGGAGGCATTAGGCTATCATGCTTCTTCAGGGGATTAATTGTGAAAACACAAACACAAACAAACAAACTTGTGTAAAACCAATAACCTCTCTCCAAATCATCATAATAACCACAAATTCTAAAAAAGAGGATGTATTGCACTTACTTCTAGCAACCATAGATGCAGCACACATATACACCCCGACCGCACTTCAACATGGTCAGTCAGCTTTCAAAAAAACACCACACATGCGGACGGCCTCTCTACACTGCTCTTAAGTACTCGCCTGTCAGTACATCGAAAGTGAACTGACAGGAATACGTTCCTTCATTATACCAGTGCTCACCCTATTCACCCTAGGAGGGGTTACCTTTTTCTCAATTTATTAGGTATAGAAGTAATTGCTCGGTGCTTTCTGATTTTAAGAAACATTCTAAATGCTTGTGGGCTAATTTTGAAGATAGGGGGTACCCCAAGCGGGTTGTAAAAGAGGCGTATTGCAGAGCACTTTATAACAACAGAGCACTTCTTTTAACACCCGGTAGTGTAAGAAAAGGTGGCAATGAAAAGGAATATGTGAATTTAATTACTAAATATTCTCTTTACAGTTCGCATATTCAGCGTATCATCAAAAACATTCCAATGTGTTAACCACTGTTCCAGGATTAGCAGAGAAAGGGGTACGGTGTGTTTGGCAATGACATCAGAATTTAAAAGAGAAACTCACTCCGGTAGTTTTACGCCCTCTTGGTCCTGTAGTGGCTGCAGCACCAGGACATAGGAAGTGTGGTGGTTGTCCTATTTGTCCTTTATCATGGGAATGTGCCAGTTTTGAGTATCATGGTAATCGGTATTATCTTAGAAATAGTACTTCTTGTGGGTCCACACATGTAGTTTATGGTATTCTGTGTTCGTGTAGTTTGTTATACATTGGGAAAACCATAAGATCTTTTAGGACAAGGATAAGTGAACACAAAAGCCGATTAAAGTGTAAAGCACTCGAAGCCCCTATAATTCAGCATTGCTTAGAGTTTGGGCATCTTTTCACTGATCTGAAATGTTTTTGTATTGACATTGTTTTGGCGGGGCGAGCAGGTAAAACACGGGAACAAAATCTGCTCACATGTGAGCAGCGATGGATTTTCCACTTACGAACCGTAATCCCTGGGGGTTTGAATACTGGAACAGATTGGGGGGGGGGGGGTTGTGAACAGCTTGGTAAGGTATTCTGTTTTTGTGTTCTTTGAGTGAGCGTATGTCGATGGGATTTGTGTTTATTTAGAATGAGTGATGATTGATGTAATTTCGTACATATATACCCCTTTTTTTCTTTAGGTTTAAATGACATTTTTGTTTGTTGATGCCCTACATTTAGGACGTGCCGTTGTAACGGGGCGAGTACTTAAGAGCAGTGTAGAAAGGCCATCCACATGCGCTGTGTTTTTTTGAAAGCTGACTGACCATGTTGAAGTGCGGTTGGGGTGTATATGTGTGCTGCATCTATGGTTGCTAGAAGTAAGTGTAATACATCCTCTTTTTTAGAATTTGTGGTTATTATGTTGATTTGGAGAGAGGTTATTGGTTTTCCACAAGTTTGTTTCTATGTGTTTGTGTTTTCACAGTTAATCCCCTGAAGAAGCGTGATAGCGAAATGCTTATAGGGGAGGCATTAGGCTATGTTGCTTTGAAGATTTTGAATTTGAATTAATTTTTCTATACAAGATAAGTTTTGCTTTGAAGAAATTGTACTTGAAGAATCTCTTTATATGAGCTAATGTTTTCAGCACATAATCTTCTTTTCCTGAGCTAATGGAGGTCCTTGATGCAAATTGGGGCGATTTATAATAGGCGTTTTTATGTCTACATTGTGCATTATATGTCTGAGACCTCCAGGCTACATTCAAATTGTTGACTATTTACTCTTTAGCCCTATGATCACATCATAATATAATTGTTATAAGTGGAGTGGTTTTATAATGTTTTGTCCTTCCATATTAACAACTACAACAGTCCCCTTTTTTTCCCTTTAGAGATCTTCTGTGTTCGTCCCATGCTTTTTTGAATTCAGATACTGTCCTCATCTCTACCACCTCCACTGGGAGACTATTCCATGGATCCACCACTCTTTCCATAAAGAAATATTTCCGCATATCACTCCTGAATCTATCAGTTTTCACCCTCATCCCATGTCCCCTCATAGCAGAATTTGCTTTCAATTGAAAGAGGCTCTTCCCCTGTGCATTTATGCCACAGAGGTATTTAAGCGTCTCAATCATATCACCTCTATCCCGCCTTTCCTCTGAGGTGTACATATTAAGATCCTTAAGTCAGTTCTCATATGCTTTATAATGAAGACCACTAACCATTTTAGTAGCCACCCTCTATACTGACTCCATCCTGTGTATATCCTTTTGAAGGTGCGGTCTCCAGAATTGCACACAATACTCCAAATGAGGTCGCACCAAAGACATACAAAAGCATTATCACGTCCTTTTTTCTGCTAGCCATTCCTCTCCCTTTGCACCCAAGCATCCTTCTAGCTTTTGCTATTACCTTTTTTACCTGTTTAGCTACTTTAAGATCTTCAGACACAACCATGCCTAGGTCCTGCTCTTCTTTAGTGGACAAAAGTACTTCACCCCCTATACTATATTGCTCCCTTAGATTGCTGCAGCCCAAATGCATGACCTTCCATTTTTTAACATGTAGTGCACCGGTGGTAGTGACTGACGCAAGTCAGGCTGCCCCTTCCCTTGGGGATGCAGCGGGAACTGTTTTATTTATTTATTTATTTATTTTACATTTCTTATATACCGCACTATTTACGATCAGCGCGGTTTACATAAAACGAAACAGAATCCGACAATGAACAAGAGTCAGGTCATTACAATGAACAGGAGCAATCAACTTGGATAACGGGGGAAACTATGTTGCAGCAGGGGCCAGTCCTGATGGACCACTTGGGTCCTTTCTCACTTATGGCTTGGCTATACAGAGGCAGTGACTGATGCAAAATTGGTATTCACCCATGGTCATTGCAGTTCTATTGCAGGCCTGGCACAGGTCCATGTCCGTGGCTTACATTCGGACCTGGTGCCTCTTTGAGAAGTGGTGTGAGTAGAGGTCTCTCCCCCCCCCCCCAGCATGTGGATACAAATTGTGGCCTTATCAGCCTTTTGTGGACCCATTCAGGGTCTGTTGGTGGTTCCCACCTGGTGCCTTTCGATCGTGTTGCAGGCGTTTGCGTGAGCACCCTTTGGACCTTTGCAGCGAGCAATACTCAAGGATGTCACCTTAAAGACTATCTTCTCAGCACTTTTACTTCATTGAGGATCTCTGGGTTTCAGAATCTCTCTTGTTGAGACCTTTTCTTGAACTTGTCTGAAGAGGGTGTCTCATTTCGACCAGTGTCTTTCTTTCTCCCAAAGGTCCTGACACCATTTCATGTTATAGTAACATATAATAACATAGTAGCACAGTCTATGACAGCAGATGAAGACCAGCATGGTCCATATGGTCTGCCCAGAAGGCGGCAAGAGTAGGTGCACCCAACGTTTCGTGCAGGTCACCCCTCCCCATACCTTTGTCTAGGGTTGTACCCACTGCTCTGTGTATGTCACCCCTATTTGTTGAGATATGAGTCATGTTTATTTTGATTTTATCCTGTTGCTATAAAGGGATCCTCTAGGTCTGTCCCATGCCATTTTGAACAAAACAACCAAGTCTAGGTGTGGTAAATAGAACAAATCTTTAATAAACATCATCACCAAGGGAATTCAAAATTACCCACTTAGGGGAATAAACCATCCAAACCTAACACAGGCCGTGTTTCAGCTACGCCTTCTTCAGGGGTTCATTAGCAAGCTAAAATCATAAATAAATAAACACAAATATGCCATAATAAAACAAAAGAAACATCAATAATACATAATAAAATCATAGAAGAAAGTAGTATAAAAACACATTATAAAACACGCGACATCCTATGAATAATTGTCACCAATCATTGTGAACTAATAAATGCAATGTTAAAAATAACATGTGAAATGGCTAATTATATACAATAAATATAAATAAATAAGCCATAAAAAGTCTTAAAGCAATGTTGTTGTTGTTGTTGTGTTAAGTGCCGTCAAGTCGGTGTCGACTCATGGAGTCCCTCTGGATAGTTGTCCTAAATTGTGTTCGATATTCAGTCAGGCGGCTCATTGTTGACAGACTGACATCCATAGCTGCTGTTATTGTATCAATCCATCTCATTGCTGGCCTTCCTCTTTTGCACTGACCTTCTATCTTGCCAAGAATGATGTCTTTCTCTAATGATCTCTTTCTTCGCATGATGTATCCAAAGTATGAAAGTCGAAGTCTTGTCTAAAGAAAGCTTAGGTTTGATCTCCTCTTGTACTGGCTGGTTTATCTTTGGGCAGTCCATGGTATACCCAGTATTCGTCGCCAGCACCATAATTCAACGGCATCAATTTTCTTCCTATCTATCTTTTTCACTGTCCAACTTTCATATCCATATGATGTTATTGAAAATGCCATGACTTGAACAAATCAAATCTTTGTATGGAGAGAAACATCTCTGCTCTTGAGAATCTTGTCTAAGTCCTTCATAGCCATTCTGCCAAGAGCAATGCGTCATCTGATTTCTTGACTGCTGGTTGCTTCTTTAATGATAATTGATCCAAGTAGGCTAAAGTTGTCAACTATTTCAATTTCTTCTCCATCAATGATGAACTTATTCATTTTGCCAGTTGTCAGGATCTTTGTCTTCTTAACATTAAGATGCAGACCCATTATAAGACTATATTCCTTGATCTTCAGAAGCAAATGTTTCAAATCGTCTTCACTTTCAGCCAGTAATGTGGTATCATCAGCATAGTGAAGGTTGCTGATGCATCTTCCACCAGTCTTCACACCTCTGTTGTCTTCATACAGTCCTGCTTCTCTGATGATTTGTTCTGCATATAAATTAAATAGGTAGGGGGAAAGAATGAAGCCTTGTCATACACCTTTGCTGATTTTAAACCATTCCATTTCTCCTAGTTCCGTTCAAACTGTTGCTTCTTGATCAGTGTAAACGTTTTGAAAGAGAACGATCAGGTGTTCTCGTATACCCATGCTTCTTAATGTGGTCCAGACTTTCTCATGGTTTAGACAGTCAAAAGCTTTGCTGTAGTCAATAAAACACATATAAATAAATGTAAAAAGTGACTATCACACTAATTAACATTAAGGGGTGTAACATATGTGAAAAAGAAGAATCCAACCTTATACCATTTGTAAGCATAAGCCCATCTGTTCCAAACCTTTGTATAATCTATAAGAACTAATGAGGACAAAAGAGAAAACATAAAACCAATAATTTATTTAACTGGCTTTATATGCAGTTTTTCTACTACATAAAATGGTTTACATAGAACAATGAAAGCACGCTTACATGGAACAATTGAAAATATACGAGGTGTGACAAAAGAGAAACGAGACTGTCCCATAAATGTTTTATTACAAAATTTACATTGAAATTATGCATTGTCCCATTCAAAGTAACGCCCCCCCCCCCCCCCAGAGTTAATACACTTCTGCATTCGCTTCTGCCACGTACAAAAGCATTCGGTAAAGTCCTCCTCCTTGAGATCCCTCAGCTCCACTGTTCCCTCTAAGCTGTGCACGTGTGCGCGTGCACACTCCTTGCCAAGCGAGCGAGTGCACATACTTTACAGCAGAGCGCACAAAAATTACGGTTCTGATTCTGATAGAAAACAACACAGATGTCTTAAAATTTAAAAGTTGTTGTGTATTTACGGTTTTCACAAGTTCTACAATATTTTCTAGTGCAATCAATGTGGTGTACATACTGTATTTTGATGTGTAGTCAAATTTTAAAGTATATAACTCCGAGTGTCGTTATGTGGTGCACAAAAATTTAACCTTCCTTCAAAAGCTGCACAGCTGATATTTTATGCGCACACAGCCTACAGAAAATTAGAGGGAACATTGCTCAGCTCCCTCATCACAGTGGCCTTGATCTCTTCTACAGAGGTGAAATGAGTTCCTTTGAGCACAGTCTTCAGCCTGGGGAAGAGCCAGAAGTCGCACGGTGTGAGATCTGGGGAAAAAGGAGGGTGGTCAAGAGCTGTGATCAGTTTGTTGGCCAAGAACTATCTCACACTGAGCGCGGTGTGTGTGGGAACATTGTCATGGTGGAGCAGCCATGACTTGTCTCTCTACAGAGCCTGCCTGTTGTGCTGAACCCGGTCATAGAGGCGATTGAGGACCTACAGGTAGAAGTGCTGGTTGACTGTCTGACCCTCAGGCACAAACTCATGATTGACCACTCCCTTCTGGTCAAAGAACGTAATCAGCATGACCTTGATCCTTGATTTGGACATGCGCGCCTACTTGGGTCTGAGTGACAGTTGAGTCTTTCACTGCAGGCTCTGTCTCTTGCTTTCAGGGTCATATTGGAAGAACCAAGTCTCGTCTCCTGTAATGACTCAGCCAATAAATTCTGGATTTTCTCAGATCTTCTTTAGCAAGTCTCAACAAACATTGACCCGGTGCTCCTTCTGGTCCTCTTATAAAAGCTTGGGCACCATCTTGGCGCACACCTTCCACATCCCCAGCTCCTGCACCAAGTTGGTCCACACTGACTCCCTGTTCAGGCTGAGCTCCTCAGCTATCATCCGCACTATCAATCTGAGATCACTCCGCACCAGCTGGTTCACTCTGTCAATATTCTCAGTTGCCTTTGCTGTGGAAGGCCATCCTGACTTGGGATCATCCTCCACCTTCTCGCGGCCTCGTTTGTGCTACTCGAAGACTTGTGGCCTTGACATTGCATCTTCTCCATAAGCCTTTTGGCGAAGTTGGAGACATTCAGTTGGGCCCTTCTCCAACTTAACCAGAAATTTCAAGTTGATTCTTTGCTCCATATTTCTGCCACCTCCAGTTGTGTGACAAAGCAATGCAGCAGTGTGCTACAAAAAAACCTGAAAAGAAAAACAGAGTGAGAGAGATGAAAAATATTATACCAGAATAGTGGCGAGATGTTGCACAACACAGTGACATAAGCAGTTAGCCAATTGGCATTGAGTCATGGTCGTGGCTACCACAGTCTCATTTCTTTTTTGTCATATACAGGCAACTTTGAAATAAATAACATTGTAATTGTAAGAATGCTCATAAAGAACAATTGAAAATATATACAGGCAGCTTTAGAAATAAATAACTAGATATTGTAAACAACTTCTAGCAAGGGGGGGATGCCTGGATAGTATTTGGGGGGAGGGAGAGGGGCTAATTGAGGTGGGAGGAGGGAAACTGTAAGCATACAATTATTGGAGGGGGAAGGGAGGGAAGGGTAGAAAGGAGGAAGAGGGGGGAGGGAAGAATAGGGAGGGAAAGGGGAAGAGGGGAAGGGGGAAGAGGGAAGAGGGGGTGGAGGGGAGGGGAGGTAGGAGGGGGAAGGGGAAGGGGAAGGGGGAAGGGGAATGAAAGGGAAGGGGAAGGGGAAGAAGAAAGAAGGGGAGGGAGAGGGAAGGGGAGGGACGAAGGAGGGGGAAAGGAAAGGGGAGGAAGAACTGTGGACAGTGGGGGGAGGGGGAAGTGGAGAGGATAGAGAAAAGGGAGGGGGGAAGGGGAGGGAATGAGGGGAGAAGGGGGGAGGAGATAAGAAGAGGGGGAGAAGGGGAAGGGGGGAAAGGGAGAGGAATAGAGAGGGGAGAAGGAAAAAGAGAAGGGAACCCCACACCCGCTCTACAGAAACACCAAACAAATTTGTGTCAAGGTTTAGACCATTTAGAGTCAAGGTATCTAATG